>JAJTTY010000014.1:0-1219667 GCA_036971295.1 Dactylellina cionopaga
AGAAATTAGTTGAATGGTGGCTCTTGTAGCTGTTAAAAATTAATAAACAATATATTCTTTTAATGTAAGATGCTGTATATTAATTAAAATGTTTAATTTATTATATACCCATCTTATTTGTTATTTAGTTATTTTTAGTAGTTGTTAGTATCTAATTATCTGACAAATTATATTAGGTATACTAATGTTCTAGGTGGTATTGAACTACTAAGATAATAAATAATAGTATTACCCAGCTTTAAGTATTAATACCTATAATGATTATTATCTATTTTTGATTATCAGGCTGTGCTAGTTTAACTTTATTATAATATTCAGTATTTATAATGACTGTAGTGCTGGAGATTAGACCCATAATAAAGCCTGTTTTATTAAAATTATAGATATTATTATTCAAAATACTATATTTTGCTTTAATAAATTGCATAAGCTTAAATTAATTACTAATGGCATTTGTATTCTTATATTTTGTTTACTAATATTCGTATTTGGTTATTAAGGCTGTCCAAAATTCTGGGCGGTAATTGGCGAAGTTTAAAAATTAGCATTTATTGATATTTTTAACGTTATTATCACTTGTACGTGTGTATAATAATTAATTCATTATATTTGTTACATATTGCAGCTGGGGATAAAAAAATTACATAGCCAGGTCAAGGATAAATTTTATAATAATCTACTCTTCCAAGTCTATTAATTTGCGCAAATTGGCTATAGTCTTGGATTACAGTAACATGTTATCGCGTTGATGGATGATTGTTGTTCAAGGTATATCATAAATTTTTGAAGCGGCCAGAATACTTAATTCTTCGTTATTTTCGAGTGCTTCAATAGCGAGAGTAACCCTAGATTCAAATGGAAGTAAAGACATTGTGCTGCTATGGAGTAATTTGACGCTGAAAGTAGAAGGTACGCGTCGATGAAATTTGTTGCCCACTTGCTTATGTTGCCCGCTCGCTTATAGATTACAGTATCATTCTAGGATAAGTATGAAACCAGTATATGAACGAAACAGGCTTGATGGTCACGTAAACCTCGATTGATTAGATCTACTCATATGTGGAGAAAATTTTCCAATTATCTCTTATCAATAACTAATCATGATTAGCTACGAGGAAAATGTCGATTTAATTGTAAGAAACGTATTACAAACCATACACAGTATGTAGCTAATGGCCCCCATTTTTGACATTGTGCATACAAATATTGTTAATAGATTTTGTGATATATATCCCGAGGTATCGCCTCCATGAGTTGAAATTTCGGGATGTACTGCCTAAAATATGCTCAACTATGGTATTTTGAGAACTTTGGAATCAGCTGATACGCTATCGATACTGAATTCCCTCGATTTCATCCTTTTGAATTATCGGGCAAACTTGTGCAACCGTACGCGTTCATATAATCGTAAATCTCATGTGGGCCACCGGATAATTCCTCTAGCATAAATTTGTCAAACGCCACGATCCATCATTCTTTCGTTCGAAGATAGCAAATATTTTCTAAGCCCCTGGAAATTTGATAACATGTTCGGTCAAACGGTGATCTGGATCCTTTCTATATTCTCCGGCCGCGATCAGTCCGACCGAGGAAGAAAGAAAAAAAGATGGTGCTTTAATAAAATTTTATAATCGGACGTTATAAAAGAATTTTATATTTCGAGCATGCATGATTATAAACTAACGATGGAAGAGAAAGCCGTCTGTGCAACCCACACATAGCGAATGTTGACCCTAAAGGCTGAACAAAATCTTTCAGGAAGCCCATCCGAAATTTCCTGTGCAGCGGCATCCCAATGCGAGTTCCACGGCCAATGTGGGGCCGATGAGATCTGTATTCATAGAGACTTCCATGGTAATTTCCTTGGCTATCCTTGGCCTGTTAGATGGTAGCGTCGCTATCGCAAGGGCAATGCTGGAATAATATAAAAAACACCACTAGGGCTTCAATATCAAAAAAAAGGCGATAGCGACGAGAGTAATAACGCCTTGCCGACTAATTGTTCACATTCGTCCTTGCTGATCGAGCATGGACCCATGGCCCGATTCCCACGGCGTGAGATTGTCCGAAGCAAACTAATATAAATTCATCTATCGTTCGCCCTGAAAGCTTGAAAGAGCTTGTTTTGAAATTTCCTTCCCGTGGTTCCGCAAATATCAGATTACGTCGGCTTTTGAGGGCGGAGGGCTCGAAAGCGTTCGTTGGTCGTGCGCGCGAAAGGGCTACGAATGTTTGCAAGGCGGGCGCCTGGGCCAAAGGGACCAGCCCACTCATCCAACCGCTGGACTTCGGCCTCTGAAATGAAAAGACCCCATTCAGGTCCTTGCGCCTGTGGTGTCGACCAGCACATGACATTATTACCCACAAGGGCTTGAGAACCTCGATGGAATGTTCCATGAAGATGAGAAGGGGATTTTGGGTCAGAAGGGTTGGATTTTGCTTGTTGTCGGGCCAATTTGGTGCATTTGACGTTTGGTTCGGAACAGCATCCCGCTTGAAACAAGCTATGAAGCAGGGGTGGTCCTTGCGCACCTTGTCCCTAACCTCCCTTCAACACTTGTTCTCTGCCGCACAGGGCTACTTTACTAAGGCCTGAGAGATCTGGTCGGTCAAGATGACCATGGATGCCGACAGAGATAGATATCTGAACTCTAAAACTGGAAATTGAAGGGAATCGTAATGAGACGTCATGAGACTAACGGTGGGGTGTCTCTCGCGATCTTTCAGGCTATCGGGCGGCTGGGTAGCTATCCAGCGTCTGAGGGTTTATATAACAAGCACGTCGTCGTTCCTGACCGGTTCTTGTTTTCTCTTATCATCACGCCCACATTCACTGGTGTTGAATACCGTGTATTTCTCACCTTAGTTTTCGCTGTACTTTTTATATCGATCGAACTCGATACACTTCTGTTCGCTCAGCATGAAGGTAGAACTTGCTGCTTTGATTGCCGGCGGTGCCGCGCTCGCCTCTGCTCAACAATCTGTTTGGGGACAATGTAAGCAGAGTACTTGAATTTCCTACAATTGATCTAGTTGCTAACGTTGGGTTGCTCTTTAGGCGGTGGTATCGGTTGGACCGGTGCAACTACCTGCGTTTCTGGAAACTACTGTAGCGCGTATGTCTCCTCGATGCCAAGCTTGTGGTAGATTCTGCCTACTAATTCAATCTTCTTTACAGCCTAAACCCCTACTACAGCCAATGCCTTCCAGGAGGCCCAGCAACTACTGCTGCTACTACTGCTAGCAGAACCACCACCACGGCTATTAGGACGACTACTCGATCGACGACGACCACAACTCGTCAGACAACCACCCCAGTCACTACTACTAGATCGACTACGACCACAACCCGAAGCACCACTCCCAGCGCTTCGCCAACCTCTGGACCTAAGAAGTTCCAGTATGTGGGTGTTAACGAGTCCGGTGCTGAGTTCGGCGAGAACGTCATCCCCGGAACTCTCGGAAAGGACTACACCTGGCCCTCTCCATCTTCGATCGACTACTTCGTCGCTCGAGGTCTCAATACCTTCCGTATCAACACCAAGAGTGAGTACTTGCAATATCTTAATGGCAGAACTTCAAGAACTAGGGACTCACAATTGTTATAGTGGAGCGTATCACTCCTCCAACCTCCGGCGGTCTCACTGGACCTTTCGATAGTGCCTACATTTCTGGATTGGACACCATCGTCAACTATGTGACCAACAAGGGTGCTTATGCCGTCATCGATCCCCACGGATACGGTCGATTCAACGGTGCTATCATCACTGACACCAACGCCTTCAAGACCTGGTGGACTCAGCTCGCCAACCGATACAAGAACAACGCCCGTGTTATCTTCGATACCAACAATGAGTATCACGATATGGACCAGACCCTCGTCGTCAACTTGAACCAAGCCGCTATCGACGGTATCCGCTCTACCGGTGCCACTAACACCATCTTCGTCGAAGGTAACTCGTGGACTGGCGCTTGGTCATGGGTTTCTTCCGGAAACGCCGGCACTATGATCAACCTCAGGGACCCTCTTAACAAGCTCGTCTACGAGATGCATCAATACCTCGACAGCGATTCTTCTGGAACCAACGCCGCCTGCGTTTCGGCTACCATCCTCAAGGAGAGAATCACCGCTGCTACCAACTGGTGCTTGCAGAACAATGTCAAGTGCATTCTCGGTGAAGTTGGTGCCGGCGATAATGCTCAATGCAAGAGCGCCGTCATTGACGGTCTCACCTATGCCCGCGACTCTGGTGCTTGGATTGGTGTCCTCTGGTGGGCTGCCGGTCCATGGTGGGGTAACACCTACTTCCAGAGCATCGAACCCCCAAGCGGTCTCGCTGTTAACACTTACGCTCCAATCCTTCAATCTTTCGCTCCGTAAATGGCTTAAAACCCCGTTGACGTGAAGGGAAATTTTGTCTACTTGTACATATATATGTTGAAAAATGGAGGGAGTGGTTGTAAATAAGACTATACTTTAAAGCAGATGTGTAAATAGCACAGGATTTATCTTGGAAGACTTTCAATTTTAATGTATATATTTTTATCTTAAAATGCAATTGTCGATATTATCGATACTGGATTCATGCTGTTATCTTTTCAGATCCGGGTTATGGTGTTGCATTTTGAAACAACGCGGATTGCGTTCCTGCGTTGCCTGCAAGCATCTTCAAGGTTGGGCTAAGGTTGGTCTCGTAAACTAGACAACGCTGAGGTCAACCATATATTTCAATAACGGATACAAGAGATCTAGGCTTGGGTAACTTACTAGGCCCGAACGGCAATCCCGAACCCTCCACTACCAGTACAGATGGCGGGTCTTCGGGCAGCGGTGACTCGGGTGGCTCTGTTACCTCTCAGCCCACACCAGCTTCACCCAACACGGCTAATTCGACAAAGACTCCCAATTCGGCTGGGGTTGCGTGCCTAGTATCAGGATCAGCAGTTATCAGTGTGGTGTGAGGGGTACACATTTAAATATACCGAAACGGAATCTAAAGCTACGATGAAAATAGTGCCGTCATTGCTGTCTGTCAATTACCCACAGATTGAATGAACCACACGACAACATATATTTACCTATTGTGATTACTATCTCGGCTGAGTGTATCAAATAATTCTGATTCCATATGGTCTCGAAATCTAGAGCTACTAAAGTGTGAGTGATTATGTGGATTCCATATGACCTCCCGACAAGTTGGCATTTTTTCTTGGGTCACCTGTTTAATCTACGGGAAGAAAAATAATAGGTAGTATTACAAAATTCAGACTCTTCTCGATATTATAAAAGCACCAAAAATCAAGGAGAGGCTTGGTGTAACTGTTATACGTATACTCGTACATATAACGATAAACCATCTCTGCTCTCATCACGCCCACTGAAATCAGAGACCTTGCCTCAAAAATATAACTATTTATCCTCCTATCCGGCGGGGATACATTCTTCGACCAGTGTCGAGGGCAAAACGACTGGAAATGCAAGGGAAAGACTAAAGGTTGGTGTATGCAGATTTTATCTCATACCTTTCTTTTGTGGCTGATGTATAATTTTTATGCGCCGAAAGTTAGGGCGAGAACCACCGCTAATATGGCTATTTGATTCACATTACAGTTTACAACTGTCAACTACTGCGTTTTTACTACATTCAAAATTATGGCTGTATCGAAACAGTCTTGGCGCTATATGCAGCCAAGAGATCGTTTTCTGAATGAGGAGCGATTCAAGGCTCTATTTAATACATATGATTGGACGCTGTCAAAGCGGGACATGTTGGCGCGGCTGCGATAAATGTTAACTGAGGCTGCCCAGTTTCATGCTCAATGGCAAAAACTCAGCCCTTTATCTTGTACTATCGGCAGGGGGTTGAAGTTGGATAGAAACGACCAGGCTGGCCTTTTGGGAATTAACTGTGGTATTTACCTTTGCTCATCACCCGAATCTCCATCAGCAATCTAAATCAAGAGGACTAGTAGCTACCAAAACACCAGGCCAGGACTAGAGCTCGAGATGGCACAACCCTCCAAGGAAACGATGGCCCAGGAGTTGGAAAAATGTCGCCCCTTGATAGCAGAGTGGTATTGGTCCAAGGAATGTCAAGAGAACCATTTGTATGGCGTTGAGACTGGAGCCTCTCTTTCTCAAGTATGGTTCCATGCCATTTTGCTATATTCTATCAAACGCTTTAGATCCTCCGATACACGAAGAACATTGAAATACGGTATATATGACTCAGATATAACCACAACTCGTTGACCAATTTATTTTATTTTCCGATAGTGTCTCTGTAAAACAACTCGATTATCGGATGAAATTGTGGGGCTTGCGCAGGAATATAAAACGGGCCGAATACGAGTTGATCAACGAAGAGGCAGCGCTTCAAACTACCAGCGGACCCGGGCAAATCACAGATATGGTATTCCGTAATACCCAACTCACCGAAAGAAAATTGAAGAAGGCTCGCCAAAGGTACAGATTGCCAGATCCTATATTTATAACAGATGGCACCAGCCATCAGGGTAAGAAATCCAAAATATGCCTATTCAACTATTATAATACCGCATAGGTCGACTAATTTTGACTAGGTGCATCCTTAGCTGGTGAGGCGTCGTCATCAGAACTACATCCCGCTATACAATATCGCACAGCTCAAAATAAGGTTGAAGTCATTACCTCCAGACTTGGTGCTCTGAATCTAGACAACTTGCCAATATTCGCGTATTTGCGACGTCTAGAAACTACCATCTATTCGTATTTGCATCATAGTAAGCTAACTTTCAGTCTGGCCATGAGGTCTCAAATCTTATGAGATGCAGAATTTCTCACTAGAATGCCCTTATAGGACGGATGTTATCCGATAGCCTGCTCCAAAATGACATGTTTACATTCCTAGACTCGGCGATGGAGGTCCACGCGGCATCCACGGACGAATTCGAACGGCACTCGGAGCGAATCGCCCCTGGCGATATAACGGCATTGAGCCCAAATTTTGGTACAAAGTGGGACGAATCTATAAATGCACTGACTCTTTCGTCCCGTTTATTATTGAGGACTAATTTTTTCAGGCCCAAAAAGGACCCCGCAATGTTCAATTTGGATACTGTTGCCGTATTAGGTTTACTAAGTTATATCATATATAGCGTATCAAACAACCTATACACCAACTTGGATACTAGAGAAATTTAGATTTTATTGTGGAACACGATCTCTATGGTGTGATCGGATATATGCTTCACCAGGGAGATGCATCTGTAACTCCTTTCGCCGAAGCGCTTCTCCTCGAATCTTTAGATTCCACCAAATATCTCCAGCTTGTAGGTTCGCTCCTGGAGCTCGGAGTTCCGATCTCATTTGAAACTTGTTTCCGGCGCTTGACCACATGGGATATTGATCTTCAGGTGGTTGACCTTGTGTTACGAAATTTCTCAGAAATTGACTAGTTGGACCTATTCTACAGCACATACGTCCGATGTTTCGGATAGGCTCTAGCAAAAATTACGAAAATGTTCCCCGAATACACAAAATAGTCCGGGGTTTTCCGGGATAACAATCTCTGATATGCTTGCTACGCTTAATGATTTGATGCGAACGATAATTAAGCCTTCGGACGCACAGAATATACTACTCCGGTGGTTTGAGAGTATCGAGGGTTGCGAGATCAGCGTGATAAAGGCCTTTTGTCTGGCATTTCATAATCGAAACTTCCTGGCGCTTATTCGATATGACGCAATTATCGAAAATTCTCTGCAACCCGGTTTTTTTACGCTCGGCGATACAGCAGAATAACCTTGAGCTGGTCAAGCTATTGGTAGAATATGGTACCGATGTGGGTTATACTGGGGAAGAAGCGTTGGCAATCATTTTAGATATTACGACACAATCTGAAAACTCTGTGGATCTGCTTCGATACCTCATTGATAACAGACTTGACGTTAACATCAGGCTTACCAATTGTGAGGAGTTTTGGGGCATGGATCTGGTAGAAGCGATATGTTCGTTGTACTACCCTAAAGACCAGGCTGGGCTATCTGGACTGGAGCTCGCTATTCTCCACCGCAACCGACCAGTCGCTAAGCTATTAGCTGCCTCTGCGACAGAACTGCCGAGTTTTGAGAGAGGCCTCATAATTGCTTTTATTTCCGAAGCCCTTTCTGGTGAATTTGTTCCCGAGTTTTTGGACTCGGACCGTCCGACATGCATACAGAACGCATTTCTCGTCAGGGGATTCCTAGCAACTTGTATATGGACTCAGAGGAATCAATTTATCGTCGAAAACTCAAGTTTGGAGTCAATACGGGACAACATCGATGCTGAAATAACCTTCTTAATGGAGCACGATTACTTTGGGACAGAGGTGGAGTTTCAGACTATTGGAATTCTGATTGAAACATTCGATCTACAACCATATACTCGAAAAATTTTGGTTGAGAAATTTCTCGAGAGTTTGGACCATATCCTGAAACTGGGAATTCGAATTTGGAGCATCGCAAGCTGAAATGTCCAGGATTTCACGTATCGGATATGCTAGCCAAGATATCACACTATGCAAACGCTGCTAGGGTCGAACTCAAGCTGCCGGCGAGTTTGACGCCGAAAATCAACTACGCTTATTTTGAAGACTTGGCCTGTGCTTGCTGCTGTGAAAAACACAAAAAGGAGGTATTGGAGGAAGTTCGAAATATTTCGGATACTTTTGGAACTACTCTGATAGCACTGGAAAATCAATTGGTAGAGAACGGTTACGACCGAGTAACCCTGCTAAACCTTTACCTCAAGCGCCCTATCGATGTCGATGACTCCGAGTGCGTACTGCCTTATGGGGAACATTATCTCTCACGAATAGAGGATCTAGTTTCCGAAGGATTCGATATTAATACCAAGTCACTTGATGGAACGACAATTTTACGTCATTGGCACTCTACGGTTCACAAGCAGAGAAGATTTTGCGAAGAGTTATCAATCTAGGGGCGGACGTCACCGCGGTCATTTATCCCCACGCATCGCCAGTTCTACTGGCTGTCTCAAACTGTAATTTCGATGCTTTGGAGTTGATACTAGGTCACGGTGGAGATAAAACCATCAATCTGCCAGGAGAGCTGGAATTTCCCGGTTTCAGCTCTCTCAAAAAGCCGTTACTGACTCCTCTCATACTAGCTGCTTCATTTAGCGATATCAAAATGGTGACTTTACTGTTGATCAATGGAGCGGATGTAAATATGTCTATTCCCAAGCTCTATCGACCCACAGCTCTAGAGGAGGCCGTCTTTCAAAGAGGATCGGATATTGTTCGGCTACTCTTAAATGCTGGGGCAAAGCAAGCTGTTTAGCCTAGCTAACCCTTATCCTCGCTGGGAAACCGCCGATAAGGAAAAGGATCAGGACAGAAAATAACAAATACTTTATTAAAATGCATTCATATACGAAGTAGCCCATAATTTTCTAGTAAAGAATTATAATGAAAAAATAATATCTACTGGCTCTAAGTATTGTGGAATCAGCGCTGAGTAGCTTCAATACCACCAAAAAACAAAAATTTAATATGGGAGATCCTATCAAAACCTCAATAACTGAGCGAGCCTCTAACAATTTCCAGTTGAAATCAAATCTAGATTCTACACTGACTATGCTCGCCTCACTCGTTTCATTCGCTATGAGCCACCTCCCGCTGGTGGAAAGCAAGCCAGAGGCGGCTATAACTAATTAGTCTAATAAATCGGGCGACACAAAGTATTGCAACGACTATGAACGGAAACCGTCACGCCGAGCTACATTGAATATCTAGTGTGGTGAAGTAGAGTGGGCTTAGTATAGTTTTCGTTGCTTTCTAGTATTTGCTTGGCTTGTTGCATTCTGGCGTCTCAACGCCTTCCTATTTCTTTCCTCGGACATGTATATAAAGCAGAGCCCTCGAGGCTTCACCTTTCAGCGGGCATGCGGGCGTCTTCCTTTCTATTCACTCATTCATTTCCTTATTTCTCTTACATACTGTCATACTCTCGTTATAACCATACAATAGAATAGTGTTATGCTCCTAGCTTTACGAACACAGCTACCTCTTTACCGTAGCGTAATCCTATGAGATAGCCCTCTCATGATTATCCTCTCACGATTACCCTCCCTTTTATGATACCACCTAAGTGTGTGAGCCTCTCTGCTATGAACTTCTCCCTGATAGGACAGATATCCTCTGCTGGCTCCCAGAGCCCATTCCGCAACTTTACACTAGTAAATGATTCGGTATTTTTCTTTAAAAGATTTGCAATAGAGACAACTGGCAAACAGAGAGTCTATCATCTATAACATATTGGAAAGCATCATCACTATTGAATTCCGAGTTAGAAAGGTCGACACAATGTTCTGTAATCTATGGATCCGATGCATATGGACAAGTTGTTGTTCGCTCCTTGGGCTCAAACTTCGATATCGATCGTCAAAGTGATTTGATTCAATTTATTTCATTAGCATTGGGGGACGGTAACAAAGGAAAAGAGACATGTCAACAAGAGGAAACTTATAAAGAATAGATGCTTTTACCTTGTTATGAATGCTAAGGAAGTGACTAGTTAAGTGCCGGAGCATAGTCGTTGGAAAGAATATAGATTTCTATTATTTTACTATAGCATGATAATCAATTTTAATATTTGCCATTTTATTTTTTCATTATGTACTGGCAACACTTGGAGCAATAAAATTGTATATGGAACTGCTCATTGCAATTGGCTAGTCAATTAGACCGGTTATTCGCGAAATATTTCCGAATTTTGGGGGGTAACAGTCTGCATTTGAGCCTGCATATCGCATCGGAGTCTTGATACTCGCTAACTAGCAAACCTTAGCTAAACGCGCCCCAGAAAAAGCCGTCACATCAATAAATGGACAAGGGATCCGAAGTATCCGGCTGAAGAGTACCCACCAGCCTAATCTAGTCAAGTCGGTTGGTATGACCCGTGCCACCATTGGGCGAGACCTACAAATTTTGAAAATAGCCAGCATGCTGCGTAAGTGCCCCACTGGTGTTTGCTTGGAATATCATGCAATGGTTGCGTGAAGCTACACCAGGACAGAGACTGTTCTCCAATCGGCTACAAGCATGGCGGGTCCCCGTGGTATTCTATTGGGGGATAAGAGTCATGGAAGACGTCAATAAGCCATGAGCAAGTAAAGCTAGTATATGTGGGTCGTCACTCGTAGTGTCCGATAAGCGGGTTTCTAGTGCTGTAGCAATCGAGAAACGTCAAAGGATCAGATGTGTTGGCAACAGGGTTGCGTCTGCGTTTTTTTTTTTGCACTGTTGCATGGGATGTTTGAAAGCAGCTATCAAGCTGCCATATTCCTGGGACCTATGCTTGGGCTTTTTGGTTCCAATTACCAAGCAGGTGGATATTTAGTGCGACTCGGATCGGAAATTGGACAAAGCTAGTGACACAATCGAGAAAGCATCTATATCGCCAAGCGACTAAGAGAATCTGTGCCACCCAGCGTTCAACCTTTTCTGCCGGCTGTTGGCCAAAAATACTTATTCCCTAGGTGTAGATTCCATTTCAAAATCTTCTTCCTGCTCGAGATTTCTAGATTTCCTGTGTAACCTGAGAGGGTTCATGGTCCAACATCGCAACTTGTCGCATAACACACCAACCACAGCTGCTGCAACCTGAGCTTAGCGATACCGATTTTGGCCCTTAAACTTGAAGACCTGACGTCTAGTGTGTCAACGCCGTTCCTGAAGCTAAGCAAAACCAAATTTAAAATGGATTGGCAACGACTTCTCCTACGGGTCTTGCTCCTGGCAGTGTTATCACTGTTCTTCATTCTCGTCCGTAACCACCTTCGCCTGCGACGAATCCCAGGACCGTTTCTTGCTGGTCTATCGAACCTCTGGAGGGTTTACTATGTCGGAAGGGGAGATGCTCAAGACACCTACGTCAAACTCCACGCGGAATACGGCAATGTAGTAAGAATTGGGCCTAATTGTGTTAGCGTTTCTGGCCTGGATGCTATCCAAGCTGTCTATAATATACAGGACAAGTTCCCAAAGGTCCGTATCCTCCTTTCACCTTGTAATATCCTTCTATATGAATACTGGGACTGATACATGTGAAAACACAGTCCGAATTTTACACTCCCCAGCAGTTCTTTGTTGGCGGAAAGCCCTATGAAAACATGTTCAACACAACAAATGAAGATTTCCACCAACTTCTCCGAAAACCTGTTGCCAAGGCGTACGCTATGACCACCATCGTTGAATATGAACCCTTCGTGGACGACACTACTTCTCTATTCCTCCAGAAGATAAAAGAAATGTCTGGTCAAACAATCGATTTTGCAGTGTGGTTGCAATACTATGCTTTCGACCTTATCGGTGAAATTACATTTTCAAAGAAATTCGGGTTCCTCGAACGAGGGGAAGATGTTGATGGGATTATACACACTCTGCACAGTCTCTCCAGGATACAAATTCTAGGACAGATTCCTTGGGTTGACAAAGTTTTTCGGAAGCGATATCACAAGTACAAATCCAAGCCTTCTACATCGTCGGTCGTACAGTTTACTATGGCGCAGATGCAGCAGAGATTGAAAAGTGTGAGATATGACGATAAAGAATTCTTGTCTGAACAAGGGAGAAGAGATTTTTTGTCAAGATTTCTTGCTGCTCGTCAAGCGTATCCCGATGTCGTAGATGACTTCCGAGTCCTGGCTTATACTAATACGAATGTGAGGGACAATATATTGATATTATCTTACTAGAAAAATATTGAGTTGCTGACATAACGCGTCGTAGATCGTTGCCGGCAGCGATAGCACTGCTATTACCCTTCGAGCGATCTTCTATCACCTTCTTCGAAATCCCCTCACCATGGATAGGCTTGTTCAGGAGCTCGACATCGCGGTCGAGACTGGCAAAATTAAATCCTCTCCCATGGTTACCTGGCCCGAGTCTCAAAATCTGCCATATCTCGACGCTGTGGTCAAAGAAGCTTTGAGGATACATGCTGCTCTTGGTCTTCCTCTAGAACGCGTTAATTCAAAACCAATCGCTCTTTATGGATACGAATTCCCAGCTGGAACAACGCTGGGTGTCAATGCTTGGGTAATGCATCGCGACAAAGGAGTATTTGGCGACGACGCAGATATATGGAGGCCAGAACGTTGGATCCAAGCATCTGAAATGCAAAGGAAGATTATGAACCGAGGCCTATTTACATTTGGTGCTGGAACAAGACAATGCATTGGTCGCAATATCAGTCTGCTGGAAATTTATAAAGTAGTCCCCACGCTCTTGCTAAAATTTAGCTTTCAGTTAGCAGATCCTCTTGGCGACTGGAAAATCTTCAACTCGGTATTTGTCCACCAAAGAGATCTAAACCTTGTCGTCCGGTTGAGAGAGGACAAACCTAGTAGCAATAGCGGGAATGTTTAAATTTTCCGACATGTCTTACGAGTTGCCTTGTTTATCACTTTGACCACAGCATATTACTAACTAGTGTTATGATAAAAATTTTCCCTTATGTGCATTTCTCAGCGTTCCGTAGCAATCAATAGGCCAGGCATTTCTAGAAGGAAGGTTCCAGCGGTGTTATATAAATGTCTACATAATTTTCAGTTAACCTCTCCAGAGCATACTACATCTCCAAATCTGCAAGCTTACTGTAATAAAAACTCTTTTAAAGATTACTCTAATAACTTGAACGTACAATATGGCAGGCCTGGGGGTGTCAGCTGGCTTGTCCAACAAAGGTAAAATTCGAAGCTCCGAGGAAGAAGAAGAGGAGTATTTCCCAGATGCCAAACGTATAAGACTTGATACCCTTCCCAATCCAACGCTTTTGACACCACCTCCATCTGAGTATGGTGGCGCAAGTCCCCAACTTGAACAGCACTTTAGTGAAACCTGCCACGAGGTTACAAATAGAAACCCTAAAGATGGTCGCTCTCTCATCAATAGCGATGGTGATATCTCGCCGATACCACCGTCTGAAGTTTGCGATTTGCAAGTTCCCGAGCAAGCAAATTTGGATCCGTATAACGAGCATGCAGAGACTAAAGATGAGCTCAATATTGTTGCTGAATCTCTAGACCTTCATATCGTCAACCTGGAACACGAAAGAGATATGGATTCTGTGCTATTCCCAGCCCATATCAGAGAAAAGCTTTTTGATTCGCAAATAGAGGGAATTCAGTTTTTGTGGCGGGAGGTTGTTCAGAATGCCGGAGGCGCTTTACTAGCTCATACCATGGGTATGGGCAAGACTCTACAGGTAATCACGCTGCTTTATCTCATATCGCAAGCTGGGAAATCTCGAAGCTTAAATACTTCGAAAGCACTCCCTGAACATCTGAGTGGAATACTTCACATTTTGATTGTTGCACCACCTGGGCTGTTACAAAACTGGAAACAGGAGTTTTGTAAATGGATCCCAGAGAATAACGACGAACAACTGTTGAGAATTTTCATACCAAGTCAGTCGAAAGAGCCCGATGAACGTGTCGAGATTTTGAGGAAATGGAACAAGCTTGGAGGAGTTTTAATGCTAGGTTATCAAATGTTTCGTGATTACGCCTTAGGCTCCCGAAATGAAGAGCTCAATATGTCAAAACGCCGACGAAGAAGCACAAAGGCGAAAAACGCAGAGCGCAGTAGATCTGATATGGATGAGGCTGACGAATCAACCGATGAAACGTTGGATCGAAGCCTTGAAGAGGAAGAACAGAAGATGAAAAAGGCTGAAGAACTGGCAGATATTGTCCTTTTAAAGCCAAGTATTGTGGTGGCTGATGAGGCGCACGCAGTCAAGAACGAAGAGTCAATGCTTTCGGTCGCTCTTCATCAAATCGGTACAAAGTCAAGAGTTGCGCTGACAGGCTCGCCTCTAGCAAACAATCTAAAAGAATACTATTGCCTGACGAGCTGGGTAGCAGATGGTCTGCTAAACACTAAGCCTAGGTTCAAATCCTTTTTCATGGAGCCTATCGAAGCAGGATTATACGAAGAGTCATCATTCCCTCAGAGAGTCATATCATTACGACGTCTAGCGGTAAGGACCTGAAATTACAAAGACTTCCTAAATTGAAACGTGGATACAGTAACTCATTGAACGATACTTGTATTCCAGGTCCTTCGACACTTAATGGCACCTAAAATGCACAGATGCGGTCTTTCACGCATTAGGCACCGTCTACCACAGAAAACCGAATTTCTCATAACGATCGAGCTGACTGATATACAACGCCGTATTTATTCGCTATTTGCCAAAAATGTTGTTGCGGAGAGCGGAGGCGCAAGTGACGACCCCAAAAAGCTCGAAATCAAGGGCTTCTTCGATCATGTGAAATGCCTCCGGACATTACTGAATCACCCCAAGATTTTATACGATTTATTCAAAGATCGGGCTCAAGAAAAGGCAAGAAAAGAGCAAATAGAAGATTTTGATTTATCTGAGAGTAGGTAATTCCTTCTTTTTCCCGACATTCTCTGCTAATAAGCTTCCTAGCACTCTCTCGATCCGCAGTACAAGATATCAAAGAAGAAGAACTCTTAAAAAATGCGCATCTAAAAACTCTTCTCCAGATACATTCATATGTATGTCAGTATCAAGACTTCGATAGTCCAGTTTACAGCAACAGAATGACTTGTCTATTCAAAATTCTAGACATGGCCGACAAAATGCATGAAAAGATTCTCGTATTCTCGACGTCATTGCATACGTTGGATTATATTGAAGGCCAGCTGGTTTCTCGTTCAATCCATGCCGACAGACTTGACGGAAAAACAAAAGCCCAAGGCCGACAGCAACTCACAAAAAGTTTCAATAGCAGTCAGGGGGCAAATATCATGCTAATATCAACCCGAGCAGGTGGTGTTGGCCTGAACATCACTGCTGCAACGCGTGTTGTCATTTTTGATTTCGACTTTTCTCCTCAAGACGAGGAGCAAGCTATCGCGCGCGCTTATCGCCTCGGCCAAGAAAAGCCAGTTTATGTTTATAGGTTCAAGGTGGGAGGGACATTTGAAGATGTCATTCACAACAAATCGTTGTTCAAAATTTCACTTGCGGCAAGAGTGGTGGACAGCTCGAATCCCGTCAAGTTAGCAAAGCAAGGCAGAGCTAAGGAGTACTTCAACCCTCCGGGTAGGTGTATACAGCAAGATCTTTCCGAGTTTAAAAAGAACTACGATGATGCTATGTTGCAGGAGTTGATTGATAGGTATGTTTGTGCGTTTCCTTGAAGGTTCTACATAGCCAAAAAGACTAATAGTTAAGATAGTGGGCTTGTAATGGGAATAGACCTCCAAGATACTTATACAGACGAAGGAGACAAAAATATGAGCCAAAGCGAAAAAGAAAGATTTCAAACAGACCTCGAAAACTTCAACAACGAGGGGAAGCTTACTGAAGACAAGGAAGATTCTGAGAACGACCTTGAGCAAAACCAGGATTCTGAGGAAGGGAAGGAGGGATACGAAGGCGAGGGTGGTATCAAAGATGATAACGAAGGGGAAGATGACGGGGAAGTAGGAGCCTAGTACTCCTCAAACTAGATATAACGTAAATTAAAGGCGAGTATGTTTAGGCTATTATAGTAATTTCATTCTTATTTTTAGGTTCCATCAGGGTTGTGGTTAATCTGTCTAGGATTAGAGGAACTCAAATACACAAAGACAACTTTATCATTAGCTAATCAAGCTGATTCTTACCTGAACGTTTTCGTAGACAGGGTATATTAAAAATATGTTGTTGGCCGATTGGATGGCTGGCGCGAAGTGCCCAAGGTAGTCGCGCGGCAGCAGAGGGTCGCACTGCGAGACTATGCCCAAGGCGTGTAGCGCGTTCGAAGATTTATCTATGCCAATTGGGTTGCATTCTACTTATGCTAGAATTGCTGGGTGACATGAGATTTAGGAGGTCTTTATATATGTTACGACCAACTAGAGCGCATGGTCATATATGCTTGTGGAAAGTGTAACTAAAATTGTATAAGCCAAAGGATGAGGCTCGAAGAATCCAAATCTCGAATCGCATAGTGAGAAGTATTAAAACCTTAAGCCTTGATTAATCTGCGACATTCCATTCAATTGGTAGGAGCATTAAGCATCCATTTTTACGGAATTTAATTAACTATCGGCAGATGCTGATATTTTCATATATGGACCCTAATTAGGCCGATAGAAGTATTGGTACTTTCATTCTAAGCTTCTTGCAGGCTACTCACAGATGCCATGTCTTATTTTACGAGCTAATTTACTGTACCCCGCGGTTCCGGATTTTTGCCTCCTGGATCCCAGCTTTGGCAATGCTTATTCCCGCTTAAGTAACTTAAACTGAGATTAGACGATGAATCTTTTCCTTTGTATGATGTTAAATAAAAAGTTGAAGAATAGGTGAAGCAAACGCGAACAGTGGTTATACTAACTAGATTAAGACTCATGGTGATCGCCAACCGGCCGTTAGCGATCTATATTGGCGTTCTTTCGTAGGAAACATAACTAAAGAACGGATGGACGTAGCTATCTGCAATACGATTGTGTGGCTTTAGGATGTGGCTGATCTCCACTTCGCCGGGTCCGTCTGATCGCGAACCCGGTTTGACATGTAGGCGACCGATTGACCAAGCGAAATAAACTTAACCCAGTAGCCTCTAGACGTAGGTAGGTCTTCCATCATTCTTTTGAGTTCGTACGAGGCGATTTTGTGTCGCATAAGTCATATATTAATTTTTCGGGGAATGCTCAACTGCCGAGAATCAGCAAGCCAGAAGACAAGGCCTAAATTCTCAGCATTCGGGCATCTGGTTCACAGGAACATCCAATCCCGCTTGCTTGTACCTACCTTTCATGCAAGATCCTTGTGAATTAGAGGCGAGGATTGGGAAGGTGAGTCAAGACACCTCTGAAAATTTGAACTTTTCCCAACGTTGTAAGTTAACCATCACCAGGATCTCGTCAACGTACACCATATAGATTATAACCCTTGATAATAAACTATATGGCCTAGCTAGGTTGTGAGACTTTAAAGCGCTCGAGCAGGACCAAATGCAACCCTCAAACCCTACAGCCTCAGCCAAAGTTGTTCACAAGCTAAAGAGGCTTACTATAAGGTTGCTGGTCAAGGTACTAGCTAGGTTACTCTGAGCACGAGAAACTTTTTGAAGGTATGGCAACAATCGAAATTGGAACTTGCATTGAATAGCTATCTCGAAACCCATGTTCCGTGTGGATACGATACGTAATGGCGTGAGCCTCAACCGGCAACCGAGATGTACCCAGAATTATATTTGAAGCATGGGCCATAACGGCTGGCGCTGGATGCTCCCGGCTAATTCTTCCGACAGGCTTCAGTCGGACTTCGCGCGATGTGCCGGTCAGCAACAACTATTTCTCATCCTAGAGCTTGATAGTATATATCAAAGCAACGCGGAAAACTGGAGACGGCAGTCTAGCTTGCGAGACAAGGTATATATGTCGTAATTGAAATCTGTATTGCTTCGTAGGCCCTTCCGGTAAAATATTGAACCGATAATTCCACGCAAATCTTCCCTAAAAAGATATCAAAGAGCTCTAACTTCCTCAGGCAGCAGCCTATATTATGTGTTGGTATCGTCAACAAGATGCATTCCAATGGCTCTGGACAGGGGCCCCTCGCTTTTTGAACTCGCCTGGTCCCGGGCTATCGATATAGAATTCACAGCGGGCGATGTACCGATACCTGTGATACAAGCAATGAATCATGCAAGGAGGACAGGCCCAATTGGGTTCCGCGTCCTGACAACGTACGACATACCGGAAGCCAGACTCTTCGACGGAGCGATCGGATGTATTGGCTGGGAACAAAACCAGTTGACTCGTAGGAAACTTTAAACAGCAGGTAGCGCGAAATGGTATAAATTAGCTGTAACCGCACGTTGAAACTTCGTCAGCTGGAGCACCCGCTTGCCAAAGAAACCATCTCTGCAGTCTAGATTTCAGATCACAGCGCTTACCTCCACCATGAAGTACTGTCTCTCCTCACTACTTCTTGCAGCTGGGCTTATCCAACTGGGCGTTGCCGCATCTCCATATCATCGCCGTGCAACAAGTAAGTAAAAAAGTACTAAACCCTTGGTTTAGATTCGCGATCTGAATACTTTTATCAAAATTCATAGAGGGATCGAATGCTAAATTCTTCTTATCTCTTAGGCCCATGGCCAACCGAGCCTGATATTAGTCCCAGCTGCACCCGGTGGGTTGAGGCACTAAGTGGAGACGATTGCAATAGTTTGGCGGACGTCGATAGCGTCCCAATAGCAAATTTCCTAGCATGGGTGAGTTCCAGATTTGCGCATTATAAATAATGATTCGTCTTCATCCTACTAAGCTTATCGAAATCATAGAACCCAGCCCTTGCTCGCGATTGCAATGCCGTGAAACCTGGCTATGGATACTGTACTCAGAGTACCGAAGTACCCACGACCACATCCTCGACTGTTGGTACTACATGCCCAACTGTTCCTCCGGTAACAGTAACCGTAACAACCACAGTTTTTATCGGAACAACAACCTCTGTGACGACAACCTCTGTGACGACTACAGCAGTTGTTAAAACACCCCTCGCGCCCTCCATGTTTCCGAGCGCTAGCGGGACGGTTCAATGCGTTAAGACAAATTCTCCTATTCCACAACCCACACAGATCGCTAGCGGTACCACTCTCGAGTCAGTTATCGCAAGTGCATGCAACGACCTCGTCACTTCCTCCAGCAAATATCTTGATATTGGAGACCCCTACACTGTCGTATTACCGGTCAGTGGGAAGCAAACTACTTTCCTCTTAAACATCAAACTCGGAGGCTTTCCAGTCCAAAACTCCCTGTGCCAGTCTCAGTTGAAGCTGATTAGCAGCGGGTGTACAACGGGCGGTAATACTTATGGTGGTTGCAGCTATACATCTGATTTCAACCTCCTATCGTGTATATTCCCTAATGTATAATGCAATGAAGAATCGAATGGAGCAAACCTATTAGAGGTTGTTCTAATCTAATAGAGTTGAAGCCATCCTTCCTTTGCGCCATATTTGTAATCGTATAGAATTCTCAATAGAATTTCCCGACTCAGGGACAAACTCTTTTTGGCAAGGGTATCATTGGTATTTGCTAATGCGAAGGTGAAAAATGGGCAGAAGCCCCCCCTGGGAAATAAAAATTACAACTATCACTACCAGAAGAGATCCATCTCATCTAAGTCCAGTTTAGTTTGAACCCAGATGAGGCATAGTTCCTCTATTTTGTGGTTCCACCGAAGTCCGTTCCTCTCTAACTGTTGGCGGTATTGTTCGCCCCTTAGAGCCTCATCCATAGCTTTGTCGGAGTGTAAGGTGCAGGCTGTATATTGCACTGGGAGGGAATTAGTTAGCTTGCTATGACTTTGCAATTCGTACTTGAATGGCGAAGAGGGACATTGATAGGACAGATAATGTTACTTTAACCTTGACGGATTTGGCATACGCCGCCTTCTTTGGCATTGGCTTCCCTACAGTCATTGCCGTCGCGAGATTCAACATTAGCGACAACCCATTTAATAAATAAAACTGCCACACAGGAGAAACGAGAATTACCGCTTCTTGAGATACAATATCTGGAAATTACGTGCTTTTGAGAAAATGATTGTAAATATTTATTGGCTCGGTCGTTATGCAACTATGTAAAGCTTTGATGGTTGGGCTTGTGGCAACTCTAGAAGAGCCTGGTATGATGGAGAAAGCCGAGATAATTGCGAGTAGAGTCAAGGACTAGTCTAGGAGCCAATAGAGCTATTATCCTAATTATCTCCATTATTCATTTCCACTTTGTTTTTCTTTTTTCTTTCTTTTTTTCTTTTTTGGCTAACTATCAACCAAAACGCCTGCTGCATTGCTGTTCAAGCCTCAATGAGCAATTGACAAGAGTGTTGCTTCCAAAATGTGTTGACTGTGTGGTAAATTGGTGTGTTGTCTTGAGATTTGGCGCGGTGCATTCATAGAATAGCTGGGTTCCGAGACCAGAAAATATTTAACAAAGTTAGTTACAGTCAATTGGGTGTCATAAGAGTTCCAGCTTTTCTAGGTTCAACCTCAAATTACCATATAGCTTCATAAATGTATTTTGTGCTGTCTTCATTTCAAGCTATAAATATGTAATATTAGCGTTAGTTAGAACTAATATGGCATAACTAGAAATGTGATGCGTGTTAGATGGTGCCAGAATTCACTTAAAATAGTAAATTAACTATATCAAATTCTACAGGTAATCATTGACCCATCTGACATTTGATGCGTCTATTGAAGCAAAAATGAAACAATTGACCAATTGGGGTGCAGGTCTTTCTTCATCAGTATATTTGTAAATGGGCGTTCCTTCTGTCAGGTGCAGTCTGAGTTGGATGATTGCATTGCAATGATATTGGTCTCGTTAGCTAGACGACACAAAGTGCTTTAAGGAAAGCCGTGGTTTTCGAGACCAAATGATATCCTCGCTTCTTTCTACTTGAAAGCAAATCCCTGCTGGTTACAATAAAACCGAACTTGTTGAAAATAATTAACCATTTAGCCTTACTCCAGACGAGAAACTCGCTGGAGTAGCGATTAGTTCTCCCTCGAATCAGAAAGCTTTATTTTCAGCCGTCTTTATACCCTCGGGAGGCCTCAGTTTTGTAATCGGCTGTAAACTCTATCAACACAGCAAGCTAAACTTAAAGATCTTCGAGCCATGGCTACAGCTATAAAATTCTGTTCGCTCTAACAGGCTGGAATTTCCGCTAGCCTTTCGTCCGATGGAAAACCGGTCCGACCATAACTTGAAAGCCTCTATGTTACCCCGGAATTATACCTTTCAAGAACTTAGCCCGCAGGCAAAGTATCTAAGATTCGCGGACCGCTCGCTACCATTTCCCGTGCCAACCCAAACAATACCATGGTTCATCAAGGGTGGAGACAAATGGTGTTGGGCGAAAATTTAGAGAGTGAACTAGAGGTCGCAGAAGGGACCTGTATTCGCATAAATGTGGCACTTTTGGTAGACAAAATTGCAAAATGTCCATTATCTATAAATATCTAGTTTCGAAGCCCAACCATTACTACTATATTGGCTAAGAGCCTGTATTTTAGAAACGATTTTGACAACTTAGGTCATCACACGAATCAACATGGTTAAGGCTGTCAACACTCTGTTCATCGCGATGTCCCTAGCGGGGAGCGCAATCGCGCAATCGCCACTCTATGGACAATGTATGTACTTAGTCCTCAAAATATTTAATTGTGCAAATGCTAATTTCCTTTTATAGGTGGTGGAATCGGCTGGTAAGATAGGCTAAGGTTTCTATGGGATTAGGTATAATTCTCATCCCGCGAAAATCTAGGACCGGAGCAACAACTTGCGTTTCAGGGAGCACTTGCGCCTATCAAAATGACTGTAAGTGAATAGACCTCCACCAGCATATTCTAAGATCTATTGGTCATAATTAACTCCACGCTCCAAACCAGGGTATAGCCAGTGCGTCCCAGGCACTCAGGCCACTACCGCCTCAGCACAGACATCTTCAAAGACCACGTCAACAACTCTGAAAACAAGTACGGTGGCTACTACTACGAAATCTACAACTACAGTAGCAACTACTACAAAATCTACGACTACCTCCTCGAAGACTACAACAGCAGCTAGCACTAGCTCTACCGCTGCTTCGTTTGTTTTGGCTGGCGACTCTACAGTAACCAATGATAAGGGCTGGGGCGGCGCCTTCTGCTCCCAAGTATCCGCTGTAACTTGCACAAACTTTGCTCATTCTGGCACTACAACTGTAACCTTTAAATCTTTGGGCGATTGGGCGAACCTTATAACCGCGGTCAAGGCTGCAAAAAAACCTTGCTATGTTCTTATCCAGTTTGGACATAACGATCAAAAGGTCCTCACGCAGACTGATTTCCAGACAAATCTGCAAAACATGGGTAAAGAGATACAGGGAATTTCTGGGGCTTATCCTGTCTTTGTCACGAGTTTGTCCCGTCGCAGTTATAGCAGTGGCAAAGTCTCAGACTCGTTGGAGCCATGGATGGTGTATACACGTAACGCAGCAAATACTATTGGAGCCAAGTATATCGAGCTGTTGCAAACATCTATTACTTATTTGAATGGAATTGGCGAGACCGCTGCACACAAGATGGACTACGAGAGTGGGGATAACACACATTTGAACGCCTGTGGTGCGAAGGTTTTCGCGAGAATGGTTGGAGATTTGTTAGTTCGAAAGCCCGTTGTAGCGCAGGCAGGCATCAAGACGGATAGCACTCTAACGAGCAGTATCGATGGAAAGAAAGCGGTTTGTTAGAAATTTCAAGTCAACTTATATTAACAATATCGATTGATTTTAAGAGCAGTATCTATCTGTCGAGATGTATATTTCAAGATATTTACATATTTGTTTGTAACAAGCCTTGATGTTATCCATCAGTTGGCCGCTGACCGTCGACATGTGCATATAACATATGATTATATTCTCCCGGCCAAAGCCACAAGCTATATATCCACACCGATAAGCCATAAAATTAGCTTTGCTCGATATTTTAATTAGCAATGTATCATCCTATTTCATTGGCAAGCACAGTCTAGATGCTATGTTGCGTTGTCGTGTGTTAAACTAGTGATGCGCCTCAACCAGGCTGAGCTTTCAGCCTCATGATCAATCGATTCGGCTAGTAGCATGCAGCGGGATGGTTCGGTAGTTGGCTTGGATGACGAAACCCCCCAGTGCCCAGCCTGCAGCCGTATTGATTCTGGATATTGATCGACCTTTGATGACTACATTCGCATCCTTGCACCCATAACTTATAAGTTATTAAACTTGGCCTGCTCGCAAGAATATTCATCTACGATGGGATGGAACGACACACTAACGGCGGCTTAAACGAACACTTCGGCTAGTATATAATAAGCCTCCCCAGCCCCCACAAGCAGCGCGATATCTAGATCGCCGCCTCATCTGGTTCCCTGACTTCTGTTCTTTGTCGACTTCGATCTAGATCGCTCTAGATCCCTCGGATTCTAGACTCTTCGACTGGTCGTACGACATGTCGAACCCTGACGGTAGTCCGCCAGGTCCATCTGACGTCTCCCAGGCTGAGGTTCCTGCTTCAACTAGTGGCGCCGCATCTCCACCAACTGCAGGTCATGCTCGTGGTACGATACCTAATGGAGAGTTCTCAGAAACGCCGATACTAGACTCTATTCAGACACAAATTCGGTACCACATCCTTCCGGGGTCGAGTGCCAAAAACCGTCGAGCAGGTACGCGCAGGAAGCCGACAGCCCACAGAACAAGCTATTCTTGGGAGGTCCAAAAGCACAGCCGATACCACGAATATGTGCATAACCTTGCCCTCGCGGGGTGGGATAACCTTAAGCAACTGGATTCCTATATGGAAAAGGACATTCAGGACACCAATCTAGTAGTTTCGGTGCTAGATATCAAGTCTGAAAATCAGGTAGAGCTAATACAGGATCTCTACTCACTTGATGAGGTAGACGACTTTCTAAAAGAGGACGTTAGAGGAAAATCTAAGGTGCGCATGTACTTGGTGGAACATGGAGGGTCTCTCCAGAGCAGTATGATCGACTGCTTGGGCATCCACCTGGGAATGGACCCGAGATTCTTCGCTGCAAACTTGTTTGGGCCGTATATGATAATCTCGCCTGCAGATAGACACAGGGCGCCGTTTGCGGGCATCGGATTCACAATTCTGAAGCCTACTCGCTCACGAGTGACAGAAACCAAGTTCTTCAGAGTCTCAATTTATGTCAAGCACGATGATGATGGCAGCGGTTGGTGCGGGGTTATCCTGTTCAACTCCCACTCCAAGGTTCAACTCTCCGCCCGAACACTCACCCCGCCACCGCTCTTCGGTCAAGAGATCCCCGGTCTGCCATCGCAAATTAACCCATCCAACTCTGGTGTATCTCAAGCAAACCAGCCTCAATCCCTGCGCGAACTGTATATCGCCACTCTCAAACTCGCAGATTTGTCCCAAGCAACAGAATCGCCCTTCTATGCCATCTGCCCCCTGCTAAAGCTCAACTTCCATTGCTGGAACGAAGTTATAAACACGATTCGTACAGAAGACCGTCGCATTTCCGACATCTCCGAGGCATCTTTCGGCCATGTTGAGGAGATTCAGCACACTCTTTCCCTGATCGAGCGTTTCGGTACTCTAGGCTGGCAGGATACAAGCACGCCACCGTCTACGGCGGTTCAGCAAACCCAAACTGAACTGATCGAAGATTTTAGACACCTGCTCAACCAGACCGATCTGTTGTGGGAAGAGCGCCGTAACATGTCCTCCGTACGCGACCGGCAGCGACAAGTCCGCTGGTCAACGCTGACCAACAGTTTCACGTTCATATTCGTTCCGATCTCGCTGATATCGAGCATTTATGGTATGAACGTCGTCGAAATTAGCGGTAGCAACGAAAATCCGAGAATATGGCAATTTTTCGTTGCGTGCTTCGGGCTCGTTTTGGCAATACTGATTCTGATGGCCGCTAGTCACTGGGTTGGTGAATTGAGGCGATACAGAAGAGTGGCTGGCGTGAAAGAAGTTTGGGCGTTTGCTACAAATATAGACCACCGACAGTAGGTGGAGAAGGCTCACGAGAACAAGATATGGCTGCAGATGGTGTTTTTTTTTTAACTCCAGGGAAGGGGGAGCTGTGCATGCAGATGACATATGAATTTGTGGAGTTTAAAACTCTCGATCAGGGTTTTCACCGTTGCTTAAATCTGAAGAAACAGGAAAGGCTAAAACACAGGTGGAATGATTCTGCCCAAATCGTGCATCGTCCAGCGGAAACAAGGAATGGTGCCTGCACTGACCTGGATGTAGTTTGCTTTCTAAAATAGTTCGCTTACTGATTAGGATATGCCTCCCAAGCGAATACGTTTGATGAAAAGAGAGTCGTCCAGCCGAGCCGAATCTAGATCTTGGAGTCTTGTGAAGGTGGCCCTGAAGTCATTCCTCCGTCCGTCGACGGAGGCATTCGGTTGGCCTTCCTAGACATGGAATTATGCGAGCCAGCAAGAATGCCGGTTTGTGACATGGAAACCCATGACGAACAAGCCAATAAAAGGACAGCTTCCCGCTGGTTGAATTCTCCGGACACTCAAGTCACCCCTGAGTTGCAAGTACACCTACATACATACTTATGTACCTGACGCCCTTTCTTCTCCTCTCCCAGCAACATCTTATTCTGATACTCTTATCGAGTCAGACGATAGATTGCATACTACCTCCATAATTTTAGAGACAGCCACCTATCTTTCCCTCAACACATCTCACGCGGGGTAGTCCATAGCTTTTATTGGCTCTACTATATCGAAGGTACCCGAGTCTCATATCCAATAATCTCAACAAGGGTCATCATTCCCAAATACACAAAAGGTCTTAAGGGTCTAGCTCGACCTTCACATACATCATCATGCCGAGTAAGTAGTACACGCCACGTCTCACCATATGGCTTGTTATCCCCGGTCGAGGCCCAAGCGTTCGCTGTTGCACAAGCTAACCACGATATCACCAATCAAATAGGCACATCCTTCGCCGTTATCCTTCACAACCACACAAACCACATGATGCGTCGCTACAGATACGACGTCCGTGGTGGTATTACCGCCCCGCCAGAGTTGATCAACGTACCGAAGGACGTCAAGAAAAGTCCGGGCACTATCCTCTTAACAAGCGATAACAAGGAAGACAGCACAGACGACGACGAAGAGCTCAGCTTCCTAAGAGCGGTCGGCCCTAAGGCAAAGGTCGTTTATCACTGGAAGGACGACGATGGCACCTACAAGCTAGATATTGTGTATAACGAAAAAGATGGATTTAACGCCGATCTCAGCGGAACGGATGAACGGAGATTCAAGATTAAGATCAACCAGACAGGGGCCGCAAATAACGGTTTGGAGAAAAAGAAGACGGAGAATAGAAGAAGTTTATCCTTTGGCAAGACTGGAGCTGGACCAAAACTGAACAGGTTAGCAGAAAGATTTACTAAAAGTGGCGGTTCTGGGGCGTCCAGTGGCGCAGTGGCGTTCTTGTCGATAACAGTGGAGAGGGCAAGTGATGAAGATTTGAGGAAGCAAGAGGAGGAGGAGGATGAGGATAATCAGCTACGAAAATTTGTCGAGGAGCATCGCAGGGCGTAGGACGATGTACTTTTGTTTCTTTTTATTTTATTTTATTTTATTTTCTATTTTATTTATTTTTCGGTATATATCCCACCGCCTCATCCTCTAGAGGCGTTTGTTTACGACCTATTTTCTTTATCATCTTTATGATTTTATCACGTCTACATGATTTTGGTTGTTTGTATTGTCGTTTCCGGTTGGTCTTATGTTCTGAGGGTTCCTACGAATACGGCGTCACTTACGGTTATGTCAAATTTCGCTTTATGGTCAACATTCGCTTTGCTATTGGGCATGGGTTCAGATATGTATTGCAATTTAGCTTTAATCAATATCACACTTGGTCCAACAGACCACCAACGACTTGAAACTAAATATTCTCTTCATAATCATATCTAATACTACGTACTCAAAGTATAATCATAAGTCTATCGGAAGCGTACTAATGAGACTCAAAGTGAGTTTTCCAGGTATATAAATTGTATTAGGCTAGCTATGCTGTTTTCTCTCCTTCTTTCCTTCTCTTTCCTTGATATCTTGAGATAATAGCCTAGCTATACAAGAGATCTCGAGAGCTGTATGAGCATATGATGATAAAGGCAATATACTAGGATTATGTTTTTTCGTAACACATCTCCCATCGCCTCCGCTACTTCTGGCGTCACTAATTCCTGTGAATCTATGAATCTATGAATCTATGAATCTGAATCTACGGATCTCTAGGAACGCGCGAGAATGTATGAATTGCAATAATCTCTTTGTTCTACAGGAAGGACAACAAATAATCTATATAGTCTCACTTGAGACATTTACTGACATAATATCACGGGTACGTGCTTGACGTGACCATCAACAATTCCATCGTTGCAATGCATACTTCACTTCTAAATTTACATAAAATATCCAGCGATTAGAAAATACTAGTCTCTCGCTTCAGGCAGCTAAATATGAGTTCACTATTGGGTAGCATTGTCGAACTTCCGGATAGTGTTATTTAGATGTATGAGTATAAGTAGACAGATTCTAGGAAGGCTGCCTTTCTTTCTTCTAGAATGTTCTAGGGTCGTTCTCTAAAGACGGGCTAGCAACATAAGGGACGAAGTGGCCGATGTTGCTTTTAGCATGAAGCAAGCCTAGTAAGACTAAAAAAATGAGTTCAATCATCGTGATAGATATCCACTATACTCAACTTCACTAATTATGAGCAAATGAGCGGATTTGAACCTCTCAATGAGGTTCAGAAGGGAGAAGAATATTTCTACGACGACATTTGGAAACTTGAATACTCTTCTCAAGCAGTTTCAAGTTTTGGGTTTGCTGGGCCTGTTTAAAAGTATATCATCAATCCTAAATGTTTCGTTATGATCGATTGGATATTCTACTAATTGATTAAGACTAATTCTGGGTCAGACTACTATAGAGCATATTGTTCTTATTAGGAATATTGTCAGATTTTACGTATGAACTCTCGAAACATGATCTTGTGTGACAATTCCCCTCAACCATGAGGCGTATAGATGTATGACCAGGTGATAGGACAGTCATACCTATAAATGTAGACATAGCTACCCAAGAGGTCCCACAAGTAACTGAAAGAATCGAGTAGAAGATCTTACCAATTAACACTGGTTTTGCCGGGCCGGTTACTAACCTTACAAATGAGAAACGGTTTGGTTAAAAATTAAGCCATTGGATTGTTCAGAGCTGAGGGCAGTAAGAAATGGAATTCGCATTGGCCGATAGATGTACCGAATAGGCTAAAGCTTTTTTCTTTTTGAGAAAAAGCGCCATGGGGTTGCAGTGATCAACAGAAGGTTGGGATCCCAGCACTTGGAGCTCGTATGGAGGCTTTTCTGATCAATTTAACTCGCTGGGAACCTCAGAATGTTCAATTGGCACTTACACGCAAACGGCGAGTGGCGGTGAGTGAGACTTCATCACGCTTGACCTCGCACTAGCGCACTAGATACCGACACAAGACAACTCTTCTCAAACCTGCAATTGAATTTCAGAGCCTTGCATCAAACGCCATAGACAGCCACTAAACCAAGCACTCAGCATTTGTTTGGAACGAGAGTTTCAGGTTCATAACGGCTGTTGTCAGTTTGAATGAAGACTTTTCGGGATTGATGTCCGGGTACGGTTGATCTCGAGATTTTAACGTCAAAAATGCAAGAACAGATTTCCTAACAGGATAATTATAAAATTCGAAACATCAGCGCTTAGACGGCCGATATGTCTGAAGAAAGTAATTAAAACAACCTAAAGATAGGGCTGAAAAACGGCAAGATGAGACCCACGACAACCTGCAGTCCTGCCAAAAAGTCGCTAGGAAGATATTTGTCGACACTTTCTGCCTCCAGGCTGTTGACTATCTATTCAAGATGAGGAAAGTCCATTGAATTATTTCAACCGATTTCTAGTGTACAAGGGAATTATAGGGGACATACTGGTTACTACGGGTGAACTTCATAGGATATTTGCACGGGAAGAGTTAGAGACACAAGCGAGAAGCGCGGGATATTCACTCCCGAATCTTTGGTTGTTAACTTCTACAAACCATGACAGGGAAATTAAAATAAAACACCAAGTTTTGGGCTAAAGGCCTTGGAAGAAGGTGGTACTATCTGAGCACCGGGGTTCCGCCGGTCATCTGTTACGAGTTATCTCTTTAAGATGAAACTTTTATCAGTTTTTCCCAAAGTGCTTATGGTATACAACTCATTGTTGTAGATATCGAAATCTCAGTATTGCCTGCCTATAAAAATCTTTGGTCAAGAAATGGTTACTTCTATCACTTTTGGTACATTTATTATTATCGAGATCTCATATTTCTTTGTGGGAAGCTGGGGTTCTTTGAATCGCTTCGACTATATTTGGTTCTTTAACAGCTCGACCAACACAGAAATTACACCCATCAAGGCAGATAAGGTTTCGCTGAGGCATTACAAGGACTGATTCGCGCTAAATATTGCAGCCAGCGAAATACCGGAAAGTCACAGGCTAGCTTGCTGGAGATGGTTTTTGCGTTGTCCATGTTGTATGTGCTTACACATGCCATGTTTAGAGATAGTGTTGACGACCCATGTCGCGCGCTCGCTTCGTCTGTCCATTTTTCTCGGTTGGGGAAACAGAATTGATATAAATAGGAGGTACCGTTGCGTCTATCTCAGGCTGTAGAAGCCTATCTGGTGGTCTTTCTGCAAGATGTAAATCCTAGTACTGGAATTTCCATCTTAATATTTCGGATTTGTATGGGATTGAGGGATTTCTGCGCCAGCTCTTCAAGCCTAGATCAAGTAGTATATTTAGGTGTAGTAGTTCAGTACCGTGCCACCCAGCTTGACAAAACTACATTTATCTAGAGTTGGTACAAATGAGATGGACAACTTCTATCGTAGGTTCTAGGTATACAATTGTTATAAACAATACCTATATTTTGGTACTCGCTGCGACCCGCATTATAACTGCCTCCCCCGCTAAAATACGCAAAACCAGCTTCGCGGTGTGCAGCAACTCTTCAAACAAATCTTCCAGGTCATCTTTTCGCTACCCTCTCGTGGACAGCAGGGTTTAGTACAACAGAGCCAGCAATCCCCACAACAACTCGGGTCTCTAAATTCGTGTTCGCTCTCCTTCATGCGAGTTACGGTTTGTTTTGGTTTTGATTTTTCCGAAGCATTTGACATAGGTTCGGGAGACCTGTAGACAAGGGTCTCTTTTTCAAAACCCTCCTCTCCTAGACTCTCATCGTCGAAGCTATCTTTGTCTAGGTTCTCTTTGTCTAGGCGTTCTTTGTCTAGACGTTTTTTATCTAGACGTTCTTTCTCCAAAAATTCTTTGTCTAGACGCTCTTTGTCTAGACGCTCTTTATCTAGACGCTCTTTCTCCAGACGCTCTTTCTCCAAACGCTCTTTATCTAGACGCTCTTTCTGCAGAAGTTCCTTGTCTAGATGTTCCTTGTCTAGACGTTCCTTGTCTAGACGCTCTTTCTCCAGGCGTTCTTTCTCCAGGCGTTCTTTCTCCAGGCGTTCTTTCTCCAGACGTTCTTTCTCCAGACGCTCTTTCTCCAGACGCTCTTTCTCCAGACGTTCTTTATCTAGACGTTCTCTCTCCAGACGCTCCTTGTCTAGACGCTCTTTCTCCAAACGTTCTTTCTCCAGGTGTTCTTTCTCCAAACGTTCTTTCTCTAGACGCTCTTTCTTAAGGCGTTCTTTCTCCAGACGTTCTTTCTCCAGATGTTCTTCCTCCAGACGCTCTTTCTCTAGACGCTCTTTCTTCAGGCGTTCTTTCTCCAGACGTTCTTTCTCTAGATGTTCTTCCTCCAGACGTTCTCTCTCTCGAAATTCTTTTTCTAGACGTTCTTTGTTTAGGCGTTCTTTTTCTAAGCGTTCTTTGTCTAGACGTTCTTTTGCTTTTGCTAGACGTTCTTTTGCTAGACGATCTCTGTCTAGACGTTCTTTTTCTAGACGCTCTTTGTCTTCTTTGTCTAGACGTTCTTTGTCTAGACGTTCTTTATCTAGAAGTTCTTGGTCTAGGCTTTCTTTCTCTGGGCCCTCTTTTTTGGGGTTTTGGCTGCTGCCAGGAACTGGATCGGTTTCCATTTGAACTTCAAGGGTATATTAGTGACGGGATTTTAGGCAAACGCCCTAATCAGTAGTTTAGAGAAGTACTAACTCGTAGGCTTGCTGCGATTACTTTATTGAATCCGGAACTCGTGATAGATTTGTGTACTTGAAGATATGGTGAGAACTTTGTTAAAGATTGCAGGCGTAGCCAATCTTAACCAAGCGAACAGATACTAGAGCCAAGGAAGATGAAAGAAGACTTTGAAAAGAAGAATACTGACTTTCTTGGGAGAATTGAAGTTCTGGTGTCGCGAAAGGAGCAGAGGGCGGCGTTGATAAAAGAGCGGAATATAGAGGTAAAGTGCGCCCCATATGAGGGTAAAGCTTCCTGATAGAATCATCATGTGTACGATCAGCAGTGATTGTGCATTTTAAAAATGCAACTTAAAGTCTGCAACAAGCATCTCGATCCATAGTACCTATCTCGTAGCCACTCAAAGACAAACGTTAGACATCATCATGTCACACACCTTCTTTGAACTTTGTCTGTAGATGGTATGGTGACGCTTAAACCTAACTAATTGTCCATCCGTGCTCTAGGATCAGACCTTAACTGAATCTTCGTTTTGGCTCTTCATTCGAGGGGTCACAACCGGAAGCTGTCGAGTTTGCTGGTTGCCACAAGCCAACGCAAAAAATACCACACACCATATCGGCTAATGTTGCTCCTTCTGTCTGCTGAATACAAATAACCCTGTAGTCTAAAATCGTCGACCTCTGACAGGATGTAAGCGAGTTTTCGGATATCGACCGTACCTCGTGTTGACCCACGAAGGTGCATGTACTACGCGAACGTTTTGCTCTCGCCATCACTTCCAGAACGCTATTTTTTGCGTCATACGACGCAAATTGCGAGTACCTTTAAAGTTTCTGATAACTTGTAGTTATAAAAGGACATATCCCCAAGTTTTAATGGCTAAACTTTTAGACAACCTGTTAATTCAAAAAATCAAACTTCAAATATAGTTACTTATATTAAAGAATATTAGTTTATCGTAGAATATAATCTCTCAAACTTGCAGAGCACAATGGTCAATTCGTCGTCCAAATCCTCCAAGATGACCTCCAGCCTTCGCGACGAGTTTACTAGTGGAAGCCATTCCTCATCGACGACCCAAGTAACCAACCTAGCGGACCCCACCGCTGGAAGAATCCTAGGACAGGATCTAACACGCCCAGAAGATATGAGGGACGGTGCTCGTACACCGTTAGCATGGAAGGAAGCGAAAAGGGCTGCTGATAGTAAAATTATTACTGAGATGTGAGTATATCAGTGACGACAAGGTGTTGTAAGAGTAAAGGTTCAGCACTGACTATTTGTTCTTCTGATAGGCCAGAATTCAAGAAATAATTCCTTTGTGGAAAGGTTTCAAATCTGAGTTTCACAAAAGTCTTTGAATCACAAAAAGTTCATGATTTCAAAAGTCTTAGACGCTAAAAGTTTAATAATTCTTATCAAAAGCTATTTTTTCCTATTCTTAAAATTGACTAGTTGGGAAACCATTTAAAATTGCTGGAAGCTTAGAGTACTCAGTTATATTACTGTTTGAATGAAGTAGATTTGAACACACCAAATTCGAAGCTTTGCCTATATCAATAGCTTTTAGGGTATAAGTTACACGATTATATAAGTAGAACATTACCAGATGCGCAATAGCATCGATTCCCCACGCTTTAAAGGAAAAACAACCCAAAAACACCCATAATGCCCCCCAAAACAGCCAAACCACCTTCCCGTCGAATAGCTGCGTTTGGAGTAGTAGTGCTTCCCGACTTAGTTTGTGTGGGAGAAACACCACTGGTAGTGCCGGTCTTCGTTGTTTCTGTGGGTGGCGTGGCAGCAGCGGTACTTGTCTCCTTGGCGTTAAGAATTAAGGTTTCGTCTGAGTAAGTGGCTGAGACTTTGGTACCGTTCTTGCAGTTGCTTCCCGGAGATGTAGCGGCACCGCTGGTGAATTTGATGGCTGCGCACTACAATTCCATTACAAAATATGTTAGTGCGTGTCGAGAGTATGTAGAAGGGTATCAAGAATCAATTACCTGAAACAAGAAGCCATCTGGCGCACTCGCCACGATCTGCAACACGGCATCTTCACCTTCCCACGCGGCTGGCCCCATAACATTCATGCTGCAAAAGTCACCTTGTCCCATCTGAGAGATAGCCGGCGACAGGTCGACCCAGTTCTCGGTATCGTTTAATAGAGCGGCCCTGTAGAACCATACGTTTTCTGGGTGCGTCGAGGTAAGAGCGATAGGGATACCAGCGATGGGGAAGTCGGTGACCGTTTTCCGGTCGGTGGCTTTGAAGCTACCGCACGGGTAGTCTGATTCGTCATCATCTGAGAAGCCAATTGTAGCAGGAGAGTGTAGAAGGAAGTGGGCAGATGCCAATGGCAAAAGTGGTAGTAATAGGGTGGATTTCAGTAACATTTTGCGAGCAGGTAGGAGAATCTTTTGATTCTAATTCTGTGTTGTTGGGGGAAATACAACAGAGTCTAGCTTGAGACCGTATTTAAAATGTAAAGTATTATTAATTCTGGGCGACAAGTGGATGCGACAAGAAAACGACAAGAGTCTTAGCAAAGGACAAGAGAAGCGGGAGAACGTCACAAACCTAGGCGCGAGGGGGACAGCCGGTTTATATCTTGGTTGCTTGCGACAGGAAAGCACCTGCAGGTCTTAGAGGTCAGGGCACATGAAGTAATAACTCCAGCACTATAAGCAAATTAGCGGATTATATCTTAGTTGCTTTGGAATGCGCCGAAAAGGAAAGGACGCATCTCAACTCGTCCTCCTACCGTACCACCACGAATTACGAATGCCATCTCGTAACGATAGCTTCGGGATTGAAGAGTGTCATCATGATTCAATTCGGCCTTTGAACTGCGACACAGAGCTCGAGCTCGAAATACGAAATGCTCCACTGGATTCATTCTCAAACCTGCTCAACCACGTAAGATATTTATAAGCTGAGCGCTCTCTTCCCGTTCTTCTTACTCTGTATCTCTAATTCCTAAGAGTCTGTTTGTTCCTTGCCCACAATAATGTATGATCTGATATGCTAGCCCGTATGCAAGAACTGATGTGTTGCTCCGTCGGTGTGGGTTTGGCGCAGGAAGGTGGGTCCCCCGCTGCAAACAGGGCGTCCCAACGGCGCTCCGATTGGCTGTCGAGCGAGGACAGTTACCACAAACGGAAAAGCGAGTTCTCAGAGACCCTGCAAAATGCAGAGCTGCGCGGGGTTTTGAGCTGAATTTTCTTTTTTAATATGTTTGAGCTCGTGGAGATTTCAAAAAAGTCTTGAATTTTTTTTCAAGTTCAACAAGTCACCACTTGACTGTGGGGACAAGAAACAGAATAACATGAAAACGATGAACTCTGGTATGCATGGCAATTGAGATGCCACGGCTCGCCAAGATCCTCCAGCATGTGCTTTCATGCCGCTAGGCAGTTCTTTTGGCCCTTCAAGTGCTTTTCAATCCAGACCCAAAGAGGCCAACTGTTTGTGCGAATATCCCACTTTAAAGGTTCTCCTTCCTCTCTTCTCGCGACTGCCTTGAAAACCTGCAGCTGCTCTTGTTAGCAATAGTCCATGTCGACGACAACGTTGCACCGATAACGGAATCCCAGAGAGCGATATCGATACAACCTTTAATCACCACTTTCTTCATTAATATCCTCCCAAGAGGTCCAACTATAATATACCAAGACCCGCCAACGGTAAAGATCAGACTTGTCGGCCCTGCGTTCTTCCGCATATATACTATCGTTGCTTGCTTGCAGGCAGATAGATCCTCGATATTGTTGCATCTGCAAGGTCGCACAGGGCTGGTGCTAGACTTCGACGGTTTCGACAGCAATTCAATCAATACCTTATCTCGCAATATAGAGTATTCGACTTCCTAATATAAACCAATATAGCATAGAGACGACATAGCGACATCGGCTAGGGGTCATTCCGATACAACATGGCCTTGCGGTGAAATCCGTTGTTGAAAGATCATCTGAAACCTCAACACTCCTCGACGACATAGTCAACACATCCACCGTTCATCAGTTATATTCTTTTTCGCTGACTTTGGTCGGCCTTCAATACCGCCAAGATGCCCAGCGACATGACCGACAACTTGTTCAGTACGACGAATCGCAGTATCGCTCGTACGTACTGGATCATAGTTGGCGTCGTGATTGCTTTCCTTACCGCTCTCAACATCATCGACCGAATACTCACTCGGCTACGCCTCAAATCTGCTGCCAATAACCACCCTCACCCTACAAGAGTAAAGAATAGAATAGGCCAAATATGGGCGACATCAACAGCTATCGTCCGAGAGGCTACCCTCCCCTCCGTCCGATCATTCACAAACAAGAATACCTTGCTAGCAATGTTCACCCCTCTCCCACTCGGCCGCTCCCTCGCCGTCTTCGTCTACATGATCATGATCGCCATCATGCTCTCTATAAACGTCTATACCTCCGGCTACTGGTACTACGAAAAGATCGCGTACCGCGCCGCCTGGGTCTCGGTTACCCAAATCCCGTTTGTACTGCTGATCAGCGGTCGTATTTCAATCTTCAGTCTTCTCACAAATATTGCAAGCGAGCGTATAAACTGGCTGCACCGCTGGGTCGGCCGTGTGATATTAGTATCGGTTATGGTGCACATGTCGCTATTTTGGCGTGAATGGGACCTCACGGACTTTATTCAGACCGAGTTGGAGATTATGCCGATGGTGCGATACGGATTCGGCGCATTCGGCGTGTTGGCTTGGATCATGATATCCTCGCTCGCTCCGGTTAGATGGTTCGCATACGAAATCTTCTATTTCAACCACTTGGCCAGCGTCGGTGCCCTTCTTTGGTGTCTATATATGCATGTTCCCGAATCTGCGATCTATAACGTGTACCTGGGGATCGCATTTATCGCATTCGATCGACTCCTCCGCACTCTCCTTCTCGCTTATAACAACATCCACTACTCGTCTTCTTCTCCTTCTTCCGCTTCGGCAAAACCAAAATTCTCTCTCCACTTCGGACACACCGCGGAAATCGAGATCTTAGACAAAAAGGAACACTTGACACGTGTTGTCGTGAGGGACGTAAAAATGAAATGGCGAGCTGGGCAGCACATCTACCTCTCGATCCCTTCGCTTCGACCCTTCGAATCCCATCCATTTTCTATCTCGAACTGCTACGAAGCCCCACCGGCCCCTGGAAAGGACTACAAAGAGGTCGGAGGCAGTATGATACCCCCCAGCGGGAGTCGAGATTTGCACCTTTTGATCAGCTCTCGAGCTGGATTTTCAAAGCATTTGCATCGAAAGTGTGGACCCGTGGCTGGTGCTCCTGTCGTATTGAAAGCACTCGTAGACGGTCCTTATGGCTCCCCCCCGGTATGGAATACTTTTGAAACAGTCGTACTCATAGCAACCTCGACCGGAATAACGTTTACTCTTCCTATCCTCGAAGAAATCGCGGCAAATCCTGCTTGTGTTCGGCGGATACATTTCCACTGGACGGTACGACATGTTAGTGACCTAAAACTCCTAACAAAAAGGCTGGCTAGATTGGGCGTTAAAGCGAGAGCAAGCGGTGTTGATGTGCTTATCAATGTTGCAGTTACGTGCGGTACAATGAAGCATGCTAGTGGTGTTGGGAGGTTTGTGATTGGAAGCGATGATGGTGGCTCTGCTAGAAGGGCGAGTTCAGAAGCAAGTAAAGGGAGCGGAGATCGATTGCTGAAGCTTTCGAGTATGGAAAAGAAGGAAATAGGTGGCGACGAGATTAAGCCGGTGAATGTCACGACGAAGGATGTAACGCCTACGCCAGGGTCTTGCTGTGCCAATAAAGTGGTGCCCACTTCAGAAGTTCTCCCACAGCCGCCAACATCTTGTTGCGCTCCGAAGCTAGAGCCGCAAAGCAACACGTCTGCATCCCAACAAACCCACTCCCGCTCCTCATCCACTGCTTCGGGCAATTCTTCAACATCTTCGGGCGATGATGAGCTCACTCCTTGCTGCTGTGCTGCCGGCACGAGCAATTCTTGCTGCGAAACAGTCTGCACGTGCGGTTTCTCCTCGAGTGATATCGAATTCAGCTGCGGCCGTCCGTCGATCGAGCGGATGATTCTACCGCCGGTTGAAATCGCTGAGGGTGAGACAGTGGTTGCTTGTTGTGCGAATAGACGGCTAATGGATGATGTGAGGAATTATGTCGGAAAGGTGTGCGATGAACGGGCTGTGCATAAGGGCAGTGGTGCGCAAGGCGTGCTTTGTTGGACGGAGGGGTTTTATTAGCGAAAAGCTGGTTATAGGTCCAAGAAAGCTCTGTGGCTGATGATATCGGGTCTAATTTCTTTCGTTCAAAAGGTGGTATTTGGTTAGCATTATGGGGTACAGGCGTCGTTTGGCCATCGTTATTTTCCCTTAAATATAAGTCAGCTTCGTTAGACAAACAATTGAGTAATTGTGAATGTAATGTCTGAAACATATTACCAAATCCTTTATCTTTCAATTTCTCAAATCTAATCCCTCGAGTGATTAAAAGTTTTAATATACTCAAGAGTATACGGATAATATTAATTTTGAGATATATAGTTGAGTAATGGGTGGCCTTGTCGAGCGAGCGAGCTGGGGTACTTTAATGCCTCTCCATCTTCTAATGTTGCCACCATTCTCTTGAATAGAGATACCTGATTCGACTTTGTAAGGGCAAAATTAGGAAACGTATATCATATAGAATCAATTGAACTGGGATAGACTTACAAACTGGCTGCTTAACTTGCGAAAATCCAAATCTTCTACGAGAAGCTCCAACCTTGAATTCGTTACAAAAACTGGCAGGATCGCGACGAACACCCTGGTCTCGCTACCAACTACCAATCGCATTTAAGCACTGCGTGGCTTGCTGCACATTGTATGCTTGAGCGTTGCCCAGATATGATATCCTCGAAGACGCTAACTTGCTCTTGGCTTGGCAGGGACCGACCAAATCTCGAATTTTAAATGCGGTTCGTGGGCCTCGATATCATGTGGTGACTCTTTCTAGGATCCTTACAAGACGCGTTGGCATATCATTCTCCTGCCTTCAATCTGTAATTATAACCCGCAACTTATCAGAACTCGAGCAACGCAGTCGCTAAACCACCAAGATGACCGATCATGCGGACCGAGTTCATGCTCACCAACCGACAGAGCTGGAAAAGATCAAGGATTGGCTGAAGCCACCCGATTTCTTTAAAATACATATCCTCGCGTCCAACAAGAAAGGCGAAAACACAGGCTCTTGGTTCGTCAATACCCCAGAGTTTTTAGAGTGGAAGGACTCAAAATGCTCGGTATTGTGGGTCTCCGGAGGCGGTATGTGATTGATGTGATCACCCTCACTTAAGCTCATCGGGAGGGCGAAGCCTAACAGAAGCATCATAGCTGGACGCGGCAAAACCGTCCTTAGTTCGACAGTGATCAATCACCTAGTGGAGAATTGCAAAAGCGAAGACATCTCCGGAGTCGCTTATATATACTTTGACCAGACCAACCATTCAGAGTCTCAAGACCATGGTATGCTGTTAAGATCACTGATACTTCAGCTATCATCGCAAACATCGGACGGATCGGTACCAGCGCCGCTAAAGACTCTATATGACCGAAGTCAAAAGGGTACGAAGCCTCCTGTCACCCAGGAGCTTGCCCAGACGCTACGACAGGTGATTCAATTCTTCGCGCCATGCTACATTGTCGTCGACGCGTTCGATGAATGTAAAGAAAAACCTGAATTTCTCAAGCTTCTTGATACTATTGTTGGGCAATGGAAGTTGAAACAAGTACATGTTCTCGTAACGAGTCGAACCGAACTTGATGCTGAGCTACCGAATCGAAACTGGAGGGGCTTCACGGTTTCGATGGAAGAAAACATCCACGGAGATGTCAAAATGTTCATCAAAGCAACTCTTGAACGGGAACACGAGCCCCTGAACCAGTGGGAACCAGAATTAAGAAATGCTATCACCAAGTCCCTCCTTAACGGCGCGGATGGGAAGTATGTAGAGCTCTGCGAACTATCTTGATACTCTAGCTAATATACTTCCATAGTTTCCGATGGGTCTCGTGTCAACTCGAAGTGCTACGGCGATGTTGCACGCGAAAGGAATTAAAAAACGCTCTAGAGTCTCTGCCAGCAACTCTTGAAGATACTTATGAACGAACATTAGTAGCTGTTGATGAGTCTCAAAAATCTTCATTGTGCCAGATTCTGAGATGGTTGTGTTTCTCAGCCAGACCAATGCTTCTTGATGAGATGAGCGACGTATTGGCGATAGACTTTGAAACAGAGTCTCGTGCGCGATACGATGCACAGAAATCCCTGCAAATGAACTCGGCAAAGTATTTCAATCAATACAGCAACTTGTTCAGCGTTACAACTGTCAAAATGGACGGCGTTGAGAATCGCGAATTACGGCTGGCGCATCTATCAGTCAGAGATTATCTACTTTCGACGAAAATTCTCAGCTCTCCGGCATCTTACTTTTACATTACTCCGCTAGCTGCGCATCGCAGTATCTCCGAAGCTTGCATCGTGTACCTACAACAATTCGAGACACGCGACGAACTTCCAACATATGAAGAGTCTTTACGAGATACTCCTCTCGCCCGATATGCCGCTAGGTTTTGGTCTTACCACGTCCATGCCTCGATATCCGCAGCTTCCACCACCTCGCCGTTCTCAACTACCTCGGCCCCAAGTAGCACCAACGATGAGTTAACAGATTTAAATAAATTATGCGTGGATTTCCTTACCACTCAGGGGCAAACCCAACTCCGGCTTTTTGATCCCGACACCCCGTGGCTTGCTCAGCCAGATGTTTCGAGAGCTCTCGGCGCGCTACCATCACCAATATATACCGCTGCCCAAGCCGGCTTTGTAGACCTAGTAAGAGAGCTACTTCGCCAAGGAATGGATCCTAGCACAGTCGGTGGAAGATTTGGAACTCCTTTGCAGGTCGCGTCTTGTAAAGGGCATCACGAAATCGTGTCTGTTCTGCTTAAAAGTGGTGTGGATGTGAACTTCCGTGGTGGGGACTACGAGCATGCCTTACAGGGCGCTGCCAGCTACGGGCAAGAAGCGTGTATCGAGATTCTTCTGGATGGTGGTGCAGATATTAACGCGGTTGGTGGTGAGCATTATAGTGCTATCCATGCTGCCACTTTCAACGGACACGAAGGGGCGGTCCAACTGCTAGCGAAACGTGGCGTTAAAATCGACTTGAGAAGACCAAAAGATGGCAGAACACCATTAGTTGTTGCCGCTAGTCAGGGACATCTCTCCATAGTGAAGCTGCTTCTTAGCCTTGGGGCGAATTCTCTATCGCAAGACAAGGCGGGGTGGTCAGCATTAGACGAATCTGCTCCAGCAGGATTTGATCTAGTGTCCCAAGTAATAATAGATCACAATCGTGAAATCCTTAAATTACGAGACAGGGACGGTAATACGGCTTTGCACTTCACCGTCTCCCAGGACTTCCCATCTTCCGTGGAACTTCTACTACGAGCTGGCCTCGACCCTAATATAAAAAGCAAAGGCGGCGTCACAGTGCTGTGCAAAGCAATTAGATCCGGTAATGTGGAAGTTATCCAGACCTTACTTAGATATGGTGCCGATGTTTCAGCGGAAGACGAGTACGGCTGGGCACCACTCCATATAGCAGCCTACTACGGCGTCGTAGAAATCGGCGAATTACTATTAGAAGCTGGCGCGAGTAAAGAACATGGCCCTAATGGATGGACTGCAATACATATTGCAATTCTAAGGGGAAAGGTCCCATTTGCTAAGTTCCTCTTAGAGCAAGGTGTTGACATTGACGAACTGAATGCTTCCGAGCCAACGCTGTTGAAATGCTTTCAGTTGGTTGAAGCTCATCAAAACGAGGCAGTAACTAGGAGATTGGGTGTTGATGTAGCGTCTGACTTCAATACAGTCACCGGCCTCCGGGTCGCTGCTTCGTATGGTCTTGAAGTACAGCTTCGAGACCTACTCGAGCGCGGGGCGGATATAAATGGGAGTGACGAAGGTGGCTACAGTGCAATACATTATGCGGCGATGTCCGGGTATTCTTCCATAATAAGATTCTTAATCGAGAATGGGGCAGATGTCAACGCAAGAACAGATGAAGGCACATCTATTATGAGTTTCCAATTGGCGGATGACATTGTTGAACTCGCCTACCAACATGGCTACGAAGATCCTGAGAATAAGGATGAAAATGGATACGAAATCGAAGACCCGCAGCGAGCAGTTATGGTGGAACATTTGCGGGAATTAATTGTGAGAAGGCCTCTCCCGTCTTGAATCAACAGGAATCGGAGGAAGTCTGGATGATCATCGCCGTCGCACTAAAGACTAGGAACCTGTAAACGTATTTTTTCAAAAATGACCATCTACTCCTTGGAATGATACATGGATATATCAAAACTACGAGACAAGCGGTAGCTATGAAAACAAAGCCGTTTTAGCATCAAAGAAAGTGGCTGTTGTATACTTTTGATCCACATGTGACCTTGCCTATGCAAGTAGAGTTCAATAGTGTAGTTCGACAGTGAAAGAACCGACAGTATCCCACAAGCTAAGACATTATAAACCGAAACGAGGTTAGATAGGTAATGTGCCTGAGATCTAATAAGCTGTCAATTGTTGCATTTTCTGTGTTGTCCAGCTTTTGACACAGGGTTTGTTTCTATTGCCGTTGGTAGGTTGTGGTCTACGCACCTCTTAACGTCGAAAACAAGACCAAGGCCTCGAAAGTGCTTGATGAAAACAGGGGTAACCCTGGACAAATCAAAGCACAAAGTTCTATTCTCGGTATCTGAACCATCCGTAGACTCGCCAACTCTATCGATATCGGAACAGCTAACGGCCGTTAGATACAGGCGCGATCCTTATGGGCGCTCATATGATCTATTTACGGATGCATGTATTAAACAGAATATGTGTGCATATGACTGTTCTATTCTGGTGGCGTTTTGTCCGCGATCCAGTTTTCCAAGAGTGTAGATATTTCATTCCGCCAATTCCGACGTCGATCGCCATCAGAGGACATCAGATCCGCGAGCCTTTTTTCTTCATTTAGATAATTGAATTACGTAATTAAATACTTAATGATCAACTAGTTAGTTAAGTAGTTAACTAAATATAAGGGGGGGTTTTGAGCCTCAGAGCTCCAGAGAACTAACCAGTTTCTTCCAAATAGCTAACTATCTTGATGTCAAGTTTCCTAACCATACCTGGATATATCTCAACCCCACGGCGTCTTGTGCCGCTTGTGCATATGTGCATTCCACAAAAGCTTGTCACTCGATCGAGTAGTTCATCCGAGCGCGCGAGGCGACCAAATCAGGATAAATTAGCTCGCGGAGAGTGAGGATCTAATTGGTCTGCAACTCCGTTCACCTTATCCTCAGTGTGACAATTTGCTAGTTTGCAGGTCAATCGAGCGTCAAGCTGCAAAGAACTAGTTGTGCGGCTCAAAAGTTATTGGCAGAATCGTCGGGACTCGCTTAACGGGCTTTGAATCCTGCAGCAAGACCGTGCAGAAGCACGGGTGAAAGGGTGGCGATCGAAAATAGTTCAAGACTTGATCACCGCATGTATTCCTTCGAGTGGACTAGAATGCAAGTTGACCCACTTGCTCATTTTATTTGGAAAACTTATGAGAAAAATTGCGAAACCCCTCATATTTTTTTGGTGTTGGCGTTCGATTTTGGACCGGAACGGTAGATCGATGGGTGGAGCCGCTGACTGGTAGGCCTAGCCCCATTCTGCATAGTTTGATCTTAACCACTAATTTTATCTGCAGAAAACCAAGGAAGCGAGTGTTTGGAGGTTGCGGTCACGATTGTGTTTCCAAGCCACTATCGACCTCCAAGATGCATCAATCGATCCATTAGATGCAGCATCGATGGGCCAATTCCTGTAGACGGCGACTTAAGATTCCAAGTGCGTTGCATACATGTTTCCAATGTCTTTTGATTCTCCCTTTCGATGACTGAGCTAAGAACTTAGCCGACCTGAGGGTATATATGCAACACTGATGAGGAATCGAGAAAGGGGAGCGACAGGGGCCTACATTCGCTGGCGTGATCCAAACATTGGGGGGATGAGATGACAAGGGCGGCAAGTCAGACTGACCCAGAGTTAAACTCAGATAATGCAAGGGCTTGGAGGCTGAACCAACTCGTATTCAAATTGATGATGGGCAAGCTTTCGCCCTTGTTGCATGCCGAAGCAACCGGGTTCAGTTTGATCTGACAGATGGGGCTCGAGCAAGTTCCCAGTCGGGTATAATATCAACAGAGCACCCTCACCTACCTTTGCTCTTCTTCGCGAATATTCCTCAGACGTTTGTCTGTTTCGTTCTTTCCTGTCAAATCAAAATTTCTTTTCTCAATCGATTGTTATTGCTTCGCTAGGAGAGAAGCCGTTTCGAAAAATATTTGGTGTGATTGTTGAAGTGAGGAATATCACAACTACGGTGCTACAGGAGGACAACCATGAATCGTCATTCGGTGAGATATGAATCTGTCCAAATGATGGTAAGGGGCCAAGAACGAGGCGCTTCCAATAATGAAATTTAAATCCTAAATTATCAAAACGATCGCTTCTTCTTCCCCTTACGCAAAACTTTCAAGAGTATGTTTTGCTGATGATATATGTTGGATCAATAGGAACAGGAAGGCTTGGAGGTCGTCAGCGTCCCACCACCACCGCATGAAAAACTTGTGCAACAAATTCCACACCCAGTTAATAGCCCTGCGTACTCGCAACTGATACCAGCGGATGTTCAACACGGCCAGCAATATTACAATAGCCCGCCTCCGCCCGTAGATACCAGATTCTCTCAGTTTGGGCAACAAGCATATCCAAGTGGAGGTGGAGGTGGAGGTGGAGGTGGAGAAGGAGGATATGGTGGACACCCACAGTTTAACAACGGTCCATCAGGGCCGCCAGGAGGACAACCAGGTGCTGATAAGAGGATATGTGGGTTAAAGCGATGGGTGCTCATCGCAATAATCGTAGTGGTGATCGTGATTATTGCCGCGGTAGGAGGGGGCGTAGGTGCTAGCCAGGCATCGAAGAATAAGAATAGTGGGGCGACCAGTGGTGACAACCAGACAACATCTACATCTGTTACTTCTTCATCAGCCACAACGACGAGCGGGGCTTCCACAAGGTATTTCAACCAGCGTATAAAATTCAGACGTTTCATTAAAATTTAGCTTACCCTGCTGTTAGTACATCGACTTCACCTCCCGCTCTTGCAACCCCTGGAACTTTCGCCGCTGTCAAGTCCTCGACATCTGGCCAAGAAGATTATGGCAGTCTCACCTACTTCTTTCAGGACATCAATACACCAGATATCTATATGTGGACGATCATCAGAGGTCAGGATTGGGTACAAATTGGAAAGCTTGATGGCTTGGACCCTCCACCCCGTCCGAATTCGTCCTTTGCCGCAGTCCAAGCACCCGATGATGATAGCGTATGTTCTACCCTTCCATCCTATCTACGCAATCACTGATCGGCTTACTATCAATCTAGATATCCTTGTACTATATAGCTGATAATGGTACCATGTTCGACGTCACTGGCAGCTCAACTAACACGGACTGGCGGATGGGAATCCTCGCCCCACGAACGAATTATGGTGTTCTCGTTTCCCAAGATTCCGGGATCGGAGCTATCTGGTGGGGCTTCAAAGATGACTCTGGCCCAGGGTATCGGACCCGCATATACTATGTCGACAGCGCAGCGGCTCGAGTTCGTGAACTAGCTTTCGACGCCGATAAGGATCCTCAGTGGTTCGTTACCGACCAGTCCTTAGAAACGTGTTCGCCAAAAGCAAAGATTGCAATCGCCCATCTTCCACCAAACGCAACAAGCACGCTACGGGAAACCGCCCATTTGTTTTATCAAGATAGAAATGGTGGCTTGAGGCACTATCCAGGCTACGACGGAATCTGGGATACAGCTAACGGTAAGTCTTGTTGGACCAGTCTACTTCAAGTATCTTGCAAGGCTAACGTTTATATCAACATCTAGCGGAAACGATCTCGCAAACCACTGTTCCAGAGGATGCATACCTCACTGCCTCCGTCTTTGTAGATGAGGCCTCCAACCATACACTACGCGTGTGGTATCTCGATACCTCGTCTCGCCTCAGTGTCCTTACGGGGCTCGGCCAATCCAAGAAAGCTATTCCGGACTTCGATAACATAGGGACATTTGATCAACGAGAGCTAGTAAACAGCGTCACAAGCTCTTACATCAGCAATGGTGAGATCGATGGTGGGTCTCTCGCTGTGGTTGGGTGGGTGGAAGGTGGTGAGCAAGTGAGGATATACTATCAAGCGAATGCCCAACGGAACGATAACGCGAATGGAGCCGTGGAAATCGCTGGAACTAACGGATGGGCGTCCAAGGTATTAGAAGTTGAGGCGTTGTGATTTCATTAAGGATATGGAGTACAAGTTGCATATAGATTATTATACACCGTAGAGTATATTTGTATTATATACCCATTTTTCGTTTCTTTTTGATTTTTATGAATTGGTTTCCTTTTATTATTATTGTTTAATGAGTTGGCGGGATTGGAGGGTAATTAGAGCCAGATTTAGCAAACTCTTAAGTTTTGTCTCTTACTGTTAGGGAAGAATCAAAACGGGAAGACCAGATTATGCTAGACCTAAGCTTAATATACGGGAAATTAAATCAACCTGTATTTTCGCAATGCTAATTACTTTATCAAGCGCGTCTGTACCATGTTAGCTCTCTGCCTATTCATAAGGCGAAATTTGAATGTTAGGTCCCTCTACTTCGCAAATAGGTATTTGATTCCAACTCGTCTTGGGAGTTTAACGCAAACCAAACTCTCTCTCTCATAGCAAGACGGTGTTGTCTAGCTAAGATTCCTACTATAAAATCATGTCAATCTATATTTATAGATATAGTGTATATGGTATCCATGCTTAGTACGAGGTGAGCACGTACAAGCAAGATTATATTTAAGAGGTCGCTACTGTCGCAGGTTAATTGACACACTTATCGATACGCCAGCCGTTTCCCGTTACGATCGATAATCGCCCCTGGCGTTTCCATCTTCGTATAGTGTAAAGTGCGTTGAGCGGCATAGGCACGAAGCCTTCACACATGCGTAGAATTGAATGGCTTGTCGGAAACTGGACAAAACAAGATGGAGTTAATCGGCAAATAGGGGCAGAAGTTGTCGATATTGATATTGATTTAATAATTCTTCAATTAATTAGGATTGCGAATTTTGGTGCAAATTTAACGCTATACCATGCGCTCGAGATCTGCTCAGCTATAGCCTCTATCTTAGGTGTTTTTAATTGAAATACGAAGCATCACGAGGTGCCCATACTACATGAGCCGGAGTAACCCAAACCGGGAAACCTCTCTTTTTGGTCTAAGAAAAATAAATTTTGATAGTTTAAAATAAATGATAACCGATAAGTTATAATTCGGAATTGGCCTACTTCGTATAAACTCAATCTATCTATACCGAAACGCCATGCTAAACAGCCGCTATATCAAATGAACGAATCTAGACTCGAAATAAAACAAATATTAATATGTTACATTGCAAAATAACGGACAGGAGGTGCTACCAAATTGCGTTATGACGTCACGTTTGATATTAGGGTAAATGCGGAAATGGCGCTTCACTTTGTCTCCTCGACTCACTTGGTGGGTCAGGAATGATACCTACCGGACCACCTCTCAGAGCCTCAGCCAAATCCATCTTTGCATTCATACTTCCCTTCTTGAAACTCTCTATATCCATCCCGTTCGCCGCCATGCTAATATCTCTATCGATCCACCCCATGTCATTACTCTGCTGTCGACCTCGAGGTATCTCGCTTGCAGTAGCGCTCGTAATAATTGCGGCTGGTGGAGTAGGCATATCCCAGTTATCTGGCGGCGGCCCAAATTTACCATCAATGCCGTCTGGGAATCCCAGGTCGGAGTCACTGAGTTCCCGCCCACTGCGGCCTGCGGTACTGCCCACCATCGTGGTACTATAGCTATCATGCGGGAAATGAGCCGCATTGCTCCTTCGTTTCAAAGCCAGTTTATCTATATCCTTCATAGTATCGTTCTCACCACTGCCACATCCGTAACGAGCGCTCCGGCCGAGTGTATCTGCAGCGCTTTCGCACCACGTCTTTAGGAATTTTGAGTTGGGGAACAAGTGTGTTATTAAAGGCTTGATTGCTGGAACGCTGGAACTGATGATAGCGACGTTGGCTTCGAGGGCAGACATGGCGGAAACGTTGAAAGCGACCCAAGTCGGGTCATCCGAATTCCAGTAATCGCGGAGGTAAAAGAAACGTAGGCCAGAGAAAACACAAACTAAGGCGCCGGCCGAAAATATAGCGAGAACAGCGATCTTTTGACCTGTAGGGACTTTGAGATCTATCCGTTATCGAAGATTTTAGTACCACCAGCATAGATAAAATTCGTTATAGAGATGGACCGTACGTCGACACATAACCCAACTCAAAAGATATACAAATACGTCTGTGGCGATATTCAGGCTTGCAATCGTATAGTTAAGCGCAATAAAGTTCACGCAGGACCCGAGCGGGTCGCCTAGTCTGGTGTTAAATGGCCAGCATTGGAATAAGATCGCTAGAGATGATGCGACAGTATAAAGTCCCATAAATCCCAGGGTGATGTAAACGACAAGTCTAAATGGCGGAGAAACCGATAGTCTGAGGTAGAATAAGAGGATGGATATCTTCATAAAGCCGAGAATCCATGGGTAGAGCGATTGGATCGCTAAGCCGACCTTATAATTAAAGAGTCGGTGTGAGCTGAGTCAAAGTTTCTTTACTAGAGTTCAACTCACCTTTTTCGTGAAGACGAAGCGATCAAAAGGAACGTCCCAAACATGGTGATACCAGCCAGCATGCATTGCGGTAATCTGCAGGCCATACATTCCAAATGACGCTGCCTACATATATTTTGCAATTGCATTAGTATTAGAAACTAGGAGTGTTACTTAAATCGAATGGTATCAAAACTAACCATGGCGAGGATTATGAACCAGTCATCCCACCCCATATACCTCGTTACTCGCGCCCTAGTATATATTCTTAGGATTACAGTCGCGAACGCTACAACGGTGAATACGGTTGCTATCGATAAAAGCTCAGGTCCCCTACTTGCCGGATTCTGATGAGTACTAAGCGTTAGCTTTGCTCTTTGGGTAGCGTACTATCACATAGTGCATGTATGTGTAAATGTATTATTGGAAGGGGTAGAAGTTGAAGCGAGTACTCTGAGGTTCTATATGCGAGGTAAAGTACGTACATTTATGTTTATCGGTGGCCAGCTAGATGGTCGAGACCAACTATAGTTCCCGCTTGTCTCTATAAAGACATGACCTTGAGGGAAATTAAAATCGAGATCTAGTTCTGCCATGTCGACGATATTGTATATCGCGTGCACTCGTAATACTTAAAGAATGAATACACTAGCTGAGAGAAGTAGCTAGCTACAGCTATAGCGCCAGTATAGTCCGAGAGGTGTGTGTAATATCGTAGTATATTACCAAAGATAAAAAAAATGCACAGACGAAAAATAGTCGAGGGCCCTGATATATAAGTTGCAGATAGGTCAATCACCACTCTGGCGTCGAGTACGAGAGAGCCAAAGCTTCTTTACAAACGTTGGACGGTTTTGTCTTGAAGCTCGAGGCTTAACTCTATGCCAAGTGACATGACTAGTACCATCCAGGAACCAAACTTAAGATATTAAAATTACCAGTAGATGATATGTGGGATAGTGTAGAGGCTGGTATTGTTAATAATGGGATTCAGTTAAACGGACGTCGTCTGTCGGCCGCAGAGTAACAATCTTGGGAGGATGGCTGGAACAGAAACTCAAAACATAAAACTCAAAACTCAAAACCGTATATACTTATTGGTGCCTGGGACTAAAATCGATGTTATAGGAAGGCTCGTCGTTCCGGCCTTGATACCCTAAATCCGGATCCGGCGAGCATGCATGCTAACTCGTACGTGCTATGTGTTGGATGTGGGAAAGGTACCAGCTAAAGTTTAAAAGTTCGGAATGTCACGACTCACATATGCGGCCAAATGACAAAACCTTACATATGATTGTAGCCTGTGAAAGTTCGTAGCTCGGTAATCGTTGCCGAACTGCCTAGTGTTAATTATAAAATTATATTTATTTACAGTATTGGTCCTAACTAATTTGAGGAAAGGGTTAGTTTGCCAGATAGTCTAACGGCATTCCAAGTGCTTCACACTGTTCCCTCTCGCTCAAGTCCGTCTGATATCCATTCCATTGCAATCTTCTCATCTTCGGCTTGTCCGCCTTCAAACTGTCCCACTTGCCCGTACTTCCTACTTGCTCTAGAGTATTCCAATATCCTCGTGCGAGCAAGTATTCCGGCTTCGGATTTGGATTATGGTTCCATGCAAAGCTTGTCCAGTAATCCATCAACAGCTCAGAGAAGAGAAAATCGTTTCTATCTCTTGGTTTTAGTCCATCCCATTGTAAGGCCCCAAGCATTGAGTCGACATCGCCAGCATGACACTTGAAGTACTCCTGGCTAGGATCATTGTTTGGAGGCTCACATTCTGGAGCGGTATATTCTAATGGCTGGTACGTCTGGTTCACTTCATAGACGTAGACCTCAGGCAAAGTATTATGCTTTGCTGCTAGGTATGCTGTAGACCAAGAACCGCACTTGAGGAGCGCGTCGGTAAGTACTCGTACTGTGACGTTGAATGCGGCGAAATCTGGATCACCTCCTTTGGGAAGTGGGAAGGCGGGGTGGTTGGCAAACAGAGTCAGGTTCTTGTTCACGTTGCCGAACACTTCGGGTGTTGTGCCAGCAAAATCAAGGTAATCGTAGGTAGAGTAGATATCACCATAGTACTCCGCATTTACCGGAGAAAGCATAATGGCCGTTTCATCGCGAGTGGTACCGATGATTAGAGGTACAGGGGCGATATAAGCGTTGCCAATGAGTGGGAGGTCAGGAACGGACAAAATCTTTCGGTCCACGACAGGCCAATTTCCAACAGTCACAAGCTCGTTGAGAGCCGCTCCATCAAGTGTTTTAATGCAAGCCACTGGGTCGGTGGCTTTAGAGCATCCAGATTCTTCCAAAATAGCTTCGAACTTGGCTGTTGACTCCTTCAATGTTGGGTAGGTCGAAGGCAATGTGTCTGAACCCAATCCAATTAGCGGGCTCTGCATGATCGCGGCAGCGAATAAACTTCTTGCAGCTTCACTAGCCATAAGAACTCTTACCGAGATTGCACCAGCAGAATCACCAGAAATAGTGATGCGGCTAGGATCACCACCAAATGCAGCAATATTTGAGCTTACCCACTTGAGGGCTGTGATCTGGTCTCCGATGCCATAGTTGCCGGTGATACCAGCACCCTCCTTATCAGTAGCGAGAAACCCGAAGCTGCCAAGCCTATAGTTAAACTTGACCACTACGACATCGCCTCTGCTAGCGAGATTTACACCATCGTAATTGCGCATGTTGCCGCTGCCATGGGTGAATCCACCACCGTGGATAAAGAATATAACGGGTTTCAAGTTTTTTTCTTGTTGAGTAGACGATGGAAGATGAGGGGTTGCGATATTCAAAAAGAGACAATCTTCACTGCCGCTTCCGGGCTGGAGACACACTGATCCGAAGGCAAGTGCATCTACAATACCTTCAGCATCCAAGGTGGTTGAATGCTCGAATCTCTTCGGTGTCGGTGCATATCGAACCCCATCGAATCGGAAACCGGCGGCATCTCTGAAACCGGTGATTGTCTGTTTTCTAGTTTTGACAGTGACCCGGTATTGTGTAGAAGTAGCAGAAACTTCGGCATTGCTAGCTGGAGCAGAATGTGTGCATAAAGCTGGAAGTAGCCATTTTTGTTTACAGTCCAAGCCTTTGACTTGCCCATCTGAAGTGATTGCTCGGCATGGCTTGTCTAGGGTTGGAGCGATCCAGAATAGTTGGCTCTCTGGGAATTTGCCTAGATGGACTTGATATGATAGAGGATATATATTATTTGGGCCAGAGCTCGAGGCTTCGTTTATATTTTCTGGCGACCATAGATTTTCTGACAACGAAGAACAGATAGTGCGAGCATCGGCGAGTGATTTTGCAGCTTCAGCAAGAATGACGGAGGGAGTTCTATTCGAGTATTGCGCTGGTGAAAGTTAGCTTAAACCTACGCAAGATATCTAGTGAATCGATGTAAATAGATGACTTACCCCAGAAGTCATTGTCATTCAAGATGGTTAGAGGAGTTTCGAGGGAGGATATGACTGGGATAGCGGTAGCCTGGACCGCCTTCCCAAGGCTATATAAAATAAAAAAAGTAGTATATTTTGACGCCATTGTTATAGATTACGAGAATACTATGCCAATGAAATATTAATTAAACGTGAATCCATCTGTTATTTATACATCTTTCTTTTATAGTCCACTTCTTGATTCATTGACATACCTCTCTTTGATCCGACGGCGCCGGCCGTGTTACTGTCACTTATGAAGACTAAAACGTCGGCATCCCGCTGTCATAGTTCGCCTCCTAGACATTTGCCACGGCCGTGCCCTAATTATGGCAACCGAAAAACATGTGTACCTGGATTGCGAAGAAATTTTCTGCGGGTAGGGAGCCAGGATATATAATTGCCTCGGTGGTTTTTGCCCGGCATACTAGGAAGGTAAAAAATAGCAGTGGATCGAAGATCAAGAGATAGCCCTATTGCAGTTGTGGAAAGTTCAATATTCCTACAAAGTGACATCCAGGAACCCGGTTACCATTCCGGGTTGAAATATCCCTATAGGGTAGGTGGGGAATATAATTGCAATTGCGACGAGGGTACCTCGTAATTTACGCATCCTAACGGTCCCGCCCGATTATAGACTGTTGATTAAGCCGTGAAGCACCCGATGAGAAGCGAGAAGCTTGATTTGGTCAACCTGGTCAGTACCTTTTTCGAAAATTCTTATGGATGGGCGATTCTAGTTTTGCGGCTTGTGATAGTTCGATCACGGAGCTGGCCTGAAAGCTAAGCGCGTTGTTGTAATTCTCGTAACTGCTTGCTGTGTTGGTGCCGCGAATATTATTCCCAGCTACTATGAGGCCTCAAGAGCCCTTGGAAGTAGGTTGAATGAACGAATTTGCATATTTATGGACTCTGCGGTTCTTCTTTCCACAAATAACAAAAAGCATAATGCCGATGCCTTTTGGAAGAAGTCGTGAATTGTGCTTGTATCTGGTGTATTTTTATTGTATATGCGATGCATACAAACTTGTTTGCTCAATTCAACTAGCCAGCAGGAGTAGGATCAAAACATCCAAAGACGCACGCTGACATCTTGCCCACCAGACCGTGTTCGGGCGCGAATCTATATAAGACTACCCCTGATTCCATGAATAGTCTATTAAGTACTTCAATCCGTGACAACGAACTGCGAAGTGGGTCCCGAATCGGCGGCCACTCGAAGCCCGCCAATGTTAGCATTATGGCGACACTAGGAACTGCAAATTCGCTCACCTCTCTTCCTACCGAGATCTTATTGCAAATACTCCTTTACGTTGACGACTTCAGTCTCACTTGCAAAGTTCGGCTCATTTCTCGCCGCTTCAACTCTCTTGTCCTTGCTAAAAATGGTGGTAAAATATATGGTCTCTACCCATCGCTCTGGGAGAAGGTTATCAGCAACATTAGTCAGCGCTATACCATTGAAAAAGTACGGCTCATCTCCTCTTTCTTCAAAGGCCTTATCGACGATTCACAGTTTGAAGATATCCGCCGATGGCTATGGAAAGGACGAATCCCTGTAGCGGAGGAAAATGTGAAGGAATGGTCGGCTCAGGTTCATCCACTGCTTTGCAGACCGTGGCTAAGGTACAACAAGGAAGTGTTTCGGGGAAAAGAGGTTTTGTATACTGCGCCTGGGTTCGTTGGACATCAAGCCGCTACCATCCCGCCTGTTTCATCTGTCTGCATCGCCGTTCGTATTCCGCAATTTGACAATACATCCAAAATTAGGCGAGAGACTGGTCTACCACTGCTGGCTGCACGGTATTGGCGACACCAGAATAGCGGAAACGTCATTACAGTCAACGATATGAATTTCATCATCGAGCAAGTAATCCTTAGATACTGGCTTGATAATATCAATGTCGAGGTTCGCAGGGGCTACCTCTACGCTACGGAGGGTGCTTTAACTGAGGATCTATTGAAAAGCTTGGATGAGGATAATGAGAGCTTATCAGACCTCACCAGGATTGAAAAGTCTGCTAGGCGGGAAACTGCAACAATGATGAAGAAGATGTTTGATTCTATAGTTGATAGAGCCTCGCGGTATTCACTATTTGGGAGATGTAATGAGCGGTCATCCCTACAACTTGCGGTTATCTGGCAAAGGAAAGAAAGGTATGGTTAACTTGGAGGAGGGCTTCTAAACCTGGGCATCTATCTTCTGTTGATCACTGTCTTAATTACTCTTCAAGATCCCCCTGTTGCTCCATGGTCCAGTCGCTCTTCATTAGTCTCACCATATCGAGTATGTGGCTTACAGGCCCAATTCCCTGATATAAATAACACGAAAAAGTTTTATTCTCAACCCTCCTTTTGCCACTCTATTATGGCTATCTCGACTTAAGGCGTCAACTTCAGAAATAAACAGCGTAGACTATATATCGATAAAATTGGATTCCTATGTGTCACGCCGTTCTATTAAGTATAGATATCCCTTAATGGTTTTTTTTCTAAAGATTCCAAAATACATGTTCGCGTCTTCATTAAAAAAGAAATATTAAATAAAAAGCATAAATCCCGCTAGATCTACATGCAATCTAGTGCTGTTGGCAGTCTATATTTAATTATAGTGCTTCACTGGATCGCAATCGATTGCGTGATCGTTGTAACGTTGCAAATATATGAAACCGGCTTTGTCTTTACCCAAGGATATAGTGCTATGGCTAAGCCCTTTATGTAGTATGATAATACGTATTCGTCGGATCTCTTCCTTTTGATTCAAAGGTATTAACAGTGTTGAGATCAATGTAGAAGAATAGAAGAAAGATACATTGCTGGCAAGGTGTGTTAAACCCATGATCTCTGGTAGACCTCGATGGTTGATGATTAGAGAACCAAGGTAAGCTGGCGGGTAGGGTGGGTAATTATTTCCCTTCTGATTATAATATTTTATAATCGATTCTCTAGAGAATATTTGATACGACTGTTATAGTCTACCTCTGATAGTATGCTTGCCCTTCCTGGCCGGTTCGAGTTGGCTGAATCCAGTCCGTATCGCCCATCATTTCCGTCCTCTCTTTCGTCGCAGCAGGCATTTCCACCGGATCGTAATAGGCATGCGTCGGTAGCTCGTTGACCCCCATCGGTTTTATCACTCCTACTGCTCTGAAATCTTCATACTTCTTATTTTCATTCACATTCGTATTGTTTTGCGCGTTTGGCTGTTGGTATGACCACGGCTGATTCCCGCCAATTTCCACCGGAGCACCCGGATAGCCTCCATCATTCGGATCCAAGCCTCCTCCACCGCCAAGTATCGGACGAGAGTTTGCTTTGGCCTTTCGTTTTCTCATGAACAAAACTAGCCCGACTAATACAAGCGTTAACACCACGGCGCCGCCAATCGCGCCACCCAGTATTCCAGCTGAGATGCCTTTTCCAGATGGTGCCGAACTGGTCGAGACTGGTGTTTCGTCTGTCGGTGATGTACTTTGTGTAGATGCGGCTGTAGTCGTTCCTTCAGTCTGTGTGGAAGAAGTTGCCGAAGATGTCCTTGAAGCACGAGTAGTTGATGGCTCCTCGGTCGAGGAGGTCTTACCGCCACCTAAAATCCCAAAGTTGGGCGATACAAGCGACTTTGCACCGGAGTCATAAAATATAATGACTTGGTACTTATTTGATATCGGCAAAGTTTCGGTTGGGGTAAAGTCTATGAAGTGTTCTCCTGATATTTGGGGAGTATCTACAACTTGAGTTAGTGAAGGCTCCTTGGCTAAGGTGGGGGAAGGGATAATTGAATTTACATGAATTTGGTAACTCTGTCGTTATTTTGCCATCCAAGGCAAGTGTTATGTTCCATGATTCGTCGACATTCGCATTCGCCTGTGTTTGCGGGATATACCAAACGACATCTATGGGGGTGTTGACCTGAAATTGTGCGTTTGCAGTAGGCTGGACGAGTGTATCTTTGGTGTATGTGTATCTAGTTGTGGGAGAAGGTGCGACTTGTCGATTGGATAGTACTATCGAACAGGTTACCAGTTGTATTGATGCGAATACAAACATCGACTGGAACAGCTCTCGAGGCATTTTTGCGATATTTGCAATTTGCTATGTATATACTGACGGTTGAATGATTAAATTAATTGGTTTGGGAGCTGAAAAAAAGAGTGCAGAAAGAAAGTCGCAAAGATAACATGGGAAAGCGAACTGACCAACAACGCCTCCTTTCGTCCTCGTCGTATCTCCGACCACTTGCCTGTAAATACTCCGTGGGGCTGATAGTTGCTGGGGTCTGGCTTCGTTTTCTGTCGTTGTCGTCCAACATCGAATTAAGCTCCGCTAACTCGGCAGGGGCAGACTAATCTAGCGATATGAAGAAGCAAAAATGAGCTGCACTTTTGGCAGATAGTCGTCATTTGATCAAATAAAAGTCTGGGCATTAAATGCATCTCCGTTTCTCCAGAGCGCGGGCGCATTTAGAAATTTAACGCCCCATGGCGAGCCACAGTCACCCATATATATATCTGTGTAACAGGGTTTAATACGACAGCTGCCTTTTGTGTATTAAAGCGTAACTGATTTGGACTCTGTTCAATCTACTTTGCTAGTGATATATGCAACACATGATGACTGCTTTTAGATGCAGAGGTTGAAATGAAGTGCTTGTCGACAAACCTACCAACTAGAAAAGCTGCAGGCGTGATACCGTAAAGATTCATATGGTATTAAGTACTATAAAGTTATATAATATCGTGAGTTATTGGGTAATTTTGCTCTACTGGTGAGACCACTGTTCCAAGAGATATTATATAATAAATCACGGCTTATCGAGGGTTCGAGCAACCCCCGACTGCGTTACCATTTTATAAAATTCGCAACACGTTTGGATGATAACAATAGCAGTGATGATAAAATTAATAATTACAAAGAGATTAAAATTGATAATAATAAAAAAGAGTATCTAAGCTATAAAAATATAAGATTCGAAAGCCAGCCTCAGAGTCAGCTTAATATTAAATTTATATTTTGTTGATGTGTTGCATATTATATATAGTAATTCAAAAATGGGGACGAAAGTGCTCCGTGAGATATTAGACATCGTGGGATATTGGTTCCGTGATTTATTCATGTAGAAAAAATTTTGCGCCTTGCTGAAGTGTTTTGTGAGTTATTACATACTAATACAGTATGAAGCTTTACGGTACTTAATCGAACTCGAGTCTTGAGTCGTAATCGCTGCCAATGTTTCGTCATCGAAGCTCGATTGGCGACACTATTATGAACTATGACTGAAAGTAAGATATATAAATGTACCTCGATATATCATATTTACATAGACAATTCGATGCTGATATAATTTCGAATAATACTAAAACTTAAATTAGTGGAACACCTGGCCGACCCCTGCTGCTCTCCTACGTACTGCTTACCTCGCACATTAGTTTGTCCAATTTCTTTTCAGTTAAACATATAGGGCGCTTATTTTCATATATCGTCGTACCGAGATCGTCATAAAGCATTTAGATACCTCAGAAACGCTTTCTGATGAGAATTGGGAGTTATAACACCTTAGTGATATAAAATGGACCATATACTACAAGGCTGCCACGACGTTTAAACCTGAATCGTAGCTCTCGTTCAGCCACGGCTGGAGCCCCAAGTGAAGGTTTAATATTATAGAAGATTCCGGAATATACTAGTGGTTAAATATACAAGTTGGTGGCAGAATCTACAGCCACTGCATGGGGCGGAACGCGACTACTTTTTTTCGTTCCACTTCTTTTAGTGGCTATAGAGTGTGGCTCGACTTTTAGTCAAACATGTTAGCGAATATAATGATTCAGTATCTCTCGCTCTCAAACCCCAAGCATTTCTCCAAGATTCGTAGCCGACAGAAGAAAAGAAGAAAAGGACCGTGCTTCTGAAGAAGTGAGAATAGAAAGGGGAGAAGGAGCGAAGGAATGGATGATACTATCGCAATATACAGGCTCAAGTCAACTGCTGGTATTTCTTTCATGGCTTAGATTCATGATTCGTATGATCATCGAAAGCTCAAACCAATGAAGGTTAAAATTTTTAGCCAAGTGCTAGCGACAAAAGAAAGTATACCCTGCAAAGCTTTGTGAAGGCAAAGTTTGCTCTTTCTCGATACAGTATCATGAGCTCTTATCCTTCCCGCATGTTGTGAAACCCGGCGCATTGCTTCAAGAGCAGTGATTGAATGTTAGGCTAGGGCATGGGGTTATTGGCATCTTCGTGACCTTATAGTTTGACATTCGGACAACGAGCCCATGTATATAATGTCTCGGCCATCTCCAGCATGGGCAGAAGAACCCTGGGCGTGATCCTAGTTGGTTGCTGTCGGAGCTGTCATCGTCAAAGTGGTCGCTAATACCCGGGTTGCCAAGCGGGAGGGCCCGAAACTACTGCACACTGCCTCAATGCATGCGTGAGGTAGGTGAAAACTAAAGCTACAAAGGGTCGGATAAATAGCTTCGGAGCGGTCGCTAATACCTTGGCTGCAAAACGGGGGGGCCCGAAAGTGCTGTGAATAGGTGAAAGCTAAAGCTATACAGGCTCGGATAAATGTTGTTTCGACAACCTCTCAATTTGTGTTCCTGGCTCTTTTGCGGTGGCCCGAAATTATATGAAATGGAAATTTAATTACAAGGATACTAATAGCTAAAAAGGTCCTATCGGATGCAGAGCGCGGAACCGGAATAACAGGATTGTGCAGAAACAGCCTCTTTGATTTGATACTGACTATGTGCTCAATGCAGTCTCGCTACATTCAATGTAATCTCAACTTGGCTCTGCTATATACATACGTTCCATATATGCAAGGCAAAACTCAAAGCCGAATGCCTATCAGCAGTGAAGAAAATTTTGAGAACGACGAGACTCTAGTCGTAAATGATCCAATGACCCTGACCACCATATTTCTGGGCAGAAGGTACCCGGCTCTCCCTAACCTGGAATTGTATGCATGCGCTACAGGCAGATGGGAAGACAAGGTTGATATTTCATGATAGCGTTTAGAATAGAAGAGAGTATACGGGGGTTTTGCCATCTAGCATCTACGCATCTCAGCTTCAAACGCAAATCCAGGTGACCTCCTAACCTGAAATTTAATATGGAAGAAGCGGAAGACTGCATGGTCCTCCGATACCGCTTGTAATTTTGTGATCTATCTGCCTTGTGGCCGACTTCTAAGTTGCAAGTCTCGTTGACCAGATGCGGTCCGGTCAATTCATAGAGTTTACGCGTGTGATGATATCCTGTCCCTGTCAGAACTGGAAAACGAAAGGTCAGACACTTGGGTAGGAAGCCTTACTAGCAGTGAAAATACCTCTAGACTCCTCATCCTCGGTCCCAAAGTCTATAAAATGGAGCTCTCGCCCCTCTCAGAATCCAAATCATCTCAAAAACCATCAGCAAAACACAGAGAATCACAAGTACCTGTTAAACTTCTACCATCTTATCTAAATTCACCAACTCTCCTTTGAGATCTGTCATACAGATATCCACTCTAGTATCATCTGCCTTACTCTCTCAACGTCAAATCGAAACCAGCAATGATTTTCAGCAAGCTCCTTACCATGGCCCTCGTCGCCGCCTCAGCTGTCTATGCTGTGCCTGTCGCTGAAGACGTGGAGCCCGTCCTCCCAGATCTTCCAGATTCGGCATACGCTTTGAATCCATCGGTTCCCTCTGTTGAGGAGTTCGTGGAAATGCTCGATGGTGACCCATCTAAGCTTGACGTAAGTCCCAAATTCTCTAAGAATGGATAAATATTGTATTTTGGAATCGATCATAAGATTTATGGTGTCATTTGACCCATATCGCCGACTGATCTCCGTGATAAATATTCTAACTTCATGTCCAACCTTCAGGCTCGCTCGCTAGAACGCCGCCAATGGGTTACGGATAACAACTTCCGGTTCTACCTTAGGTGGTTTGAACAAACCTTTTGTGGACCTAATCTGGGTGGATGTGGTGGCACCAGCTCTCAGCAAATTATCAAAAGGGATAATTGTAAGTGAACATGTAGCAACTGAGTTCCTTCTCACTCATATTTTATGTTTTGAAAGCTCAGTAAACAAATTATTAACTCTCTTGTTCTACAGGTGTTTGGGGGAACTGCGATGACAAACGTAATATGAACAATATGTCTGACGGCCTAAACTTTTGCGACATGCCATTCACGGCATGCCGTCTCCAGAGCGAAAACACGCGTTGGAATTTGATCATGCGGAGGAGCAATGATCCCAATTGTAAGTGACTGCCGTTTGAACAAATCCCTAAAGTCTTAATACCAGGACTCTAAACGCACTATATAACTCAAAATCGTGTTCCTCTATAAGAAACGATATTTGATGATGGCGTTTAAATCAACTTGCTGCAAAACTTTCAAAGTATATAGATACTTACTATCTGTCGATCTAGCCTGCCAAAATGCGTCTAAGATTTGGTTGTACGGGCAGCCTCATCTTGGAACACACGCCTCGCTCCACGACCGAGCCAACGGAAACCATATTGGTTGGTGTTGGTATGACAAAAACCATAAATTCACGGAGCTGTGCGGCATCGCTCTCATAAATGTGGATTCACTCATTCGATGCGGGTGGTTGAATCATCCATTGTAGACTTGAGTATGGTTTTCAGGGTGGAAATGGTCTACGATTTCGGAGCTGAAACCTTGGAGCTCTTTGTTCCAAGCTGTCAGATATATTCTCTTTCTCGTCAAAGATCAAAACATTGTTTATTTCCAGGAAATGTGTACAAAAATCACAATTTCAGACGTGTCGATTTACTTTATGACATGTCTTAGCTAGCCAACTTTAGATAAACCCTATAGATTGAAAGCTCGGTTCTCTGTGGTGAGAGCAGTAGAGCACCGTCTTTCTTCAATGATTCTATAATCATTAGTACTTCACCTATAGAGTTGAAAAAGAAGTAGCCGAACTAGTAGCAGTTCCAATTGAAAGCTCTATTAGCCAGTTGTTATTAACCGTGTATATGCTTGGTGTTTTCACTACTTCACATTTACACAAGGGTTACAATCTCTGCAGATGCGAAACATGCTCCCTTTTTGTGTTGCTACCAGCCGCTGTAATGCATTTTATCTAAGAGTTTCGAGGTAGAAGATGCATCTGTAGCCTTCTCATCTAGCGAACAGCCGAAAGTTAACCCCAATGGTAAATTCGCTTACCGCAACCTTGTCCATTGTTTCAGAAGTAATCTGTTCCCAAATATTCATTCCAGATATTTAGAGGAGCTAGCAAAACGCGAATCGGTATTAGACATTGTCTAACAAGTCGTAGGCCTAATATAAAATGTAATAGCAACTTTCACGTTAATAAGCGATGTATCTGAAGCTAACTATCCGGTTTTCTCAATAGCTTATCGACTCCACGCTCGACAGGAGGTTCGTTGGGCAGCAAACGGCTTCTATTTAGCACAGCACAAATTCGTGATAAAATCCAACAGGCGCTTACCTGGTCTCGCGGGCTAGACAACACAGGGTCAAATGTTGTCTGGTTTACGAGACGATGCCTACCCCTGAAATCCATGGTCTTTAAACCGTCCTGTCGAACTATTTGAAGTAAATAGCCCCTTGGGAAGTTAAAACCTAACCCTGAACTAATGGTTTTCATGAGCAAATATGTTTGCTAACCAAAAATATCATCTCTTGCCAAATTCTTCCAAGGAACTAGCTTCGAAAATCGTGAAGCTCGTTGCCGGCATCAATATTGCGTTGCTGTTTGCTGTGTTGGTAGTTACCGGTATTCGATTTCAATCCTGCGCCTGTTCCGTTCTAGCTTCTGCAGCACAAACTGCCGACGCAGCGTGCTAGCGCTATAACGTTGACAACTTCAATAGCTTCTACCTCATAGTCTTTGACTAAAACCACTTAGCAGACCCTTTAGCAATCTTCGTGTAAGTGATGATTGAATTCATGAAGGAATATGACGACGTATTTTGTTGGCGTGGTTTGCAGACGGGATGAGGGAGCCGAACCCGAGGAAAACTAACCAACTGGGGTTCGAAATGCCGGGTGTCTGACGTCACTCCAGAACAGCAAGAATCAAATAGGTCAAACCACGGAACCAACAATAATAATGTCATTGGTTTTAGCCAGACTTTAACAAATACTTAAAGAAAACCATTGAAAGTAAGTGGCACTCCTTCGTACTTTTCGGTTCTGGTATTCCCGGGCCTGGATTGACCTCTGATAATAATAAATTGTATATTATAGTGTTGCATCTCCCTATACAGACCTCATCGAGGTCGCGCCGAACGACACTTCGTGCCACAGATCGATCAGAACAATAACAATTAAGATTCACGTTTCCAGCTCCCGTCTATCATCCAAACTCCCTCCAAAATGCCGGGCAAGGTCTTCACATGGATGAGACAGGGCCGACGCGAACACACTCGCAACAATCCAGACGCTCGCGATACGCTGCCAAAGTCTCGAGCACCGAAATCTAGGCCCGCCAAAGGTGCACGCGATGTACTTCTCCACAGCCTACCTCAATACTCTGGTCCTTATACCGTTGGGATCATGGAGATGGAACTCCCTGTCTCGTCACCACGATCGTTTGGTCCTATGAAACGCGAAGGCCGGCATGCATTGACGCTCGAAACCGTCCTCTTCAACGTATACTATCCTGCAGCTCTTGGCACCGGCACTGGTCGAGACCCCTCTGGCGAACATCACTCTTGGTCGCGAGCAACATGGCTACCGCGTCCTCGCGGGCTAACAGCTAAAGGATATGCAAAGTTCAGCAATTTACCGACTCCGGCAATGCTAGCATTTTTCGGTGTCACAGCTTGGTTCACTAAAATCCCGGCATACCGAAACGCTAAACTGGCAACCCATTGGCCTCCTCCGTACTCCGCTCGCAAAGGTGGAGAAAAAGTCAAGAACAGTGCTGGTCCTGGGCCGGAAGACCTCCCTTCGGACGCCAAGCCTGCCTTCCCGCTTCTTATGTTTTCGCATGGCTTAGGTGGCAGCCGGTCTGTCTACTCTTCTGTCTGTGGTGAATTTGCTAGTTATGGCTTCGTCGTAATAGCAATTGAGCACCGTGATGGGAGCGGCTCTCGCAGTATCGTGAACTATGGTCCGGAAACCAGCTTTCTATGGGAAGATGTCATGCCGTCTCATAAATCTAAACCACCAACTAGTCCCGCAAACCCGCATTTCTACTCTGCCGACACCGAAAAAGCGAAACGCCTCGGTCGCAGGCCATCCAGAGCTGTCACGGAGGCTATCAAGAACAGTATGGGAAGCGACCCCGTGGAAGAATCTTGCAGAAAACGCAAGTACTTCCACCGCCATAAACGCAGTCCGACTATTACTATAAGCAAGAAACGGAAATACCGTACGGTAGATTATTTGTGGCCTCGGGATAACCCCTACGATACCTCTCCGTCCAACAAGATCGATTCCGACCTTCGCACGGCCCAGATAAACATGCGGAAAGCCGAAGTCGCCGAAGTATACAACGCGATCCTTGTGCTCAACGCAGGCAACGGAGATCTTCTCTCTCAAATGAACCTTAAGAAGAAAGGAGCCGCCGGGGCGTCAAGTCGTGGTCTGGAAGGTGTGAATTGGGCGGACTGGAAGGACAGAATACAAACGCGTAATGTAACTGTCGCCGGACATTCATTCGGCGCAGCTTCTACGATAGAAGTACTCCGTCACCCCACTGAAATATTCTGTCAGGAACTGGATTCTTTACAAGGCATAATTTACGATCCTTGGGGGGCTGCGATCCAAGAGTCCGAGGGGTCGGATGCGCAGATAAGATCGCCGTTGCTTGGGATAAACAGCGAGGCTTTCATGCATTGGGCGGATAACTTTGCGATGCTGATGAAGGTTTTCGAGGAAGCGAGTCGGAACAGTAAAGATTGCTGGATGATGACGGTAAAAGGAACTGTACATATCTCGCAAAGTGATTTCACGGTTGTTTACCCACGGCTCTGCGCGTTGTTACTTAAGGCTAGCGCAGATCCGGAGCGAGCCATTGATATAAATATTAATGCTAGCCTGGAGTTTTTGAAAAGAGTTATGCCGCCGAATGTGGCACGATGGAATCGAGTGGACGACGAAGGCTTGTTGGATATCAAAGTCCTCGGATGGGATGATGACGATAGATTCGAAAGACGACCAACAGATAGCGGGATCGCGATGACCCTAAAAGCACAGAAGGATTTAAGAAGCAGAGTACAGCCGCAATTACCGAGTATTCTGAGAAGAAGATGGAACAGGAGAAGAAAAGGCGGTATGGAAGAAGAAGTGTGGATGCATTTGAAACCAGGCGACATGGACGGATTGGAGACTGGAGAACCGTTGAAGATCATAAAGGGAGTGAAAAGTGTTGACGGGGAAAGTTCGTTAACAGGGGACCATGAGAAAGCAATGGATCCAAAAGAAAACCCTCAGACAAGAAATTAACCATGTAGTAGCAATCTAAGTAGAGTGTAATTGACATGAAGGAATTTCATTAACACGTTTAGCTAAGCTACCTACTATCAATTCTCTGTTGAGAAGAAAAATCCAAGAAGTTTACTTGTTTATGTCGCAACAAGGTGAACAGAATCAGAATTGCTATTTGTGCCACGTACCAAAATAACGTTAAGGAAGTCTGCAAGTTCTTTCCATCAAGTCTTCCAGGTAGAGCAAAAGATACAAAGGTACGAACAAGATAAAACGCATCTTTACCACTATGTTTACACTGGATAGAGAATATTTCACCTCGGATCAGTAAGAGAGCGGCGTCATAACAATTTGAATTTAACCTTTTACCTAAGCAATGACTTTGTCCTTGAAACAATTCAAAATTCCAATTTTCGACAAATGTCTGGAACCAACTTGCGGATCTCTTGAGCAAATCTTTTCCTTGCTGGAGGTGATGGGGTTAATTTAAAATAGATTTATTTATAACCCAGCTCCAACTTCGCCTGCTTCTGGTGGGTGCACTCTAAAGTCGAGTCTGCCATTTCGATGTCGAACGTCTCTTCTTCATCTATTTCACTATCGAAAACAGACTCTCCTAATTTGAAGAGACCAAGTTCGATAGAATCCTGAAGCAGCCAAGGGCTTCCGAACTCACACGAGAAGTGGATTATCATGTCGGCTTGCATTCCCAGAAACATTTGATGGAGCGATTGAGAGCTAGTGGGCTTTGAAGGGCCCTAGAGAGCATTTCTTTCATAGACTGATTGGGGAAGTCGAAGACATAAGTTTGAGATTTGAGACTTAGTATTGCGTACCTTGCTCCGAAGTGAAAATGACTGCCGGTTACTGTATCAAAGAGCATGTTATTATCGTCGTGGGCAACCGCACGTATGATTCTCTCCAGATCGACAATATCTTAGGCGTGGGCAAGCATCGTCTGCCGATCTTCATGATCAGACGATTGTTGTTCTTGGATCCGAGGAAACCTTCCCGCTATCCCTTCATGATGTAGCGGGAAGTATGAAGGGAAATATTTATCCTTTATAGTCAAATCCAAAGAAACCTTAGTTATGCTTTTCGAATATCCACTGTAAAGATCTCGGAAGTGATGGCATGTTCGTAACAATGTAACTAGTGATGGAACAGGCAGATTTTCCATGATGCATAAATGGACCAAGGCGGGGAGCGTGAGAAGAGAAAGTTGCGATGGCATTGTGTAGAGTCGCCGCGGGTAGGTACCGTCGGTACGGCGATCTTTGCTTTCGTTGGGTGTAGATGAGTAGATAGATAATTGGGTTTTGCTTGGCGCGTTTAAAGTTTGGGAAGAATGTCGATTGATGAGATGTTTTCATACTTGTTCTAGGTCCAAAGGCTAGAGGAGATAGTAGGAAATTATGAGCTGTGATTTGGAGAGGATGTTTTGCAGTATGTTGTGATGTTGAGGGAAGCAAGAAGCTTGCGTAGAGTAGATACCAGCTGAGCAAACACTTAAGTTATATAGACCAGTAATTACAAGCTGAAGGCTATCCAGGACACTTGCATTTTGTCCATTCTGGAATGTTGCAAGAACTGCTGCTTCTTCCAGCAACCAGTACTATGTCTCAAGATTGTTCTTGTTGTTTCTTTCTCGCTAGCGCATCTAATCGAACTGCCTCATGCGAAATCATCCGCAGAGAATCGTTACATCTCGTGATAAAGGTAAATTAATAGCCTTGAGCTTGTAATTTATTAAATTAGCAATGAAAATTAATACACTGCATATAATCATACAATATAAATCTATCAATACAAACATTAGACTCCCAATTTGATGTATCCCTCAGTGTCTATCTGCCTGAGAACCCGTCTCATCGCCGTTACCTTGTCTCTCGAAACTATCCACCCGCAATATAGCGGTCTCTGGGTTTATTATGGTTCCTCTTCTGTTCCAATTACCTCTCACTTCATTTTCCCAGGGTCGTTCGGAATTGCCTTCCTGATCAACTCTGTTTTCTTCTTCCCTTCCATTTGAACTTGTGGTTTGTCGCAGCTCCCCTCTACTACCTGATCCTTTACTCCAGCTTCTTTCTACTAATGCTTTGAAAGCTGGCAAACAGCATACCACGATACCTACACACTGTTCCAAAGCTGCCCAAGCCTGCACCATGCTAATAATCGGCGAGCTACCCGCTGTAAATATGTACGCTACTCTACCAAGTGATACTAAAACACCCAAGAACCCAACCGCGAAGACTCCGGCCGCGGCGTAAAACTGTCTTTTACTATTCCGACGTAGAACATGAAGAAACGTGAACGGGAAGGAGAATACTGTGATAAAAAGTAGCAATTAGAACGAGATCAATATAATGAAAGGGATATTTGCATGAAAGATACTTACTTAAGATCTCAGTACCAATATGCATGCTAACCGTGACAATGTACGGTATCCTTGCGAAGTACGCGACACAGGCATCGTTTTCATTGGATACGTCCCAATTCCGAGATAGAGGCCAGCACCAAAACATATTAATACCAATCCACACGATGCAAGTAGCGCCCACCAATACTGCTAACGCGTGTAGTATCTGTCGTTGGGTTGGGAGTGCCGTTGGTTTAACAAGCTTGTAGTATAGTACCAAGAGGTACACTTTTACTCCCCAAAGAGATAAGTAATACGGCAGACTTGAAAAATGGAGCATCTCCAATAGCTTTCGAAGTTTCCCTTTATCTAACCGCACGTAGGCTGAATCTGGGTCATTTATATCTTTGTTAAGAGTTAAATGTTCGTCGCTGAAACCCTCCGTGACCATGACGGTATCGCACGCGGCCGACATGTAGAAGCAGAAAAGAGTGAGAGCGATGACCCAGTCGCTGGCTTTGAATTTGGCATTCTTTAAAGGGTGTTTTCGAACGTCAAGACCGCGGTTTCGCATGTAGATACGGAGGATAACGAAAGCGGTAGCGATCCCGGCGAAGGTCCATTCTACTCCCTGGTACGATTGGTCAGCTTGCGTCGCAGAGGTGCCTCAGACCAAAGGGAAACGGAGCATGGAGTTGATAGGAGCGCATACGATGACATTGACCGGCTTTATCCACCACACCATTGCTTTTGGTGACGATTGACTCTGGCTTCCCCCTTGTAGCCAGAGTCAAGCGTGGTCGTTTTGTGAAAGTATGCCAAGCCGGTGAATAAAATCGTGCTAATCCCTAGGGTACCAGGTGCAGGTACCAGCAGCCGTTTGCTTCCTATCATACTCCCCTAATCGAAGCCCCGCAACGTGTGCCGTCGTATATGTCGAATGGAGTTCAAATCGCATTTCGATGTCATCCGTATGAAGAGAAAAGTGAGGTGAACACGCCTTGAAAAGTTTGCTAGTTGGTACATCATTCTGGAAGGCTTACTCTCTCGAACTGTCGCAAACCTTAAACCAGCGTGTACAACGTTGCAGGGTTTTACTTAAGCGAACTGGCAAGATCCAACACCAACACTTCTTCGATGGAGACAGGCTCAAAGTGAACTTTAGAACAGGAGAAATGCCGACATTAAGTATAACAAGAGTTTGGATGAAAGAATGCCAGCTCGAATGGCCGAGTTCCAGCTCGAATGGCCGAGTTCCAGCTCCCAAGGATGTCCCGCGTGAAAAATTAGAGATTCGCCTTGGGAAGCTTGTGGAAAGGTAAGCGGTGGGACTTCTATTAGGTATCCTGTGGGGTTATCCACAAAGTTAGTCGACTTTCGCTACTATAATGTTTCACTGTTCACTTTCGGGATATTTTGCTCCTTATTCGGCTTCCCGTAAGAAAAAACTTGATATTGTTTTATTTTATTTTAATTATTTTAAGAAAAAACTAACCGGGGGCGAGGGTGGCGTATTTGATATACGGCACAGGAGTGTCGAGAAGACATCCTGGAAGGAGCCCCAAATCCGGGACCTCGTCACCACCGAAATAAGAAGTGGCGTCGTCGTCCCCAGCTCCGTCTAGCGGGATCGGGCCACTGGGACCGACGACCAGTGTTGCCAACTTCATCTTAGGATCTTTCGGTGGCGGCGAGATCCTAGATTTGGGGTCCTTCCCCCCGCCTCCGCCTTCACGTGCGATGAATGCCAACCGCTCCGCCAGGTTATCATATGCCAGGTGGAGCCGCTCCCTCAGCTCTCTCTGGCTGAGCTGAGGGCAGTCCACCGTCAGGCTGTCCGCCATTGACCCGCTCTCCCTGCCCCTTTCGATCGTCTCTTGGACGAAGAGATACCTCTCGTCCTCCTCGCAGACGTAGTCGACCAACGGTGTCGGCTCCCCGGTCTTCGGATCCCGCGTAACGTATATGACGCGGATCCCTTCGCCGTCCGACCTGTCAAACACTGGTAACTTCATCGCATCCTCCTCCGACCAGTCTCGGTGCTTGGGTAGCCAAGTTGGCCATTGGCTCTCATCACTAGCGCCGTCGCAGTGGAAAGCCCTTCTCGCACACGAGGGGGTGTTTGTGTAGTCGGAAAGTGAGTCCAGGTCATCATCCATGCCTGCCATATCAGTGTCAAGATGCTCTGCATCTGAGCCTGCTGCATGGGTATCCTGGATAACATCACTTTCCACCACATAGTCCATCTCATTGTCTGTCAAATAGTCTGCCTTATTGTCTGTCTCGTCCTCTATCTCATCAACCATCTCATCATCCGTACTGTTATTCAAATAGACTGTCTCGAGATTTGGAAGTATATCCCTGGAACTTCTATGATAAGCCTTGCTGCCGATCTCCATAGATTGAGAATCCAGCATGCTGTCATTTGAGCCGTATCCAGAATCTATATCCATTTTATCATCATCATCTTCTTCAACTTTCACCGATTCACCTTTAGCTCTTTCAGTAGTGATTAGACTCTCTTCAACAATTGGTTTCAATTCTGCGGGCTTTAACAAATAAGTTTGTAGAACAGTGTTAGTTTCATAATATCCCTTGGGATCGTACTCAGTAGTGAACATGATTCGTTTGTGTGGGACCTCTCCGATCTTTCCGGTGGTAAATGTAGGTTCCTGGTTGATAGGTTCCTTTCCTTTCAACTCCAACAAATAGGTACCTGAAGAAGTGTTGAATTCTTCATCTCCTTTGGAATCTTTTTCAGTAGTATTCAAAAACGTTGGTCTGGGTGATGCCTTCTTGACCGGCTCCTTTGGCCATCTACCCATGGGTTCGCCGTTCCAATTTCCTTCTTGTTTAGATGATCCGGGACCAGGACATTGCAGTCGATCCTGAGCCACATAACAATGCCCATATTTGTATTTGCAATAATCGCACTCCCATAGCGGAGCCAGGGTAGACTTTGCTCGAGATTTTGTCTGTGAAGTGCTAGGGATTTCGGGGGATGGAACTGTAGATAGCGAACCAGGCATTTCCTGTTGAGTAGGAGGTCCAAATCTTCGATTCCATTTAGCCAGGGGGCCTTCCGCGAAACCCATAGAAAAGGCCCTGCGCTTCAAATGCTTCGTAACAATAGGACCATTGACATCCATTTCATTACCATCATCCTCTGTTCCATCACAAGTTAGTTGACCGTGACCGCAGCAGGGCTTAGAAGCTTTAAAACTCCGAAAGGGCATTCGACTAACTGATGGCTTCAAGATAGCGATGGTTTCGGTAGCACACCTCCTGGAGTCTTCGTTAAGGTGGTTCGGCCAGACCTCCCAGTAACGTCCATCGATAGATTTTGGGAGATTATAAACATAGAGTGACTTCCCCCTCCGATCTGCGGAGAACCATTTTGTGCTATTCAAACAAAGTCCGTGTTCTTTGTCTTCCCAAATAGCGCATTCTGGAGGGCGATTCGAGACCATTTCGAGCAAAACAAAAACTTTGTAGGTATCTGAAGCGAACTTCCAATCAAGACTTTCGATATGGAGGTATCGAGGGAGCTGCAAATTCTTCGGGTGCTCATCGCGGGGTTGACGAGGTTCTTGATCAAGCAAGGAAAGTGGGAAGGCGTCGTTCGCACCGAATTTAATCAGGTCTCCCCCTCGCTTGATGGAATCGATCTTCCAATTGGGCCAGGACCTATCTCGAGCGAGCCTTTTGAGATCCTTCTCATGCAGGCGAAGGTCTGGACTCACAGCATCCATTGATAGAGGCTCTTTGTCACAGAAGAACCGAGGCTGCATATGATGACGAGTATATACTGTGGCGTTCAAAATGACGGGAGCTGGGTCAAACTCGTCAATATCGGAAATGGATGAACAAATGGAATTGGTATCAGGCAAAGAAAGAGAATTTGGCACATGAGTGTCGGCACCGCCATAGTTTGAAAACATATCAAGAGACTTGCTAGATTCTCGCTGATGTGTAGAGGTTTCACCAACAGATTGATAAGAGATAGTGGCCTTTTGTTTCCATTTCTTTTGTTCGGCAGAAACAACTGCCTTGAGATCCATCTTTGAAATCTGTGGCATCTCAATTTTGAAAGTTGATTAAATAACCTTTCGTATCTAATAAAAAGGTGCTGAGAAGCTTCTCGAACATATTAGAAGAGGTATGATATACCATAGAAGTTTTGGTTTCCATCAATGGATATTTATACTCACCGAAGAGACTTGGATAATAGTAATAATCTCGAGCGTTTCGATTATTCCTACTATTCAATATCGCTTAATTAAAGTTTAATATTGAAATGCGGGATTAGAGCTTAATAGAGAAAACAAGATGGCTAAAGGCGAAAGGTTGATTGGTCGTGATGAAGATGATGTATGTTGGAAAAGAGAATGGGGAAGAAAAAAGAAAGAAAAAAAGTGAATTTAAGTTATGTTTGTGTTACACCTATACCCAAGTGCCTTGACTATGCCTCGACAAGGTAGCTAGAACAAGCGCTGGCGCCGGCTACTGACAGCTCTGTATGGGGGGATAGAATAGGACAGGGTAGTTAAGTTGTACAAATAAAGGCTGTATTGGGCTGTTGAGTTGACTGATATGGATCTAAGAGGAAACCTTCATTGTTGAGGCGCTAAGCTATAGTCATATAACTGATACTTAGGCTTCCAGATAAAGGTAACTACAGTAACTTATAGTAATTCCCCACGTCATCGTGCCACGGCAGCATGCCACGTAAGCACAATTTTGGTGCTCGTTATCATGGTGACTGACGTTTTCTTGGGGACTGACGTTTTCTAAGGGAGTGAAATGGAGAGGAAGTGACTTAACAACAAGAAAAACATTGTCGCGTTATATCACCATCACCACCACCACCATTCGGGCATACAAGAAACGTGCCTATACCTCAATTCAAACAGCTGCAGGAAATTTTAAATAGAGGTAGCAAATGACTTAGTTATACCTAGAATTTTAAATGGCTGTCAAGTTAAATATTTAACGCAGAACATAGGCTAGCGAGCCTCCCAGGCCAGCGAGCCACTATATTATATGCTAGAACACAACTATAAAGGATTGAAATGGCAAAAAAAAACGACCATATTATTGAATGTAATAGTTTCAAACCAAATACTGAAAAAATATTGTAAATCTACGAGCAGAGGTCATTCAAAACATATATTTTAGGCAAATAACACATCGGGTTTTGGTGGTAACTCGAGGCAATAATATTTTCACCACAATTAAAACTTCACCAAAACAACCACCCGACAACCTGCTAATAACGATAACAACAATGATATCTCCACCACCCTTGAACGAAATCGGCTATAACCTTCACAATGCCTCGCATATACGTATTAGTCCACTGTATTCAACTTTCACCTGATTTCATTGTCGATTAACCCCACAAAACACGCGAAACCTTGACACATTCGGTTTCCCAACTAAATTTACACGTCGATAACACCACCACCGTTGGCATTATAGCAAAGTTAGATATATAAAAATTATAAAGGGCTAAATACGCTAGGAGTACTTATATTCAAAAATAAAATGTTTATGATTTCTTTTGGTGATAAGGTCGTCGTGTTGTGTAAGATGAAAACATCGATTTTAAATGACTGCACGTACATTTACAATATTTTTTAATATTTAATTAGAGAGTATTACATTCAATAATGTCACTATTTTTTTTTGCTATTTCAATCCTTTATGGTTGTGTTCTGGCATAAAATATAGTGGCTCGCTGGCCTATGTTCTACGTTATGGAGCGATAGAGCTATCGAATTAGATGTGCAGACTAAATACAAAAAATAATCGCAAAGACCGTAACAAAAAGCTTAAAAAACAACAAATATATCACTGTGATAGTTAGTGATAGCAGTAGTGATAGTGATAGCAGTGATAGCAGCAGCTATATATAATTGAGTTTTTGGTGCTGTTGATTCACTTCCTCTTATAAAAACGTAACTCGTAGCGGATGCAGCTTCGAAACACTTCTTGCGTTGTGCAAAAAGTATTTCGAGGCCAAAAGCTTCTGCGCGAGAAATCAAACAGTAAACGTTAAGAGATTATCATCCGGGTAAGCAAAGTTCAGTGCAGCGAACTATTCAACTGTCACAGAAATCTCCCGTAGAAAAAATCCGTGTGCATATCTGAGATAACCGTGACAGTTTGGAGAGGGATTCACGCTTCTAGATCTCGGTACCCCGGTTTTATCTCCTTTTTTCTATCGCTGGTAGACTCACTCAAGCGCTCTATCTTCCCTTTGATAGACAGGCCTTCAATACTTCTTTGATTAAAATGTAGTATTATAACCTGCTAATTGTATTGAGTTTTGATTCTCCTAGCCAATTGCTCATCCAAGCTGTAACATAATAGAGCTACAACGTATATTATGTTCTGGAGCATCTGAAGAGGCAGAGATCAAACATTTCTGATCCTTAAATATTGTAGAAACCAGAGCACCAACAACTAAACCTTGGACATTCCAGCACGTTCCCCCGATAGTATCGATAACACATCTTCAGTCCTCAGCATACAAATAAGTAGAACTTCTAAGCCTTACTATATAATGAGTACATTATTTTGCTGTCTTATTTTCGTCCTCCACAAAATTGATCATATCGGCTTCCTCAAAAACCATTGGTCCATCGTGAATCAGCTTTATCGGCCAGTATAATCCTGAAGATATACACAATGGCTATCGAAGAGCACAATACACCATGCAAGCACTTTGCCAAAGGGCGTTGCTCGCGGGGCGAAAGTTGTCGCTTCTCTCACGATATCGACCTCCTCAAAAATGTCAAAATAATCGAGGTTGACGTTTCAGACCTGTTCCGCAAATCTGCAGACGGGCAAGCAAGATCGCCCTCTCCATCGTCCCAAGTCGACCCAGAAGCTCTCGCGTACCAAAAGTATCAGCATCCAGCTACGCCGGCGGCCCAAATACTCTCCTTCAAAGAAGTCAAGCAGTACAATAAGTCTCGTTTGGTGCCGGGCATCACCCATATCCAATACGCAAGTGGCTTCCCAGTCACAAATGACCATATCAACGACCTTCTCTCAGTTCCTCGGATTCTCGCCGATCTTGAGGTCCTCATGATCAAAGGCATTGACGTCGCTACCATATCTACAACAGGAAAGAAAGGGAAAAAGAAGGAAACGATGACGACGAACGTGCAAGAAATCAACATTTCCAACGAGCCCCTTATTTCCGTAATCCGCAGTTGCCCAAGGTTAAAGCTTCTCCGCCTGGTAGGATGCGTCGAAATTAACGATATCGTCTTCAAAGAGGTCATGAAGAACTGCACTGAAATCAACGAGATCAGGATAACAGGTGAGCCCAACGGCAACGCAAAATCTCCAACACTCCCACACATTGCTATCCAAGAATGGCAAATCCCTGCCCGTTGCGGGCCAATCTTTGCCGAATCTGGCTAACCTATGTGGGTTACACAGGCACACCGACACAACCTGGCTGCATCACCACCACTAGTCTCATCTACCTGATCACTCGTGGGTCTGGACTAGGAGCAGACCTGAGGGAGATCAATTTAACAAATCAGGTCCTTGATCCCCGAGCTGTAACCGTTCTATCTGATGCTAGGCCAGAAATAACCATCATCGAGGGTGTTCAAGTCGATTTAGAAAACGGAGGCGTTGGGATGAGCCTGAACAATGCGGATGGGACATTCATTCACAGTAGTGGATACGTTGTGGGCGTAGATGGTGTCAGTTTCAAGTACAAAGACTGCTACTGGCCAAGCTGGGAGAGCGAAGGGTCGAAGGGTAAAAGTGATTTTCGTCAGATCCTTGTCGGCTCGGAGGGACCAGAGGGATTTTGGAGTGATGAAGAAAAGGAGGCAGGTGGGGATAGAATGGCAATCTCTCCGGATCTTGGTGGTTCCAGCGATGATGAATTTGATGAGGATATGGGTAAGAACGAAGGAATCCCCTTTCTTTCAAATGCTTCCAATGAGCCTTTTCATGCTAATACTACAATAGCGGCAACAATGCGAAGCCTTCGTGAATTAAAAATAAAGGAAATGCAAATAGCAGCTGCTCGAGTTGATAACCGTCTTGAGGAGCTGGAATGATATTGTAGAGGCGGACCACAGGTATGTGCGCTTTAGCTCGCTGGTTAGCAATTGCTAAATGATATATTGCTATCAGAACTTGACATCGTTGGTCCCAGTCCCTATTTTTGGAGTAATCGTCCTCTTTATTGGCATTGGAGCATATATTTCTATAGTAAGTAGGTGACGCTTTTGAGCAGATCTCGGTTTGCAACACGTCAAATCATGGTAAATGGGAATATTTTATATTTAATTCTATAGCACTAGATCCGGTAAATGGTCTGTTAGGCACATTGAGCTCCATGCTTATGGAGATAGTCAAAATCTCCAAGACAGCCTATCACATGCATCAAGCCAGCGATGATAACAGATACGTGTAGGATCTGATGGCTCTGTCCCACGATATCAACTTTCCCAGGGAGTAGTCTCTCGGGTATCTAAATCCCATCGTCAGGAGTCATTTCAGCTAGTACGGAAAATTTAACATAAGAAAGAATACAAACCTTAGCACCGTATGTCACCACTCCAATAGTATTAAATAAAGCCACATAGCCCCACCAGATCAAACCCATCCGGTCTTTCTGGGTCGCCCAGCCGTATTTTATGACCGCATGGATGATAGGCGCAAAACTACTGGCTCCAAATGCAGTATAAAATGCCCCTCTAAGGATTTTCGCCTTGGCAGTATGGAACTTTGGATTCATTGTAGAAACGGCGCATAGTCCTGCTAAAGCTGACACGATGCCCCAATACATGTTCCGAAGGTGATGATCACAGACGAATCCGTAGTATATTAGCGGTATCATGGCGCTATACATGAGTATCAGGATGCCAAGATAGTCGAGTTGGACGCTGACACTATGGTATTTAGGAGAGTGGTTCATGACGGTATGATACCTAGTCTCTTAGTTAGTTTCCTAGTGCTAGGTGAGAATGAATGGTAGGGGTTGGGCTTGGTAAACGTACGTCGCCGAAAGAAAGAAACAGATTGCTACGCCGATGAAATAAATTGTGCAGACGGCGACGTCCGCCGCTGTCGCAATTTTGTACCGAGGCGGAATTTCTGTTGTAAAAACATACACGGGTATAGAGAGGAAGATTATACACCCAATTATGTGGGACCATATATTGACTAAAAGACATCCACGTTAGTAATTTTTCGTAAACGAACCCTTATGATGGTAAGGCCAGAGGTCGTTGTACTTGTCTCATTGTGGATCGCTAATATACTACGAGCACTCTTAGCCACAGAGTAGGATGGAGGTCGATAGCCTGAGTGTATGAATTCATTCTCCCTTTTTGAGCAAGATACTCGTTAGTGTGAAATTCACTTTTCCCACAAGTCGCTTCTTCGAACTTACTGCAACCACTCCGCTATCAAGACCAATAATCTGTCGTGTTAGCCCTAGTTTTATTGTGTTGTGAGGAGTACATGTATGCTGACAAGGGCATTTCTTTACTTACGAACATCTGCAAGCAGGATTAAAGCCCCTTCCACGCGTTCGACGGCCTTGTGCACGGCATTAGACGTCTTTTCGACACCATTTTCGATATTTTCTCCCAAAGTGGAGCGATCTGGCTGCTTACGATTGCGGGTACTTCGTGCCGACATGCTGGCTGCTGTACTGCCTCGAGCATGTGGAACTGAGCCCAAAGATGGAGCTGCAAAAGTCAGGGAAGGGGGAGGTCACTTAAATGGCAACCATCATCGATCTAGCTGGTTTGGTCTTCATAGACGCTGGTCGGCGATGCTTATCCTGCGACTGAGAATGTTTTGAGGGCACGGATAACAATTCCAAGGTGAGCTCCAAAATCGCAAAATTTGAAATTAATTCTGTCGATGCTCACCATTTTCCAGGGCCATATTTAGAAGGTGGGGCCAGACGCCGATTCTGCCTCAACTGGTGGTCAGACTCCTGCTCCAAACCCCGCAGCTTATCAACACCAATCCCTTTCCACAACCAAACAGCGAGACCGGGGCTTGATCCTCTGGTCCAATCCTGGTCCAGAAGGAGACGGGCGCGCGACGCAAAACCGGTTCGTCTCTCGACACCCGCATTTGCCTCCTGCTTGGACCCTTTGGTGTGATAGGAAAACCCCTGGTTTTCTGCGGAACCATAATTTCCTATGCATGGCCTGATGGATTTATCTGGTTTATCTGCCAGCGACTGGGTTCTCAAATGACTCGAGGTAAGGCCTTCACTAGGGCCTTTAAAGCGGTCGCCCGCCCGAAGAAATGGCACAGAGCCTCCTTTCCAAGACTGCCTTTCCAAGACCGCCTTGTCTCAGACTCTCCAAATCTGCACATTGCAGCACGCGATACCTTCCTTTTCGATCAAGAATCTGCTAAAACATAACACTAAAGTATACCTACTGCTTTCTTTCAAATCATGCCTGTCCTCCTAGCGAGGGAAGCGCAAGATGAGAAGAAAATAGTTGGTTGGCAAGGCGATCCGGACGGACGGGGTACCATGGGCCTGATCTGGGGCTGCATTCTTACTCTCGCTCTTTGTGTCTGGAGCGCCCTCCATCTTAACATCCCGCCGAAACACGATCAACCAACGACCTACTGGTTTCGAGTAGTTCGCTGGGTTTTGTTAGGAATTCTTGCTCCAGAGCTCGTACTATGGGCCGCATGGAGGCAGTGGAGTTCCGCAAAAATCCTCACCAAAGAGATACATCAAATTTTGGAAAACGAAACAAAAGAAGTAGAGAAACGAGAGAAGGATTCGGGTATTAAGAGAAGAGACTCGGCGCCTCATAGGAGGAGGCACAAATGGACCAATTTACATAGCTTCTACGTCAATATGGGCGGATTCGTTTTCGATGTTGACGAGTCTACAGAAGAAGAAATGACGTTCATCCCGCACCATAAACGTATGACGTTGACACCCGAAGCCACGATCCTTCTAGCGAAATGCGGTCACCTGCCAGATATCGACCCAGACGATATCAAAGATAAGTCCAAAGCTGATAGCCTCGCCAAAGTCCTCGTGTTTATCCAGGCAGGATGGTTCCTCGTGCAGACTATCGCCCGGCTTGTACAACAACTACCCGTATCACTTCTCGAAGTGAATACCCTCGGTCATGTTCTCTGTGCGCTTATAGTTTATTTACTTTGGTGGCATAAACCACGAGAAGTTGGAGAACCAACTGTGCTCTATGGCGACTGGATTCCTCCGATGTGCTCGTTCATGTTCATGAGCAGTAGAGTTAGCGGCGCTAGATACAGAAGGGGTATACGACCACCTGCGTGGATCGCTCCTGAAATTGAAAACCTGGTCTATCTTCCACCAGACGAAAAGGTTCCTAAGATAGACAGAGTGGACACCAACGCCACCTTCAACGAGAACGGGAGTGGCGATACTAGCTCCTACGAAATTGGGCCAGTACAACCGGAAGACGGTGAGCCACGCCGAGTACGCATCAATCCTTCGGCTACTTTTCATTCTACCTCCCCAACCATAATGGGGGACGAATATGGTTCCTTCAAGACCGAAATACGTCGCTTCGACACTATCCACACCACCAATCGCAAGCGCAAACTCGGTTGGGAAGTTGACCAAGAAACAAACGACAGTGATACCCACCGTCAAACCAGGCGTACCCTCTGCGCGCAAGCTTTCCAACTCTATCCCGCCGTTCAAGCCTACTTCACACCTAAGCCATCTTCCCCACGAGAATATGTCATGAAACCAGTTCAACTCCTAGTTCCTACCGCAATTAACTGGCCATCTGACTTTCTCCTGCAGGGGCTCTCCGGCCAGATTGTCGGCATAGTTCTGTGGTTCGCAAGCATCATGTACGGTAGCGTTCACCTCGCCGCCTGGAACGAGTACTTCCCTACAAAAGTGGAGCGACTCCTCTGGCACCTTTCAGCGGGCTATATTGCTGCATCAGGCCTCTACTGGACAGTTGCGCACGCTCTCTTCTTTTCTTGGCCATGGCTCGACAACTGGTGGGACAGATTTGTCCGTCTGAAAAACCATTGGCTGCAGTATGTGGTATACGGGTTCGGCATGACGTGCGCCGGGTTGCTGTATATCTTCTGCAGGGCGTATCTCACTATCGAAGGGATCGTGAGTTTACGGGCGGCGCCCATGTCGGTTTATGAGACAGTGGAGTGGACACGATTCATTCCACATTTTTGATGAGAAACATCATATTATGCATCTCGCGGGCTCGTCAATTTTAAGTTTAGGATTGATGAGCATGAATCCGCGGACACGAGGGCATTGGGAACCGGCGTTAGGAATTCACCGTATTATCATTTTTTTCACCGTATATATATTCACCGTATATATCTATATTAGATACCCCTGTTGTTTATTATAAAAATGTGATATTGAATCTCATCTCTTGCAGAAAGCCATTGTGATACCAGCGGATATAACAGATCCTAATCGAGACACTATTCAGAAATTTCCAAGATGTAGGTAAACTCCAGCCAATAACGTCACGTGGGGGTGGCCCGCCTATCTCGAAAATGCGGGTAAGAGATCCATGGATCCATGGATCCACCGTTTGAAGGCGAGCAGCACTACATCATGGATCCTTAGACATTGCGCCAAAGTCTCATCATGAATACGCGGAAATAACGATCAATGCTGCGGTTTCAGATGTGAAAAGAAAAACTGTCGACGGTCGTTGGATTTCAGCATCGAATCGGACCACTTCCACCTAATATTCAAGCCACAAAAACCCGAATAGAGTCTAACTCCGCGAAAAAAGTTTGCTCCTACAGATTCCTTTTCCGCAGCAACGATGAGAAACAAAAAAAATAGGAAAATAATGAAACTCGGTCCCTTCGCTTGAAGAAAAAACAAGTCCCCAGCCTACTAATATACCATTGGTTAATTCGCCGCCGACGAGCGGAACACGTGGCTGGGGCAGAGAAACACCGTCTACGGTTCTAGGTAGAACACCCGGCACTCTATCATTCGTCCCACACGGAAGAGGGAATATCTCGGTTAGAGAGCTTCGAAACGGTAACGGAGGTTGAACGGCCAAGAAACTCTCTTTTCATTGAGGCTATGACTATGAGGGAGTCGTTACATGTTATGCACTTGTTTTTGCTTCGGTGGTTTTTCTAGAAAGCATTAGCGTGGTAAATTGCTAAGAACCACTAAAGTGAGGTATAGCTCCAAAGAGGGGTATACATGCGGCATCAGTATATATATACCAAGCGGGCCACAACATTGGCAGCCAGGATCACTCTCCAATAAGTATCGATTAGCTCGTCTTTTAACAGTACCACCCTTAAATAAATACTCTGAGCCAGCCTCCAAAACCTCTTTTAAACCGACCCCATGAATAAATTCGAGACAGCATACAATATGACCGCAGATTACGCCGACGGTGTCAAAGTCGATGTGGTTGATGTTGACAGGTGAGTTGTCTGAAACGAAGAGCAGAACACTGGGCCTATTTACCCGCCATCTGCCCCGCTGTGGGTCAGGCCAGACAATGCTAACGCCAAGGTAGTGCTAAAACCCTAGAAGAGATCCTCCGCAACAATGCTCAGGTTCATGTTATCCTCTATGACGGAGAATGGGAGAAACGCAGCGGCACAGTTCCGTTTTACTACCAGTACACCTGCTACTCCGTACTCTACCCGCGGATGAAATTCTGCAGAGTCCGAAAGGATTGCTCCAAAGTGGCAGACATGATCCTTGAAAAGTTTGGGCTTGAACCAGAACCCGAAGAGAAAAATATCGCGTTCAGGACGTCAAGGAAGAACAGTGCAGATGGTAATTACAACCCAACTCGAATACACCTAGAGATGATAGAACGATCTTATTAACGGATAGTTTGTACGCCTTAGTTGTATATTTCGGTTTCAACCAGTCCAAGCCAGTAGAATGCCTCAAGGCCGAACAATTTAGCAGCTTGCACCCTGCACTTGAGAGGTTGCAGTCAGCTAACTTCAACACAAATTCATTTCATGTTTGACCACCTGCACCCACCCAACTCGATATCATATTCCTTCCTCAGCTTCAGCTCGACAAGTCCCTTGGAAAGCTCAAAGCAGAGGAGAAATTTTGAAAGGACAACTTGAAGCTGATTTTTTTCTTCTTTCTTTCTTTTTTTTCTTTCCTTATCAGCGAGCGGCCCGCAAATGAATGCTCTACTGTACTGGATGAAATTAATTTCTTTAGTTCTTTCTTTGGCTGTCAACAGTCTTTCTTTTCTCTGTACAGTACACATCACGGTACCTGACCAGTTCTGGATTTTCAACTTCGATTTCTTCCGCCTTCGCATATGGATTTCAGTACGATACCTCGGTTATAGTTTGCTAGGCTATTTTCTTTTGTTTTTCCTTCATTTTCGTCCTTGCTTTTCTCTCTCTTTCTTTAGTCATATATTAGCTTCCATTTTTATTTTATTTATCAGGCAACCATTGATCGTATTCTCTTTCGCTTCTTCGCTTTCTTGCTATTATAACCTCAAAACGCTTGATTTCACTCTGGGCCGTTAGTTGTGTAGGATATTTGTGTATGTTTGCCGTCTTAAATCTGAAGATATATAACTCTTCGACTCTCCTACGCCTATATACGACCGCCGTATACGGCCATCCATGCGTAAACAATTTAACCATATCTGCTTCTAGATACTTATATATTCTAATTTAGAATAACGGGTCTAAATTTACAATGCTATAAACGATAAATAGCAGCAGAACTAAGCTATATATGTGCTAAAGCGTGCTTAAATATTCATAAGATCAAGATAGTTGTATTCATATAGAAGGGAGCTTGCATCTTCCTGATCAATTTGTTGATAGCAATGCATTCAACAAGACATGACTGGCAATGCCATACCTACAAGCTTCAACGCTTCGAATATTCTTAACCTCATCTACAAACGTTTAACCTCTCCGTGCCCACTAACTCACCCTCAACAAAATGACCCCTGTTCTCGAACCTACTTCTTCTCCAATTCTCCCTCCTTCATCTTCAACTTCGCCTGCAACGAATCCACCTTCATCTCCCTTAAATCGTCTAGGTCAGAGTTCGATGTATCCCAGAGGTCAGACTTCGATGTATCAACAGCAAGCTGGTTTAACACCATACCAATACTCCATGGTTATGCAGCACCCTCTACCTTTGCAAGAAATCCCAGTACAACAGAACATCATGCCGGCTCGTCCCATCATCAATACGCCAAAGGTCCAAAAGATGGAAGGTATGTTTATTGACATTCGAACTCTATGCAATCCGCTCTCCATTTATCCAAAGGGTTGAAAAGCTGATTAATGTGTCTTCATTGGAGCAACAGATCTGAAGGCCATTCCATGTCCGTATCTCAAGAACAGGGGGTACTGTCGTTTTCCCGAAGCCCGTTGTAGATACACTCACAGATTCCCGCAAGGCCAAGTTAAGGAATATACGGAGGAATCTTCTTCTTCCAATCCTCTCCCTGCTGATTCAACTGAAAATTCCCCAGCTACGCTTGGCACTTCTCCATCTCAACCGACGTCTACCAAGGTTAGCAACAGCCACAAGAAATTCAATGGGACAGTCAATGGGGCAGTCCCAACTTCGCAGACCATCGTCCATAACCACGAGGTCGCCCAAGTACAACAAGAAAATATCAAGCCAGTGAAGAAAACCATCGCCTTGAACCCACCTGCCACTTTATACACCGCATATGAAGCTGAAGAGCTCACGGACGACCAAGTATATCGCATCAATAACCGACAAACCCCTCTCGACGAATCTAAACTCTCCTATGTCGATGAGAAGATGGGCCAACGAGTCACTCGCACTACTTTTCGAGAGTTCCGGTTCGAGAAGGCATTCGGGAAGGTTTTCAATATCCATTTGCAGACAATCATCTCCCGTGAAAATCTCGCAAAGAACATATCCTACCTTTCCATTAGTGACGCTTCCCTGATCACTGATGAGGTGATCTTCGGATTGGGGACCTTCTGCAACCCCAAGGTTATCATTTTGAACAGTGCCTTTAATATCACAGATGCCGGCTTCATCGGTTTGTGCATTAACTGCAAGCATCTTGAGTACCTCGAAATCACTGGTATGTTCCACCAAGTCGTTTCCTATCCAATAACTGATATTTATCTTTATGAATATCTCTTTAAGCAGTTCAAATGCAAATTCTAACACCGCTACCCGCTCCCTAGGCCACTATACTAAACTCGGAAGACTCACCAACTCCAGCCTCCGCATGCTACTCGATTCACCAACACTTGGACCAAACCTAAAAGAGGTCGTTATTAGGTATCAAGATCTTTCCTCTCAGGCGGTATTAGAGCTTTCTCAGGCTCGTCCCGCCTTGGCCATCATCACTGGCAACATCTTCCCTGAGGCCAAAGAACTGAAAACTTATCTTTGGATTGACGGGGCCCCTCGCCTTCATTAACAGTTTCGCCGCCGAGTAAAACCAACAATGTTGACATTTACGCACTGGCATGACGTTATTCCCTTATATTTCTGTCCTCTTTTTTAACTGCTGCTTCTCCATCGCAAGATTGGTTTGATATGGTAGTATCGTTTGAAAGTTCCTCCTACCCGTCGTCGTTCGATCTTCTTGACGAGGTCATCTAGAATATTCGTAATTAAGCGCTCCTCCGTTGTACCTGTATACGGCCAGAGCGTCCGTATTCTCATTCTTCGGATATATCCTCACCAGTGTTATTACCTTTTTCCTTTCCTTAGATTCAAGATGAAATATTTAAATTCTCAACTTTCCTATGGTGTATTCACCCCTGCGTCATACGTTTCTTTTTGTTTCTTTTTGTTTCTTACCAGCGTTGCCTTTTCGTCTTCGCGTTTAATTTTGGCATTTCCTTGCGTGTTTATGATTTTTCTTCTCTAGAAGTGGTAATTAATATATTGACTAAGTATGAGACCGTAGCTGTGGACATATTCTATATAGCATTGTCAGTATTATAGTTGCTTTGGACTGAAGCTGTATATTTGGACAAGGCTTTTATCATATCGCTTTTGCAATACCCAAATCCGTGTACGCGCGCCCCAGGTTCCGTGATTAACATAAATCACTGATCCATGTAACTAATGAGGTAATTATATGTTAAAATTCGACCTTTATATATTATAGCTCTGGGATTGAAAAAGGAACGCCGAAACTCTATAGATCTATGTACCAAATGAATGAAAACGTGTAAATGAAGTTGAATGCTATGTACCAAATGAATGAAAACGTGTAAATGAAGTTGAATGCTTGATATTAGAAAATAAGGTAAAACCAAAAGGACGGGGAAACCAAATTTATTCCTCCTTTCATTAACGCCTAAGCTATTCTTAAGATAGTTCCCTATTTGTTAAACCACTATGCCCAAGCTTTGTCGAGTGCCACCGATAACTTTTCGCATACTGCGGTTCTGTAATCTTTCCTGGGGGTTCCTACTCCGGGTAACAATTTGGATGGAACAACGCAATCGTATTTGTCATCCTTCCCATCTCTTGCCATTTCTTTAAAGACGGCAGAAATACCATTAACATGCTTTAGCTTGCGTGCACTTCGGATGTTGACACCTTCCTGGCGAGCAAAATCAAGAACAATGGCGGTAACCGCAGCCCCCACGAATGTTGCAACCGACGTGCCGCTTTCCGTCTCCTTCGTCGGATGCGATATAACAGGAACATCCTTACCCAATAAAGCAAAGTTGTCATCGCTTCCAAGAGGCGGCGGATTGAACTTGTCTTTCGCTTTTCCAAAGCCGTCGCTAGCAAACATGCACATTACTCTCGCCGATTTGTACATCCAAGCGGGAAATGTAATTGGTTTGAGGCTCCCATGATTCGATGCTGCAGCAAAGATGAGGACACCATCATCTGATGCGCTATTGATCGCTCTTGCCATCCCTTCATGCCAGGACTCAAATCCACACGCTAAAGTTATGACATCCACCTTCCACGTGTCTTTTGCATAATTGATAGCCTATGATAGAAACCGTTAGAATGGCTAATCCGAAATCCAAAGCATTTCGAAAAACAATAACTCAAGTAATATAATTACCTCGGCAATGTAATCCTGAGTTTCCGAGCTCCCATATGTATCTTCAAAAACGCGTGCGACGTATATATCAGCGTCTGGGGATATTCGGGCGATGAGCTCAACTCCAATCGACCCATGACCTGTTTTGTCGACTTTGTCGCAAGCTGGATATAATACTGGGCTTGGTTTATCTTTTTCTGTTGAAAGAGTAAAATCTGCATATTCTCGAACAAGATCCATATGTGGGTGATCTGGATAGATCCCAGTATCCAGAATAGCGATTTTTATACGTTTATCGTCATCAGTAGTACCTTGTAGTACTTCGTAGAGAGTTTCCGCTTCAGAAAGCCACTCTTGTGCAGAACTGCTATTGCTCCTAACCATTGTATAAGCTTATGTTATGATTTGATGACGGAACAAGTAGCCTCGCAAACAAGTATTTCGTCATAAAGGCTTCATAAGTTATTAGAAGTATCTTACATTACTAGCGTTCCCCCATGCCGAACTTGTTCTATTATCTTGCTTTTGCGAGCTTCTCTTCGCCCCCTGCGGTCTGTTTGCCGCCTTAGTTCTCTTTGATGTTTTCATTGTGCTTTTTCCTCTTTCTGCTGTTTATCTAAATATTTTTGATCTAGTACTTCCTGTCCTTTTCCCCTTCGTTCTTCACCTCGCTGTGTTTCGTCCTCATTTGGTACCCTTTCCGAATTTTGATGGTCTTGGTTTCCCTTATCTTCTTCTTTCCTTTGTTTCTCCTTTAATTGCTCGTTTTTCCATATGTATGACTCTCTTGAAGTTTCCATCAACGCAATCAATTCTGGGTCTAATTCCTTCCTGTTTATCATACTAGGATCTGCCCCTCGATCGATTAACAAGGATATCATATCTTTGTCGTTCCATCGCCGAAGGTATGTAGCAAGCGGCGTGGCCCCTCTATCATCCGTAGCGTTGACGTTCGCACCATTCTCAAGTAGGAACCGTACTACACTTCTGTATTCCTGGTGAAGTGCCCCATGCAAAGGTGTTTCTCCTCTTAAATAAGAGCAATTGACATCAGCACCCCACTTATACAATAACTTCACAACTGCCAAAATTGTAGTCTCGGAGCTAGTAGTACGGCCAGTGAGTATTTTCTGGTAACCTGTATTTATCCCGTCGCCTCGAAAATTGGCACCGCGCTCCAGAAGCAGATCGGCTACTTCTAACTGGCGCCATGCAATAGAAGATGTGAGTGGATCTTGCTTATCATCGCTTATGCCTTCGATAGGGTATTTTGCTTCATCGAAGTAAAATTGGAGTAAAGGGAGGTTTCCTTCCGCAATAGCTCTATAAGCTGGCGTTTGGTCCCCTTGATCTCGAGATTCGATGCTAGCGCCTTCCTTCCAAAGGTATCTAACCACCTCTAAACCAGAATTTCTCGCCAAATGTAGTGGCGCCAAGCCCCAGTTGTCTTGAGAATTGATACTGGCACCGTTGTCTAGCAAAACCTTAATAGACTTAATGTCTACAGAGGGGTGTTCTACCAGTATATGAAGTGGTGTACGACCCTGCGAAGTTTCATCTTGGTGATTTACCGAGCTTTTATCATTCGCAAGAATCAACTCCATTATTCTTATTCGATTGTGAGTCACTGCGATATGGAGTGGCGTACGACCCAGATGGTCAACAACGCTGAGCGGAGCGCCTTCTTCAATTAGCCGCTCTACTTCTGACTGTTTTCCATCTTCTATAAGGCGAAATATGGGTTGCGGCTCTTTATTTGAAGGACTTTTACGTTTAACCGGGATGAAGAGTGACTTCTTCCTCCGTGCATGGCTCTTCCCGTCTAAAACACTTTTATTTTTAGCGGGGAGGGAGACTGGATCTGTCCTTTGTATGTGGCCATTCTCGTCTAAAGAAGTTTCTTTTTTAACTGGGTGAAAGGATGGGATCGTCTGTCCTATATGGTCCTCCTCATCTAAGGGACTTTCGCTTCGAAACAGGAGATTGAATGGGAATATCTTCCACATATAGTCGTTCGCAGTTTCCAAGCCAAGGCACTAATTTCGCCTCCTTTGAATCTTGCAACAGCCGCGTTTATGTCGGTGGATGAGAAGTATGGAATCAGTCGACCGATGGATAAATAGAGCGATAACTGCAACTGCTGCGCATAAACGGTGGATTTCGCGGTCGGCTGGGACGGTCCAGAATTGCAATTGCGTTATAAGTGTGAACGGCGGAGGTGTGCGGGGGTTGCGTGGCGCTGAAGTTCTCACCACTTCAGTTTCGTTACCACAATCCGCGATAGTTTCGAGTTAATAAAGATGGAATTAAAATATATATAAATTTAAAATAAACCAAGAGATGTTGTCGTGGTTTTACAGGGCAAGGTCCAGAGTTCGAGTCGCATATCAAGGTCTTGTGATATTGTTGTTGAACGTCATTACAAGGCTGAGTCGAATCGATCGAAATCATAACGTAGGAGAGGATCCGCATGCCACCCAACAAGCGCTAGTGAAAACAGTTGAGCTTGCCTCCCTTTTCCTAATAATATTAATATTTGAGGCTGAAATATATTTCAAGTATATTTGAGAGTATGTTGGGAATCAGCCATTGCCCAAGGCTAACGTTCTTTCGCGCGACACATTGTGTTTTTTATATTGCGCATCAGTGGGAAGCGAAAGTAGGACACGAAGGCAGCTGGTCTATTTGCTAATCACTGCTTTAATCACTTAGCCTATTAGAGCCCGTGCGTCATAGAGCCTTTAACCCTTATTTTACCAGTTGGGCGATTAAAGTATAAGTATACGTGAATTGGAGCTAGGAACTAAAACTCTATTCGTACTAGCGTTCTTCTGTTCAATCGACCGTCCGATCCTGTATAAATTTAGCTAGTTTGTGAACAACAGCCCAAGATAGGATTGGAAAGTTGAATAAATGAAGTTAGTTCGAAACCTTATTGAAGCAACCAGGTATCAGGATGTGGAGAGTCGGATGTTATTGAGCGCGCGATTTCGAGGCGACCCCATCCGTCGGTGCCGAATCCTATACCAAGACTGCACTACTCCAATACCCCTAAACACCAAGGCCAAACACAACTAAATTTATCTTTAAAATTTGGTAATAATAATATTAATTGATATTAATTAATGATTAATAAGCTGCGGACTTAGGATTTGTCTAGATTGTACATGCAGATGTGGGTAGATGAAAAGATACCGACGGCTTTAGATAATGCAGTGGATAGTATGCTACAATGCTCTGGTAAGACAGATCGACAAAAAATAAATAAGAGTAGATTATAGAATAAAATCAGGGCTCGCCTGAAGGCCTGTAAGAAGAGAAAAGCAAGAACAAGAAGGAATAAACTTTAAATCCTTTTTTTTTTGTCAAAAAGCACTTTTGAAATTATTACTGTGGCGTAGCAAGCCTCTGAAGCCCATGTTTGGTATTTGAATGTGACAGTTGCAAGCCATCTCTAGGCAAATAATGAATCGCTATTCTGACGGCGGTGGGGAGGAGAGGTAGAATTAGTTCCTCTACGAATGACGGTAGAATAGGAAACACCTCTTGGGAGATGAACAGATTTGCTAATCTCTCTCTTGAGAACAGTAGAGTTACCAATGCTTCGCGAGAGCAAAGTGGAATTGGCAAGTACCCCACGGGCAATCAGGGTCGTATTGGTATGTCCATGGCCATGTCGTGGATAAATGGTACGATTAGATGGTGGAGAAACCGCTCTAGAATCGAGCTTTACTCCTTCTTGGTCTCGGAGGACAAGGCGAGGAAATGTTGACGTAGTTGGAATGATAGATGTAGTCAGTATTGTGGCTGTTGGAAATACAGTCGTAGAAGAAGTATGAATTGTAACTGGAAGCTCGGGGTCAACAGCGCGACCCACAATATTGGCCAGGCGGTTGAGTATACCCAGTGGACCAGAGGGTGTGTCCATTGGGATGGCGCGATCGGTAGCCTTACTCTCCGTACTCGAAGTAGAGGTAGCATCCGAGGAAGTGGAGGTAGTAGCAGCCAAAGTAGTGGAAGTGACATCCAAAGAAATAGAAGCAACAGGCAAAGAAGTGGAGGTAGGACCCGACGAAGTGATAGTTAAATTAGATGCTAAGCTCGTTGTAGTTACGGCCTCAACCTCAGCGCGCTTTGCAACGTAGTGAAGGGCATCAAACTCAAAGTCTGGGTCCCGACGGACAGCGGCGGCTGAGCTGCTAGTTGAGACCGCAGACACATCTCTTTTTGGCAAGTACAGCGCATTGCTGACAGAAGCCGCGAACAAGAGGCCGTAGAGGATAGAGATCTGAGAGAACATATTGAAAGCTTATTCTGAGAAATTGAAGGTCTGGTTGAATATAGCGCGAGTAGCGATGTTAAAGAGCGTCAATGGGGAAAATCAAAGGTATTGAATAGAATGAATGTCGGTGATCTTCGAATGAAATTGAATCCTTGGAGCTACTTTTCCTGAACTGCCTTTGCTGTTATAGCTGATGTAGAATGCTGATGAGAAATATAACTTTGAGAGGGACTATTAGCATCTTTTATATCCTTCTTGCTCGCTCAATCTATAACTCTGGTATGACGAAAACAATGTTGATCGATATCGTAATACGAGTAGCGATATTGCGACCAATTGCGGATTCTTGCAATTACAGCATATAAAATCAGTATAAAATGCTAGCTTGACGAGCGACGAGTTCAAATGTAGAAATTCGACCTCCTCAGCAAGCAGCTTCGGAGAGCATAAAATTGCATGCGGATATTCCCCTGGTACCTTGTTAGCCAGTATTAGCGTAGCCTGTCGCGTAAATCGGAATATACAGTAGCACGAAGTAGGCACAATGCAAATCCATTTCGACGTTGGGATCGGAGCGGGAGGATAGTAAGCTCGAAACATGACTCTCGCTTCGCATTCCTACCCGTTTTCAAACAATGCGGTGCCTTGATTTTTGAGGCACCAGGTGGAAATGTTTCCCCATCGTGGGGGAACATTCGATCGTCGTGTGGTTGCTCATATTTTTCGCTGCATTCCTCACATTTTAAATTATGGTAATTTTGATTTCAAAGTTTTAACATTCTATGCTGATATTACTACGTCATTGACAAACGGTACTCGAGTTTCAAGAGCTTCCGCACGAGTAATTGATCCTCAGTGCCAATAGGCAAAGGGATGAAAACGTTCGAGTTTGATATATAACTTGCTTGTTGGCCTTCATTTTGAATTCCACCTTATGCATTACATCGAGTTCGCATTGATCCTAACATATTCCAACCAACACATCCGAACATATTGGTATTAGACGATGACATGATCAATCAGGAGGGTTGAGAGCGATGGCGTTACTTAATGCCGGACTAGAGTTGTCTATATTGCATCCGCGTTGGATTCTGGATCTGGGCTAGCTACCGCCAAAGTACTCTCCACGACGCAAACAATCGCCGCCTAACTACTCCAAACGCACATAATACGACATCGACAACCAGAAAACAATCAGGTTGTTCCGCGATCCGACGTGATCCTTTTCAGAAGGTCCAAGTTGTCCACCTTATGCCGAATATTGCATGTTATGAGTAAATTTTAATTAACCCTATCATATGACCACCCTAGCTCCAACGATATACATCCAAAACCTTCCTCTCAAAATCAAACAAAAAGTACAACCCTAATGCGGTCTTCAAAATGTATCGACCAAACAGAAAAAGAGAGATGAAAGAACCTCATTACCAAGCAATAGCAGTGAAAGGATCAAAAAGGACACCGAAAGAAATACCAAAATACCAACGACCAACAGCTTATAAAAAGAGAACCGTCCAAAAGCCATACAAGAACACCACAAGTTTGATAAATAAGGAAGGGATATAATATATGCTAAGCCAACACCAGAGAAAAAATACAGAGAGCAAGATAGAGGTAAAAATACGGAAAGCAGAGAAAGGTTTGTCATGAATACCAATTCGAGAGGGGATCTATGTATATATCAGGGATGAAATTTATGTCGTTGTGCGGATCAGATGATCTCCAAAACGTGATCCGAGGAGCCGCAACATGTCGATTAACAACGGAACACCTTGATCTTCTTCTCAACTCGGGCCCGGCAAACTGGGCAATTGCTGCGTGGTGAAACAACACCTTCTGCACGGCCTGGTGCCGCTGGCGCAACCGTGTCGGCGCACCATTGGCATAGTACGAGATGGGCGCAAGGCAGTAGGACTATCGAAATTATTAGTCGTGAAGAAACACCCCTGAAGCTACATGCTAAATAAAAGGGCTCAAAACTCACCAATATCTGCAACCTGCCCATAGCAAACCTTACAATCTACCATGATCTTCAAATCTTCCTCTTTCATATTATCAGGTCGCTCTGGGTGATCAAGGGTCCTTTGGGAGCTATTGTTTCCAGGTCTTCCACTGCTACTATTACCAGAACCAGTATCGCGACTCCAGCGGTGCGGGAATCCCATCACACCTGCGTCTCGGGCCCCGGTGACAAGACTGGCGATATCACGAATTGCTTCGTTATGGCGAGATCGGATAAGATCGGCCTCGCGCTCGCGTTCACGGAATCGACGGTTGCGGTCAATACGTGAAGAAGGAAAACGTTCTCGTAGTTCTTCAGAGGTGCGGTTCGAGGATGCAGATGGACCGGAGAGAGAGCTATGGTCGTCAGAGTTCATTGTGAAATGGCGACGTAGTCTTGATGTGCGCCGCTGAGACTGTGGGTTTTCGTTATTAGGAAATCGAGAGAGATAACCATCCACCAGTGTACTGAAGAAACTTTCGTCGTCTGCCAACGGGGGGTCGAGAGGAATCAAATCTTCGTAATCTCCTTCAGAATTCGATGAGGGGTCGTCTTCAGTAGTAATTCCAAATGGCAGAGGAGGGTGTTCTTCAGAAGAACGGTTATTCATGGCAGGTGGACTGTGGTGGCTAATCGGCCAATTAGATGTATACCAGCTGTTGAGAGGTGCAGGGCGAGCTGTAGTGCTGGACTGAATGTGGTTCTGGGCGTGCAACTGGTCGACCTGGCGTTGGAGGCTGGCACGGTGGAGAAGTTCGTAATGTCGATTACGATGCTCTTGTAATCTTCGCATATTGGACTCAGTGCTAGATCCCTCCTGGGTTTGGAGGAAATCTCGATGCTCGGCTTCCATTTCCCGCTGGCGACGGCGCACCTCTTCAGCTCTTTGGTATTCCTCGTAGCTTTGGGCATACCTTGATCCAAAATGTGACATATTAGCAAAGAGGAGGTTTAATGGAAAAGAGATATCCCCTAAAGATGTAGCGAAAAAAAGAAAAAGAGACGAAGGTCTTCTTCTCTTGCTAAAGTATTTTTATAAGCACCAGGCACCTGATCAAGAAATACAGAGCCCAAGTCTGGTCATCACAAACCGTAGCAGTCTCACATTCCAAACAGCTGCAGTCGGGACAAACGCATAACGGAAACATAAACTTACATGTTGCGTATAGGGCTTTCATAGTCTTCTCTCTCGACATCAGCCCTCGATCCTAGAGCTTGCACTAAAGGGTTTACCCTTTCTCTCCTTCTTGCTGAAATACTCGCAGCGAACCTATCGCTACCGTTTGAATTCTGCTGATGATGTCCAGATGTGTTGTTGTTGCTTGAAACTGAACCGCCTCTAGGACGAGTCAAAGCCCTTGGAGGAGAGAACCTTGGAGCTGGAAGGTGAGGTAAACTTGGAAGAAATGGGGCCGATAACCGATGCGTATGCGTATGTGACGGTGATGTCAAACTACTCCTACCAGAAGTGGGCTCCGGGGCGGGGATGTGGGCGGGAGAAGCTGTGCTCTGGTCCAGTGAACTAGGACGTAGAGACCGTCGATTCGGTGGGAAAATGAATGGAGCAACCCCAGTGATAGGAGATCCAGACATCGAGCTAAGATTATTACCGGTTGAAGTATTGCTGGGACCGTCGCGCCTAGATGGACCCGCTGAAGGTGGGTCATTCGAGTGGGTTTGGCTAGATCCACCTGGAAATTGGGAAAGGTTCCATGGTTCGCTAGTTGGCGAAGCCTGAACAAATCGTCTCAAAGAATTATTATTTACGGGGTTATCGCTATCACCAGGCCTTGGAAGATCGTTTGAATGGTTGCTAAATCCCATGGAATTATCCGAGTTTTGGCTACTCGGGAGGTCGCTCATGATAGCGTCGACTACGGTGCTATCAACGCCCGTCCTGTTCGCGTTGGTGTTGGCTGAAGAGCTAGCGGAAAGGGGCCGTTGGTTCTCCCACTCGCTCTCATTTCTTTCACGGAGCTGACGACGCCGATCTGCTACAGTATGATCTGTCTCAATATCTGGTGTTACGGACGCGAGAGTGCGCGACCGTTGAGAACGTAGGAAAGAGGTAACAGTTCGGCTCAAAGAATGGGTACGAGAATGCGAAGAGTAAAGGGACTCTCGAGGAATTTCAGATGAGGGCTCAGGAAGAGGAGGGATGGAATGAGAAGCAGGAGTACTAGAAGGCAAACTCTCGGACGCGGTAGCACCAGCAGCGTTAAAAGACGTACCGGCTGTGATGCGTCCTGTTTCACGATCGCGGTCTCGCTCCCGCTCTCTATCAATAATTGTCGATGACCGACTTCCGGATTCCGTCGGCGGGTTTGTACGAGGAACACCTGGATCTTGGAATGAAGTGGTGCTGCTGCCGCGCCGCCTGTTGGGTCGGGACGGAGGGTTGGCCATCGCGCCGGACATGCCGCCCAGTGACGAGCGATTCTCTTCTGTCGTGGATTGATTGAAACTCGCATTCCCGTGGTTGCTGCCTCCGCTTCCCGGTGGCACTAATGATGACTGCAAAAAGTTCCCAAAGCTGGCAACCCGAGAGAAACTAGTTCCGAGATGCGCTAGATTTGGATGACCAGACATAATCGCTCCTCCTCCAGGACCACCTCCTACTACCCCTCCACTGCTTCCACTGCTGTTACTCCCACTGCCACTGCCACTGCCACTGCCACTACCACTGCTGCCACCGGAACTAGCCGTGCCCGATGGACTGGGCACATCGAATGGGTCCGGCGCACTCAATGCTTGCAAGTAATCTGCCAATCCACGACTACCGCCTCTAGACTGTCTATCCAATTCCGTCATCCTTTTAGCTTTGTAACGAGCGTTATGGTATTGCGCGAGTAACGTATGGAACTCTGGGGAATATCTCGGTTCGTTCGCAATCCGTCTCTCCAACTCAGCCCAGGTCGTGATAAGTTCGACAACTAACGGGTGAAATTCTGTCGAAAAATTCGGGCTTAAAAGTCGGAATAGAGCGTAGGAGGCCGGAAATCCATCATCGACCGATAGTAGCGTTGCTTGAGCGGAAGGAGAGAGAGAATGTCGAGCGAATTCGGAGAGTGTGAGGTTTAGGGCTGATGGTGGGACGTTTGGAGGAGTACCGAGGTTGAAGAGGTCCCAAGCTGTCAAACGTGGTTGATTATCGCGGTATGGAGGTATTCTTGCGTTCAATCTGTCCCAGTAATCTAAATAACAAGCACAAACAAATTACAATAGAGCGGCAGGTTAGCAAAAAAAAGTATTTGTCAACGATGAGAGGATGTCGGTGAGGTTTGTATGGAGTATCAGACGGCACAGCAAGGGCCGCAAAACAGAGTGAATGAGAGGAAGAGAGTGTGAGAGAGAGGAGCTCAACGATATAGCTCGCAGCAAATAACACTATACAGTAGTATCATGTAACATCAATGTCGTCGGGTGCTTGTCCTGCCCATCAAAACGGAGGACGGGGCGTTACAAATCAACAAAATGTTAAAATGCTCAAAGATCAACGCACAAAGTCAGGCGACCGTCGAGGTATCTCGTCCTTATAAGGTAATATGTCATATAAGGACGCCGAACCTCGTATTAAAATAGCTTTGTACAAAAACGACATAGAAAGAAGGGAAAGCTTAGTTACCTCTACAATATGAGCAATAATGAGCCCATCTGGGTGCGTCGAGGACCACAGTCCCATCGACATATCTGAAGTTTAGTTGGATTAGCAATTTCGCTTTTTGCCCATTTCCCTATCAGGTTTTCAGGTCGAACGCAAGAATTCGCTCTTCAGAAGCTTCGTGCTTTTTGTCACGGAGCTATCGAGGAAGGCAAAAGGGTATTTATGAGACGAAACCGATCCGGGTCCCGGAAAGGCGGTGAGTGTTTTCGTCACTTCGGATCCGGAGGATTCGACACTCATCAACGACCACAAGAAACAAAAAAAAAAAAGCAGGAATCCGATCGGGGTCTATCGGAACCGTGGAATTCAAAAAGAGATTGGGTGACTATAGTGCCATATCAAGTACCTTTCGTAGTATTGCTCATGGGCTCTGCGGTCTGCGCACGAGCAGCACTCTCCGTAATGATGGGAACACCTTGTAACGTCCTTGTGCGGGCATTTCTCGGTCGCGAAAGTTGGAGCTTGCAAAGGTGGCGCGGCGTTTCCCAGAGCCAAAGACGATGAGGAACGGGGTACAGCGGATTGGGTACTGGGACCAGCTTGATTGACTAAACCGGCTTGAGTAGAATTGCTGTATGTACCAACTGAAGTGTTCGTCGATGGCGATAGGAAGAGTGCTGCTGGTTGTGATGCTGGTACTGCGGGCGGCAAGTCCATGCCCGAGATTCCTGTGGGGTAGGAAACCCGAGTTGTTCTGTCGTCGAAACCTTTCAAACAGAAGGAAACTGGATCCAGCTCACAACAACTCCCTTGTGTTCCTGAGATGTGTCAAAAAGCCGCAGTATATAGAGACCGGAGGTCGAAAGCTTTCTAGTAGCAATATCTATCAAGATATTTATTCGGACGGGACTATTTTATACTTGATCAAGTAGGAGGGGCGGACAGTTGGTCTAATCACACATATGGTTGATTCCAAAGCAGGCTTGGTGGCAGCACGCTGATAATAGAACTGGCTATATGCTGGTGTGGCGTATCGATATCCTCTAATAAAGAACGGAATCCTTGGAATGCTGGAGTAGAATAGTAAATGGGAGGATGACCTTTCAAGAATCGAATATGGTGAATTGCCCATTCGCGAGAAAGGTAAATGCCTCGGAGAGCTAATGAACGGCTTTGCTGGTGTGATCTAAAGAGCTTAGAGTAATTTGGATGTTGAAAGGAGTTTTCTCTCGTGCTGGATTGAGTGAGGCTTCGGGGCTTTTTTTTTTATTTCTATTTTTTGTTTCTGGAGTGCCAGGTCTCAAGTTCCTGCTCTCTTTGGTTGGCGGCCTACTACAACTTAACTGCAGGCGTTTAGCTTTGCAGGTGACACTGGAGGCCCGACAGGAGAGGGGGCATATAGTTATTCTCTAAGTCAACTGTTCGCATTTGTCAGGGAATGATTGCAACTAGTGCTACACTCACCCTCGCTTTCTTCGATTAGCTGTTTGTTGGTGGGCCATATTGCAGTTGGCTAGGATCTTGTCAATTTCTGCGCGAACGCAATTGTTGTGTCTTAGCTCTGTTCGCTGGAGTCTCTCTTGGTATGCATGGAACCCATGAGGGACTGGAAAGAGGCCATGTCTGAGACTGGCTGCTTCGTATGTATTAACGAACAGACCCCAAAAATATGCATAACGAGGATGGACAAAGCGCTGAAAACTCCGGGCTGGAGAATGACCTAGACTTGTCCTATTCCCAAGAGAAAACGGACTCCGATGCAAGGGTAACTAACTTCGAGCACTGCCTCTCCAACTTTTTTGAAGTAACAGTTTGGCAAGTATTTCGAATGGAAATTTCAGCTTTAGAAAAGTCTGGTCAATGCGCACCTTGAACGCTGAAAAACGCAAGTTATGCCTGGATTTTATTATAACACTATGTGTTCTCACATATTCGATATCCACTGGGCCACGGCACTTGGCTCCTTTGAACCAGCTTGCGTTTATGCTAGGCAGTTTATCAGCATTTCGTATTGATGAGGATACTTAACATCCTAGATGGGAAGGCAAAGGAGTTCCTCAGGTTTATCAAGAGCATGCAAGGACTCGGTGATTGCAAAGGAGGCTGCTGATGCTTGCGACTCGGCTTCAAGGTAGTACCACCTACAAAAAGCAACCCGGCTCCAATTGCAAAATTCGATTCCCGAGACATATTCAAAAGCTTTGCTTATGTTTGTCCATCCGACCATGCGCCGGCGAAAATCCAATCCAGACGCATCAACGTTTCGCGGAACTCTTTCATTTTCTTAATTGATTCCAGGCTGCCATATTAAACCCAATGCGCCTAAGATTCGAGCGGCATGTTTGCGAGGTTTTGACTGGAGGCGCGAAGAATAGGTGTCCAACATTTCGTCACGATGCACCGAACGAGTAATTGTGACTGAATTTCATTAGCAATTATTAGGGACTTCAAATCTTTTCACCCACCAACGCGTAAAGTGGACTCAGTTCAACACCACCTTTAAATGTCTACCAGTGGGGCAACCAAATGCGAGGCCCAGTTTCAAACAGATAAGAAACTCCCATTTCACCCACCCGGCTGATCTCAAGAGGTGTTTGCCGCCTTCAGCCCGCTTCGAATTCAAGAGGAAAAAATTGCTACTGCATGTAAATCCAACAGCTCACGCGAGAGAAAATTTGTTCAATTTTTGTTTCGTTGGATGTTTCCTTTTCCTTTTCCTTTCTTTCTTTTTTTTTTTTTTTCGGTTCTTTCCCAAATCCAAAGCTAACAGTGGCCGGAGGTTGCTGAGGTGGATCGCACCTGTTCACACCACCTGCGACTTTAGCTGCTAATGAGCGGTCTTCGTCGGTTGGCAGACAGAGGCGTTATCTCCACTAACTGGAACTTCAAAGTTTTCTTGGTCTGGGGCTTAACGGAATTTGAAGTTATGTAACAACCCCAGATCAGGAGCTATATCGCAGGCTGAACTCTCTAGACTCTTGGATTTGATCCTAGCACAAACCAGCCCCGGTACTTAAAGTACTTCTTAGTTAATGGCTTGTTGACATCCACAGCTTCACATGGATCCGATGTCAACAAGCTCAGCCTGGAGGATACTAGATACATCTCTGTTCAAGTGATCCTAGACGACATTGATCATGTGAACATTCGTATTCGACGCAAGTCTCCATGATTCCACGCTGTTAGTCAAAGAAATCATCGGAACAGACAGGAAGACATACCAGTCGCTAAAGTCTGCCCTCGTCCTCTGTTGAATCAGGCTGTTCTGGAAGGTCTGGTTGCATGTGGTTTATCGATTAAGACGGATGTCAAGGTCTGGCCGCATGCCCTTGGCAACACTTGGCAACACCATTCAACTCGCTTTCTCCGTGCGGCAGCGGCAAGACCCAACCAGCGCCCAACGGCATTGCAATTCCGAGGTGCATCGATGTACGCAATACACGCAAATATCGATATCACAAAATCAAATTATCCTAAAGAACCGGTCCCCAATCCCCTTGATTGGCCGTCTACTGAACTTAAGGAGCAAATTCCCGTGTACCCTTGTTTCGAACAGTTCGAGTTTGCGGCTTGGTCCTTAAATCCTGGTTGAATAGCCATACTAATTTCTGGCACTATATGAAAACACGCTGCTATACATCATATTGACAGGCACAAATTAACGGCCGGATGAATTTATTTGTGAGCACATATATATACATCATCCCAGTTGCTTTAGTATCTTCGATAAAATTTTAGTTTACTCTGGGTGTTCACATATACTTGCATACGATTCAACGATGTAGGCATCTACAGTTGTAAAATTATGTTCAACTTGACCACCAAGAGCCTAGAGTCAAATGATTACCAAATAAGTATTTGTGGATTGGATACGTAAGCTATGTATACTTGGCTCCGCGGCAAAACAAAATATCTTATAAGACGTCTGTCATCTCTTAAACCAGATGCGGAGCCATATACGTAGGAGGCTTCATGCATTCGTACCAAGATGGTATATCGCGTTGCATGTTGCAAGATACTACACGGTCAACTCAGCAACCGACGTGGCGTCATACTTGCAAAAAGAGATCCTCCCACGTCTGCCACCGACTTCTCCGTTCCGAGATATCTCCAATTATCTAAATGATATCTAACCTCTGCCGTCTTCTACCCGTAAACAAGATTATTCGTCCCTATTTCGTTTCTCCCCTGACCTCGCATCTTTCACACCGCTTCTCCGCCTTCCGCGCCATGTCTACTACCACCCTCCCCGCCCACTACAACTCCATTCCTCTCAAAGTCCCCTCGCACATATCTCTAACCACCGACGAACTCCTGGCTTTCCCCGCTTTTAAATCTTGGATCTCTCGTCTGACCTCATCACTACGCTCCGAAAACAACCCGGATGGCTACAAGCTTAACAGCCTTGAAATCACAAATGTCGTCTACTTCGGTTCTTCTAAGATTGGGTTTGTCATGTTGAATGCTGTCGTGAGAGACGCTGAAGATAAGATATCGTTGCCTGGAGTCGTGCTATTGAGGGGACCCAGTGGTACGAAATATGCATATTTTTTGTTTCTTATATATTCTTATATCGTAAATACGCGTCTGACACCCCGAAACTCGTGAAATAGTCGCGATCCTCCCCTTACTCCACCCTATCGACACCCCGAAAAACAACCTTTATGCAATACTGACTCTTCAGCCCCGCCTGCCGGGCGCCACTACATCAATGGCCGAAATCCCAGCAGGCATGCTCGACGACCACGGCAGTTTTGCCGGTGCTGCAGCGAAAGAGTTGGAAGAGGAAGTCGGTATAACCATTTCTGAGGATAAGCTCATCAATCTATCCGAATTGGCCTTGGAAGGGTCTTCACTGCTAAATAAAGACGACGTGAAAGAGAGCATTGGACTGGCGAACGCGCCACTCATCGACAGCGACGGAAAATCACAAAAGCTGGACGGTTTCTTCAGTTCTGCTGGTCTTCTGGATGAAGTACTGACGTATCACGCCTTTGTTCATGAAATTCCGGAGGAAGAGTTGGAGCAGTGGAAGGGTAAATTAACTGGATTGAGAGATAAAGGCGAAAGAATTACCTTGAAGATTGTCAAGTTTGATGAGTTATGGAAGACGACCAGGGACACGAAGGCTCTTTGTGCTTGGGGGCTGTGGAAAGGATTGATGGAAGAAGGGAGGTTACCTTACTAATTCATTTCTAATGTTTGGTTTGAGTGCAGCTGTTGAATATGAACCTACGGTTTGCCTTGTCCTAGAGTTCCACGACTGTGAGTTATAGGATTTTAAAAGCAAGCAATCTGCAAACATAAATAATAAAAGCGCCTATTTCCTTGATTCAAGGATAAAATAGTGTAATGTACCACAAAATTTTTGAAACTAAACAAACACTGTCTTCTTTCTTCCCAGGGTATCGATATATCCGTACACAATCCCAACATCCTTTCATATTTCATAACATCTTATCGCAAAAACCGGGTATCATCTTCCTCAAATCACTATTATCTATATATACATGACCATGCTGCCATCTTCTCCACTTTACAACCCCTGCCAAGTAACCACCAAAGTATTCTGTCTGCCGTCCGCCGTTGTAAACAGCGACACCTGGCTTCCGTCATTCGCGTCTCCGCTTGCGAAGAAATTGGTTCCTCCACCGTTAGCCAATTTACCTCCCGAAGCTGTGAACGTGCTAGCCGCCACATCAGTACCGTACTGGAACTCTCCAGAAACGATACCGCAAGCACCTTTGCTGCTCTTCAATGTGAACCCGCTTCCCGATGGAGTCGCGGTATAAGTCGCGCATGTTCCCTTGGTATACCATTTTCCAGCAGAAATCAAGCAGCCACCCTTGTCAATGTTGAGATACCCTTTGCCGCTGAACGGGTCTCCGGAGCCACCAGTTGGCGTGGAAGTTGGACCTCCGGTGGTCTTGGTGGTCTTGGTAGTCGTGGTCGGGGTTCCGCCTCCGTTCTTAGGATAGTACTTGATTCCCGTCTTTGGGCATGTGCTCTTGCCTCCGATTGGTACCGCGGACACGTATTTACCGTTCTGCGCAGCTCCGTAAACGTTGAAGTGGTACCAGACCTCGTTCAAAGATCCGCTCTTGCAGTTAAGCGTTGCCTCTTGACCGTGCGCCTTTTTGATGGCGGCTTGAAGGTCGGCAAGCGCGTAGGTGGTGGTTGAGGAAGGAAGGATTCCGGAGGCGGCGAGAATATTATAGGTGTTGAGGTCTTTGAAGAGAGCGACGGCTTTGTCCATGTAGTCGACAATATCCTGTCCAGCTTTGCCTGCCGAATAGCATGGAGGATCGAAGGTAGATATGCAAGTTCCGTGCTTGTTCCATTCTAGTAACAAGATGTCAAAAGTTAATATCCAGACTCTGTAGAAATGATATGAATTGAGTAGCTCGGACTTACCATGCTCCCAGAATGTTTCATCATTTCCATCATCACTCTTCCAATAAGTATTCATGTAGCTTAGCAGCTCCGTCTTGCCAAAGCTCTTCAAAACACCTGTGATATCAGTCGATTCTCGAGCTTTGTCGCAAAATTGCTCGTAGCTGCCATCGCAGTTATCTGGCCATAAACCGTGGAGAGTCCCTATCAAAGCGTAAATGTATTAGTACTAGGTTGCAAATGTAATAATATGACAAACAGATCTCAAGTTTCGTAGCCAGGATGCTTTACATGAATCGGAGGGTCCGGTGGCGGGTTGGGAGTCCCAGAATTGTGTCAAGAGCAACTGGCCACCCGGGGAGTTAAAACAACAGAGGTTATCGACTTTAGTTGTGTTATGACAGCCTATATATCAACATTCGCGATTAGCATGATATAAAAAATTACTCCAAATGTAATGACAAGGGGTACTAAACATACTGAGCTGTGCTACATCAGCCTTGGTGCATGTTGCTGAGAACAATGGTGGTGACCTCTCGCAAAAGATATTCAACGGCGATGCTGCTGCGAGCGAGAGAACTGCAGCCAGCGGAACTAGGTGTCGAGAGTACATTTCGGGGTTTATATGTTGACGTCCAGTATAATTACTTTATTGATGCCTCGAAAGATGATATGCCGTAAAAAAAAGTCAAGAAGCCGGAAGATATAATATATTTTTAGAGATAAAGGTCTTCCAGTCTCGTTACCTGATGTCCCGGTTGAGTTCCTGGGTATCGGAGTCGTATTTTTGTCAAGGACACCCGATATATATATGCAATTCGCTCCTCCAACCAGTTTTAAACCGGGTACCCCGATGTCGCACAGGTACCGGCATAACTCAAGATGCTGTAAATCGAATGGCTCGACTGGTTCTCAGAGCTGCCTGCAGAAATAGTCTACAGCGCTTGAACATCACCTTCCAGATAATATCAGGATCAAGGATGTAACCACCCATGGTGTGGAGTAACCAACCAGCGTAAGCGTCCAGGGTGGAGATAATTGCTTTTTGCTAATTTGCACTCGTTGTATTCTCTTCTATCAAATATAATCGGTTTATGATGACAGCTAAACGTTAGTTTAAACCTTGCTATCATATTGGCCTAACCAATTGGCGGTTGACTAGCTCTATCACAGCGTTGACTTGGCGAAACCTTTGTTTGAGTTAAAAGAGCTCGAGTCCTGTACGACCTGAATAACGTACTGCGATGCGAATATTTAGGAATTCGTGAGCAATTTGGCAAATAACTCTAGGCCAACGATTGCGGTTTGTACGTTCGTATCGAAACTACCTTCCAAAGCTCTTGCGATATGTAAGGAACGTGCCCGCAAGTCCCACTCCGCATCACCTTGCCGAAAGACCCATGATCCTTACGTGCATCTCACCCTTGCCTATATAGAAATCATTGATAAGTTCGTCCCATCGTGAGTCTAGTCAATCCCGAGATATATCCATCCCAGCCTATCGCACTTCGAGAAGCTGCCCACGCAATCAAGCTTTTTAGTCAAAGGTTAGTCGAGCTCTAGCTGGGTCAGGGAAATAAGTTTCCAGGTAGCCAGGAGTAGAAAGATCCCATCAGTAAGTGTGATGATCCTTCCTGGTTCAGACAGGATATCAAGGATACCATCTAGGGAGGTGAAGGATACCAGTTGGGCTTTGTTGGCCAGGATAAATGCACGTCGTACGTAAGAGAGCTAGCAGCAGGTGGTCATCACCGATGCTACTGATATAATAAATAAGAAACCTTAAACCTGAAAATTTGCCTTTTCAATATGGTATTTTGGAGCAGTTGTACTAAATGCATCGTCGCATGGTGACAATCTGCGATTATCATTGGTAGCGTCCCGTTGTGGCAAGTAGCAAGCATGCTAGGAACACAAAAGGAACAATGCATCTTGCCAATCCATTGAGTGGCGCTTCCCTTTGAGATCCGAATTATCCAGAAGGGAACTGTAGCCTAGCCGAAGCGATGGCCCATCCTTTGGATTACAAGCTGTCTCGGGTGGTTGCTTCGTGCCTCGGAATAATTAGATCGCCACATGTATCTTGTTCGGAGTTGAAGTACTTTGCGGTTGAGTAAGCCAATCATAACTGACAGGCCGGGATGTGGTTGGTATCGATAGTCAAACTGCGGCACCGATTTCGTTAAAAATCCCACACATTCCAAGAGCCCAGTAATGAACGGATCATAGGACACATGGGCAAACAAATCCGTCGCTCCCACTATCTGGGTATTCAGCCCCCATTGTGATAGTGGTTGGATGTGCCCCGAAGGACTGAAAGTGTCGCATCAGCGACCCGCATAACACGAATCTTAGTGACAGTAAACACCACCTTCTCACAATGGAATTAAATCCACATGATGTCGCCGTTCGCCCCAGAGGACATCCGCATATCTGAACGTGTTAGCGGAGCGTACACCAAAACGTGGTATTGATTGCTTCGGGCCATATGACCTTCACAAAGTATTTCTAGGGACAAAATTGCTAAAGCCAGCTCCATTATGCGATAATCAAGTCTCCGTATGGAATAGCGCATAGATAGAAGCGATATATATTGTAATATTTGGGTGAAGTTATCAAAATCATCTAGAAGCTCCTGCTCTGTCCGGCCTAGCGCTTCAGTGGGGAATGATGTCTTGCATGCAACCGGAAGAAGGTTGCCTGACCCACCAACCCAAAGGGTTTGGTTGATCCCAAATGCAAGGTACGGAACTGGCGCACGATAACAAAATCTGAGAGCCAACCAAACGGCCCTCGTGGTCGCTATAATTCTTGGGTATACCGAGGAGAGGCGATGTTTCCAGGTTGAGAACGATAGAAAGAGACGGGAATAACAATCCATTTCCGGTTTTCACGATGGGAAGCTGATGCCTTCCAGGTGCGAGTTTTGTTGGTTCGTGCACAACACATACTGCATCATAGAATCTGTACTTCAACTTTCACTTCCTGGATCGAGGTATACCCAGCTGGCCAGCAGATGGCATGGTGGAGAGAGAGAATAGGCCTAGCTAAGGAAACACGGACACGGGATCCTGATCGACGCGTAAGGCCGTGGGGTTAGAAAGCGATCAATAGCTAACAATTGCTGGCCTGGCGATGCCGAACGTTCCATACAGAGCTTCGAACCTTCCAAATTTGGTCTCCATAAGAAGCTCCAACCAGGTTGCCACATAGCCAACATATCACGGGTATCGCTCGCCCCAGACGTCAATATTACCCACGGAATGCGTATCATATACCACCCATGTTCGGTCGACATCCATTGTCATTCACGACTTGAGTCGTTGTCGTTGATTTAGAAGCGCCATCTGACAACGATTATCGTCGTTGCCTAAATCCCATATGCACATTCAGCGGTATGTTTCAAACACGATGGGTATCATATATTTAGATAGACTTTCGGAACGCAAGTATTCACGGAGACGACCGTTTATCTGTGAGGCCGTAGATCGAAAGACCTTAAGAGGGTGAGGATTCCATAAAGGCAACGGCCGATCTCCTACACCAATCAATCATAAAGCAGAACATTGTTATTCGGCACCTTCCGATATGAAACAATAATAGCTGAGCGACACCAATGTCTTAGCCCCATATTTAGCCACGATCACCATTTTCATCAGTATTATGTTGTTGGTAGAAAAGCCCTGATTATTAAATTTTGATAGTGTCTATACATTTTTATCAAACTCGCTGCTTCGCCGTCAGAACACATACTCTCGCATCTGCACATGGATTACACTTCCTCTGCTGAGGGGACCCTTCGAAGCTCGTGTTCTCTTTGAATAAAATATGTTAGTACTATTTCGTCCCTCTATTCCAGTGAGCGATAATACTTACGTGGGTATTTCGCTTTCAACGTATGTTTCTTGGTACGTGCTCCATCCGATCAGTAGAAAGGCGACAATAATCGAAACTCCTCCTCCAAGGGTAGCCGTAGTAAGGCCATGCCCCGTGAATAACCAATCATAGAGGGCAACGAAAAAAATACTCAACCTAATATACTGGTTAGCAAGATCTAAGACATATTCTGTGGAATACACGATAAATCCTACATTGCTGCGACGGACGACAGCACTGGGCTTGTCAATGCTGTTAAAGATAGAAAAGAACTCGTGAATACTAAAGCTCATGATCAGTATAATTGTAAAAACTCTTATGAACCCATCAGGAAACTCACTCGCACTGCTAATAACGCCGACCGCCGTCCAGAATGCTGCAGCACCAGATGGCAGCTCGAAGGTTTCCCATCCCGTCCAATGTAATAACGGCAACGGGATCCAAAAAACCAATGTTGTGAAGATTCCAATGCTACTTCCAACAATTACGGAAAATGTAATATTCATCTCTGCTGTCGCCTCCGCTGGCAGGCATGCCTTCAGTTTATAAAGCACCCTGTATAGTCCAAACAAAATCGCGCCAAGTGCAGTTATCACGTTCCCGAAAAGGCGCTTTTGATTGCTAGGAGCCGCCGGGTCTGTCCCACTCTCTGCAGGATTGCCGTAAGCGATGACAAGAACACCTAGGACGGCCAGTACGACAGCAATATTCTTTGTCATTCGCACGGCTTCTTTAAGAAGCAAGACGCTAAAGACGTATGTAAATATAGCAGAGGTATTGTTAATCGCCGTAAGATCGCTAGGAGTGGTCATGTTCTATTATGTTTTAATCAGCATTTCTTGTTCTGTGTCCTCTTGCGTTGAGTAGCGGGACTTACTGCTGCGACAAACCACGTTATAGCTGCAGTATTCAAGGCGCAGCATTGAATGAAACACGTCTTCAGCATGTAAGGCAGAGGCGACTTCATCGTCTGGGAAGACGTCAAATCCAAAGTCTGATGCTCAACATATTGTGCCGTTCTACGCAGCACAAAGAAATGGTCTTCGAAGAACCTGCCCCACGGTTTTTCAGATTGCATGAAACGCTCATAGGCCAACAATCCAGGCCAGAGGATGACATAGAAGCCATGACTAAGGTATCTGCTCGAGCTGTTTAGCATGTAGTTAAATAAAACCTCAAGCAGAGAATTTAACGCTTACAATATTAAATATGGCTTGTTCCATCCCAAATCTTTCTGCACGTAAACTGTAGCTTCGGTTTGGGCTACCAACGTAACAACCGTGATTGTCATTAATACCACGGCCGTGATAACGCGTTTCTTGCTATTTGGGGCTTCATGACTTCGTCGAAGAAGGGTTGTAGGGCTTCCGGGCTCGGACTCGGATGCATCAGAAGATGCAGGGGACGAATAGACGTCCCATTCTACTTGCCACGAATCTTCAAGCAATGGCTCAGCGGATTCTTTGCTCTGCTCTGATGCTGGGTTCGGATCCCGCGAGTTGGGTTCGGATTCAGGCATCACGGCGATATACGCGTTTAGTCAGCTACACACATTCGTGTATGCAGTAACTTGGAACCGGATTTGACGCCTTATATCTCCCTGAGAAGACGTTCGCAAGTCATTATCGAAAGAACTCTTCCTAGTAGAGCTCGAATGTGGTGATATCTGTCAACTCCGTTTGAATGCGGTGACAGTTGCATGACATGTAACAGCAGAGCTGCAGGGCTGTGGCATGCCCTGTAACCAAGGTCAGCATTACGCCACAACAACAAGTCTTGGCGATTGTGCCACAACTACCGGCGTTTGGCTCATGATAGATAAAACTATTCTGCTCAAGACAAACACCGCATGCCGACTCGTTCCAATTGACTAAAGAACATAACTTTAACAAGATGAATTCAATAATGAGATTGCTAAAGGGCACCACTTTCCTCAAAGATTTATGTTTGCGGCGATATGTTCATCCGATAATAGCCCCTGCAGGCCTTGCTCATTCAGCACGTATAGCCTCAATTGTCCTTACTTCAGGACGTTCGAGCGGACGAACAAGAACCGGTGGGCACGCATAATTATGCGACGCACGCATTGAACGGAATATCAAACCTCTAAAAATTATTGTACTAGTACACAGTACTGGTACCATGATCTAGCCACGAATAAAAATAATACTCGAAACGCGAGTTCGGAAGGCAAAACTTATACTATCCATGTACCAAGAATCGATACACAAGCTAATATCAAGACTACTTAACCACAAATGGGCTTTCGGCGCATGCTGCTTGAGCCCTTGGTACAGATTATGGAACAATGCCCAACTATTGATATTTTGAAGAAGTTGTTTGATTCCATAAAATCTACCGGGTAGATCTGCTAAACTGTTAGAAATTAAGAAGTTAGTATATATCATGCACTTATTAGATAGATACACTAGCGAGGTATTAGTTTTGCGATAACCATCCCATAGTTGCTTAATGTTAACTTTGGGGTTTAGAAACTGTATTTAAAGAACACGACATGCATACAATGTGAACATTTCCTTATAGGATATAAAGTCACGCTCTTTTTTAGAAAAACACGGGCTGCTATCTGCGATTTAAAGGTAACGTTCCGGCCAGTTTCAAGAAGTGGAGTTTGAAATATAGCCAAAGCCAGATTACGGTGATCTCCTACTAAAGTTATACTAAAACTACAAATGAATGTATAAGTTTGAAAGGATGCTGTTGAATAAATCGAGTTCTTCATTTCCATCCACCACTTACGACTTGTTACATACCTGTACCTATATTTATTATTAAGCTTAGGAGAACATTTGACAGTGCAATAATACTATCTCAACATCTATCTCTAGAATCCAACCAAATTTCTCAATTAGATATACAAAAGTATTGAATTCAACCTCAAAAATGTTCTCCGATGCCACAGGAGCGAAAGATCCAAGCAATATCGATGACATCGATATTACCCAGCTTGAGAACACAAATGAAGATACGTCTGAGAACACAGCAAATCTAGAAAGTCAACAAACGCGAAGAACCGGAATATGGAGCATCTCACTTGACCTACTACTCATGATAATGTACGAATGCCCAAGTATCGATACCCTAGAGAGCTTGATCAATACTATCGCCCCCGCCCGCAATCTATTCATCCCGTACCATCGTCAAATTATCGAAAGTGTTCTGAGGTCTCAGCTACAAGACCAACAGATGTTGAAATACTTCCCCTACGAATTTAACAAAATTCTCTTCATAAGCCGTCTGCCCATAGAACACAGCGAAGGGTGGATGGGCGCCTTGTGTTATCTGAGATACGGTAAAGAGCTTCTTCGCCTTGAAGGGTCTTTGCTAGATTTTATGCGAACCTCTAACATTGACCAACGTTCTATGATCGAAGTTCACAACAGTTTATGCGACCTCGGAGACTACATTAATAACATCTATTTTGCGCCATTTTGTAGAATGTTCTTCATTTTGATCTCTCAACGCCACCTCTACACCATTGACTTTGCTAAATATCACGACGGAAACGGGAAACTAGAGTTCATTGGTGACCAACTCGATATTGGGTTACCACTTCCACCTGTCCAGTTTCCCGATGGGTTTTTGGAATGCTATGATAGACGCCCTTGGGATCCAAGCATTTTCACAGTATCTAGACAGCAAGAAATTGCTAGTAAGGACTTTATTGAGGAGTTTTTCAGGTGTTTACCAGACCAAATGGTCATAAAGATGGAGCAGAATGGCATATTAGAATCCCTGGGCGGACCAGGGCGCTTTCCAGGTTATGATCAAATCTGTGATGAACGCCGTATCGACTATGCAATGACTACAATGAACTTGAACCTCCTGCGCGATGCACTCTTCTACAAATCGTCTTCTGTAGTCTCAGACAGCGAAAATGATACTTTCAACATCACACGTGCAAAGCTTTGGCAACATTGGAATCGATGCTCAAACGTGATGGATATATACATGGATAATACAACGGATGAGTGGTACGACTAAGCGCGCCAATCTGACGAATTCCTGATCAATAAATAATTGTTGATGATGGAATTAATTCGTTAAAGTGATTTGACTCTATAGAGCGAGCAAATCTGACAGCAGCTATTTGTACTTCAGATGATAAATCCCCTACTTTATTCTAAGGAGCTTACAATTCGAGAGGTTTCCAAGGCGTATACAGTGCATATCTCGCTCTTGTTTCAATATACTATTATGATGCTAGGACTTCTATAAGTTAGTTAGGAGCGAAAAACATGCATCTCGTATGCAGATTTTCTAAATCATCCTCCCATATCTCCCACCACACCTTCCCCATCATTTTGTATAAACATTATTGCATAGGTTAACCTAAGAGTATCGCTAAAAGGGCATTATTGTGGCGCGATGCATCGATGAGCACCATCGCTAGGGACCCGATCGCTCTAAAGCAACGCCACCGCCTTGATCTCGCTAAACATGCTAACCCTGCAAACGTTACTAGTTTTATTCTTGTTGCAAAGATTGGTGGAGCAAGTGCAAAGCAGGTTACACTAATTTCTCTCCACTCCGTGATCTAAGTCCAGGTGTGAATGTTCATAGCATATTTCAAGAGCGTCAGGTGATTTTTGTTGTTACATGCATTGCAATATGCAAAATACAAAATTAACCAAGCACGAAACAGCATTCCTCTGTAAGCTAACAGTTTCAGCCGCAGTTATAGGACACAAATTCAATTAGAGAATCCGAAAATGAAGGGCATATAATTTACCAGTGATTAAAAATATATATCCAAGGCGATGGCTCCCTTTCCGATCAAATCGTTGCAATAAATCAAGCCATACAATTCTGCCTTATTTCCTATCTACACTTCTTGAAAAAAATGAATCTCAATCACTTTTATCTACTCTTCTGTGCCAGCGCTCTCGCAATCGTCCAGACCATACGCGATAGGAACGGTATGGCTGTCATCAACGTCGTCGATGCGACCCCAGTCCTTCAGAAGCGGACCACACATACCAAAGGATGTATCCACGATAATTGCCTCCGTGCTATGATCGCCAGTCCTGCCCAAGCGACCGCTTTCTGTACTAGCTTCACTACGGTCACTACTACCCAGACCGCGGAACTTGGCGTCTGGAATAGGAAATGCTCATCCAATACTGGCCGAATGAGTTCGGCCTGTAGCTGCGCGGTTACCCCCGCGGTGAGGACTCTTCGGTGTTGATTAGAATGACTATAAAAAGCAACGTGGCTAACTCTCATTGCTCTATATATCTAGCCCCCCCCTCTTCCTCCTCCTCCTCCTCCTCCTCCTCCTCCTGCTTGCGTTCCTATTGGCGGGCCTTGCAACGTACAAGACTTCACTAACTGTTGTGATCAAGCCTGCACCTTTGTTTCTCCGGAAAATCCTGAGGGGACTTGCTTCCAATTGTAATCAGAAATGCCAATCTAAAAACGAGCGAGGAGTAAATGACACGAAGGGTCGCTTACCCTCTTAGTTTAACAACCTTATCCGAAACTTGATACCCATCTTGATTCTTACAATATATACATTTTATATATAAAGTATAACACTAGCTACCATCATAAATGTCGCTACCCGCCATTGAATATTATTTTCTATCATGATATGTAAGCAAATTCTACGATTGAGAGTTGCTGAGTCTTGAATATCCTAGCACCGTTACGACGATTGGAGAAAATGTAATACTTCCAACAAAATTGAGTGCCCAAGCAGATATTTGAGATGCAGGTGGATGAATCTGCTCACAGATTAGTATACTCTTCAAAAATCAAGCTTTAAGCGTTGATCTGTGTTTGCACCAGCATTGTACCATGACCATCGTAGCATTTATGTATATGTCTTGATACCGCGGCCGTTTATATAAAATTTCTTATACAAGATAATACTAATAATATAATATTACTCAATAGATTGTAAGAAATATGACAAGAATTATAGCTGAAGTGTTTGAGCGTGATCTCGTTAAAGGCTTTATCTGGAGCTCAAAGAGTGAGGCATTGGGGTCGTGACTAGGCTGACTAGATTTGACTTAACCATATCAATTGCTGATAACGAAAATGAGCAATATTTCCTGTAGGTTCCGAAGTGCATCGGTGTCTGTATAGAAGCGCCTTGAAAACTTTCGGGATAGAATTAGAAATAACAAAAACTCGAAATCGGTACAAATAGTGTTGGATGAGCATCAAATATCTTCGGTTACCGATTGCATATATAACAGTAATAATATTAAAATTTGTACAACTGTAGGGAATGAATCTGACAACGATTCATTCGAGATATCAGCGCCTTTCGAGATAAGAATAGACACCCGAAAATTAGGAGCTTCTATCATCTACCTTTTCGACTAAGATTGTAAGGGCAAGTTGTCGTCTAATCTAAAACTTGTAAGTGATGCTATACGAGAATAAGTTTAATTTAATGTATAATTGGTACAAAAGAAGCTAATCTGGAAGGCATATCCGGAATCACATTTGTATGTTACACTCCAGTCATCAGGAACATCAGCGCCATAACTTGAAAGTTTTAATTCGCAAAAGCTTCTAAAGCTATTCTAACTAGAGCTACTTAGGTGTCACACAGACGCTGGATTAGTTTTAGAACAGGAGCAATACAATGAAGCAAAAGCTTAATGAAATTTAAAGATTGATCGCAAAGGCACCTTGCTTAGATGAGAAGCAGGGTTGACCTTGAAAGTGATGATCTAGTTCCATTAAAGACAGGAAAGCAGAAAAAAGAAACCGATATTCCCTAGCAATTCGAAATCTCATTTGAGAAACAATAACGATGAAAGCATAAAAGCAATGTGCAGAGTCCTTCACGAACGCCGTCGCAAAAGATTTTTAGGAAAAGAGAAGATAATATGTCCCTGAAGACATTTCGCAAGACAAAAATTTCTCAACTGTTATTATGTCCACAAGCAAGACAGAAGAGATTTCCATCGAGTCTATTGCTTCCGCAGTTGGCGCAAGTCTCTTTGCCGCAGACTGAGTCACGGACTTCAGATTGGATCTGTTTCTGAAATTTAAATTTCATTAGTTTACTCATCCACCACATGAAGTTTCTTTTTCACTTACTTGGTTTCCATCAACAGACTTTGGAGGCTGAGCAGCCAAAGCTGGAGTGGAGACGGTGTTTTTAGTGTTGGCCATTGTGAATGATTTCTAGTAGAGCGTAAACATAGGTTAGATGAATCCTGAAAGTGGAGAATAGCTAATAAATGCTAGTGTAGCAGTTACCTTTGAGTTGGTTTAAAGAGGTTTTTGTGAGTTTGAGCTTTGAGCTTTCTTCGTAGAGATGATGATGAGTATGTTTGGTGAAGAGAGAAGCGTCATTGGCACGGATGCCGAGAGTTTATATAGTTTTTGAAGTTGGGATGAGGGGAAACTTGTAGTGTCGAGGGAATGTTAGAATGTGCAATCAGGAGCGTGCAGAAGGACAATCTACAGTTCGACACCTCAAATACACATCAAGATGAACTTGGCATCATGAGAGCAGATTATTTGAGACCATCACAGCGAGTAGACGACGTGGAAGTTATGCTCTTAGCATAGCTAACTTTCAACAAATAGTAGAACATGCTTTAATTCAAGTATGGTTTCAAGAATTATCGATTGCAAGATTGCGTGTAGGAAGGACACCTCAGGCATCGCTGCATACTAAGGGTGTGATGTCATGTATGCGATTGCACATTAGTGTTTGGAGACTCTGAGCCTCCACTTCTATACAATTATCTTTTCTTCAATTTATCAGCGTTTAAATATTAAATACGCGAACCAGCTTTCACAAACCAAAATATATTTACTTATCTTTGTGTTTTTAGCGAGTAGATCAAGCGAACTTGGATCTGTAGTTCTCTTCAGAAAATCGTGACACAATTTCGATTCAATCAAGCCTCTCATATTATATACTATAATTGCATGAATGCGGCGACACACGGTGGGTCTTAACAAGTTTGCATATATTCCATATCACCAACTTGCTTGATTTCCATGTCTCCACCTTCGCGATACATAATACTATCCAACTGTGACCCAATATGCATATATATGTACAAACATGGGTCTCGTTACGCAGACAATAAGGTCAGATCGGAAATTATCGTTAGACATCCGTTCTTGGCTTCGCTTAAACAAATACCTAGGCCTGAGGCGCATAAACGAGATGCGGGAACAACCAATTTGTATCGCAACCACAATTTTGCAGTGGCGAAGCGCGGGTTTGATATGCGGACTATGAAAACCAGACCTCGAAACCATTTCATTCTACATCTTCATGCATTCAATACTGCGCAAGTCTTCTCTTGCTCATCGACGGAAAAAGTTATTTAAGGCCACGATCCAGGCGTCAAAGTTCTCCTCTTTCATAATCATCATTCTCATCTACAACCATCAGCAAGCATCTACATTATCAAATCCAACCGTTCCCTAAATTTTTCAAGCACTAAAACTACAAACCGCAATCTACAAACCCAAAACCAAGGTAATAACTATATTCTCAATACAAAAATCAGACTTTTCAACCTTAAGCTTTGAATATCTCCGTGCTAACTCTTAGATTGAAAGCTTTCCAACCCAACCGTCAAAATGTGTTCTAAAACTAATTTTTCCGGTTCCCCAGTCGCCCTTGTAAGTATTGAATCCTCTTCTATTCCATTCTCAAAATTTAACCAATTGTGTTTATGACTAACTTTTCGCTCTAAAGTGGCGCCCTGAGGAAGAATGCCCTTGGTGTGGAGGTAAAGATATTGGTGAAGACGGAAAATGTGGACGCTGTGGGAATTACCTTCCCGACAGCTCCGAATAAATAGACTTTCTTCGGAAGGTGCGACTCTAAATTCTTCTCCCTTTTTCTTTCCTTTTCTTTTGATTTCACTGCTAGGGATATAAGGTGTTAGAGGAAACTTCGTTTTTGTGTTGAACTGTTTTGTTTTCTAAAGTCGCGGCAATCACATGCATAGCATGAGCCTCTTCGATTCAACATCGAGCGACTCTTTTTTTTTCGTTCTGCGCTTTGTTCCTTCTTGGCTGCCTAGGCCCCCATTCTTTTTTTTTTGCTAAAATAGATATCCGTGTAGCTAAGAGAAAAATTAACTTCAGTCTCTCTTTTTGAATATAACTGTCTTGCAATTGATCAACCGGAGCTGTGCCCTATTAGGAACTAACGGTATAAGATTGAAAGGAAGCGGAGAAAAAGTTATGGCGCTTACCAAAATGTGACGGAGTGTTTCTAAATAACTAATTGGTGAGTTATCTAGTGGTAACAGCGGATCTAGATCGTTCTTTTAGATCTCCTTCTCTCTTCTGGATCTCCTTCTTCTCTTAGTAATTCGTCGTTTCCTTGCTTTTTCCATCCCATAATTTATATTTTTGGCGTATTCCACTCAGATTGGCTCGTCATTCAGCTTCTGAATCCAACGTAATGATGGAACTTTATGACATCAGTCGCGGAAAGAAATATAGTACGGTAAGCAGCTGCTACTAATAGCATAGTTGGCCGGGATGCTGTTGAGGCTCTCTGAGGTCGCGATATTAAATTTGTAACACTGTTGCATTGGCGGTGACGGAGCTCGCCTGTCAAAATACAACAGCAGAGATGTGTTGTCAAATCGCTCTTGCACCACAGCCGAAATATCCATCTTCAGGGACGCAGGGATTCGACCGGAGCATCCTCGTCCGCAGGGTTCTACAGAGACCCGACGTCTTTGACTGTCGCGAAAGGCGAAAGTATTTACGCTTGGATGGCCAGCGACCTCTTAACATCCTGCGATTACACTCCCCCGAGTTTCTCATCGTTCGCAGGGGTGATTACCCCGCCTTGTTGCACAAGTTCAACATCCAACATTGGCGCGGGAGGCTAATATAAGCACGTCTACAGCCATATACAAAGCTGCAGGGAGTATATTCACAACTTCTCAGATCTAGATAAGCCATGTGTCTTGTGGAAATACACCCGTTTGATAGTGTATTATTATTATCATCGTAAGCCCTTGGATTTCCTACATTCCACCGCCAGTTCCTGAATGCCAGAACCACAAGGCTTACATTATGCATTAAAAGCCGCATTTGGGGTATCCCTATCACGATTTCGATTTGATGTGATATAAAATTATCTTAAATCTCTTTTCCAAACTCCAATTATTCATTCCACATAACAGAACCCCCCACCGAATGCAACCATGTCTTCCCAAAAGAAGACCCCCCAAATGTCCGCATTAGACTACCTCCCCAGCGAAGTCCTCATCACCGTCCTCCAAAACCTCGACGTTCAAACACTCCGCACAATCGTCAAGATCTACCGCCGCAGCCGTCTCCTCTTCTCCGTCTACCACACCCAAATCCTAACCCACATTCTGACCTGCACCCTCTCTGACCCCGCCTTCCACACCTACTTCCCCATATCCCACAAGGGAATAGCATACCCTCTCCCCAACAACCTAACACCGCTCGAAACCAGCCACACATCAGCGTTCACACACATCCGCTGGGCGAAATCCCTTCTAACCCTCGAACGCAGCGTATCAGCGCTGACCGCGCACGTAGCATCGATTGTAACCGAACCTTTACTCCCCGAACTCTTCATGGAGGGTACATATACCGGGCCGGAGTCGCTCTCTTCTTTCCACCCGGTGATAGCAATACTCACAGCAACGATCCACTGCTCGCTCATAACCAACGCTCAGATATCATTTTACGCCCAACCGCCGTACACGGCCACCACGGAGGTGGATTTACCCCTTCAACCGGATGTTACGCATTTAGAGTACCCGGCCAGCATCCCGATGAACTTACTCCCCAGCTAAGACCTCCAGCAGTTCAGCAGCATTACGGGTGTTATTACTTCTACTATTCTCGCAAAAGAAATAGACGAAGACGCGCTGGTCGGCTGTCTCTCCGACCCTTTCCACCCGGACCACCACCGAATGATTTCCAACATCCAACAGATACTACGAAGAAAGATATTCCACGCCGTAACCGTTCACCTGATAAAATACAAAATCTGGCGCGAAAACTGTCTCCTTCCGGAATTCCAATACAGACACGACTCGAGAATCGTTAGAGATACCGAAGTTTTCTATCGAGTCGTGCATCCGGATCTCCTGTTACAGGTGCTCAGGCAGTGCGTTATCGAGGATAATTACGATCATCTTAGGGAGGAGAACGCGTACAGGCTCAAACATTGGGAAACCAGGGAGCAGAAAAGGTATAACAAGGTAGCGGCAGATTTAGGCGTGGCTTATAAGAAGGTTTGCTATGTTGCGCATGTCTACTTGAGAGCTAAGGCAGAGCTTGAGGTTGCGCTATATAGAAATACTTCCTAAGTTACTATCTATCCTACCTATATGGAGTAATTATGATTTATTCTTCCTACATTGAGCATATCACAGCTTTAATTTTATCACTCACTTGTACATACTAAAATCCTCATATATTACATTTCCCCACTTTTAAGCCTGGAGTGCCCGTTTGAAGTGTCTCATTCTATTTACAGTATACATAAAAGACGATATAATGACATTCACGGGCACATACTCGAAAGAATGACCATAGAGCCAAGGAACGATCCTAAAACTATAAAATACACTATAGCCAACACGATAACGCACCCTCCTACTAACAACATGGTATCATTAAAAAACTCCCGAAACTCATGAAAAGTAATAAAACTTCCATTCAAATTTGTATATGTATATTATAAAACTGCCCTAGCAGACGTCAAGAGGCACTGTAATTCCCATTATGAAGAAAAGGGAATCAATCAACCTCTCACCCTACTACCTCTCCATAGTTAAACTTTCTCCCACTTCCAGAGCACTATTCCACCGTCCGCGTCCAGCTTAATTAAATAAAAAGCCATGATAATATATAAAGAAAAGGGAAAAGAAAAACAAAAAACGGCAAGCATTAAATAAGAATAAGAAAAAGAATAGTATTCCCAACATGAGAAAGAAAAATAAAATGATGAAAATGCAAGCCGCTTCTGATGCCAACCAACGCTTTCAATCACCCATTAACCAAAGCTGATAAAACTGAAAAAAAAAAAAAGAATTTTGCCCCATGCGTATAAATTTCCGCGATTAAAAAAAAAGCCCAAGTTATCGTAAGTGCAAATAAAAAGAGAGATGAAGAGAGAAACCCATAGCGACCGAAAAAGAGAGAGGGGGGAATCATCTAGTTAGTAAGTAAGCAACGTGTAGGTAAGTGAGCAACCAAAGCGGGCAAAAGGCTAATAACTTCAAAGCGTAAGCCCGTATCCGCCGCTGCAACCAAAAAAAGGGAACAAAAAGACATTATATGTACAGTCAGTCAGTAAGTTTAAGTTCATCGTCGTTGCCCAAACAAGTTCCAAATCAAAGGAGGAAAGGAGAGAAAAAAGAATAAATAATAACACACCAGAAATGAAAATGAAAACCCTGATTTATAAAGAGACAAGACGAAGTGAAAGAAAGAACTAAAAAAAGAGATGTACTTTTTCGAAGGGTACGAAAATGCAAAAAAAAAGGGAAAAGCGAAGGATTAGACGAATAGAACGGGAGGAAGGCAACCATATCAAAATGAGAGCCCATCGTCAAATATGCGGTGAAACCGATCACGTCCTATGCGCCGGATCAATCAACCTACTCGAACTCCCATACAGCTGCAAAACTTTCCTCAGCTCGTTCTTCTTGATCGGTTTGGCCAGGAAATAATCCATCCCGGCATCAAAACACTCCTTTACATTACTTTGCTCTGCAAAGGCCGTCAGCGCGCAGATCGCCGACGAATAACCCAACTCCCGGATCTCCTTGGTGGCCTGCAGACCATCCACGTTGGGCATCTGGATGTCCATGAATATTATGTCGAATTTTTTGCCGCTGGACAGGGCTTCTTTGACCTTTGAGACTGCGACGGCACCATCTTCCGCTAGCGTTACATCTGTATTACAATAAAAAAAAGTTAGCAATCAACAAACTCTAATCAACATCTTTCAGAATACCTCTCTTATAAAAGAGAGGGAATGGTGAAAAGGAGAAGAGATAAAACCTACCAGTAACAGCCTCCAACCTCAACATCTTCTTTATAACCTGAATATTCACCCGATTATCCTCCGCCACAAGCACTTTAATCGAAGCCCGCTTATCCTTCAGCTCCTTCGACGAGATTTTTTCCTTCTTCGCAACCGGCGGTTGCCCCGAAGAACTCGACTCCCCACCAGTCTCCGGATAATGCCTTCTATTCGACGACGACGATTCTCTCTTAATCCTCACCGACTTGCTCGGTGATATGGTAACCGCCGGGGCCGGTGGCGATGGCGTCGGTGTCTTCGTTTCCACCAACGGAGGTAATTGCTCTGGCGCAGGGGACGCGTTCCCATTCGAAGTAAACGGCGGCGGCGGAACAATGAGTGGAGGAGTAACAGACGGTGCCGCAGTCCCAAATCCTTCTATACTCCTCGGCGTCAACATTGCCGGTGACGACGAAGTCCTCTCCAACGTCGGCCGTCTCTGGGTAAGTATAATCTCCGTCCTATCGCTGCCACTATGCGACTCCGAGTAAGACGGAATAGTCGGCAACATCGGCGGCGGCGGCGATTGCTCCACTCTAGAATGCCTCTTCTCCGCCGCAGCCGCCGCAGACCTACTCGGCCTCCTCTCCGTCGTCATCACCACAAGTTCATCTTCGGGTGGCACCTCTGGCGCAAAAAATGGTTGACTGAGCCCTACCAGTCGTGTCGCATCCGCTTGGCCGGAAATCGAGCTGAAAGCCGTCGAGGTAGTCTTAGTGCTGATGTTGTCCATATCCCCTCTAGGTCGCATGTTTGGCGGTAGGTTGCGGGTATACCTCGTGGTAGCTAGACTACCCGGTCGCGAGTAACCCATGGAAGGTTGCGTGGCCGATCCTCCAGCTTTGAGCGGTATCCTCAAGGTGAATGTGCTGCCGGCCCCTTCAAAGGATTTCAGTTCGATCACTCCTCCCATCAACTCGGCGAGCTGTTTACAAATACTGAGCCCCAACCCGGTTCCTCCGTACTTTTTCGACAGCCCCAAATCCCCCTGAACGAACGGCTCAAATATCTTCGTATGCATGTGTTCGGGAATCCCAGGTCCCGTATCGATAACCGAAAACTCAAACCACCGGAATGCGACCCTCGGATCCTCCGGCACCGGTGATTTCTCTTCCTCGTGCTCCATGTCGTGCTCTCTGTCCCTGCTACGCCCATTCTCATCAAAATATGTTCCTCCCGATGTCGAAGAATTAGACACCTCACCAGGCGTTGTCAGCGACGGAATAGTCATCGACGCGGCCTCCTTCTTCGCCTTGAGCGCCATATTCGCAGGAGTGTTGGGATTAATAATCGCCGTCTGCGGCATCCTGAGCCTCGGCATGTCCTTCTGCGGGGTATCCTCTATCGTCAACGCCACCCCTTTAGTGTCCTCGAGCATCGCAATTCTCAGTTGAACAGACCCTTTCTCACTACTCAAACCTGTTAGCATACACTTTCAACATTTCCGATTCTTTCTCTTCTTCACTTACGGGGTAAATTTCAGCGCATTGCTCAGCAAATTGATCACAACCTGCAAAATCCGATTCACATCGCCCCTGAGCACCCCGTTGATCGACGGCTCCCCCGCTTCCGGATTCCCCGCGTCGTTCAAAATCTCCACCCCTAGCTCTACACCTTTATCCCTCGCCGTCTTGACAAAAATCGCTTTCACCTGCGTGATCAGGTCGCGAGTGTAGAACTCTCCTTCCTCGAGCACAACGTTAACACCGGCAACCTGATTCCTGCTGAAAGTCAACAGATCCGTCAACAGACACAGCAGCAGATCTCCGCTCTTGTAGATCGTGTTGAGACTCCGTTTGATCCCAGGAGCGAGACCGTGTTCCTGCAGCATTACGGAGCACATGCCCAGGATCCCATTCAGCGGTGTTCGTAGCTCGTGCGTGACATTGGCGATAAACATTGATTTGGCGTCGTTGGCAGCATTCGCCAGCTCCGTTTGTTCCTTCAACTCGGCCGTCCTCGTGGCCACCCGTTCCTCGAGATGCGAATATTGTTTGACCAGTTCTTCCGTCATGTCGTTAAAGGTCCTCGTTAGATCGGTAAGTTCATCGGTGATGTAATGCTTCTTGTCGAGAACTTTTTCGGGAACGCGGAAACTATGTTCTTTTCGACCTCTAGAGTTCCTATTCTCCAATTTCTCGCTGGTAAACCCGCGTCTCCACCACGGCCGTCGTCTGCGAAGCGAGTCGTCTATGGTGCTTTCCCCCGCCACGCCAAAGACGGCGGGTGGGTCTTCCGTTTCGCTGTCATACGCTGTTGGACTGTAACCAGGAGGTCTCGTCGTTTTTTCCGTAGCATCACGTAGCCGTGCGATAGGTTTTACTAAAAAAACTCTCTATGTTAGCATTCATTCGGGAGCTATTTGAAAGATCATATACGAACCAGCATAAGTTGCAAGAATGCAAGTGACAATAACAACTCCAGCACCGGTGCCGAAAACCGTAGCTAACAAGAGATTTCTCAGATGCGTGATCGGCTCGCTGACCTCGCCGTGGTCCATCTGCACGACAAACAGCCAATCGACGAGCGAGGAGTAATTAACCGGTGCGTAGCTAGAAACAAACCTCCCCGTCAGCAAATACACCCTTTTTTTTATAGAAAAAAAAAAGAAGTGTGGGAAAGAACAAAAAAGCCTACCCAATAGCAACCCTGGCGTTGTTCGCCGGATTCCTCGTATCGATCAAACTACCCTTGAAATCCGGAGTCGTAGCGATCTGTGACAAAAACCCACCGAGCTTGCCCTCTCCTTCGGTACTGATAATTGGTGGTAACACGTATCTCCAGCTGATATTGCCCGGCCACCCGCCATCCTTACCCGCCAGATTACTATTCATGGGCCCCAACAGAAAATACTTGTACGTCCGCCCCAGATCTCCGTAATCGCTAAGCGTATTCTCCATGTTAAAAACCGAACAGACAACGGTTACGTATCCCAGAATTGACTTGTCGATCACGGCGGCCGTGGTATTGTTGTAAATTGGAGACGTGATGCTGGCGATGTGGGCTGAGTCGTTGGTGAGAGATCTGACGGGTCCCAGCAGCAAATTACCGTTGGGCGGCGTGGTCGGGAAAAGCTCATCGGGGAAACCGGGATGGCCCAACTGCGAATTATATCCGACGCGGTTCCCCGTTGCGTCAAAGATTTCGACAAGCCCAGGGGTCGAAGGTGGCAACACCCCTTCGCTAGTGACGTTGAGGTAGACGGTTTTGAAGTCGGCGCTGTAGACGGTGACATGTTGCAAGGCTAGCTGGGCGGATAGAACTAAAGAGGTATCGATCAAAGAGGTGTTCCAATTGGCGTAGCTGGTGTTCCGGACGCCGCCGGTGCTCTCGCCGGTGTATCGCTTGATGGCATTGAGGATCTGGGCTCGAGAGGCGACGTTTATGACGGCGGTCTCGAGAAGGCTGATATCCGAGGCGATTTGGTCGGACTTGAGGGAGCTGATGAGAGAGAGTCGCGAGCGGCGGAGGTCGGTTACGAGACTGGAAGCGGTTAGCTAGAATTTTTTTCTTTCCTCGTTTTCTCGCGTGGAGATCGACGGGAACTACCATACCTTTGGTTGTTAAACCACTATAAATCACGTCAGCATGACATTCAAATATTTATATCACATGGACTGATATGTACAAAATATAAAAAAATACGGTATATAATACAGCGAGTGCAGGGAGTGGAACTTACAGTGACGATGGCGAGCACGCCCAACGAGGTGAGCGATACCACCAGCACAAACGCCTATTTGAGCAACAAATATCAAACGCCCATCAGTATATAGAATCTTCCTTTTTTCTTTTCTTTTCTTTTCTTTTCACGTGTGAGAGAAAAAGGGAAACGAACACTCAGCTGGTTCCTGATGCCGATATGCATTCTGAACCCCCGTTGACGCTCCGACGCCGTGTCCCCTCTCCCATTCAGAGAAGTGGAGGAGGCCGTGGTGTCGAGAATCTTGGCAAGCCTGTCAAAGGCCGCCTGTCGGTGAGGAGTCGCAAGCGTCCAGAGTGAGTGTTGTTTTGGCGTGTTAACCTCTTTCTTTTTTTCTTTCTTGTCGGTCTCTTCTAATTTCTCCGAATATATTTGATTCGGAGGACGGCGGTCGGTAGGAAGTAGGAGAAAAGAGAGTGAAGACGTCGTCGTTGTCAATTGAAGGAGGGAGAAGGGAGAAAGAAGCAGAGAGAGAAGAGAGAAGAGAGAGAGAGGAAGATGGGGCTCAAACGGCAGAAGGAAGAGTGCAAGTGGTGGAAGTGTGTGACCGAAGTGTGGATGGGTGCCGGTCTAAAAACCCAAACCCAAACCCAAACCCCCCAAAAATGCCGAAATTAACAAGAACCGACGAAAGCAACAGGACAGAACGGTTCCGATCGAGCCGGTGATGTTGGAAAGACGAACAGTCTATCAGACAAAGATAGTTCGTACTCTGTTAACTATTCTTCTTGTTATTGCTATTACTGTTGCTATAGTTGTAGTTGTAGTTGAGAAGATCAAAAAAGATGGGAAATTTAAAGTGAAAACCCGCGACGGCCCACGGCTGATCTGGAACAGAGACAAGACAAGACATTCACCCAAAGTTACTATTATCGACAAGGGCAGCAGCAGCAGTAGCAGCAGAGAACAGTCCAAGCTCGGGCTTATGCGGTAACTAACTAACACACTCCCCACAAGCAATAAACTTAAATCCTTATTATATCGATCACTTACTCCACTCTTCCTATGCTAGTTCTTCTACATTAGAATATCTATATTGATGATATCTCGTGAATAACGAGATATCAAATAATCGACCGTCGTACAAAAAAACCTCCTCGCCTTTCTGCCCAACTAGCTTATAATTTCTTTTTTACCGATCCAGCCTTTCTTAAATGCTGCCAAAAAAAAGAACATGGGGGAAATAGAAAGGACTCGGGATATACTTCCAGCGCCGAACAGCCAATCAACACTACGCCATAACCAGCGTCGAACATCCCATTCCGGTCGTTTTTCTCCGCTGCTGAAGGATCGATCCTCTTCTCTTCTTCCCGTCAAGTATATCCCTTCTTTTCTCGTCCATCGTGCTCAGGATAGTCATCCAAGCGTACCAAGGTATTGATACACACACAAGAAAAAAAATAAAAAATAATAATAAGTAACAAGGAACAGGATCTAACGTGATGCAATTGTTTGAAATGGGAAAAAGATTTCTTATTTGACAAGGACCTTCCCCCATTCTAAACCCCGTAAAATAACAAACCCCCCCAGCAAGAGTGGCAAAATCAACGTCTAATGAATGCAGCCGAAACGAAACGAAAGGAAGGCAGGGACCACCACCGAACCATCAGAACGCCACAGCTAGCGAGAGAAGAAAAAAAAAAGAATAACAGAAGGAGAGCTGCGAGCATGCATCATCCTTGACCTACCGCAACATCTCTGGGCATCGAGAAAGTGCCTGACGATCTAACGCCTGCGCAACCCCCCGGTCTCCTTCTCTCTCTCTCTCTCTCTCTCTCTCTCTCTCTCTTTTTTTCTTCTACGTGTTATATAGGTTAATATGTGCTATATATGTAAATACGTATTCGTATTCTATCGACTGCTTTTTTGTCTCTCTTATACTTTCATATCCAAAGCATAATTTATAAAAGAAAAATTCCCAAGAAAAAAGCCGTTATAAATTCCCCATTCCAATACCATGCATGCAACCGAACGAAAGAAAAAATCCCCGCCATATGTTAACAAGAAATAAAAGTTAAACAACCGAAAATAACACACCCATTCCCATATCATCGCCTGTAATCTTCTTTTTAATACAAAAAAAAAAAGGAAAGAAAGAAAAAAGAGGAAGAGGAAGAAGAGCCCATCGAGGACGTTGAAATGAAAACTCGTCGCACAGGCCCCCCCGCACAAGATATAAAATATGTAAAATAAAATTTTAAATCTCAACCCCATTATCGTAAATCACGGTATTCGTTTCAAACCCCGAAAAATCCACATCCATCTTCGGCATACCCCCTCCCCCACTCGTACTCCCCACAAAATCCGAAATCGGTTGGTATAAACCTCTGCTGACCATCCCATCCATCGCCACATCTCCATGATCCCCATACCCTCCTCCGTCGCCATCACCACCACCACCACCACCACCACCCCTCTCTCCATATTCAACCCCATTAAAACAGCTTACCCTCCCGACCTGCGGCCACGGTTCCACAGGCCGATTGCTCCCCAACCGCGCATCGAAAGCGTGTAACTGATCCTCCACGTATCCAACACCGTACTGTACTTTCAACCGCCACACGACCTGCTTACACAGCACCTCCAGATCCGGCGCCGAGCTTCCAAACTTCTTAAACGCGTGGTGTGGTACTTCAGGCATAGCATCGATCGCTGTGAGGTCCAGGTTCAGCGGCAGCGAGGATATCTGCAGCGATTCGAAGAGCGCGAAGAGTTTCGGGTAGCTTTCGGCCAAGATCGGTATTAAATGGGAGTAATCGTCGTTCGCGATCAGGAACGGTAATTCGCCGTTGCGATTACTCTCATCATCACCGTCACCTCTATTCATATCTCTTGTTCGTGCGACAACATCCTGCATCCCATAATCCCCTCCATCCCCATCAATCTCCATCTGCCCTTCATCTGCCCTCCTCTTCCCGTTCCTCCTCGCAGCCTCATTAGCACCGCCAATACTACTCCCATCCTCGCTCATACTCCTTCTCTCCCTCTCGAAAATTCCAAACCTCAAAGCCAGCACCAACGGCTTGATATAGCTATTCCCATGCCCAAATCTCTCTCCGAACGCCACCAAATATTCAACCGCCCTCGCGATAGCCCCATCCAACGCCTCCCTTCCTCCACTTCCACCCCCTGCGATCTCCACACCGGAGTCCGGCAGCGTCCTCGCCAGTAACGAGGATAGAATTACAAAAAGTGTTCGTAGCGTGATTATAAACGATAATCTCGAGTTCGCGTACATGGGACTCGACGCTACCGCCTCTGATATTAAAGTAATCGTTTCGGCGCAATAATCTAGCGCCAGCACCTGAACGTCCCGCGGTATCCCACCCTTTAAAGCCACCAGTGACGTTACCGCCCATTGGAATATCAGCATCGGATGGGCGCCGTAAGAAAGTTTGACATAAACCGGTAAATCGTCGTCGTCGTTGTTGTCGTTTTCATTTTGATCATCATCATTTTGGTTCTGCAGGACTCTTTTGTTGTGGTCTAGAAATTCTTCAATATATTGTTTAAGTTTCGAAGTGATATCGCCCATTGGCGGGTTCGAATTAAAAGATGTAAAGGCGACGGTGCTGAGGTGGTATAAATTCGTGAGATGATGCAGAAGATATTTAGCTTCTTTTGGAGAATTGGGTGTTTCCGGCATCGGTGAGCGGATTCGTTGCTCCGTTTCGGGGAGTGGCTGCTGGCCAGGCTACATCAGACACAGCGAACAATTTTTTTATGTTTTAAATTTTTGCTATTGATAAATTATTTCGATATCGGAAGGTTATTATCTTACCTCGGTATCAATTTCCGCCTCTGGTATCGATGGCGGCCGGTCGTACACCAAGTTGCTGGTTATCCTGTTGAGAGCGTAGGAACTCCAGAACACTCGCTGCTTCAACGAACTCAATTGCATCTGTTCTTCCGACGGGGGAGAGGCATCACCCTTCTTCGCACGACTTAGATGCAGCTCATCTTGTATACAAATGTGAAGAGCCCGCCGGCTCAGCCGCCAGGCATCTTGCGAAATTTTCGCGTTAAGCGAGAATATACAGAGCAACAACAGATTTTGAACTGCAGCGAGACCTGCCATCATCGGTAGCTTGCCAACATAGTGTAAAGCCGAGTTGTAGTACGAAAACCCAGCAGCAGTAGGATCGCGCGCAGAATGCGCATACGATAAAGACCCAATCGCGAATATCATGTACACTCTGAAGAAATCCTGGGGGGACGGCGGCTGGAATTCAGGATCGCCGACGATGGCATAAACCCGACCGAGAGTGGCACGAAGCTCCCTGAGCGATAAGAAGGGAAAGCAACGGTGCTCATTTTTGATATAAAGGTTGAGGAGAGCGCTCGATATGTTTTGCGGAGGGAGTCGCGCGGTTGCTCTTGTAGCTTGCGCCGCCGTCGAACTGTCCGTTGAGATGAGGTACGATAGCTTAGAAATGCAGGGCCCGTGGTCCCTCAGGTGTAGTGTCTGAACAAGCAAGCGGGCAAGGGCGAGGTCTGCCAAGCTTTCCTCGTTTGGTGCGAGTGATGAAGAAAATTCGATTGGAAGGTATGGTATAGAGGTGGCAGAGGACCGTTTCCCAGGTGTTGAAGGGTCTGATGTGATCGGGCTGTTGGCGTAGTATGGCGAAAATGATGCTTGTCGGCTCTCAGATAGCTTCGATTCACGTATCCTGGTGTCGATGATGGATTGGAGCTCTGACACGCGGTTTTCTAAATGTTCGATGTAGCTATATCAAAAAGTCAGCGACTGTTGGAAAGGTATGAAAGCGTGATATAAAAGGACAAACCCTCGGGGATAGGCTCTGCCGGTGACCATATCTGGAATGAGGCATTGTTCTCTAGCGCGTACGCAGGCCGAGCAGGAAGGTGTTTTGCCATCGCACTATCAAAGAAAAGTTAGACCGAATTTGTATGCAATAGCACCATTGAGCAAAGGGTAGTACTTTGATCTTCTTCTGCTTGCATCTAACACAGGCAACGGGTTTGTTGCCCATGGGGCCGAGTATGGTGGCGGCCGCTGGTGATGGTGATACAACTTGCATCTGAGAGGTCGATGTCGATATTGATGTCGGGGTGTCCACCGATGTTGTTGCTGAGGTTGATGATTTTGGAGGGATGGAAGTTTGAGCTGGAGTAGCAGGAGGAGTGTTCATGAAAGCAGCGGCCATGGCGATGGCATCTGCCCTATCTTGATCCGTCCTATCCATCAGTTCTTCTCAACTTTTTTATTTTTATTTTTATTTTTCCTTTAAATGTCCTGTCGTCGTCGTTGTCGTGATACACGAGCAGAGCAAACACAAGCTGCGATGCAGCCCATCCAGCCGCGATTGAAATCAAGGAGAAGATGCAGAAAAGGGAGACAAAGATAGCAGAAGTAGGGGGGAGGGGGTCGCCTCTAGAAAAATGATGGCGGTTCTCGTTTCTCGAAGTGATATATATATAAAAATTTTAGCTGGTGGCGGATGGGATGGGATGGGATGGGATGGGATGAATGAGATATACTATAGAAATGAGGTGGTTGAAGCGATTGGATTGGATTGGTTGGCTGGGGTTGTTGTTCCCGGTGTGGTGGTCCCTGGCGTCGTTCGGTTGAATCTACCGCACACGCACAAACTTTTGATGTGTACCTTTTGCTGGTGCTTGACGGAAATATATGAAAAGATAGAGAATTAAAAGGTTGTAGATGAAGGGATGATTGAAGCTCGAACGAGCTGGAGTGAATATAACAACTAAGAGACAAGCAGCTGAGTAGTAAACATCGTGGGGTGAAGGACCTCTCCCCTGAGGGGCAGGCAGCTGAACTAATTGTGCAGAACCAAATCGAATTAGTTCGATCGCGGAATAAGAGCAAAAGAACAGGAACCCCGGTTGCCAATGACGACATTGTGCATACTTAACTCTTGGCGTTGTCCCTCTTTCCACAACCAACCAACCAACCAGCTAATTGGTTACTGCATAACCAAGTACCAAGCTCCCTGACATCTCTCTCTCTCTCTCTTTTACTTTATACTGAGCTAGTACCGAGAACTTGGTAATCGTAAGCGGGTAGATTTTCAGTAAGTCCACGCTTTTACCCTGCCGTCGCCCTGCTTCTTGGTTATTGTGTATATAATAATAACATACAGGTGCACATATGCGTGTGGGTACATTCAATCTGTCCACTGGTTATCATCTCCCACAAATCAGACGCTTCCCCGACACCAGCTCGACCGGGCATTGGCTGGAAAACGGGCCCTGTTTATGCGCCGGCCCTGTCGTCTGAGCTCCAGATGACATAAACTCTGCTCTCATTGCTTCTCAGGAAGACTAACATTTTCTATGAGCATTCCTTAACATCCCAGGCTCCTTCGAATGCGAATCTTAATTCTCAATCCTCATCGAAGATTTCGAATCCCAACTTCCTCCCCTCCAACGGCCGATCTACTCCCCAACGACGATTGCCTTCTAGCGAACCGAATAGAATTTTGGCCACCGGACAAGCGCGTTCTCGAGACTGGACCTTTCCGAGATATCTTATTTCCGCTGCCTTTCTTCCTTTCCTTTTCTTTAAAAATGCGTTTTCTCTTTCGTTTTCGCATTCGGCAGCCGTAACGTTTGCCTTCCTGCCGCTTCTTTTAACACACTCTTCTTCTTCTTCTCCTACTGCTTTGCCTCACAACGAGCGAACTCGAGCATCCAGACGAAAATCCAACACGCCCCATACTCTTTTGATACAGTCTCGATTCATTAAAAGCAATATAAAAGGACGGTTTTATAACCTAAAACTATTCAAATTTGCCATCGCCTATTATTATTATTCCCTGTCGTTTGAACAAACTAACTAATTTTTGTACGAAATCGTCCGTTTCATATTCCCAGCTGATCACCTTCAACCCTTTCCAGTCGGCGGCTACACGCCTCTTTCGCCTTCTCAATCGCCTTTATGCGCAGTCGCCGACGTTCTTTATAAAAAGAACAACTAGTTCATTCTATCTCCGACAACCCTGATGCCCAAGGCAACTAGCATCCCACAATGGACCCATCTCCAAATACCGATCCCCTCGATGGAGGAGCCTCAGACTCGATGGATACCAATATCCCCATAGCGGGGCCATCTAATCCTCCCGCTGCCGGCCCTTCGTCGGCTGCCGGTCCATCCACGGCGCCAAGTCAGCCCCAGTCTTCTGCCATCGCTGCTGCTATCGCTGCACACCCAAGGACTCGAATGCTTCTCGCCTGCGATCGATGTCGTGCCAGGAAGTCAAAGGTATCATATCAATTTATTCCCCTGTTACACTATATCTTGTACTAAATCATAAAAATGTGTAGTGCGACAAGAATTTACCGTCCTGTACAGCATGCCTTCAAGCAGGAGTACCGTGCATGACTGCAGAACGAGACCGGTTCCTAAGCTCGCAGGGTAGACACGTCCCCAGAGAGTACGCCGAATTCTAATTCTTCATCTTCGTTCTCATATACGCCTGATATTTAATCTCTAATCCCATGCCCTTTGTAGTTACATTGAGACTCTCGAAAGGCAGGTCCGCACACTCGAGAACCAATACCAGGAAGTCGTTCTCCGAACCAGTGCGAATGCTCCTGGCCATCCTTTCGCCGGCCACCCTCCTGTCAGCATCGAATCCGCACCACCGGGCGCTTTTAGTCTCGACCAACCTATTCAAGACCCTTTCCAACCTATCCAAGATCCCGAACTATCTTCGCCCATATCCGACCCTCTATCCTTCGAAAACACTCTCTTCCAAGCGATCAGGCTGACCGGCTCCGACCCTCTTCGCGCAGAAGCCCCCAATTTCCTCTTCGGCCCGCTCTCCGCCTCTCTCAACAACACTAGTGCTCTCACCCTCCTCAGAGGCATGGACCGTAACTCCCTCACTACGGCCATCGAAAACTACTTTCACTTCATCCACTCCCACTACCCCCTCCTTGTGGGAGAAGACATCCGTAACAAGTTCAACATCATGCTGCAGAACAACTACCAAGCCGGCATGATAAGTTCCGCTGACGAGCTCGTTGTCTACCTGGTAGTCGTTCTCGGCATGACCACCTCCGCGCAGTTTCGTTCCGTCCCGTTGTTTCCCCAGATGTTATACTACGCCGCTTTACGGACGCCTAACCTCTTTGATGACCTCGATTCGATACCTATGACTCAAGCTTTGATTCTCATTGTGATATATTCTCTCTACGATCCTTGTGCGGGTTCCAGCTGGCATCTTTTGGATATTGTTACATCTAAATGTCTTTCTATGGGCTTGCACCTCATAACCTCGACGTTGGGTAATGGGGTCGAGAGTACCGCTAAAGCCTGGGCCTTCTGGACGTTATATTCTCTTGATCGGTAATAATCACCTCGTCAAAAATGTGTAGAGAAATGTGCTAACAAACCGCCAGCATGGCTGGTGCATCCATGGGTCGACCCTTCACAATCGCTAACGACGACATAATCACCGTTCCCGTCCCGGGCATGCGGCAACCCGGCCAGAGCGACAACACGGGCTACCTCTCTGGCTCGCTCGTAACCTACTACCAACTTCTCTACCGCTCCCGCCGCGACCCGGGCGTCGGCTTCCACCACTGGCAAGGCGAATTCGAAAAATGGCGCGAAAGCACCAAGGCCTCCGTCCACTCAGACCTCCGAAACTCGCCCAACCCGCACAGCCCTGAGTTCCTCGACAGCATGAACAAATACGTCGATTTGGTGTATTATCAAGGTCTCCTACTAATCCCACAGTTCAATATCGAATACCCTGAAATCACCGCCGAGGTCGCGGGCCTGTACGGTGGGGAAACAATGTACCACGCTGCGAAGATGGTTGGGTTGAGTTTTAGTGTTCATCGATTCCCCTTGGCGTGGACTGCAGGTTATAAGGCATTCGCGACGGGGATGAGTTACTTGTTGAGTCTGGCGTTGATTGATGATCGGAAGGAGGTGACGCTGCCGGAGGTCTACCATGTTACCACCGCTTGCATCAATACTATTGAGAGCTTGGCGGGGAAGTTCGATGGGTTGATGCCTTATGCCAGGTTTTTAGTCAGGGCGGTGGATATGATGTTGAGGTTGTATAATGTGGAAGGGGGGAATAGCGTGGGTTTTCTTTCATATATCATCCCTTTGCAACCTTGAAGGAAGGCTTGCTGACTAGGATTTTGATAACAGAGCATCGCGAGCGATCCGTACTTTTTGTACACGCGGTACTCGGATGCGGTTCCGCGGTCTCCAAACTCGGGTATTCCGCGTCCGCCTGATGTTGCGGATTTGCACGTTAGACGGTTCAGAAGTCTGTCGAGGATGTACCTCGGATCGATGGAAGCTATCAGAGCTTCGCTTTTCCCGGGGACATGAAAGCTTTTTATAGATGTGGTCCAGCAGGGATGATGGGTTGCTTTATGGGAAGGGCTATTTTTTTGGTTGGTAATTTGTATGTTGCGTGGAAGGGGGAGGGAATTTGTATCGTCATTGTATATGCAAAATTATATATTTTATTGATGATTATTAGTATTGCACGATGGAGTTGGTATGGCGCGAGAGAGAATAAAAAAGCTATGTTGGATTGAGTCGTCTTTTGCTTGATCGCCTTTTGCTATCTTTTCTTTTCTTGTGTCGGAGATGTATATCACGGTTGAATTATAGACTTCCGTCGATGTATCGTGAACTGGAACTGTAGGATGGAATCTCAATCTATCTAACCATTATGTTAACTACACGACGGATCCATAAACTAGATTTGTATATATTCATTCAAGTAAGCCTACATGTCTAGGCTTCGGGGTGAACATCTGTTAGAATAGCTTTCTGAGATCAGATATTGTGATTATGTAGAAACTATCGCTTTAAGTTTATCTCATAGGCCAGAGTTATAACATGTTATCCCAGTATTTTACATTCACTATGTGATAACACTGTATTGTCCTGTAGACTAGAAATCGTGTCCAGCATGCATTAAGCTTACAAAACAGATAGTATAGATATTATTCAGAAGGATGAATGTCAATGGCTAACCAGCTGGAGCGTGTCATTCGAATTCAACTGTAGCTCCCCTTAAATGCTGCCTTTAGTGGAGGATAGAAAAATAAATTAAAAGATGAGCCTCTTGAGAACCTCATCTCCCACTTCACCTTCACCATCAAACGTCTTCACCAACCAATGTCCCATCGACAGTTTCATCACCACAGACGCTCTCTTCCTCGGCATTTGCATCATTCCCTCATCGCGCTCTCTACATTCCCAGACGTTCTCGATTAATCTATCAAAAAAAAAGGCAAGCATAAAAAAAGATGGCAGATCTTACTCCCCCATCCTCCCAAGCTTCTTCCTCGCAACCACAATCCATCACCTACATCCACAACCCGATCTTTGAGATCCAGCAATATCTACAAAGTCTAGCCACTCAATCCCAAATCGATCAAGAAGACTTCGATCAACAAATCGATCCTGCTCTCTTCGAGATCGATCCCTCTCTCTTCCCAGAAATAGACCCTACCCTCTTTGAGGAATTGAATCCCGCCCTCTTTCAACAATCCGAGCTGGAAATGCAATTCCAACCGGCCACCGCAGTCGTTTCAAACATCACCGATCCATCGGGCATGATGCCACCAATGTACCCTCCTCAAGGATGCTTGGTAAATCCATCTTTCAAACCTTTCTCCCTTCTCCCTCACCACATCATGGTCAACATTATCAAGAATCTTTCCATCAAGGATCTCAAATCTTTAATCTCCATCAGTCGAGCCGCCTATTTCGCATTTCACAATGCGGCTGATAATATCGACCCAAACTACCCCGGTTCTTCCCTCGCATCCTCCTGCCAGCCGGACCCTTCTCGTTCCTGCGAGGCTGTTTACCAAGGTATCCTACTTAACTCGCTGAACGATGTCCACTTGGCCACGTATCTTCCAATTAAGCATAACGGCATGGCCTGGAATATTATGGGTACCGCGAAGGGAGAAAATATTGATGGGAATAAAGGGAATATGATGCGACTTCATATTGGAAGGTTGTACGAGATGGAACGGTGCTTCGATGAGATTCTTGGAATCGTTCATCGTGGGTTGGATGTTGGGAATGAGTGGGAGAGTAAGAAATATGGGGTGAGTGATTCTTTCTCTTATTTTACCATTTTTATTTTATCTGCGAGTGTGTGGTATTCTTTTGTGTTTTCTTTTGGTGAGAGGTTTCTCCTCGTTTCTTGGTCGAGAGGACTTTGTTTCCATGCTGGAATTTACCAGCATTTGTGAACAGTGAGCCAAACTCTAAAGCTACTGGTTTAAATCTTACGACCAGCTTTTTACCCTATCGTTTCCACCATCACTAACCACACTCTATGAAAATTGAATAGCCATTAATGTACCGCGCCCTCGTGGCCTTCACCCAAACGCACCTCTTCTGTGTTACCTTCAACCAAGAAGGAAAAAGAGACCAAGTCACCAAGATCTCCTCCGCCCGCCCAACCGACCTCCAACTCCCACCGATGCCACCCCGCACATTAAAGAAAAAATACACCCGTGCCGAACGTAACCTCGTCCTCGGCATCTGCGAAACAATCTGGCCAGCTCACTGCATCATAGGCTACTGGGAAATCCAAGGCATCGACCGCGAGACGAACGAGTGGGATTTCTACGTTTCATGGATAGTTAAACAGGCTTTCGTCCGTACTGCTCATCCGCAACTTCTCGCGGAGCTCATGACCTTGCGCCGACCTATTCGCGCTGATGAGAACGAGGGCGTTGAGAATAAGATGTTTGAGAAGAAGCAGAAGAGGTATAAGCGAATCATGGACGACCTGGAGTATTGGATCCGACAGGTTATGCGGTGCTGTCCCGGGTCCGAGATTTGGGATCATAATCCGGATATAGGGCAGTTGATTGGGGTTTGGGATGCTGTGAAGGAGTGTAGGGGATGCGAGTTTGATTTTGAGGAGGTGGAGGAGATCAGTGCTGATGAAAATACTGGTGTCAGTGGCAGTGAAGAAGATGCGATGGAGATTGATGGGTATGTTATTACTAATCAGCTTACTGCTTGAGCGAATGGTTGATATACGGTTTTAATGGTGGTTCCTGTATTTGACCCTCTATGTCTTTCGTTTTTCGTCATCCATATTACTTTTATGGATTTTTATTTTTCATTATCGTGCTGGGAGTTATTTGGTTCCCTCAAGCATTAGCATGGAGCGTGGCGACAAGCATAGCGTCGACGTTTCTTTTTTATATCTGGTGTCTCTTTTTCTAATAATTTTTCTACGATGGTCACGAACTGATTTCTATATTTCGTTTTACGAATGGCGCTTTATGGGGGTGTTTATGTATGAAGAGAAGTATTCTTCTTGTCTTGCGACAGTTTCATTCAAGATGATGCTGGCATATTTTATTCTTGTTAAGGGAATGCCCGGATAACTTGCTTGTATCTTATCATTCACATCAGGGGCGAGAGCTACATTATGCTAGCAATAGAAAGCTATTCTACCGATTCTCAATTCTCTAAGATAAAATCTGCCGCTGCAGCGCTGCTTCTTCGTATTAAATCAAGACATTTATTTATATTCGACTCCGGTATGTTGCATGGAATTCAAACAAAGAGACGATGAAGAAGGTCTTTGAATTTAGGAAGCAGCTAAGCTTTTCCTCCCAGGCCCTCGTTCCCGCCTTGATCATCAAGGGTACATTGATACATCAGGAATGCGAGATATCGATCAACGGTACACGCAACAATTGCATTCGATGCCGTAACGTCACCTACCCAAATAGGCAAACCGCCCCCAACTTCGCTTTCCTATCTTGGACTCGCAACGCAGAAAATCCAACAGCTCTAGGCTTGCTCGATTTATACAATCAACAGAGAATTCTGAGATATCGATGGAATAGGAACTTGAGGCATTTTTTTTCTCTTTCAGTTACTTTCTTTCCACCTCTTAGTTGGGGGTTCCTAGCTTAGAGTCCTACTAAGGAATCGCGAAACCGTGGATAGAGTCGGTTTACTACCCCCGGGTGTAAAGCTAACATCGTGATTGTTGCGTGAGGAGGGTAAGGTTCGCCGTCACAACCGAACGGAACTCCCCTACAGGCATATCGATAAACGGAATAAAGCGCCGTTAGTTTCTGTTGGGGAAACAGGTTCTTTCTAAAAGGACGCTCGCAGGGTCCCTGGTATCAATGCGACATGTCCCCGGTGACTTTTTAACTGCGGGGAAAGGTACATATAATCGGGTATTGGTACATGCACTCCAAGCCATTTCTCCTTCTTCCCATTACACTCAAAAAGCTAGTTGGACAACAATAACCACTATTATATCTTCTATCTCTCCAAGATTTATCTTTCTAAAATCTTTTCCAAAATGCCAGCCCTCGCCCTCGTCGCCCCAACCGGGACCCTCGTCGCCCCACCTTCCACCGCAACCTTCAGCCTAACCCTCACAAAGGCCGTCGAAGGCGCCGCCCCAGCCTTCCTCCCGCTCGATGTTCAATTCGCCTACAACTGGAACTTCAAAAAGAACACCGGCTTCGCCACGGTCCTCTCCATCGGCTCCAACCACACCGTAAACCAGACCATGTTCCCGATGGGGATTAGCGGAAAACTAGCCTTCATGGCGAAAGAGCGGTTCTCGGTTACCATCGCGGGACAGAACGGGACGGAAGACATTTTCGCTTACAGGGTTTTGTTGAATATGGATAAGGGCACCACGGATCACAAGGAGGCTGCGGTTATGGTTGGGCAGGAAGGGGATGTTATTATTGCAACAGAGAATTGGGGAGCTACTGAATTGTAAAAATTCTATTTTTTAGAAGAAGGTTGCGTATAAAGTTTGTGTCACGGAAAAGGGTGGCTGTGAGGAACGTGGGGATTTTTAGACGTTTGCCCCTGACGAATGTTCTTTTGTACATATATTTCTAAAATAAATACATTTGCAATATCATTACCAAAACCGCGTCTAGCTGCTATTGCACAGATGAAGCTACGCTAGATCTCAATTATCATGTAAATGCCAAGCTCGAATCGAGGTGGAACCGCTTCACAAAAACTTTCAGACTGGATACTGGAGTCTTTTTTGCAATGCGAGATAGACCTCACTTAAATTCGTTCTTACGTAGATAGATAAGGATATTATATAAATTGTGATTATTTGACTGGGATTCCGATACAGAAGTTAAGGCGAAACCTGCTAGCTTGGATACTTTATATAAGAGTTTTAGGAGGTTAAAAACAGATTGTGGCTGCCTATTACATATATGGGCGTATGTGGTGATAATACATCAACAGCGGTATCAACGGCTACAGAGCCGGGGAGCCGCAAACCCTACCACCACCACATAATATTTGTCCGATCAGGAACTCTGTGTTGTCAAGCCTGCGAGACTAAAAGAATGCTAGAAACTTTCCAAACTCGGAATGTAGAAACTGCTCAGGATTGGTAGTTAACTACAATTCTAATATGCTGAATCCTCCACTAAAACTTTCCCTTATTATTCGATTCCTCCTCACCTTTACTCAAAGCTCAAAATTTGAGCGGTCTGAAACGTAGCTGCCAATTATAGCAACGCAAATGGACCTAAGGTAGTATAAAATCAAAAATCGAGAATCGAGATTTCTGCAAACCAAAACCTAACTTCGCCAAAACAGCGATTTATACTGTTTTTGACGTCAGAAATATAAATTATACTATCTCTAGATATACATATCTAAAATCCAAGGTAATTCAGTCAGTCATCGAGTCAGGGTTACAAGTAGAATTTTGGTCATAGTTATTGATTAAATTGAATCGCGATTGAGATTTTTTGGAATTTTAAATTTTTGTGTTGTTTTTTTATATAATCAGTTGACAAACCAAAACTAAAAGTTTTTGAAAATCGCAACTCATCGCAGCCTAGCACTACAATCTGCTAAATTCCAAAGGGTGATCCTGTCTCTACTACTGACTGAATTACCTTGAATTTTAGATATGTATATCTAGAGATAGTATAATTTATATTCCTGACGCCAAAACAGTATAAATCGCTGAAGTTGGTTTTTTGGTTTTGCAAAAATCCCGATTTTTGATTTTATACTACCTTAGGTCTATTTGCGTTGCTATACCAATCCTATCTGGGATTAGCGGAAACGCAACCCTTATTTTCCGGTTTCTTGGCGTCAGCGTAGATGGATCCGAGGACACCTCCTCTCGTGATTCACGAATGAGTCTATCGTTTCTCAACTACAAAAACTCCAAAAGCGCAAAATCGATGGCAGAGGGGAAGAACCTCGAAAGCTGCTTCGAGGCGGCCCGTAAAAGGTTACGAGATGCTGTTAAAGAGAATAAACCTAAGAAGGTTCAAGAGCTGGGAGGATTTCTCGGAAGCTCGATGAAGATAGCTGATCTGCAAAAGAAATGCAAGAATATGGCTACAGAAGAGGGGAAGTTTGAGAAATCTGAGCAGTTGATAACAGCTCTCTCACGAGTCCAGGGTGCAATGGATACCTTGCTATCCGCTGCGCCTGAAAGCGTTTCTATGGTTTGGTTTGGGATCAGCTCTCTGATATCTGTATGTTGCTTGAAATCCGAGAACGCGGGCGAGGCAATATATAAAGTAATTTTTTGAATCAAGAATTTACGAATAACGAACTTGCTCAACCTTGAACAGCTCGGAACTATGACCATTACTGTGCGACAGCAGATTTATAGCACCTGTAACTCAATTACAACAATGATGGAACTATGTCTGCGACTTGAGCAACGCTCGCACGCATACGATTCGTCTGCAAAAATTATGGACAGCATTGGTGATACAGATATCTGGGATTTCGATATTCCGGAGCTGATCTTCCTTATCCTGGATTTTTTGTGGCATGTGAAGCCTCATGAGGAGACGCGGAGTCTAAGGAGTAAGGTTCTCATTTAATTTCTTGGTAACTACTCAATTCTAGCTTGCTAATGTTTTTCTTAAAAGTGTATGGAAAAGCAATCAAGGAGACTTTCACTGGGTCCCTCGATCAAAAGGCATCAGCTCTCCTGGGTCATTATCAGGCTGTGGTCGAGAAAGCCCAACTACTTTTTGAAGACTTCTTAGTTCGTGAAAACTTAAGTATGCTGAATAATACAGACCTCGGCTAGTAGGGACAGAGTTCAAGAAGTGCTGATTTCTCCGATAGTGAGTCGGTTACAAAATGAGGATATCCAAAAGAATCTGAAAGGTTAGTGATCCTAGTTAAGAATGTGGTACAAGGCTCGCCAGAATGCTGAAAACGATGCTTAATTCTCTAGAGATCACCACTATTGCCAATGACCTAGTGGATATAGCCTATACGCAATCTCTAAAAGAAGAATTGGCCCGATTTAAAGAAGTGATAAGGCCATCTAGATCTCACGAAATCCATTACAAATCATTAGAGAGTCGGCTGGCAGACATCACTGGCAAGCGAGAGATAATAAAATGGATCCTCGAGGACGATATCTATACAGCATGGAAAAGCGCACCTGACGGTATCGATTTGCTTTGTATCGAGGCGCCAAGGGGACACGGCAAATCCATTGCCATGATGCGCATATTGAAGGATTTACTGGCCGCTAGCACTGAAGGCCCACCTCCCATTGTACTCCGCTTTTTTTTCAAAAAGGGCGACCAGGACGTCCAGAGAGTACAGACAGCATTTGAATCGGTGCTATTCCAATTGCTAGACAGCGACAGGTTATACAAGGATATCAAGATTTTAGAAAACGTCGTGGATATTCTGAATCCAGAGTTTAGAAACAATACGCCGACAGCGAGTTCGGCTGTATCATGGGATACGCCGGAGATGATTTGCAATACTATCAGAAGGCTTACCGCTATACTTCCAGGTCGAATATACCTGATGTTTGATGCATTAGACGAATGTCAGGACCGGAGAGAGAAAGCATTTCTCAAGTGCGTGAAGTCAAATATCATCGGTCCCCCCGGCGCTGTTGATAATATTCGAATCATACTATCTGCTCGGGATACCATCAACATTAAAGATGAGATAGAATCCACTACCTTTATCGCTACGAACACATCGCAAGGTAGTCAAATATCACAGGCCGGGTTTATCTTCATTGGGCAAGAAAATAACACCCAAGACGTTCGAGCCTATCTCCAGTTCGAAGTCTCAGATGTTCTGGGTCGCCTCATTGAGCCATCAAATGATTATTTTGTCTCAAAAGTTGAAAAGATCGTCGGGGGTATTTATAAAAAAGCAGGAGGCGATTTTACACGCGCACGTCTAGTGATTGCATATCTGAAAGAGCCTTCAAAGGCCTCGATTGAAAAGAAGATTAATGAATTACCAGACTCTATCGGAGATATTTATATGACCAGTCTGGAGGCTCTGACACCTAGTCAACAAGAATTCGTCGTCACCGCCCTGAAATGGATTGTCTGGGGTGTCTCTGGCATAAGCGTCATCGAAATTTCGGACCACTACCGAGAAATCTATCGAGATGAAGAAACGACGAATATGATGGAGACTACAAGGGGTGAAACCCAGGAGCAAAGTGCTGGCATCAATCCCAATTTTACTAAGGACCTACTTCCTTTCAATGAAGGCAATCTCGGACTGGAAGTTAAAGAAATCATCTACCATCTTAGCGAAGCCGGGCGTGACTTTTTCAGATACGATGCTGCCACTGGCTTTGTGACTGTCGATATTTCCATCAGAGAATGGATAACAAAGGATGTAACTACCAAAGGATCTTCGAAGGCTTCCTCTGCCACCCGCGGGTTCACAAGGTATAAAGATGATTATGGATATGCAGTATTCAAATTCACTTTGACACGTATGTTTTATTTATTCTACGATGCTTACTCTTTCCTTTTTCTAAGTACTAATAATCCATCCGAAATAGCCTCGTTTGTCAAATACGGTGATGTACTGTCTCCTCTTTTTAGTGAGCGTGACGCCCAAATGTCCCTCGCTTTAGATATACGTGAGTGTTTGAATCCCGACTACGAAGTTCAGTCAGTATCTAACGATTATACCTTAGTCCGCACTCTAAATAATAAGAGATTTCAAGAACGACACATGCCCTGGGAACCTCGTTGGATCAACGAGGATAACTCGACTCCAAGATATCGGCAAAGATACGAAATCGAACACTAGCATGACCATATCCGCGAAATACAAAAATGGTGGAGTGAGGAAAGTCTTGAAGACCCTTGGTGGTCCGAACTCCTTAATGAACTAGAAATTTTCATGAAGCCCGAAAATTGGTATCGTTGGAATATTCAACGTAAACCAAAGCCGAGCGATCGCTGGATCTATACCAACTGGGATTGGGAACCAACTTGGTACGATTTTCGGATTAAACCTAGTCTATATTGGGAGATGGAGGAAACTTACCAAGAAGGTGCTGAGCTGTTCCTGAGACATTGCCAAAAACCGATTCACTTTGCAGCTGAATGCGGTTTGCATTTAGTAATCGATTATATTCTTGGGCAGAAGGAACAGATTTCAAACACAACGAGACCACTGTCTAAGACTGGCGGGGACAGCATCCAAACGGATAATGTCGAATGTCCTAGCCTTCTAACTTCCAAGTTCAGCGCTATTTGCAAACTATACAACACCTCCGGCTTTGGTAATGCGTTTGAAAAGCAATATCCTCCCGTTCCACAGTTCCAATTTCGCGAAAGCATCGAGTTAGTCAACCGGGTAGTAAACTTGGAGTTTGGAGAGCTGCGATTTTTTAGACAGCTCATCAGAGATGCGATGAGCGAGTGGGGTATTGACATTCAAATCGCTTGGTTGGCTTGGGTCACCATCCTTCATGATCTGCCAGATAATGAAGTTATTAACTTGTCGTATAGAAGCGGCAGAAGCGAGAGTGATAGCGTGGAACAACATATTAAGAAGCATGGGGGGGATGCCAACAAGCTTTCCGCCGTGTGGGAAGAAATATTGGCTACAAAGAAAGATGCGTTAGAGGCCACCGACAAACTCGATGATGGCCCAGACCAATTTGATGGGCTCGGCCGGGTATCTTTATATATTGGCGCTCTGCACCCTAAAGTTGTAAGAAGTCTGATAAAACATGGTGCTGACATTAATATGCCGGCTTATAAGAGGACTCCGGTCCCCATTATAATTCACCTGCTTAAGGAGATGCTTGACATATATAAGGCACGAAAGGATATATCTCAATACGGCCAGTTACTGCGAACGGTGCGAGAACTACTGGCTGAGGGAGCCGGAGTGGTTGCCAAAGGTATTATTTCAGCCAGCGCTATTCATTATGCAGCAGGGCTTCATGATATCAGCCTCTTCAGGCAGGTATCTCAATTATCTACATGGGATATCTCAGAAGCAGATGAATTAGGTCGGACGCCTATACATTTTCTATTTCACCACTCCCCACCTAAATCCAAAATCCGAGATGCGTCCGAGATATTCCAGATTCTAATTAGAATGAAACCTAACGCCTCTGAAGTGGTAAATGCCCAAGACCAAGAGAGCCAAGGCCCGTTATCATACGCTATTCAATCGGGGTTCAAAGAAGGAGTCAACTGGTTGGTGGAGCAAGCGGCTGATGTCCACGATGAGGACTCTACGGGGAAAAATTATTTCCACAAGCTGGCAAATTCCTCTGCCTCGTCTGAAACAATAACGGAAATTGCGACTTCACTCCTGGCGTTTGGTATCGACTGGAGAAAGCGGGACCAATTTGGCGAAACACCGCTGTATTCGGCTCTTTCATATACTAACGAACCTCTTTCGCTCTTCCTGGTTAAGATGTATAACGAAAAAGCAATAGATTCTCAAGATGAATTAACGCTCACCGGAAAGGAAGGCTATAGCATACTCCACTACCTTGCACATATTCCATACTCCGAATATCTACTCGAATCGATTCTAAAGCTAGCGCCTAAGGGGGTGCATATCTATTCTCCAGGCAGAGCTCGGCCTCTCACGAGCGCTATATACGCTGGAAACCTAGGGATTGCAAAGTATATCTTAGACCAAGGGCCTTATATATGCGAAGATAATGGTCTCAGCTTCAATGAAGTAGATGATTGCTGCGATATACTTGAAACTTGTACCGTTCCCAACAAAACAAAAGAATTAAAACTCATCCTCGGCCTTCTATTCCAGCATGCCCCGGCCTCCGCAATTTTTGCTCTTCGGTTTCCCATATTTGATCGCAACAACTCAATACTGAACGATACGGAGCAGCTAGAGATTGTTTCGCCACTGGACTTTAGCCTCAAAGATATACACGGCTGGTCCATATATGAATTTATTCGAGTAATGAAATTAGACAGAGCGCACCTCCTACCGAAGCTGGTAGAAAGTAATACTCATGACGAGTCGACAATCCGGCACGAAGTTCCTTCGAAATTCGTCCAGTACGGCCTAATTGATAATTCTGCCAAATTATCTGAGTCTGGCCTTGAGTTATCTAAAAGTAAGAAGCTCAGGACCACTGACTTACAAATTGGTGACAAATTACTAATACGACCGATATTCTAGACACATATGGATTTGATAATACTCCGATGTCAGTGGTATATTTCGCGAATCACCCCGTTCCACTCTACAAAAAGACTTCTTACCTTGAAGTCGAGTTTTTTGTAACTCGCCAGGACGTAACCTCGGACCTTTTTTTCAAGAGGTTCTTCACGATTGGCCTTAGGGTGAGAAGCTATGGGTCAAATTCTAGCCCGCCGTCACTTATTGGTGTTGAATACAGCTGTAATGGATGTGTGAAGCTTCTCAACAAATCAGAGAATTCAGTTACCATAAACAACTTTGTGTGGAAAAAGCCAGATACCAGGGTGTTAGCAATGGAGTACGTATACTCTGATGACGCCAATGGTCCCAAGCATGTTGCTGGCTGTGGCGTAAATCCTTTGGATGGTATGATTTTTTTCACTATGAATGGGAAAATGCTGCCACAGACCTTTGAAGCGCCCTCTGGCCCACTGTTCCCTGTAATCAGCCACCTAAAGTGTGATGGCTGGCTCACCGGATTCAAAGCAAATTTTGGAGAGCTTCCTTTTGAATTCGAAAATGCCAATATCCCTGGATGGGAGTGGGATACAAACTCGCCGAAGTTACACACACAAGAAGTCGGGTTTACTGAGTTTGAATCAGATCGCAGAATGTTTAGTTGGGATGCTATTCAAGGACAGTTTTAACTTGCATATATATGTGATCATATTTTCACGCATGTAGTTTCTTGCTCGTATATATATTTGCTTATCAACAAGTATTAGTCTTATCTCTGGGAAGAAGATAGGCTTCTCTCGAGCTAACAGAGCTAAGCTGCTATTTGCAAAAAGATAATCAGGCTGGCAGTTTTGAAATTTGGCCTGATAGCCTGTTAATTATACCATTTTAGATGAGGTAGCGGTCAACCACTGTAGTATCGAGCCATCAGTATGACATTTCTGAATCGCAGAGCGGGTTTTGTACGAAGCTAGTTCCTCGTTCTATGGCCATAGATAGGGTGAAAATTATGCACGTTTGGTCATGGAAGTGTAAAAATCCTTTTAAAAAATGAGGTATTAATGACACTTAACCCATACAAAACTATCATACCTTATGACTTCATCGCGTTCCAAACGTTTCGAAACGTTTCGGGTGGGACACTACAGGACAGAGGTCGCATTCAAACGTACTAGGATACCTATTAGGTCATCGAGTATTTAACAATATTTCAATTAGCACTCTGAACCTCGGGGTAATTAGTGACATTTAAGTTCCCGTTGCGATCAATAATTTTGGATTTAAGAGTGTGATACTATTAGAATTATAAATATGATGCATACCAACGCATACCTATCTCTTTGTTGCCTGAGAAATTGGCCCTGGACCCTTGGCAACACAAGACGCAGAAAGGATATTTTGGTCTACCTATTGTCGTTTTATCTTGCAACAGAACGAAATTTAACTTCTCCGCTGGCTGCGTTCTCGAATTCTACTTGTTCCATACAGGATTGACATCATATTCCCAATTCTTGCACACGCCAAATGGGGTGACCGGAATATTCGAAACAGTCGTGTTGGATCCAAACAAAAAAGCTCCCAATTTGGTCGCGCTAGACAGATTCAGCTGAATTCAGTCATGCTCCCAAGTTTTGAGCCAATCCAAAACAACCGGACCTGTCAGAGGGATGCACCCGGAATGCTATCCAACAGAAACTCCCGCGTAGAGACTGTGAGTTGAACCTCACAACCAACGAGTGTGCATGTATACCTTAAGTTATAACCTAATGAGTTCAACTGGTCCGGGAATTCGTAGGCCTAACCTAAGATCCTGAAAAACACCCACAAACCTGCCAATGGCTAATTACCTAACTTCGCGCCACGGGGCTACTGAGGGGCGAATTTAGGATCGGTACACTAACCCTTTCAGCTTTAAGGTTATTGAGGAACATACTATCGGTATTAAGTACCTTTTAATATATAACTAAATACCCCAGCGGACCTTCTGGTCGACTTCTGGAAGCTGGATGTCTCTTTTTTATCCAATTCATATCATCATCACACTCGTTTCACCATTTTCTCGTTTTTCTGTCTAGGGCGGGCCCCTCACATGCTGGTCGTGATCCAATCAGACGCCATTGATTCTGCTCACACTCTAGTTTCTATTAATCGTTGATTTTCAAGATTTTGGTTCAGAAGACGCAGTTCTTGGTCGTCTTGGTCCATTTTAATGAAGTCGATCAGTCTATCATTATGCCTCCTACTCGCAGTGGCACCGCTTTCGCTCGGTGCGCCAACAGCTCCAGTTTCATTAAAAGATGTTAGACGCCGAGGGCTAGACAACAATGAACCGAGTGAGGATCATATTGTCGTATTAGCAGATCATGAAAAGCGCTCTTGGGGTGAGATTTTCAGCGACATGGGCTACAATGACACGGACCTTGAATACTTAAAGGCTACAGCGAATTTTCGACCATTGAACGCCCATTCTCGAGCATTCGTTTTAAGCATACACAAGAGAGAAATCGAAAGCATGGAGAGCCTTTCCAATATTGCTTTGGTCCAGAAAGACCATATCAGAACGATAGCTGGATACCAAGTTCATAACGCCCCAGAAATCAAACCGTCATCAAGAAATAAGACTGGAGGCTTTCGAGTTATTAAGAGGCAGCAAGGACAGTATCCTGGAGAGCAGGGAGTATACCCACAACAGGAACAATACCCACAACAAGGCGCGTATCCGCAGCCTCAACAGGGAACATATCCACAGCAGCAACCAGGGACAGATTCAGAGCAGAGACAAATACCACAGCAGGGACAAACACCGCAGCAAGAACAAACACTACAGCAAAAACAACCCGCACAGCTTAATATCGTGCAACAAAACGATGCCCCTTGGAGTCTTGGACGCATATCTAGTGGAGGCCCTGTTAACTCTAAAGGTCGTGGCGAAAGGTCTTTACAGTATAACTATGCGTTTGACTCTGATAATGGAGCCGGAGTGGATGCTTATATTCTTGATACCGGCGTCAACGTCGATCATGTCGAGTTCGAGGGTAGAGCTCAGAACATTTTCACGGCTTTTGGAGATTATGTGGACAATGTTGGACATGGGTAAGTGCAACCGCACCAGAATAACAAGAGATCCTGACTAAAAGTATATTACATCCTGTTTTAGGTCTAATGTTGCCGGTATTGTCGGTTCGAGAGCTTACGGTGTTGCTAAAAGAGTGAATATTTTCGGCTTAAAGGTGCTTGAAGGGAAGGAAACCGGAAAAGACTCTACCTTTATCGAGGCAATCAACGCTGTTGTCAATAGCCACAACCAGCGTAAAACACAGCCAGGGTTTATTGGATCTGTGATAAATTATTCAATCGGTGGCAGGGGCGATAACTCCTACCTGTTCGACGCCTTCTCTGCAGCCTTCGATGCCGGTATACATGTCACTAATTCGGCTATGAATGAGAATGATGATGCTTGTCAATTTCATCCTCAACGTTATTCTCAGCAACTGCCGATGATAACAGTGGGAAATGCTGATATCAATGACAAGAAAGCTGAAGACTCCAACTGGGGAAACTGCGTTGATCTCCACGGCCCAGGTCAGCAGGTTATAAGTGTGGGCAACAAAGATAGCCAGTAAGTCGCATCTCCAACCAAATTATCGTTATGAATTTCTAAGATAAATTGCTTGGGAAGTATCTAACCATAGAAACTTTATAGAGGAACCTCGACTTGGCATGGAACATCCCAGGCGGCTCCAGCTGTCGCGGGTGTGATTGCTGATTTAATGGTCAGATATCCAACCCTAAGAGCAGACCCCCGTGCCATGAAGGACTTCCTATTAAGAAATGCTGTCAGTGGTGCTGTTCAAGGCGGACGAGGCGGTAACATGATATTGAATAACGCACTCGGATCTTTCTATAAGGCTTAAATCAACGGCTAGTTTAATTAAACAACGAAGTTTTTTTATTATTATTCTAGCCTCGAAGTAAATAATAATAAAATTATAATCGTGGATCGGGACGCTCATAGCATGGGAGAAAGCATACTAGCATTTTATTTACCTCTGAAGAGAGGGTATGAAGAGCTGAGAGTGCACAATGGATAATGTATTCTATGATAATAAGTAGTCATCAATTTAAAGACAAACGCAGGGTAGAAAGGAATGTTTTTTCTTTTTCAAATCGGGGCTCGGAGAATGTAGCTTCGCCCTCTCCGAAATTTGATAATGAGACTGCGTCCTTTGGAAGAAAGCTAATGTAGTATTTTGTGTGTTGTTCAATGTTATTTAGTCACAGTCGCGCCAAGAAGAGAAACAAAGTCGCGTAAAGTGGTTGCCAGCCCAACTGCCAACATCTTATGGACAAGCGCCCAGCGAATATCCTCACACGATGCAACGACGATATCCCACGACGAAAGCAAGCGAAGTATCTTTCCACGGCCCCGGCTGAGAGATAGCACGATGAACTTCTCCTCAATTCCTATATCCTCCCAATCCGCGCCTGTCGACGAGTACGTCGTCCTGTGGACCGCCGACAAGTACAAGAAACTGAAGAAATGGCACGACGGCTATCTTCGTTACCACACCTTCAACAAGAGGTTGATGGTGTACGATCATATGATGAACAAAGTTGTATGTGGCAAAACTAGTTCTTGAACTATTGTATACTTAGTGGCTCAAAGAGCTGACGACTACACTCTATAGTGCGACAAGTTCCTCCCTGAGCCAGAACCGATAGATATTGGCGATGAACTCGTACTCGATAGCCACCTTGTCACGATCGAGGATATTAAGGGCAGGCAATCGCAGGATCTTCGCCCATTATTCGAAAAGACAGTTGATAGAAGAAGGGAGCGGTCAATGACCGCTACACCCGTGCGGAGGGGTGGGACAGAAGGACCTAGTGCACAATCGCCTACGCCTTCTCTACTCCGAACCATACGCTCGAGACCGCCTTCAGGAGACATCCATCCCGTTTATCCGAATTCTGCCCCGCGGCCTTCCCCCGTAGAATCACCAATACCGCCGTCCATCGTTCCTCAAAAACGAAATTCACATGGTACGGCAGCTATAAAGAAGATCGTTTACAAACCATTTAATGTCCCGAAATTAAGAGATGACGAGCCTACGCCTGTTAAGAACACATTTGCAACCCCTTCCCGGTCTCCGAAACGACGCAGGTCTCCACAAAGTCATACTGGCGCAAAGGAAGCGGGTGATAGCGACATTGATCTTGAAAACCTACTACCGTCCGGCCTTGATCTGGCCCAGAATACTTTTGATAATGACGAAGATCTCGAGATGCTAGAGTTAGATCTCGAAGGGTCGGATTTTGCTGCTAAACCAAAGCCGATGCCAAAACCTCGGATGCGTCCGAATGCGCCCCCTCCATTTAAGCCTCCATTACCCTGGCAGAACAAACCAAGAGAAAAGCAAAATAAAACGTTAGACCCAGTAAAAGCTACCCCAGCGGCATCTAAACCGACCTCAGTAGCTATATCCTCCATCAAGCAGGCGTCCAACAAAGAAGAACCTACACCTCTAAGACTGGCGCAACCAGAACCTCATCAGAGAGAAAAGAGTCGATCTCCAGAACCTTTATCTTCACCAATAAAACGAAAAGGCCTTATTGCGCCTGATGGCAGCAGTCAATTTAATATTCCGTCGCCAGCTAAAAATCCATCACCTACAAAGAGCCTTCCACCGAGTCCTACCCCAGAATTAGAAGTCCTCGAAGATAGTGAAACGGGGCCGCTGAGACGACTGACCCTACCTTCAGCAAATAGTAGAGCTAAGCGAAGGTTACTATGTGGTCCGTCAACACGTAAAAATGGCGCGAGCAGTCTGATATCAATTACCCGTCCAGTGTCTACTATGTCGATAATAAATACACTCCCAAATGAAGCTCTGCCACCTGTTGGGCCTGTATTCCAGGGAAAGAACCCAAGCAAAAAAAAGACGGCGGGGAAGGAAATCGAAGCGGAGGCCGTCGTCAAGGAGAAATCTACGAAGCTATCGCACGATAAGCAAATTAAGAAACCCAAAGAGATGAATATAAAACTTGAGGAAGAGGAGGAATATGTTCATCTCGCGGTACCTGAACCTCAGGATGCAGCGAGTAGTGCACACTATAACGCAGGCCCTATGAGCGGCCTGGACAACGAGCGTTTGAAGAAAACACAAAACATCGTTGTCAAACCTGAACCATTCGACGAGATTCTGGATATGGAAATTTCGGACTACGACGAGCCGATTGAATCTAACAGCGTGGTGAAAAATAGCCTAGAACCAATTATTCCACCACATATGAAGGATGAGGAGGCGCCAACAAATGATTTAAAGATCTTCTCTTCGGACGAAGAGCCCGAATATTCGAATACCAAACCACCCGCTAAAAAGGCAAATGGGGTAAAGAAATTAGCAAAGAAAGCAACCAAATTGAAGAGCCAAAAAGGGGGTTGGGCTCCTAAATCATCACCAGATTCAACGGGCTCGTCAGATGAATTTGAGAGTTTGCGGTCATCTGCTCTGCCCAAGCGACTTGCTGAAGAGTCTCGGAACACAAAACTAGTCCGCCGAAATCAAGTTTCCGAGGCGTCGAGGATTTGGAAAGAGAATAATGGTTAGTCCGAGTATCAGGGTGCTGCCAAAGCTTAGAGTTGATCCTATCTCGTCTACAAATTTATTATATTTTATAATAAAACACTTCATGAATAGTTTGGGGATTGGTTGGCATATCTGTGAAGTAGTATTGTATGGATACTCTTGCGACTTTGAAGATTCGTCCGTGGTATTTCAAAGTCGGAGGAAGGATGATCAAATCATGATTAACTTATTTCAAATCCTAATTTACTATAAATATGATACTATTTACCTCGGGTTAGAGATCATCGAAAGCTAGCGTTCTCAATTGAGAGCTTCCGTGATTACCTGTTAATCGTTATGAGGATGCTATGGATTGGACTTTTGGTCCTAAAACCTGAGACACAGTTCTAAGCACCACCTATTGACCCACTCAACCACTCATTTCCAAGGACTCAAATCGAAGGGGTTTTGTAACCGTGGAATTATAAATCAGACTCTCGTATTTGGGGTTCTGATGCTAAAGCAAATTCCAGTCAGTCATATTATCAGAAGAATTAATATGTTCGTGTTTCTGCACCTGCCAATGAAAGAAAACAAATACAACCGCTATTCAAAACAAAAAATCTTAAGATATGCGGGCAGTGGAATTAACCCGGTGTTTTCTGAGCCGCTGCTTTAGAAATTACCATAAACTCACAAGAATCAAACCGGTTTTCAATTGGCGGACAATAAAAGTTCCGACTTTGATCAGCATCCGTATAAGTATACCATTGGCAAATATTGAAGAACACCGGCCGACATATCCAATAATGGAGCCTTAATTCCATATTTAGAAGGTAATAATTGATCGTACAGTCAAGTGTAATTCAAGATACCTGTTGGTGGGATCAACAGCGCCAGTCCATAGGTCTAACAGATTGTTTTTTTGTTATGATAGATCAGGTACCTAACGGCGCGGTGTCCAAAATAAACCCCGAAGCCCGGAACGGCTGATACAACTGGAAAGCCGAATCTAATGTATGATAGGAAAGTAGTTAAAGGGTTCAATGTATACGTAGGCAATGTGGCTTGTTTATCTTCATTAGATCCATCTGCCGGTATCAAAAAATGACGACAACCCGTAGAAACGTTAAGCCAATGAATGAGTGTTGATCAGCTGGGAGTCTACATATCCTCCATTACAGAAGGAAAGATATTAAAAAAGGCTCACAAAGAGGCATCTCTCCGACAGTCCGCTCTGTAAATGTGAGCAAAAACGGTTAAATCCCGTATTTTATGGTCGTTGCATGTCCCCGGCTTACGCACAAATATCCCAAATGTGTGTGAACAACACAACGGGTGGATATCTGAGGTCGAGAAAATATGTGGGTCCCGTGTCTGCAGCACGCATGCACGTACAGATATATTGCGTCCATGGCAGCGTGTCTTAATGCTGACAGGAAAATAAATAAATAAAGGTATGAAACGATATCGGGAGACGGACGTTAGGTAACCGACCTCAAATCAAACCCAAATACTTGAAAAATCATGTGTGGATTTAATAAAATAATCAATTCCTTGGACGAGGGCCCTCGAGTCATTACTTCTTCGTTTTGGTAAATCTTCGACATGTGTATTTTGTTGTATTCGGGCAAATATTCTCTCCGTGCCTGCCCAATGGCCTGCTAAAAGTGGGCCTGGACCTTTGGGCTGGGCTATCGGCCGACTTGGTCTGACTAAGCCTTTAATATTAGCCTCCAAAAATTCACGACTGTTTCGCTTTAGATTAATCGGATTGTCTTGTTAGACGAAACGATTAAGACTAATATATCATGGAATCCTGTTGCTATTAGCCTATGAAACAATTCCGAAGAGCCCCATATTCAGGTCTGTTGCTTCCAAAAAAAAAGTTCTTGGTTCACTAGAAACGATCTGATAAGTGAAAGTAACGTTATAAGATACAATTGCTAATAGGGTTTCTCCGTCAGCACAGGCCAAGCCTAATTAGTGGGTCAAGATGCCCGCTTTTCAGAGTCATGATGCAACTGGGACACCCTTCCGGGTTGGTCTGATTGGTGCGGGTCTCAGCCTAGGTAAGGCTGCCAAGCACTTTAGCTTGCACCAGGAAGTCGGTAAGGGGAATCAAGCACTCTTTGGAGCAAAAGTTTGCTATGATATTTGGTAATCGGAGACTCAAGAAGGCCGAAGGCCGATGTCATGGCCTTTTTGCCCAGCCCTCTTCTGTGACTATGGGGAAAAATTCCACGTTCTTGGAAATTTTATTGTATTTTTTTTTTTCCACAATCGTAAAGGGTTCTTGCGTTAGACTTCACCAGCAGCTGATCGCTCCCATTAGCCTTTTCGAACCTCAGCAGCGTTCATAAGGATGCTATTTGGTAGCACTCTTATTTAATCCTCTTCGCGCTTCAGGATTACGGACATCAGCTTTCTATTTTGTAGGCACATTGTTCAAAGCGTATCTGGTCACCGGTTCTCCAGCTCACCTTACAGCCCGTCAACTGTTGGTTGAACCATTGTTTGTCCTACCGTCGATCGGACAATCCACCAACACGGTCTGTGCTACGACAGACTTCTAGCGGTGACCAGCCCAAGCTAATCAGCCGATCGCTGTGATAAAAGGCTTGCGTGCCCACCGTTTTTGTAACTCCGATCTCCAAGTTACTCGTTACACATCCTTACAGCGAACGAACTACCACTTTTTTTTCATTCTCGCGAACCTGGTTTCAACATGGTCGCTCATTCGACCGACGACGATACCGTCGCGCCAAGCGTTAACACCAAAGATCAATATGGCGACAAAGAAACCGCCGGAGTAACCCAAGATGTCGGCGAGGACCCCATCGACCTCGCAAAAGTTGTATCGCGCGGCGGGAATATACCAGAAGGAGAGATGGTGTACCCCACCGGGCCCAAAGTTCTCCTCATCATCGTTGGTTTGATGTTGGCGGTCTTTTTGGTCGCGCTGGATCAGACTATTATCGCGTATGTACAGGTCCACAACGTCTGAAAGTCTGAAGAAGCGCATGCAAACTTGATAACCGCATGTGGTCGTCGGAACATGTCGCTGAAACAGTGGTAAACGAAATACGCGAGGAATTGATCCACATCGGCTAATCCCCTGGCAATTGCTTATTTTCTTAGAACGGCCATCCCAAAAATCACAGACAAGTTCAAGTCTATCGACGATATCGGCTGGTACGGAAGCGCATACTTTTTGACATCAACAGCTCTGCAACCTACGTATGTTTCAGCTTCAAGCTTTTTGAATGGGGGGGATATAGGAAATGACGCTATGGTTTTTACTAACCGCCTATATTGAACAGATTCGGTCGAATCTATAAAATTTTCAGCATCAAGGGAACGTTTTTGATCGCCATCGGCTTGTTCGAACTCGGTTCCTTAGTATGCGCCGTCGCACCCAGCAGTACAGCTTTGATCCTCGGCAGAGCAATTGCCGGTAGGCATCTCCATGGACTTGTGATTTCGGAGGATTTGCGCAGATCGCGATCCTTGGGCGGCATCGGATTACATGTGCTGATTATTCTTCCACGAACTAGGTCTTGGTGTTGGTGGTATCTTTTCTGGAGGCATCGTCATCCTGGCGTATATCTTACCTCTTCAGAAGAGACCTCTCGCTTTCGCCTCTATCGCTTCGATGTGGGGTATTGCCAGTATTGTAGGACCGTTGCTTGGTGGTAAGCAGTATTCCATTCTCCTCGATCTTGTGTAAACCGAGAGAACTAGTCTGACGCAAGAGCCGCATCACAGGCGCGTTCACCGACCACGTTTCGTGGCGATGGTGCTTCTATATCAACCTTCCATTGGGTGCTATCTCCGTTGCTGTCGTGCTTTTGGTTCTCAAGATCCCTCGCGAAGCCAATCCAGAAGGCCTCACCATTCTACAGCGAGTCCGCCAACTTGATCTTATCGGCGCTGCTATCCTTGTCCCAGCCGTTGTCTCTCTCCTTCTCGCGCTCCAGTGGGGTGGCACGACCTACCCATGGGGTAACGCCAAGATAATCGGTCTCTTCGTTTGTTTCGGCGTCCTGATAATTATCTTCATTATCTCCCAGTGGAAGCTCGGTGAAGCAGCGACTCTTCCTCCGAGAATCTTGAAACAGCGTTCGGTTCTCGCAAGTTTGTTATTCGCATGCTTCTTCGGTGCCGCGTTCTTTACTGATGTGTACTATCTGCCGATCTACTTCCAATCCGTCAAGGGTTCTAGCGCTACCAAATCTGGTATCCAGGTTCTTCCGATTTTGCTCAGTTGCGTTTTAACTAGTATCATATCCGGCGGCCTAATTACCGCACTTGGGTTTTATACTCCATTTTTGATTGGTGGCATGGTCCTGTTCGCTGTTGGAGCCGGCCTTATCACCACATTCGACGTCGATACGAACTCCGCTCATTGGATTGGATACCAGGTAATCGCAGGTCTCGGAGTTGGTGTCGGGTTCCAAGTTCCAATTTTAGCTGTCCAAACTGTTTTGCATATCGACGACATTCCGGTTGGAACTGCCATTATCACTTTCTTTGTAAGTTCTTATTGGGGCGTGACCTCAGCCCGAAGTTTGCTTTAACTCAACTTGCTAATGCTCACATGCCCAATCAGCAATCCCTTGGCGGTGCCCTCTTTATTTCTGTAGCCCAAAACATCTTTACCAATGGTCTAAAGAAGGGTCTCGAACGATATATCCCAGAGGTCCCTGCGGCTGTATTCTTGTTCTCCGGAGCCACCGAAGTTGAGTCCGTCCTCGGCAAGCTCGGCTTGCCAGAAAGATTGGGGGATGTACGAAGAGCCTACATGGTGGGATTGAAGGACACCTACAGACTTGATGTAGCACTTGTTTGCTTCGCGTTTTTGGCTGCGTGCTTCCTTGAGTGGAAGAATATCAAGCAAGAGAAGCAGAAGAAAGAAGTGGAGGCAAAAGAGAAAGGAATCGAATTGGAGCCGGCGATTGCAGGTGTATGATCGCTGCATGTTTGCCTCTCCAATATCAAGAAACCTAATGAGGAAAAAAAAAAGTTCAGCCTGTGCATTTCTTTTCTGGGTACATCTATAGATACGGACGCCGATAAGGGTATCGATGGTCTTCTATAATTTGATTGTTTTGTGTTTCATATCTTTCTGTGGCCGTTGATCTAGATTATCGACGCCAATATGTATTATTACATACGTCTTTTTACACATTAATATATTACTCTCCGCTGCCCTTGGTTCTCCCCAGGACGTATACGAGATGCTTCCCCAGAGGCAGATCAGCCATCTATATACTGCATGCACAACCGGGGACGTCTACCGGAAGGCGGCCGGATACAACTGCACGTTCCAATTTAGGATCAAAAGTAACCTGTATTCGAGAAGGACTGTCGATGCAGATAGAAAAATTTCAAGCCAGGTCATCTTGCATGCACGGGTCGCATATCGATCGAGGGCTAGAATCTTAAATCTGAAGCCTCTCATGCGCTCATGCGTCGCTAGTCGCATTGCAGGTTACATCATCCTCCAAAGCATGCACCATGCGAGCGATCGAAGTCTTTTCGCAATAAGACTAGGTAGCTTAGCTGCAATGTTCCTATCCAATTGTGACAAAACTTGGGTTTTTCCGCCTCCCACTCTCAAACGTTTCTCAACGCTTTGGCCTCGGATTTTTGAACCACTCAGCGAGCCTGATTTTTCGTCAGTTATTTCCACTCAGCAGCTGACCCAGCCACTAAAGGAAATATTTGCGGGGGGCGCTGGGCGCCGCGGAAACGACAATGATCATCGCAAGGTTAGTCTCTAGGTCTCGAATCTGAAGCAGTATTTCCTTCCACCGAAACACGGCACATGCGCTAGCTTCTCGGGTGTTCATCTGACTGAAATACTGATTGGCCAATCGACTCTTGTAGAATAATCCTTTGCCGCAAGATAAAATAAAAAATAGGTTTGAGAGTGAGAGAATAAGAAGAGAAACTGTCGCCATTAATACGATTTAAGCCAAACGTGGCCCTCGCTCGGGAAACAGGCCCCGCATGTAAGGTGAAGTAAAAAGTGGCCCTTCTCATTACCGTTACTCCACCGTTCTAACCCCCTTTCGGGTAGATGAGCCCACTAACTTTTGATACGGATATATTATTATTGCAATTTTAGGGACCCTCCATCCGCTTGCTCGAGCTACGGAATATTAGTGCGAAGAAAAATGCTCCAAAAGTCCTCGATGTTCCCCATCTACGGATTCAACGGAGGGTAACCAAAAAAAAGTTCGCCCCCTACCTCAGGAAAACTCAAAAATAAGATAAAATAAAATTTACAAAAAGTTTAAAAGAGACTCCTTGTTTCTTTTGCTTACCCTCCCGCCCGTTTTTCCAGGAACTCACACAGGGATATCCTTGGATCAATGCCATTCCTGTGTGCGCGCACAACGCAACGTCGGGACTACTGTTGTATTTTTCGGCAGCGCAACACAGTTTTATGCAATGAGATCGAATGCATTCCGATACCCGGCCTTAGTTCGCAATCGCGAGCTAACTATGCGCATCGCGAGAGGGCACTCTGACCCTAACGAGGCTAAAGCCAAGGTGGAGTACGTCACGATCTGTTTAGAAACCTGTAATAAACAGGGCAACCGCGGGCCGTTCGAGGCAGTATTATAGATTTAAAGTTAGAACGGTCAGGTGGCCAATTGTTTGCATAATCTGCTACTGATGGCTTTCGCAAGGAGGTGCAGCAGGGAGGGCAAAGTTTATTCGGAATCGAGATCGATTATAACGGTCTACTAACCGCCGGAAAATCAAGAAAATGCTCCCCGACCTTATTCGTGAGAATCGTGCAAATGTATGTCCGGTACAGTAAGAGTAAAAAGAGCTAACTATCTGGTACAATGGGAGGGGTTGGTAAAGCTAATTTTGGTGTGCTTTTGTATATGCTGGTGAATAACAAGACGGATAAGAAAATGATTAATAAATGAATGCTCTAATCAGAAACACAATTAAATGCCGGCTACAAGATTCTTTTTCGTTTTGTGAACTAGACCCGCCGCTCACGTGCGACAAGGCCACTTTGCAAAACAAAGTCACAAAATACGAGAAAACTGAGAGAAAGCTCGAGAAAGGAAATAATAAGGAAAAAGAGTGAATCCCATGAAGCCCTTCCCCGATCTAAAGCAATATGTCAAATGGTATCCTCCGGTTTCCCTAACCTCAAAAAGTCCGAAAAGAAAGTCCCTAGATATGCAATGGCGCAAAAAGAAGCGAAGGTTATATGTACGGTGAGAAGAAAATTCGTAGGGTCATGGCTGGGTCTGGCAATTTGTACACGATAGAAATTTGGTAGGCAATGGTAACTTTAATGAAAGGAGGGAATCATCTCATAAAGATGATTCTAGAGGTCCACATCATCTCATAGTCGACACGACCTCTTAGGACTTGCGGACGTTCCGCTGTCTCTAGATTTTGTAGTCGCACGGCAGCTAGTAATTGTTAGCTTCCTTGTGCAAAATAAAATACGTTGATTGATTGATCTTACCTTGAATGGTTTCACCGATCTGCCGCAACATTCGAAAAGACTCGTTGTCAAGCTTGATATCAGTGTACGTTTGGGAATCAGGAAGGCATTCTTTGCGCATAAGTGCTCCCATAGGCATGTCGAGCTTCTTGTGGTAATATTCAAAAGCATCGACAAGGTGGTTACCAGACCACGACCAAAGATTTCGGTGATGCTCCCAATGGGCCAAAATTTTGTCCCGATGGAACTAGGTATTAGAAGAGGTTAGGAATTTACATCCTTTAAAAGCGATTGTGTGGTTTTTTTTTTTGGAAGGGCAACGCTTACAGTTGATCCTAAGTATTCGACATAAGCTTGCTGCGTCTTCAACACAAACTCAACAGTATTGAGAATAATGTAAACAGTAACCCATAATTCTAACCAATCTGTCTTTTTCTTCGACTTGAATTTCGTCCATATTGTTTTCAAAAGGTGGGTTGCACTGGAGACCATTCCTCTGATAATAAGGTTGTCGAGCTGATTGTCCAACTGAGGCGGTATCGGAACATACCCAAACAGGAAGGACGTCTCGTCGTCGATTATGTCCGGTGGCATTCCCAAGAGTTCATCTCCGCATAATGAACGTTCTGTAGCGTTCAAATGCGCTCCAACCCATATGTCCAAGGCGCAGTGTACTATGCCATTAGGGCGCAATTTCTGTACCCACGTTCAGTATGGATATCCGATATAAAGAAGGAAAAAAAGGGAGACAACAGCAAGCAACCGTCGCGGTGAAACTTACTGAAAGATGATCGGCAAGTGACATGATACTGACTGTAACGGGCGAAGTGCCCCGTGACATCATATCGACCATGAATGCTTTCCGATAACTTGCCATTCTGGTAAGTAATGTCTTATACATTTCGTCCGATGATCTGGCGATATACGGTTGCACTTCTATGAACGCCTCGGGATGCCTACCCCCGGGACTCTTTTTCAAGTTATCTCCGGGCTGAGGTACAAACCTCTTACAGGCAACCACGAGGGGTTCACAAAAGCCTGATACACTTAAGGGGACGCAGTGGAACTTGAGTTCGACTGCATCTTTGGTAGCCCATACTTTTGTGTGCTCCGAGACCGGCACAATGTGGATTGGTGTATCTTAGATTTCAGGTCAGCCGAGGGCCCACAGAAAATATGCAAGAAAACTAGCTGAGAAGGAAATCGGAAATACCTGAGCGAAAGAAAGAGCAATCCTCGAGATCCAATCTAAAGCATAGATGAGGGGAACCTTTGCATGGCGGACAGATGCCTGTATGGCTCGCATGACACTGCACGCACCAATAGATATTAGCCGACCAACTTTATTTCAACATCGGGAGCTGAAAAAAATGGCGGGAACAGCATAGCGTAGGCGTCTATAGTTTACCTTCTTATTGAGCATACGACACCTGAAGCATCCACCGCCGAACTGTCTGACCAATGCTTTTGATCGCTTCTCCTCTTCGGTCAGCTCCTTCAATGCCCCATGTCCCCCTTTTCGAGCAAGCTCGGGAGGAACGATACTGAATTGAACTAGTCCATTAGACGCTATGGAATTAGCAGAGGAAGCGATTGTCGAAGTCGGCGATAGTGTTGCTGGTGAAGGCGTTGATTTGATCAGCTTGGAAGCCCGCTCCTCTGATCTTTCGCCGTCTTCGCTTTCTTCGGCTTTGTGTTTCCTTGGATTCGCAGTCGGGGTGGGTTTGGCTACCAGCTTGATCTGAAACCCTTTGAACCTCCTGCCACCACTCTTATATCCGTGATGTTTCTGATCCGGGACGGGTTGGGGAGTTGCGGCCTGTGCATGAAAATTGTGATGATAGTTGGTATCATAACGATGGCCATGGTGGCCATGGTGACCATGATGGCTATAGTGATTGTGACCATGATTGCTATGGCTATCGTGATAATAATCATGGTCATCGCGCATAGGAGTATTATGATGATGCTCCACCAGGTGTTCCGGTATCAATGTGTTGCTGGCGTCACTTTCCAAGGTTAACTCCGTTGCCAAGCTGCAGCCTCCACCACTCATCCTCGAGGCAGGCCTCTGAGTAGTTTGTGTAAACGGCACAGGAGAGTATGACCTTCCGAAGAAGGTCATGAAGTTCTCCAGATCTCTCGTGGCCCATTCTATGCTGTCGTCGATGTCGTATACGCTGTGGTTGAACTGCGGGACATGCACCGGCCCCGCGGGGAACCCAGCCAGAATGTCATCCGGGTTGGCACTCAACGAACGCCGACGAGGATTCGGAGATGAAGAACGACTCGGAACACTCAAAAGATAGTCGGACTGCTGGCTGCTGTGGCCCCAGAACTGATGGAGATAAGGATCGAGCTCCTCCATCGCTTAGTTCGAACGTTCGCGTTCGAACACCGCTCGAGTCCGTGGGAGACCGGAGAGTTGGATCGTTGTCTTAGAAATTATTTCTCAACTCCCGCCCAACCGACCCAATCCTGAATTAACGTGTTGTTGCTTGTTGTGTTTAGTTAAGGGGGGCACAGGAAAGTGAATAGGAATAGGTAGGGAAGGCCCTGGATAAAATATATTGAAAGAAGCTAAGTCGAGCTTGTGCAGAAATAAAATACAGAGCTGCAAAGGAGGATTAAAAGTCTCGAGGGAGGGTCCGTCTTGGAAATTAATTGCGGGCTTGGGCAAATTTAAGATTTCCCGCTCTAATTTTTTCGGGACACCGTTTTTCTCTGGCCTTCGCTTGTATCCGGGCTAGTAAAATCGCCTCAAAAAAGTGGAATTCGTATGATCTCCCTTGATCATGCATCTTGCAAAAAGGAAACAATAGCTTCAGAAGGCCAAACCGATAACCCCACGCAGGATCGCGAAGCGAGCGGGCGGAAAGACCTTTCCTCATTTGGGTACCACCGCTCCTGGGGCACGCTGGCTTGGCATCGGATAGCTGGCATTTCATTCACCGGGCTGCATAGGGATAATCCAAAAATGATATCGACTATGCTATACCTTGGCTTATGGTACGGTGCCGCGGGCGTGCTCGTAGCCCTTTTCAAGGTTACTTAACATGTTAGTGATTTCCTCGTGAAGAAGGTCAAAGGTGAGGTTGGTAAGATCATTCGGAGTTATATATAAGGACCTGGCTATGCATTTTCAAGTTTTCCATCTACTAATATAAGTCCGGAGTATCTACGCCCTCCTCGCGAGACCATTGTATACTATACATACGAGTTTGTTTTCCTTTCGTGCTTTTTTGCGTTCCTGCACCTTTTTATTCCAAGTTTGGAGACCCGGTTTTTAATTGCTCGCGAAGGAAAACAGAAAGAGAAATAAAAAAAAACCCTATTATACTCTGTTTTACTTTTATTTACTTCTTCTTATTATTTTTATTATTTTTCTTTCCCTTTTTTTTGATCCTAATACACTGCGCATTTTGACGGAATGAAATTGCGGGAAGCTTCGCCACGTGATCTTCCTCAAATCATGGAAGTCCTTCTGGAGGGACTCGTAGATGATCCAATGTTCGACTGGACCTGGCGATATAGACATCAATACCCATGGGATAATTATTATTATTGGAGCCTTAAGATCAACTCCATGATCAACAATGCCGGCGTCGTCTTTTTGGTTGTTGAACTTGACGAGGCCGACAAATTCAGAGAGTTGGCAGACCCAGTCGGCACTCTTATCAGCTTTATTGTTTGGCAGAGGGTCGGCGAAGATGAGCATGCGAGGAAGAGAAGAACTTCAAAATCTGGAATCCTCAATATGCTTGACCGTAAGTAACCATTTTTTCGGTACTCTCCCTTCTCCTTCTCTCTTTTCCTCTACCTCTACTTTCTAACTGGCAATGATCGAAAGATCCCGTTAAATGAGGACGGGAAAAAAGGAATTCTAATGCTTATGCGTGATAAATTCAAGGCACAGTCAATACCCTTCAAGATTACTCGATGACACAGCACTATCCAGACGGAAGGCGAGACGCAGACTATAGACGCTGGGCCGTCCTCCAAAATGGAATGAAGGCCGTCGATGCGACATATTTCAACCGCTACCAGAATTTCTGGGAGCTGGAATTGCTGTGCACGCACAGGAAATACCGCCGTCAAGGTGCTGCAACAATGTTGGTGGAATGGGGCATCAGACTCGCCGACGAAGAGGGTGTTCCCTGCTGTGTTATTTCGAGCCCAATGGGGAAACCAGTCTACGAGAACAGCGGGTTTGTTCTGGCAACAGAGGAAAAATGCATCTTTCAAGTCAAGGGGGAGGAGGAAAAGGTCGAATGCTTTGTTCTGGTTCGGTCCTCACGAACACAACGAGTCACACCTGCAGAAACAGGCGATGGGTACATGATAGTCTCATCGCTATAGGTTGCATATCCCCGAGTACGAGTTTTGCTATATTTTTTATTTTCCTCAACATATTTTTTTGTTTAGCGAAGCAGGCATCAAGACAGTCCACTCTGCGTCAGAAGTTACATTCTGGTTGGTTTCTTTTTGGTTTTCTTTTAGCCTCCAGCGTTTCTGTTTTTAGCAAAATTAGCATTTTCCTCATTTTTGTTCTTTTTGCGCAGCATGCCTTTGTTATTCTTTTTGGTTTTGGTCGTATGACCGCGCAACTACTCCAAGCTATATAGCGCCTCATGAGTCTGCATGTACGTACGTAATTTCTAATTTCATCGCGGCAATGTAATCCAATCATGGAAGAAAACTCCCGGGTCCCCGCACTTGCCGTAGAAGTCACATATAATCGCTTGCTTTTTCCCGCATTTTGCACGTTGCAGCATTTGTGCAGCAAGCATCTTGACGCATACCTCATCCATTCGGGCTGTGCCAACCGAGATATAGGACCACTCGCTCGAGCTGTGTCTTTAGAAACTTGTTAATGTTGGGTAAATTCCTTTGGTGAAAAGAGGTCATCTGAAAAGGTTGCGAGTCGACAGGGCTCATCCGGCGTCGCCGTTGATTTACGAGATAAGCCGTTCCTGTATGGGTTTCCCGAGCCCTACCCGTGTAGCATCTCTCGATCCACTTGGGTTGCCGCTTTTTACGGTCTTCTTGAAGCGGATATATTGACCAAACAGTTGTTTTGTAATATCAGTCCCACTTTCCAGTGTCGTTGTTCATCCTCTCCATCTCAAGAGCGATGAAACGCCGAAGAAGCAACAGCTGATGCTCCGAAGCAGGTGTTACCGAACTGGCGGGATTGGCTGCCGGATTCCTTGGCCGGATTACCAGAATTCAGCCATCAGGCTCTGCACAACATCGCTCGCCTGTACATATCCAATATAGGCAACGAGGGGACCGATTTAGAATAGGGCTGTCCTTTCGAAGTCTTGGGCATGCAGGGTATGTTTGAAGCTAGCCAGACCAGCAATAAAATTGCAAAATAAAACTTGAGCACGCAATGGATCTGGAATCGGTTAAATATATTTTAAGGACATCGGCTTGCATATAGTAATCCCTTGTATGCATGTACCGAACGATTTCGAATGTGATATCGATCGGATGGACTATGTCTAAAATACCACAAATGCAACACATTAGCTTTTGCCGCCGATAACGACGAAATGAGCTTAGCAAGTCAGCTGATGAGAAAATAAAAATTTAGAATGAGAGAGACAAACCCGCTTTTCGGATACATATGCAAAATTTAGTGCGGGATTGGTCACAGAAGTTTGTCATATCTGTATCTCAGATAATAGAAATTAGGCCCGTGCCCTTGTAGTTATTTCTTTATACGTACAAAAGGGGAGGGAAGTAGAATGATTGTTGACACCGAACGCTTGCAAATGAGAAACCTCTAAAAGACGCTGAAGGATAGAAGGATAAAGTAGAGCCATTATTCGGATGAAGGAAAGAGAATAAAGAATAAGAGAAAAAAATTAAAAGAGAACTTTTGATTGTTAGGACACAGGCATCCCAGCATTAGAGGTGAAAAAGAAAAGAAAAGAAAAAATTAACCGGGAAATGCCACGAGGGTGCCACATTACCTGAATATGGCATTGTTAGAAAGAATACGCCGCATTTGGACATTCCCTGTCTAATCTAGCTGGCTAAGAATTTTTAGAGACATGGGCCGCCAACGCAAAACACAGAAATTAGGAAAAGCGTCAACCGTTCGTTCCAGAGGGGCTTTGGGCCGGAGGACCCTGTGACAAAGCCGCAAAATTGAAGGGGTCAATTCGGTAGTTGTAATGAGAAGCAGGTGTATCGTCGGGGTAGATCTCGCTAAACGCTCCATCCAGCTGTGGTGGGAGGGCGTAAGCTCGTTCCGGGTTTTTGATGAAGATACGGATGAGATGGCGTCGTTCGGCGCCGTCGCCAATGGAAGCATCGCGGAACTCTTCACGCGAGTGAACGACAGCAAGATTATTCAAAAATTGGATATCTCCCTTTTGGAGTTGGATGTGAATGGCATGTTGTTCAGCAGCAAAATGGACGCTGTCGAGAGCCTCAGCTTGAAGGAGGGTGAGAGGTCTCGGAGCATCGCCAGGGTTTGAACCAGTGAAAGGTCGTCGAGCAACAAAGAGGATTGGCCTTCCATTGTGGTAATAGAGGAGTGGTCGCTCGTAATATTCCTCGCAGTCAAAGTCGTGGGTCGAGAATCTACAAGTTTTGGTTTTAGTGAAACCGTGCTAGTCAAAGCGGGGTCAAAGCTCTGATAACATGCATAAGTAGCTTACCTATTTAACTTCCAGTTTTCAGACAACGTTTTGATGACATGGGGCTTGGTGGCGGCAAGCTCACTGTAAACTTTTGCAGAACTAGCAATCAGGCTGCCGCCACCGTTATCCGCAACCCCCGCAACAAAGAGTCCAATGAGGTGAGCGGTGTCGTTGTGGAATGACTATCAATTTCTGTAATTAGCAAAAACGTCCCTGAGATGCATGTGGCCATGGAAAGCTTACCATATGAACGTTAGTGTAGCCAGGTGACTTGATTAGCCCTTCCGCATACAATGGCCGCAGATTTGAGAGGTGGGCTAAAATAGACATTTTTCGTTAGCTGACGTTCAAGATGTTTCGGGGATATTAGTCTCGTCAGCTAAACTCTGGATCGGACAATCGAGTTTGCGAGATTAGAAGATCAGAAAGTCGGATATAAAAGCTTACCGAGGCCACTTTTGCTGAGGGTCTGCATTCCAAGCTTCCCACCGACATAGCTGCTGAGACCTAAAAAGATTACGACGCGTTCGAGAGAGCTATATTTACCAGACTGCAATCCACGGACTACAGCGAAGCCTCGGCGATCGTAGAGGTTGGAGACGGTCTGTTGCATTTTGGTCTTCAAGGCGTCGGTGATCGGAAAGGTCTCAGTGGAGACCTGGTTTACGGTGTCATATTTCGCTAAATTCAATTAGCCCTATTCTTCCGTGAAGCGAAGGTGGGAGAGGTTCATTGTGCACGGATCTCGACAAGGGAGCACGGATGCTTGGAGCGTCCCACATTCCAATTTCTGGAGTCGAGATAGTCTATGCGCAAGGTAACCGAGAAGATATAAAACTAACCGAGATAAAATTTTGTGGCTGCTTCAACCGATTGGACATCGTTTTCGTCGAGGTGGATGAGCCAATCGGTTTCGGTGAGATCAGATGGGGTCCAGTTGAGGGGGCCGTCGACGGTAGCTGGAAACCCGGTAGGCAAGTCGCACTTACCATCTCTCGAAATCAGAGCTTTGACCAAGGTCTCCCTTCCTTGGTAAGCTTCGAGAGATGGGACATAGTTGATTTTGGAAATTTTGTCTAACGATTCGGCCTGTTGGACCTTGATGTAATCTCGAAGGTCTGAGATTGGAGCTCCTTGACCGAACGGAGCCGGCGACATGTTTGCGATGCAGCAAAGATTGCTGGCGACGATATGGATGACGATAGATGGTGATTGGGTAGAGATAAAAAAGGATACTTATCTGTACGACGGTGAGAAGGTGAAAGAGGTTAATTGAGGGAAGGGTGCAATGTAAGTATGTATCACAAGTCGACCTTTCGTATCAGATGCAGGTAGAAAGAGTTCTGGGATGGTGAGGAAGAAGATGAGTGGGAGGAGAGGATGGTTTCGAAACAGAGCTCTATGGCACCGACCAGGGGTTTTATAACTATGGTTACTGGTGTAGATGTATCGACTGCTAGATTTGGCGGGGACAGGCGCGAGCTGGTTGGTGATAGTCAAGATAGTCAAGTACCTTGCGTCGGACCACGGAAGGGTGAGGTGACAGTGACTGAAAGACGTTTAATGATAATAATAAGAATGTAAAAGGTGCCTTGTGGGGGGGCGTTGGGATGGTACGAGAAGAACATTGGACGAAACTGTGGACCATAAAAATAATATATGACACCGATATCAACTGCAGCGGCTGCAGCAACGAAAACGTCGAAGCCGAAGCAGAAGAACGGTAAGAACAGTAGCGGTAGCAGCAGCAGTAAGAGTATAATACTATAATAGTAATATTTGCCAGATAACGCTTGAGACAACGGGTCCCTGCTCTCCCTTTCGAACCGGACAGAAGTCGAGTGCTACGACAGGATCCCGACCAGACTGTTTGGTCCAGACATGAATCAGCGCTTGCTGCAGCGCCGTGAAGATGATTAGGCCGACGGATAGAGATTCCATCAGTCACTCTCTTCTTGTTATTTTTTATTTTTATTTTTCTTCTTTGTTACTTTTGTAATTTGTAATTTGTTATTCTTCCCTTTCTTTCTCTCCGGTGTATCTTTCCAGCTTTCGTTGTACTTGTTTGGCAGCTGGTTAGACTTCGCAAGATACTTCTTTTCGTACTCTAAGCGGAAGGAAGTTGTGTTGGGATGTTATAAAAAAAACTGCGACCTCTTCGGCAATCGTTAATAACCCACCCACTATGGAGCCAGACCAATCCAATGCAATAGGTCTCTCCACCTCGACCTTTAAGCTGCAAGTGCAAGGTGCTGCTGCACGGTGCCTGAATCATACTACAGTAGCAAACTAGGGGAAGGTATGAATGACGTGGGGAGATGCCATCAAGTCACGGGGAAATTTCTACTTTTTGTATGGATCCAGCGAGTGAGGCCAGCGCTGTCGCAGCGCTCGAGCGCCGGTTGGTTGTGACCCACCGAGCTAAAAGGTTACGGCCTATCGCGATCATTATTAATATATTAATTCGCGGCCCAAATGTCTAACTGCTAGTCCAATCTGCCATAACATACCATACATACTATACCATACCATACCATGTCTAGCATGCCATAGCCATGTCTGGCCGGCCATGGGGCTCCATTTTTCTTGTCCTTGGTGGAGCATCGAGATATCTTGCGCTCCAGTCCTGGATCCGCTAGCGGTTGACCCATGGTCCCGGATAGCCCGATCGATATCTAGTGCCCCGATATTTTACGGTCACCTGTTTCAGCTCAGCTACAGGACACCCCTTCGCACTCAAACCTAGCCACTTGACTGGTCAATCGGCTCCCTCAGGCGTTCCCCAAGACGAACACGAACCCCCAAAAAAAGATCAAAGGCCCTCTTTCAGGCCGTTTGAGGCCCTTCTGCTTCAATCCATCAATCACCTGACTCAATCGACTTTCTTGTAGAAAAGTAAAAAATCATATCTGTCACGGACTTCGCCACTTCCGTGACACCTTTCATCCTCACAGCTGTCTAAAATATACATATCGGCTTCGTTGAATCATCTTCGACCGGCTTTCCTTCCCATTCACCACTCTCTCAGCCTTTTCCTGCATGTGGTTCCTCCTGACTGTCACAAATCCCTGCCCCCTTGCTTCTCAACACACCAAGTCTTCGACACCATGCGAAAAAGAAACAACCGGAGCCGACGCTGCCGGCTATTGTCTGCTCGTTGGGCTCTTTAGATCTTGCGCACAGGCCCGCCTCAGATAATTTCGAGGTGTCGAATGTCTAAGACACCTCCATTGATAGAAGGTTGGACGTGACCTCGACATACTTCAATATAAGAGGGGCCTGCGTGGTAAAGAGGAGGTATTCACATTTTTCTGATCGATCGCTCTTGCAGCAGCAGCAAGCGCTGCAACCACCAGCGCCTTGGACCTTTCGACATTCTTCTTCGCAATTTTGGCCGGCCCCTCGCGAAATCAGAAAGAAAGGTGCTAGGAAGTTTTAGGGAAACTGCGACAAAATCATGCACCACCAATAGGATGTGCAGGTGCAGGTGCTGCCATCGGAGCAACACTTACAGCATGCAGCTGCTTCCTCTTTATGCCGAAGCTACAGGCATCGCGGAAAATACAGGATAACAAAATCTTGATTAAAATTAATCATCTCAGATATTCTTGTCGAGTTCACATTTCAAGCAGGTCGGCTAACCCCACCTTTAAGTTTTACAACACACACGCCCACACACACATATCTATAAAAATTTCATCTGCAGGTTCCGTCGACTGGTCAAATTATTGTGGCTTAAGGTGGAACCGACATCCCACTCTCTGACGCTTCAGGGAAAAAAAAAATTTCTCTTCAACTTTTTTCAGCGAATCACATTTGCATTGATATGGTGTAACGAAGAACATTTTCCGACCTGTGTGCTATCTGATTCGGACTCTGATCTATTATGTAAAGTAAGTGGTTTCTGAAACTGCTTTAGAAGCCTATTTATGCGTTATGTAGAGTCAGATCTTGGTTGAATCTACGCCATCTTCTGCAGACTTTGCGCCCAAAATCATCTGTGAATCTCTTGCGCCAAGCTACCTAGAGCTCTGCACCTGCTTGCTTTCACCCAACAAGCTGTCAAGAGGCATCTGAGCAAATGCGAGGCGTGGGTTGGTGCGTCATGCAGTCACCCGGACCCGCGCCCCGAACTGCGACTCCGTAAAAAAAAGGACCTATATTCATCTACACGCATGATATCATGCTGACGTCGCAGTAGCAAGTGTCTGCATCATAGAGATTCCTTTTTCACATGCTTCAGGATCCTGTAAATTTCCTGGTTTTACGATAATACTATGTATGCTCAATGATGTGCATGTCATCGTTGGCAAATGTTTGAAAAGTATGAGAACTAAAAAAGCCTTACGGTGAGAAATTAGCATCTGAAATTCAATTGGACGCTATCATCGAGACGGCGGTTTCCAAGGATCATCAATTTTATATCAAGTCAGGGAGCTTTCAAGCAACCCCAAGCACCTGATTGGCTGGTTAATTGCTCCACCAGTAAATTCCCCGGTCTAGGGTAAGCTAAATGTCTATATCCCTTTACGTTATATCTTACCGGCCGGGACCGTTATACGACACAAGTTCACCAGTTGACGAGTTCCGAATGCGATGGGGTCCCTTATTTCATACATAGCCCTCCAGTATGCATAAACGCATGTCTCTCCTTGTGAGACATTGTCGAGAACACTCTCTCGTGTTCGCTGTGCGAGGGGGATATATTTGGAGCATGTATAGAGAACGAACGGGGGAAGGGGAAAAATTTCCGAAGGGAATTCGCCTGGTAGCCGGTACGTACCCGTAAACGCTACCCGCCCCGAGATCTGTTTGAGGTCTTTTTACACGTTTTTCTTCTATTTTATCATTTTCCCTGCTCGCCTTCCTTGTTGGTCGTGTGCACCTACCTGAGTCGTATTGGGATATTCTGAGAACGGATGAAAATGTTTATCGTTCTGGAAGAAAAGTATTATGACACACACACGACCCTTTAATCCCCTAGCCCATTGGGCCCGTTAAACTGGTAACTAATAATGCCCGGATATGGCTGAAACTAGGGCATGCAATCTTAGTCTACCACGTCGCTTATAAAGAAAGAAAGAAAATTTTATTATATTCACTTTCGCAAATATATTTCTTTAACTCCGCCATAAATCATATGGGATCATTCTTGCATAAATTTCATTCACCTGCCTATTAGGTTGATGAAAATCAAACGGTATATGCATGGTCGAATGCCAGTTTTCCGGTCTGAAAACTTCTCTAGGAGTCGGTAGAATTAGAAAGAAAATATTAGATCCTTTTAATTACAAGTCTTGAATAACGCAAGAGAACACTAAAATGCAGGCTAAACCTTGGGCTACCGCAAAATAGAAGGTCACTGTCTAGCTCTTATTTACGACTTTACGTAATTATCCTTACGGATCTCGTAATATAGCATCGATATTATAGCTATCGAATCCTTGCCCCCTAGCTTCAACTTATGATTACACATGCTTGAGGCATGAGAGCCGGTTTGGCGGCTAACTCCATGGTGCGGCAATATTTTCAACTTGATTACTACCCGTAGCGCTCTTTTTATTACAAGCTGCTACCTTGTTAGCCATCTCGAGACCCCTTTCAGGTCGAAACCATGTTGTTTCCACAGATTCGATTGCGACCTGCTAAGTTATGTTAGAGCGTGCTAGCTGCAAGTATTTTAGCTTAGGATTCCAAGTCAGATATCACGCCACTTTTGAGCCCGACACATACTACTTTTGGATCAACATATTCGGATAAAACTGGCGATCGGAGGCGAAGTCCGGAGTTTTTGAGTCCGGTCGAGATCGGACGATTTCGTTGGTATGGGTAGCAGGGAGCGATTGCGGTGAAGCATGCTTTCTGTGCCAGGCCGTGTGCATTTGATCTTTTCCGAGGCCTTGTAAGGTAATTGGTCAGATGTGTATTATTAATGTTTCTTGAATATTCCTTTTTTTATGCATTTTTTTAGCTTTTTTTAAACTTTATACTAGGTTGCTGAATCTTGGATCGTTGAAAATTTTTTGTCTTCGAATATCTCGAATTCATTACCTCATTATATATTCACAGTGTAGCTATATCTCAAAGGTATATCACAGTTGGTAAAACTTAATAGGTATGTACAGAGGAAGGAAAAATAAAAATAAAAAGAAGAGCGCAAGGAGGTATCTATTCGCACAGCACACCGTAAATGAAACAAACAATTAAAAAAAGTAAATAAGTGACATCATAGGATTACTCATAGTAACTGAGCTCTATCCTCTCTACAACTAATATATGACAGCTATTAAAACATGTGAAGTGTTGGCGGGAATTTGCATGTATGGATAAGAAGGAAGAGCGAGGGAGAGGAGGTTTGAGACGTTGGCATATAACATATATGATAGTTTATACCTGTGTTTTTATGCGGCCAAGGACAGGTGCGCTAATCTTCGGATAGCTCGATCTCAGTCGAAGTACCGAAGATTTAAGTTTGCCGCCCATCTGAGATATCAAGGTTGCATTCTTATCTGTCAGGGCTTGATGAACCGATCCAGGCCATGTATTCATCATAATCGAAACCTACATTGGCCTCCTCCTCTTTTTCGAATGAAGATGTAGGAGAATCGAAGCTTTCAGAGAAGCTTGAATTTAGCAAGCCTATCTCAAGTGTTGGGCTGATGCAGTTCCTATTTGCGCAAAAGTCTCTAGGGGTGCCTGGGGTCGATCCGATTTCAAAAGAACTAGATTCTTGGAGTTGATGATCCTGCAATGTTGTAGTGTTCTGTACTGAAGCCTCTGTCGATGGTGGGGTTTGGACGGATATCATGCTCCCACTTGAATTGACACTGCCCACCTGAAGCGGCCGAAAGGGTATATATACTACTCTAAACCGATCCAGTATCTGATTCATTGCACTTTCCGATCTTTTCGAGATGCCATTAGGCATAACGATTGGGAGACGTGAATATTGCCCAGTCTATACAATGAAAAGAAGTAATTAGCATTCTGATGTTAAAGTTAATAGGCTCATGAAGTTTCAGAAACTTATAACTGGGATATATGATACATACTTCAAATCGCCACATTGGACTGATTTCTTTGTTACACCATTTGCATGGACCCCACGGCGCCCAATCAATAATACGCTCGCATAATTTCAAATTATCCAGTACGATAACAATCGCATGATCGCAGTCTCTATCGTTGATTGACTTGACAACTGCCGCGGCTGCTTCTTTCAATGCCTGGAAACACGGTTTTATCCCGGTGGCAGACATCGCCGGCCAGCGATAGTGGTAGAATAGATGAAGGAGATGATCGGATAGCTTCCATTGAGAAGGATTCGGTGTATTTGTTTGTGTATGCTTGCATACCGTGATGTAGCCTTCCAAACACTCCTTCGAAAGGAAACACTGACTATCCGGGTGTGTTAGGTCATTCAAGGTTGGCGGGAAAGCTTTAAAGGTTTTATCGGGATGACAAGGACCAGATGGGGACGCAGGAGCCAAATCGAAGGCATTGCTTGTCTGCTAATAATAAAGTGTGACACCTCGTTAGCATTGACGAAGTCATTGTTCGATCGAAGCGATGTTTTTAGTAGGGTTTGGGGATACATGAGCGTTATACGATATGGTGAATGTAAAATAGAAAGTAAGGGGGGGTTGAGACAACAGCCTGCTGCCCGCTCGTAGCTCGACAAAGAAGCAAGTCACAGCGTTTAATACATACTGACTCTAACCCTCTGGGTTGTTTTGCACCACTGGCCTGGAATATAGAATTTATTGAAGGAGTGAACAGCCCTTTAGAACCAAAGGCTGGCGTCGAAGCAGTAAATCCGTTTATAGGTGTTGCTAGATAATATATTTCAGTCTTACGCAAGGGGTGCGAATACCACCAGTCGAGAGCATCTCCCAGATCTGCAGAGGGTATGTGGGTTTACCTGCGGCGCCGAACCACTCTGGGATCTTATAGCCAGATGTTATATCATCCCAGAAGCTGTCCCAGTAGCTCTCTAAATTGTCGTAAGAGCTATCGGTAACGTTCGGACAATCATTTCGGTTTTTTCCACAGCTGTCCCCGCGACTGAAACCACCATCCTGGCGAGAAACCTCCCCATCTGGACCGGAGGCTTTCAATGCTTCCCGCCTGAGAAACCTTTTCAGCTTATCCTTGCTGATATCAACACCTCTTACTTGGATAACTGTGTCCTTTCCTTCATCTGCCCACCGTTGAAGAGTTTTCCTCACTGCAGCTTTCATTTCAGCAGTTTTAATGTTTTTGTCAATATCCCACTCTCGAATCTTGGCCAAATATTGCCGGCGACTGTGGTAATTCTCATGTTAGCTAATCCAAAATGTCGAAAGCGCAGAAGATGAGCCTTTTGAAAATGAAGCTAGCTCTAGAGTCAAAGAAGGAGTGTAAGCTATAAGATCGATTCACGAGCTATCATACCTTGCAATAAATTTGTGTTTGTTTTTCATAATATCCATACATTTCGCGAGTGGTAGCTTCTCGTCTACGTAGCAACGTACGAAGCTTTTCTTGTACATCTGCCATTCCCGCGGTCCTATAGCTCGTTCTCTTTTACTATAGCCTTTTGCAGCCGGCGCAGCCTCGTAGTCTGAACGCTTGAGCAGTAGGCCAGGCATGATGTAATTCGGCCGTAATGGAAAAAGTGTTGATATCTATAATTCGTAGCCTTGTCGGCCTGTAGTCGGTTTTTGAAGATTTTGTTGCAAAGAGCAGAGTGTGCGAGTTAAATAAGGGCCAGATTGAACTTGAGTTTGAGGATTTCGAGTTACTAATGTATGGCAAATAGATATCATAGAATATAGACATACCAGGAAGATTAATGGCTGGAGCAAGAAGGCTCTTTGAATTGTAGGCGGGGAGGATGTCATAACTCCAACCTTAAGCCCGAAGGGCCGCGTCGTCAAAAGTCCAATTTTCTATGATTGGCTCGTCACAAGCTCGTCTGCATAGCCACATTTGGCCATATATATGTTCAGCCTCGCATGACAGATGGCAGAAAGTTAAGAAGCACCTATGCGAGCCTGTTTTCAAGATCGACAGTATGGACACCTCAAACTAGTTAGCTAGATGACAGTCTCCAACTGTTAGAATGGTAACCAAATTCGCGAAGGGTTTAGATATCAACATAGCTACACTCCCTCTCGTCTCAAATGCTTAGCGAAAGAGCATTTATATCGAAGACAAGATTGTATAAATAACTCTTGTTCAAATGATACATCTTCCATCTTTTCGAACTGTGAATGACGCTAAATATCCATTTCGAGATTTTGCAAGCAGGCTCCTTATCATAGCTGTCCTTGTGTGGACATGTTACCAAAGTGCAAGTTGCTGGTACTAAAATACAACAGCCAACACAAAACGTAACAGGAGTCTGTGTTAACATTAAAGTGGTTTCTCAAGATGCCTAAGAGTACTTGTGATCTAGCGAAAACATTAAAGTTCAGTAAATCTACAACCAGGAATATATATGTAATCTGAAGGGAAGGTTGGGCCACCACTCTGGAATATAGAATTTACTGAGGGACAAATTCCTGGTACTAAAGCCTTGAGGTAAAACGGTTAAGACTAATGCCTATCCGGGTCTCTTAATAAATATGAGGTACTAGCTGTAGAAGTGGGAGTAATTCGCTGTTTTAAGTCTTGCATTTCCCTTACTCCACCAAAGAGTCTACAGAACTCTTGGTGCTTCAGACCTTGCTTCCTAACAACAATATTGGGAGTTATATATTAGTGTATACTAATATATCTTAGTCTCGAAATTCCATCTATAGAAAACACTGGCTAACCCTCAAGAATTCTTCTATAGTTATCGCTGTTCTCCGAACGTAACATATGCCATCAGAAGGTTCAACAGACGAATTACTAGAGTCCTACTTGCTAGGAATATCACAATTTTAGCACTGGCGGCTTGATATATACTTGATTGAAACCTGTGAATATCTTTTGTCAGGTCCTGTTACTTACAAGCCCAGCTGTGGACATTTGTACCTATTGTCGTAGGTTTCAATTATGAGTTTGGCGAAATGCACGTTTGGCGCTCTAAGATGTTTTCTTAGCTCCAACTCTAATTGGAAGACATTGGTGGCGTCTGCTAGGAACTTTGTTCCCATTGTTTTGCAATTGTTCACTGATTTCCTTTGCAATAGCTGAACGTGAGACGTAAAGTTTAGGCAACCCTCCACGATAATGCCTAACCTCTGCAAGGAGTCTTGGTGGTATTTGCAAGAATGGCGCTTGGTCAATAACGGTTCCTATAGCTGTTTGAGAAAGGTTTAGTTATAACGTTGATCGGTTGTGGATAAAATCGATTTTGCGGACGACGTGAGTTTAAGGATGCAAGATGAGATGTAGACCTCAGACTTACTTTGAAATTCGTCATCGATACAGCTCTCGCACCAGGTTCCATGGTATATCCTCGCCACATATATATCCAAAATGTATACACTTGTTGTGTTGCCTCTTCTTTTTCTTGACGACAAACAACCACATGATAAGCTTGCTCGCACTAAGCACCTTTGGCATCCACTGTGATCCTTCTTACGCATCAAATCAAGGCACATCTTGTAATAATTTGTTTCCCGCAGGAACGGCCCGATACTGTGACACACACATGTAGGTTGTTTCCGTGAAATAATCGTAGTATTAAGCGACTGGAGTTTGGCTTGCGATCGCGAGATCTGGTTATACCAGAGTAGCGGATTAGAGGGCCCGGTGGAAGCATAGAGTATACGACAGCTTTGCGAGAAGTGCAAAACGTCTAGAGGCATAGCTATATAGCTGGCAATTATATGATGGATCTCAGCAGGCAAATTTTGCAAGGGCGCCAGTTGCTAATTTGTGTTAGTTACAGAGGGTTAACTCGAATAATGCAAAAGTTTAGATTTAGATGAAAGTATTCTCATACAGATTCTCCTTCTTGCTTATCACAACTAGCCTGCTCTTTGGCTTCGGGCCTCTCAAAATCGAATGAAAATGGCACATTAGTCTTAGGCATCTCGGTACTCGAGAATCCGAATGAGAACGCTGCGGTATTTGAAAATTCGAATTGAAATTGTTCGCTTTTTACGCTCTGCGAAACCATCTGCTCGTTTGGGAGAAGGTTGAAATTATCCATGATGGCTAACAGGGCGTTTGGTGAAGGAATCGTTGAAGTTCGATCGTGTTGAGTTATAATCCAGATTTCATTCAAACTAGTCCAGCCTGAATAAAGAAACAACACCGCGGCTGAGTCATCATTGTCTCAATCTGTCTGGGCTACAACGGATTCTCTCTTTTCACTTTATACCATCAACACAACGCAAGAAAGGTTTCGAGACTATATCATTAAGTATGTAAGTGGGTAGACGTTCCTTTCTATATCTAAATTATCAACGCTGGGAAATTGATCTCGTCTTAGCCTGACACTTGACAGTAGAAAGCGAGTTGTGTAGGCTCAAAAATCATATGGATCCCGACCAAGAATTTATATTAGATAGGTAAGATAACATTCAAACTCCGCATATCCTTAGAGAACCTGTTTTCCAGTACCTCAAGTTGAACTTTGCGATTTTATCGATTGGGCGAGCAGACTCGACCATACCCATTTTTCGCAACGTCAATAGCCAAAAGCGCGGTCTACGTTGCGAAAATACAACAGTCAACACAAAACTCCTCGCGTCAGAACCCAAAGGACGGAGACTAAGAACCCCTAGCGCTAGCATCCTAAAGAAGATAACCAGGGGCTCTGGAAACGGAGTTTACCGTTCCGACCCAGCTCTCGCATCAAGAAGCCACCCGCAGCCAGAAATAGATGCTATCGGACGAGAAACCTAGCTCTGAATATCAGGCTAAAGCCACGCGTTTACCAGACTTCGAAATATATACACCACGAAGCTGCATATCGAAAGTGGCGTGGTATATTCAGTCTTGATGCAGAAACTTCGCGAAGGTGCATATTCGATACACATGATTAAGCGGCATTCTCCGATATATGTACTAGCAGCTGCGCAGGGAGAAGGATGTAGGCTAGGGTCAAAGTTTGAGCGAAACGGTCACTCTGAGACTGATCCTGGCGTGTCCAAATATGAAAAGATAAAAGAGAAAAAGCCAATTCTTCTAAGAGATTCATCACATGGTATCGTATTTGGAACCAAGGGGAGAACTTTCTGACGTCGAGGTAGAGTTCGTGGTTACACGGTGCCCCACAATCGTATGAGGAAACTTCGTCAGAATCAAGTTTCAAGAGGCTAATATTTTCAACTGCCAAGGTATTGCAACCCTGAAAAATTTAGATAGCCATTTCTTAGAATGTAGAATTTCCTAGGCCTAAGCCCCGGCCCCCAAGATATATACTGACATATATCAATAGAAGGTTTGGCTATATAGTTGAAAATATGCTGGGCCATATATACTTGACCTGATACCAAATGATCCGTTCTGTTGGATCTCCCATCTGCCACCGAACCAAGCGGAAGCCTTACCGTATAAACTAGAGAGAAAAAACCTTTAAGCGAATTCTTTACAAAACCAACTAAAGCATGACCGATAGTTGCACAATAGGATCAGACTGCCGCAACTTCCTTGGCGTATACCCAATTAACCGGTGCCGAGGCGGGTCATACTAGGGTCAGAATCCGCCGCATATATGCATTTCGCTAAAGAGTTTCGATCGGACAAGGGTTCCGACTCGGGAAACAAGATGAGGTTTCGTTTGGTTTTCCTCCTTGCCGTAGGTATTGCAGGATCGGAATTGTGGATGCAATGCTCCACCACTAATAGCCACGGGTTGTAATGGTTTATCTTGCGGCTGATGGGCAAGCCCAGGGGAGAGTAGATATCAACGATATGTATAGATAGGCAAGGGTTTGTACAACTTTTGCTAAATGTACTAGTACTAATAGACATATATAGTCTACTATCTCTGTGATTTAAATAGTTGGTTCACCCTGACATCGCTGTTCATCACGCCATTTAAATTGATAATCAAGACTGGTGTTAAAAGTTACTCTAGCTGTTGGATCGATTTATTTAGATATACAATGCGCTCTAGCGTTCTTCTCCTCTTGGGTCTCCAAGCCGTAGACCTCACCCTCGCGCAAGGTATACTATGGCAACAGGTAAATATGGATTGCATACCTTCCATCAATAACCACACATCTACAATCTCCTAACATTTTCTCTTCTAAAAGTGTGGTGGAATCGGCTGGACTGGTGTTCAAGGCCTCTGTCTGCCCGGAGGAACGTGTACTACACTTAACGCTTACTACGCGCAATGTATCCCAGCCACGAGCACCACTAAGACAACCACTTCAACGACACGTTATGGAACGACTTGCGCCTCAACTTTGACGAAATGTGCTACAGCCAATGGTAAGTCCCCATGCTCCGGTTTTAAAGTCTATAACTAGACCACGAAAAGCGGGTTTAGTAGTTAATACCAATAAAATATAGGGTGCTGCGGAACGACCAGGACGAATTGCATAACCTATTGTTCCGGACAATCAACGACTTTCCCCCCAACCACCATGGTCACTTGTACCTGTCTTCCTACAACTACATCTTATACAGGCTGCGTTTCGACAAGCACTTGCACCACTTACCCGTGTAAGCATCCACATGAAGTTGCTCCCTTTGGATAAGCATAACGTACTGAGAACAACAGTTTGCTGCGGTGCCACCAGGACTAATTGCAGGGGATACTGCGCTGGTCAACCGCCACCGACTATCACTCTAACAACCGTTTCATGCCTGCCCTGTACAACGACCACTACGACTCCTCCGCCGCCAACGACCACGATTACAACTTGTGCTACTACCAGCACATGTACTCAGTATCCATGTCGGTAACTTTCCAAACCACTGATTGAGATACCTGTTTAGGCTAACATGCAAGAATACAGGGTGCTGTGGTGCTACAAAGACCGACTGCAAGCCATACTGTTCTGGCAGCGAAGCCCCAACTTTGACGAGAACGTATGTGACTTGTAGCTGCAAGTCATCAACGACTACCACACCTACACCCTCATCATCCAGGGGAATGACCGACTGCGTCGCAGCGAGTACCTGCCTTACGTATCCTTGTGAGTTTATACCCTTCGCACCCAGTTCGTATAGAAAATATCACCGGGTCGGTCTCTAATGGATTTACATATTTTAGGGTGCTGTAACGCTAGCAGGACCACTTGTCAATCTTGGTGCATGGGCCAGCAGCCAACCTACTCATTGTCGACAATGCCTAAGCCCACTTGTACCTGCACGACTTTCGCCAAGGCCAAGGCCAAGAGACAGGACGATATCGCCCCAGCCCCGACGCCCTGTCCAAAGGAAACATATTATACAACCTATCCACGTGAGTTTTGAGAGAGGTTTTCAAGATCTATTCAAAACCGGGTGTGGTATTAATAATATCATATAGTATGCTGTGGGAATTCTGGAACTGCTACTGGTACCGTTTGCTCCGGTACTCCTCACACTTCGATCCCCCACCCCGTGGTGAGATGCGCGAGTTGCCCACCTACGACAACAGCTTGTACAACGACCTGTCCGTTGGAAACCTACTACACCACCTACGCATGTGAGTTGTGAATATCGAGCATCGCTTGAGTTTTATACTTTATCGTGATGCTGAATGGTGCTTGTGAAATATTAGTGTGCTGCGGAGCCTCGGGAACAGCAACTGGTAGCGTCTGCAGCGGTGCCAAACATACCACAATTGACCATCCTATTCCAAGATGTGTGAACTGTACTTCGACAACCTGCCCCTTGGAAACATACTATACTACATACGCGCGTAAGACCCACCTTGACTACCCCCATAGATTTTTAAAATCTCTAACGTGAATTCCATAGTATGCTGTGGTGCCTCTGGAACAGCAACCGGTAGCGTCTGCAGCGGATCTCGTCATACAACGATTGACCACCCAATCCCGAGATGCGTGCCATGCACTACCACAACCGGAAGATTCACCCTAGCTACTGCCATTGTTACTAGGATTGATACACTGCAACTTGCATAGATACGTTACTCTGAAGAGTAATTTGACCAGTAAGCTAGTTGTCCGGAAATGGCATATGTGTAAATACTAGCGCTAGCTAGGAAAATATGACATGATATTCGAGATCAAAATTACGAGCGAAAATTTTATTTTAATGGTTTTCAAAAGAAATAGTACTTGTAGTGATTCACAACAGTATTAGTCTATATAATACCAGATAACATCAGGCAAAAGGATCAGAAAAGTAGTGGTTATCAGGGTCGTTACTGAGGATTGTCTAGATTGTTTTGTTCATATGTTAACTCGCTTATTATATATACATTATCATAGGTAAAATGGCTCTATAAAGCGCCGAGTTCTTTCAGTTTGGAAATGAGGCCATCGACATCAGCAACCTTGCCTCCTCCTTGTCTCGGTGGTGGCTCTATGCAAACAATTAGCTTATAATCTCAAAAACATGGAAAGAAAAGAAAGAATAGATGTTCTATAACTCACCATTAACCTTCAACGTCTTGAGCCTATTCTCCGCTCTGACCTGAAAGTCTTCCAGTTTGGTCTTCTCCAACTTCTTCTTCTTTGCCTTCATGATATTCGGCAAAGATGCATATCTCGGCTCGTTCAATCTCAAGTCCGTAGTAACTACCATGGGCAGCTTTCCCCTCACAACCTCCGTTCCACCGTCCACTTCCCTGCTAACCTTCAGATACTCCCCATCGAGCGTAACTTCACTCGCACCACACGCTTGCCCCCACCCTAACAGCCCAGCCAACATCTGTCCAGTCTGTGAAGAATCATCATCGATACTCTGCTTCCCCAAGATCACTAAATTCCGCCCCTCCTTCTCTACAACTTCTTTCAAAATTTTCGCAACCTGCAAGGGTTCCAACATCTCATCCTTCTCCCCTGTTTCGACATGAATACTCCGATCGCAGCCCATCGCCATCGCAGTTCTCAACGTATCGGCGGCTTTCGCAGGACCGATTGAGAGTGCGAGGATATCTTCTACCGTCTTATTCGTGTGTTTTTCGCGCAGACGGACCGATTCTTCGACCGAGAGCTCGTCGAAGGGGTTCATCGAGTGTTTAACACCCGCGGTTTCGACGGCGGTTTGCGCCTTGTTGACGCGCGGTTTGACGGCATAGTCGATTACCCTTCAGCGAAACCGGAGAGACGTCAGTATTTCGTGATAACCGAGGCAGATTCTTAGAGGTGACGTGGGTATAAGGAACAGCATACCGTTTTACGGGGACGAGGATTCGGAGTGTAGCCATGGTGAAGAGGGATATTACTTGTAACTCGCCCAATTGTAGCTATATTGCCTGGGAGCTGGGAGAGATACTCGAGGCTGGAAGGAGTGTGACGTTTGGGGAAGAATGAAGCTGCGACCAGGGAGAACAAAATTTTGAAAGTTGTGTTGTGCAGAGGTTACCGTCGGCTCCGATCAGTGCCCATCCTCAACACCAACTTTCGGCTTGTGATCGCCCTCATCCTTATTGATATAAGAATAATATAGTACATTCCAAAGTATTTCTGAACTGTTATATGATATAAACTTGGGTGGTATGTAGATAAACTAGACTTCAGTATTTCGGTATTGAGAATTTTGGTCCAATTGAAATCTATACCTCGTACACGCTGTATATGAAATCCACCATGACCAATTGGAGAGCTTCCGGGTGGGTACATGATACATGACATAGCTTACGCATGCCTGCATAAGGCTAGAAGTTCGTAGGAGCAAAGCATCGAAATCAAAGCAAGTTTACGAGAGAAGCATTTCCAATAGTACCACTCTCACACGATCAAATTCGATATATTTCGCAGTCTGGATCGAACCAGAAGTTTGCACAGCCCAGTGCCCACCGCTGCCATCCCTCGAACTGGCAGTGCGAACCCTCAGAACGGCTAGTGTCGTCATGCACCCAAGGAGGGTAAAAAGAAAGCTTCTCCGAATTCCGAATCCGTATGTTGGTACTTTTGCCCCACCTGCTTGCTGCTTGCTCCCTCTCCTGCAAAACGACCTTCAAACTAGCTTGCTTTTTCTTCGTCGGAGACCACGTTTTTTTGCCCTATTTTGCTGCTGCTTGGTTCGATAGCCCGAGAGTTTACTTGTTTATGATAACTACCCCGCTGCAAATGCAAGCACAAAATAAAGGTTGCGGCAGAAAGAGAAACCCAGACTTCAGCTCCCTAAGCTTCTTGATCATTTCTTAGCCTGCCTGCCCTTTCGCCCAAGGAAAGCCTAAATCTTATATAATCAAACCACCTACCCAGCTCAGCCTCGGTCCATATAACCAGTGAATATCTTATATAAGGAAATAAAAAGAAAGAAAGAAAACCGGAACCTATTCTTCTTTGTTCGAACGATGGTACCACATACCTCTCTCTTCTCCTCTCACTGCTGCCCACGCGTCAAAAGATGCATCTCGTTTGCGCAGCAGCGAGTAACAACATAAAGGACTAACGATACCCAAACACGCAGGCTTTCAAACCCCCGCAGTCGCAGACTAATCAGCTGGATGCTGATGAGATCAGTACTTTTAGAGAAGCGTTTAATCATTTCGTAAGTTCGCATTCACCCTTTTTTTAGTCCTTTAGAGCTGACTGAAGTTATTACAGGACAAAGATGGCAATGGTTAGCTCTCCCCTTCCTCTCTCCCGCGAATGACCTCCTTGGGGAAAAAATACAACGTTCAACACATGCACAACTTGATTTAAAATTACACACTTATGCAGGGAACCCGGCTAACATGACCATTGCATAGGCGAAATCTCCATCGATGAACTCGGTGCCGTCATGAAGTCTCTCGGCCAGAACCCGACTGATTCAGAACTGCGGGATATCATCAACGAAGTCGACGGCGATAACAACGGTACAATCTCATTTGATGGTAAGATTTTTCACCCGACCCAAATCATTCAACTCACCAATCATATATACTCACTCACTTCTACCCACCCTTTCAGAATTCCTGACCCTCATGGCACCCCGAGACAGCCATCGTGATATAGACGAAGAACTCCGCCTCGCATTCGATGTCTTTGACGCCGATAAAACCGGCACGATCGATGCCAAGGAACTCCGAAAGGTCATGAAGGCGTTAGGTGAAACCCTTACGGACGATCAAATAGACGATATGATCAGGGAGGCCGACAAAGATGGTAATGGAACGATTGACTTTGATGAGTTTAAGGCAATTATGCAACTTTAAGGATAGCAATTGGGAGGCTGTGTTTGTTATATCGGAAGTTGGAATTCATGGTGATGAATAGGCTGGTAACTTGGAGGGCGGTTGATTGGCTCTGAGAAACTGGCGGTTGGGGAAAGCTAGGGATAGGTATTACTCAGCGGCACTGGAACTGTCGTAAAGGTCTTGTTCGTAACTTTATAAATATATACATTAGCTCAGACAATATGGATGAAACTCGTGACATGGACTCTCATATTCATACCATTGATCAGCTATTATCGGACACCCCCCCAAATTTTCAGTGCGTGTTCCATAAAGTATATTGATTTCTTCGGCAACCGCCTCTATTAATCCATCGTTCAATGCTTCTTTCCTCTTCATGGTAAAAAAAGTTGCCCCTCTAAACCAAGAACATCATGAACAGCAGGACAATTAATGTACACGTGATTCTCCGATTCAGAAAAAACAAAAAGATAACAAAAACAACAGTCCCGTTTCTCTAGCCTTTCTTTTCCGAACCCAGCAGTATAATATAATCAAGGAAAAATACGCGTAAACCACGAAACATCAAGGGTGAAATTTCCCGTCGCTCTGTGTAGAAGTTCTTTTTATCTTTAGTCTCTGTAGTCTAACAATAAACGACCTGTGTGACCTGTGTGACCTGTGAAGGAGGTTAGTATAGTAGTAACACACGAAATGAGAATATAGAAGGGATAAGAATCAAGGAGAAAAAAAGAAGCAAGATATCTCGAGAGAACTGTAGGAAATAGAGCAAAGAATAAAAGACGACAAACGCAAGCAAAATCTTCCCAACATCAAGACACCGTATCAAGCAACAAGCTCCTAGCAAACTGATCACCACCGTCTCCTATAATTCACCGTCTGGGACTTCTTTCACGATACGGCCCTCGCCGATCGCCCCTGCCTCCATCACGAACCCAATCTCTTCGCTCGAAATCCCTATCCCGGTCTTTGCTTGTCCAGCTGTCTCCGATAGCTCTGCCACCTCTTCCACCCCTTCCACCCCTCGGAGCGCCACTAAACCCGCCTCTCCATGGTTCAGAAGTCCCTTTCCTCGCTGGTCGCCCTCTAACCTCTCCCTCCACAGGACCCCTCGCAATTCTTTCTCTAGCGGTTGCCTCATCCACCGGTTTATAATAAATTTTTGGCTTCGTCTTCGTGCTCAAAAACAGCTCGTCCAGACTGACGACCTTTGCTCCTGGCGGAATCGCATTGGCACCCGTAGTAGGGGTGATAGGCGTGGTAGCCGAAAAGCTCGAGCGTCCCCTCGGTCCCACTGGAGCATCTGCCGGCGCAGTTCCTCGTCCAACACCACTCACACTTCCTCTGGCGGGCCCAGCACCAGAATACTCCTCATGAACAGCCTCAACGCCATCTTCTGAATCACCATAGGTAATAACATATCTTACCCCTCTATTATCTTTCTCCCGAGAAATCCAACCATCGACTCTATCCTCGGGCACATAGTCGGCAAAGAGTACCTTCCGATTCTTCTCGTTCGGGAACAACTTGCCGTGGACCCCATTTCTAGCTCTCGAGCATGCTTGAACACTTGAAAATATAGCGAAACAATGCGTCTTGATACCGTCGAGGTATATCATCTCCAACATGCTTTCATCTCCAGTGCTCGGGTCTGAGGATTTGCTGGCGAGTTGGACCAAATGGGTTCGTAGTTGCGATTCCTGTAGCGGGCGAACTAGTTCGCGGATATACAAGGCGCGTGTAGCGGGGTGGATAGCGGGAGAAACGACATCTCCATCATCTGAGCGCGTTGGAGATACACCTCCTGTCGGGTGGGTAGTAGGGGATGGGTCTTCTTTGTTAAATAGCGATTTGAATCTTGCATCCTTAGTGCTGACAGCGATGGACGGCCGTTGACGGAGTTGTGAGGGTGAGGGTGATCGTGTGCGGGAGCGGGATCGCGAGGGACGACGGTTATGGCCGCGAGAATAGGAACGTGATCTTGACCTTGATCTTTCGCGAGGGGACTTGCGGCCACGTTCGGGTGAATCGGTAGATATAACGGGTGCATCGGTCATCGAAACCTCATCTTTACCGGGGAGCTCTTCTTGGATACGCGCCTTCTTCGCTTCAACCTCTTCTATACGAACCGACGGCGACCTGGAACGCTTTCTTCTCTTAGTTAGATCAGCTTCAATCGATTGGACGGATTCTGGGGGTTGTAGCGGGGTAGGCGCGCTAGTAACTGGTTCGAGGACGTTTTCAGGTTCTTTTGGTGTTTCTTGAATCTGAACGGGCGTGGCTACGGCTGTTTCGACGGTGGGCGCGAGAGGTGTCGGTTCCAGTTCCGGTTCCGGTTCTGGTTCTGTTGGTTTATCCTCTTCCATTGGTGACTCCAGAGCAGCGGCGGCTTCTGTTTCTGCCTTCTCTTCTTCTTCTTCTTCTTCTTCTTCTTCTTCTTCTTCCTCCGTCACCATCTCGACATCGACATCTTCCTGGGGCTCTGTCGGCTTTTCGACTGACAATGTAGATGCTGAAGTGTCAGCCTCCTCTTTGGCATCTTTGACTTCGGGCTTAGATTCCTCCTTCTCAGATTCTACTAGGTTTTCCTTCGGAGTCGTATGGTCGACTGTAGCGGATGACGATTCATCTCTATCGCCCGGCGTATCAGCGGCAGTAGCTACTGTAGGCTCTTCCTCCTCTGCTTCTTCTTCCTCTGCTTCTTCTTCTTCTTCTTCTTCTTCTTCTTCTTCTTCTTCTCCTTCTTCTTCTTCTTCTTCTTCTACCTCAGGTTCAGGCTCAGCAGCCGCATTCTCCGCTTCAAGTGCTGCAGTAAGACGCTCCACCAGTTCCTTCTTGAGACCGCCGACGGCGAGGCCGCGTTTCTTCAGTTCGACTTTCAGCTCGGTCACCTTGAGCGAAGCCGGATCCATCTTGGGTGGTTGGCGATGGGATAAAGATGGGACGGTTTGTTGCGCGTTGTGACGTAGAAGGCGAAAGTTGTGCAGAATTATTCGGTAGCGGCAGGTGGGTCTTGGGTACCCAACAAACAGACGGTGGCAACAAAGGACGGAAGGAGCGGACGATACGGTTGTGTTACAATGGGGATGTAGTAGCGACTGGGATTGGGACGTGTCTACATTGGTGAAGGCGATTGTTGGTTTGGTGATGGCGATGGTGATGGTGATGGTGATGATGAATGAAGGTAGAAGGTTGGAAGAGAAAGAGGGCGATGGAGGAGGATTGTTTTCTCAGAAGGCAGGAAAAGGAAAGTGTTCGCGTTTTCCCAAATTAAAATTTCCGAACAAAGAAACGCCGCGGAAGACCGCATCGACAACACAATCCTTGTTACCATCGCAGACCCCGACTTGCTATTTTTATTTATTCTGCTCTTCGTTTGTATTTTTTTTAATTTTCATACCCTCTTCCTGTAAGTTAAGTTATTGTACTAGTTTTCGTCGTTAGTATCAAGCTATCCAGCAGGGTAATAATGAGAGGATTGCATAAGTATGCGGGCTTTATTCCACAGCATGACCTTCTCAAAGAGACCCACGCTTACCTTTGAATACGATATAATAAATACAGTTCTACTACATGGTAACCTACATGGTCAAAGAAAGTACCAGTCCTTGTCTTTCACGTCGCCAATAAACCCGACTTCGCGTTCGACATTCGAACCCTACCTTTTTTCCTTCGTTGAAGGTCCAGCCATTTCGGCCCCAACATTGTTTATATTGTCTCGGCCATAGCCTGCTATATTCATTGCTTCCAGTAACTTTCTACATATTCATCCATTCTCTCAACGTACTCTTCACCACCAGTCGCCCACCCTTTGATTCCGCCGATCAGAATCATACTCGTCATCCCAACACTGTCGTCGTTCTGCTCGTCGATATAATCTTGAAACCATAATGCGCATCTGGTACCTCTCCCTTTGCTCGAGTCTATATTCAGAAAAAGCGAATAGTTTAGATTTCTTATGCGTGAATTCTGTAGTCTGTTGAAAGGCGGGAGAAATGAACCACTCACTGCAGAACCAAATCACCTCTCTGACCCCCGCGGCTTTAAATATTGAATACCAGGTTGGAATGGCGTTATAAAGGCTCTGCGCAGGTATATTTATCGAGCCTTTTACAGATCCACCCTACCAATCGTAACATATTAGTTATATGAATTCATCTTTATTGCACAAATCTCGATCTCGTCATGCAGTTTCTTGAAAGAACGATTGCTATCCCTCACCTCGTAATCATTCCTCCGGACATCGATCAAGACATAATCGTTGACTCTGAAGGTTTTTGTATCCTTCATATACGTAAGAACTGAATCACGCTTGATTTCATGGGGCCGGCGGGGCTCCGGTTCGGGGTATTTCGAATACCAGGGAGCTGGAGTTGCGGCGGCGGTAGGTTCTGGATCCATTGATTCGAGAAGATATCGTATGACGACGAAGAAGACCCCTGGGCGTTTTAAAGAATAGAGAAGATCTGTTTGTATCAAACTCCTTATATACTGCGATGCGATCTTGACTGGGCCTGTGGTATATTTTGATACGTGTTGTGGCGGGATTCGGATCTAGCCGTCATGAACCTCGAAGATGTCACTGCCAAAACATGATTGGCTGCGCCAATTCGCTACATTATTTTTTGCATGGGTCACGAATATCTTTGATAGCTCATGTACGTCTTCCAAAATTGTTTTATTCTCTTCAGTCCTTAATTTAAGAGCAAGTAAAATATACTTGATAACATTTTCTCTCTCTCTATTTCTCTACCCAATTAATACAATCTCCATCATCAGTCATGAAATCTGAAAATGAATCGACTTTTACTCAACCTCGGCCTCCAGCCGAAAGGGCAGATCTCGAAGGCCAAAATTCGATTGAAAAGCCGGACAGGAAATTATCAGCATTCAAATCGCTAGGTCTATTGGACCGTTATCTAGCAGTTTGGATACTGCTGGCGATGATTATCGGAGTGCTCCTTGGGAATTTTGTTGAAAATACTGGCCCTGCGCTTCAAAAAGGGAAATTCGTGGGAGTTTCCGTCCCGATAGGTATTTGACACCCATATTTTTAAAGCTGCAACTGAAGTAACAAAGACTTTTTTAGCGGTCGGGCTGTTGGTCATGATGTATCCGATATTGTGCAAGGTTCAATATGAGACGTTACACATTCTTCTTCAGAAACGCGATCTGTGGCTTCAAATCGCATTCAGTGTTTTTGTAAATTGGATCGTTGCACCCTTTTTAATGGTAATTATCCTTCAAGTCCGCTGAGAATCGACCTCGAAGATGCTGATAGAGTTATAGCTTGGTTTGGCCTGGGCATTTCTACCAGACAAAAGTGATTTGCGAACCGGATTGATCCTCGTCGGTCTGGGGAGATGTATAGCTATGGTAAGCATTGTCGATGCACCAGTTTACCCTTCGGTCAAAACTAATTTTCCACGTTTAGGTCTTGATATAGAATGGCCTAGCAGGTGGTGATCAAAACTATTGTGCCATCTTGGTTGTAATCAACTCGGTCCTTCAGATGGTGCTGTTTACACCGCTTGCTGTATTTTTTATTCGCGTTATCGGTGGCGCGGACCAACTAGAGCTCTCATATTCAACAGTAGCAACCAACGTGGCCGTGTTTCTTGGGATACCCTTAGGCGCGGCTATCTTGACAAGATTCCTCGTCCGCAAGCTCGCAGGACCCGCCGGGTACGAGATTTTCATGAAATGGCTATCTCCGTGGTCATTACTCGGACTTCTCTACACAATTTTGATATTATTCGCATCCCAAGGCCGCCAAGTTGTTCACCAGATCGTCTCCGTGGTTCGCGTCGCCGCGCCTTTAACCGTCTACTTTTTGATCATTTTTCTCGCCACATTGTTTGCGACGCGTAGGCTTGGATTTGGGTATAAGCTTAGCGTCACGCAGAGCTTTACTGCCGCCAGCAATAACTTCGAGCTGGCCATAGCCGTCGCTGTTGCAACTTTTGGCCCTGAAAGCGATCAGGCGTTAGCATCGACCGTCGGCCCGCTCATCGAGGTTCCTGTCTTGATCGGCCTTGTATATATTGTACGAGCTATTGGTAAGAGGTGGAATTGGAAGGATTAATATCGCTCACTTCATTTATCGAAGCACTTTGCGCTTGACCCAGCGCTTTCAGAAAGGCGATTGATATTGAAGAACCCGCCAGAGACCAACAATGATACCGCAAGGGTTGTTGGCTGTTTTTTGACTTTTTCTTTTATATTGATTGACGGGGTTGGTCGAGGAAAAGATGTTGATACGGTTGGTTGTATCTCGGCTGGAAGCGGACAGAAGGACAACTTTGTTCAGCACCTTGTGCGAGAGCATAAAATGCCTGAAGTGAAGGTTAAAGCTCTGCCACGAACACCTAGAATCGAGCCTAAGATCAAACGGTTAATCTGAATGAATTCTATGACGGCGATGAATGAACAAAGCTTAGCGGTTTAAGTTAAGTTTGGGATATAATATCCAAGAAATTGACTCTTCTCAAAGATATTCAAGGCAGGAGCTTATACCAAGCTCGAAGCTCTCAGACTAGCGTACTATTTAATTCCGAGACTACGTAGAAACCATCAATACCTTGGCCATGTAAGCCAGTTCCGATCATGTGAAATCTGTGCAACATGTCGCATTGGACTTGGAACAGCCATCGGGATGTCCCACCGTTTACAAGATTGGCCCGCCGCTATGCCGTTACCAGTTGCCTTTCTCTCTTTTTTTGACGTGGTATGTCAACTAACGACATCAAAGTGACATCATAAATCCGGGGCAACCCAAAAAAAAAAAGTTGATGGAAAAGCGCCGAAAGTGAACTCCAATGCGAAGAAAGCAAGTAGAATATAAATACACAATCTTCGTGTGTAATTTCTTCTCTCTTTACTTCAAACACCAAAAATTCATCTTCAACATAGACAGCTTCTGTAAACTCATCATCATATCAATTTAATTTTGAAACTGCAATTACAAATCAAGACCTTAACACCTCGCAACACATATCACCACACATTCACAATGTCGTCATCACTCATCCGCCGAAGCATCTTGACCCGTTTCCCAGTTGCCACCAGGCCGCTGTCTACTTCTATTGCTTACAGGAAGACCGTGACGGAAAGTGTAAAGGTAAGAATGCATTTCCCTTTGTTATCTCCACAGCAATAGCATGCGTGCTAATAAAGCGTCTCAAAAAATCTAGGAGACCGTCGACAGTGTTGACAAGACGGCCGGTCAAACCCTCGCGGCCGGTATTCAAAAGACCCAAGAGGCTGCTGGTGCCGTAAAGGAGACCGTTGGCGGTGCTGTCGGCAACGCGCAGAAAAACGCCCCCTCGGCTGATGAAGCCAAGGGTATGGCCAAGGGCAAAGCGGAAGAAGTCAAGGGCAAGGCGAAGGGGACAGCTAGTGAGATTAGTAAGTAAAATCTCAGATAATACGAGTAAAAATCTGTGAGGTTAGTTAGACTGAGAGAAGGCTGACAAAATGGCGATTTGCAGGCGGAAAGGCGAAGGGTGCGTACGAAGAAACAAAAGCGAATATGTGAGATGGTAGCGGATTAAGGATTAAATATTAGAAGTTGCAATTGAGGTGCATAAGCTTTTGACCTTTCAAGGGGGGAAATTGGGGGGAGGCCCTGTAGTTACAAAGGGTATAATGGTTTAATTCTTGATGAAATGGCATGTACATTCATGGCTTGTTTTCTGTGAATATCCATTTGTCGATTGAAATGAAACGAAAGGCCGAGGTGGAAAAGGGTCATCTCTCAAATCTAGTTTCGCTGGTGTAGTTTTTCGCTGGACCTTTGACGTGATATATCAACGACCAGGTTTTTAGTTCATCGTGTTTGAGGTGAAACTCGTATTTCGCTGCGTAGTTGTCGTTTACGCATAAGTGATCTCCAGCCGCGATAACCTTACAATTAAGTCTTCCGGCATCCGTCAGGACTATAGGATGCCCTTGATCGAAGATAATCTCATGAAATAGGTAGTCCGGCTCCACACCTAGGTGCTCTTCAAAGCTTGCGTTGTTATTGTTGCTATCTTTATCACCACGTGACTCCTTGACGAACCAGGCTGATATCTTGTCCTCGTGCTCGTCATAACAGTAGATGTACTTCTTATTCGCCCGTAAGACAAGCCCAGTCTCGGTTTTGAGCTCTCCAGATTCACTGTACAGCAGTGATTTAGCTTGAGAACCGTATGGCTTGAGCGTAGCGGTGCCGGTGAAGGTGCCGGAGGGAAAAGAAGGGAGGGAAGAAGCTAGAGTTCGATGGAGAGTCCATGTACCACGAAGGGCGGTGAAAATGGACTGAGAGGTAGACATGTCGGAATTTTGGAAATTTAACAGTCGCAATGAGAGGGCGATGCACAGGCTCCAACGGGGCTTTGGGCGGGAACGTAGCAAAAGACACGATCACCATATCAGCATGGCCTGGCAGGGTGCCATGCAAGGAGAGGCAACCCAACGCAAGACACGTCACTTTGCGTGGTCCCAGACAATAATTGCTCTGGAATCAGGTCTGCTAAACCCCGATTCCGTGGTGACCAAGCTACGCTCTCATATAACTACTTAAGTACTTAAGTTAATTATGAAGTCCAATTAATGGGTTTATGAAATTTTGGACACAAAAGGCGGTGGTACTACCCTAAATCTAGACCATGGCCGATACGTTATTATGAGGGAGCGAGATGGCTTCCATACACCTTGCTAAGTGAACTGTTAATTTTTTCCAAGTTTGAGTCGATAGTGGTATTGTAACTGAAAAATGTTGTTTGTTGCTAACAAGGCTGCTGCTCCACGTCATCCACATCATCCACACCATCCACCTTCTCCCCGCCAGCTGTGGGCTTGTGGTCAACATTTCTTTGTCTTCTACCTACGACTGGAGCTCGGTCCCTGGATTTTCCCTACTGACGGGTCGATTTGGCTCGGCTGGGATCACTTTTTATGCCGCTACCATCATCTCATCAACCAGACTCAGACGCAGAGCTAAAGCGGGCCACCAGCAAGCGCTTTGTATCCTACCATCTCCAATGTTCAATAGAGTCGATGGCCTCATCCTCTTCCATCCGCATCGCAAGCTGCAGAATTAAACTTCTGGAGGGTCTTTCTCAGAAGTTTCAAGCGGGGATGGACCCCGGGCTTCCTATTGGATTTCGGATTCACTGGATCCAAACTACATGGGGAAAGCAATCAGCATGCTATCAAGGCCTTTAATTCTTACATCTTGTGATTCTTACATCTTGGAAGTCCTCTTGCATTACAATAACATTAAATTACTTGCTTTCGCAAGTGGTATCGCATGTACTTCTTATGGATATACACAAGCTCGGAATTTTTATTTTCCATCTGTAAGGAAAAGAGAAAACAAAGAAATGATAAACCGTTTCTGCGAAGCTTTCAACCCGATTGATTAATTGGTTGGAGGTTGCTTATAACTAGCATGCGCCCGGACCGGCCGCACATTGCCTTACTACATGTGGCATCGTCGATTATAGTTCTGGGGTTGACCATATTATATGTTGGAGTATGAACATATGGAGTGGTGGACATGCAACTACCCAGATTGTAATCACAAGTGCTATTACCAGAAGAAAACTGTCGGGCACTGCGTAGTAGCATATAAGCCGCCTATTATGATTTTCAGTACACTCTGCTGCCCCTTTTATCGATTGGAGATACATCGAAAATTAAAGGTAAAAGAAAATATCTGAGTATTTCCGTAGAATTATAAATGGCCTGCGCGGGGTCGGCATTCACCAGGCTCAGAATACCAAGGAGACATATAAAAGCCTTACTACATCTGCACTCCTGGTTATTATCCAGCCGCGATAGAATTGTTTCGGGCACACCTGTTATAGGCTGCGGAGGGGAGAAACAACAAAGGAATGTTTGAGGCACAAAAGTCAGCCCCATTATCTACTAATCCATATGTCCAGTCTCTACTTTATCCCAAGGCCTGACTTTTCAAAACTAAGATTCACCAACAAACCCGAAAAAACCCGACAAGAACCAGCGCCAATATATGGAATAGCAGCTTTAGCACTGGAATAGCTAGGTACGAAGACAAACTTCCAAATTATTACACCCCATAAAATCGTATAGTAACTCGATAGCTCTTAAATTCTCACTTTATGCGGTATCGACAGCGACGTCAATGCAATGTTTTCTACAGAGGCCATCATTGCCCTCATTACTTTAGTCTTTGGGCTTCCACTCTTAGCTATTGGAAGTTACCAAGCCTACATCCAACGAAGAGCTCACCAAAATCAAAGACAAGTTGACCTTGAAAGTATGAGCCCTCTCTCCCATTTTTTTGTACCTAAGATCAATTTTGTGCAATTTCACAAATGTGAGCCGACCACTAATGTAGCCTTAATGGTCGTCGATGAGGGTAGGGGCCAGATACAACGACCAACTTGTTCTTCTCTATCCCCCCCAACCCCCTTCTGACTCCTCCATAGCTTTCACACTCTATTGGACTTTGGACTTAAACCGAACGGATCCATTTCACTCTTATCACTCAGCAAACGGTATGGCCTTGTTACCAGAAAATGGCCTCGCCTTCCAATCCACTCTGGGCTACAACCCAAGGCACCGTTTCAGCAATGGTGTATATGAGTTAGAATGAGGGCCTAGGAGGATGGGCGAGCAGAAATTTGTACCTTATGAATCAAAGTATAGTTACAGATTGGGCAAATATAAGCACTGAGGGTAGAATAGTGAATATTGAGTAAATGTAGTATTTTAATACGATGTAAGAGGAAAGGCATGTCAAGTTTTGAGCATTGATCTGGTAGGAGATAACAGAGATGAACTATGAATTCATAAATCTACAAGTATATGTATCTCGCAGTTCGGGGTTTTAACCGGCGAGACTAGATTCTAATAAAAGGCAGAATTTGTAGAATTGCAAAAAAAATAGTCTCGCAGTGCGACCCTCCGCTTTTATGTTTCCGCTTTTTTCTTTTTTCTTTTTTTCTTTTTTCGGTTTCCCGTATCTTTACCTAGCCTTGTAAGCAAAATAGACAAGTTGAAGCTTGAGAAATATTCTAAATATCACATGACCGGGCTTTTCTCTTGTGCAAATATTGCTTCGAGGTATCGAACGGCTCTTCTTCCTCGCCGTGCTTTAGGTTGACCAAATCCTTCATACTGCACCTACGATATATATACTAACAAAATATCATGTAGAAACCAGCTGGCAAATAGCATTTTGTGTACAATTACTTACTTATATATTGCTGTTAATAAAAGCTAACCATGGAATTCTATCAGGAATATAAACTATCACTTAAATTCAAAGACTTCTATCTCAAAACACTTTTTGGATAATGTTGTTAGGTAGGCGGCCAATCACAGCCGAAGTTGCAGCAAAAGCTTTCTTTCATTGGTCACGCCCCTGATCACACCATCGCTCTTCTGCAACACCTAATGTAACGTACAACACAAATAGCCGGGACACACAAGTAGTCGGGGCACATTTTGAATTTGTATAGCGCTTGGCACTTTTTTGGTGTGTTTTCAAATAGGTATTCAAGAATCAATCAAGTCGAGTATGAACAGATTACTCACGTATGAAAAGAGGGAGAAGTACATACTCTTTAGAAAATATAGATCAATAGCATATATATCGATGAGTATTTTAATCTTAATATTTGGATATAGGTAATTTTGACTTTTAATTAATTACCTATGTTCTCAAAATCTTGGCGTAAAATGCCCTAAATTATAAATTTTTATAAATTTTTGGGCTCAAATCAATGATTTTTATCATAAACTGAAGAGCCAGAGAGCCCAAATCAAACATAAAAAATTAATTTAATATATATACTTGTTGTGAGGATTGCACGCACAACCGTTGTGCGCTGCATTTTGTGTATATAACGGCAGCTTCAAGTTGCCTGCAACCTCTTTAGAACACTAGACTTAACCATGACATCAACCTTGCATAGCATAACACTTATACCCCATATTTCCCCGAAGAGCATGTATCCATCTCACCCTTCATACGTGAGTAATCAGCTAATACCTGAATCGATTGACTCTCCACTTTTCAGAAAACACACCAAAAAAGTGCCAAGCCCCATACAAATTTTCGATTTTCGATTCTTTGTCCGCTTGCTTGTCACGACTATTTGTGTTGTACGTTATATTTTATATCATGTAGAAACCAGCTGAGGTTGCAGCAAAAGCCCTCTTTTATTGGCCGCACCTGGTCTCGTAAACCAGACAACACGAAAATCAGCCGCACCCCGATTGCACCATTGCTTTTCTGCAACACCTAATGTATACCTATTTTATATCATGTAGAAAACAACTGGCAAATAGTATTTTGTGTACAATTACTTACCTATATATTATTGTTAATAAAAGCTAACCGTAGAATCTATCAAGGATATAAACTATTTATCACTCAAATTTAAAGAACTCCATCTTAAAACACTCTTTGGATAATATTGCCAGGCGGCCAATCACAGCCGAGGTTGCAGCAAAAGCTTTCTTTCATTGGCCGCGCCCCGATCACACCATTGCTTTTCCGCAACACTTAATGTATATTTTATATCATGTAGAAACCAGCTGGCAGATAGCATTTTACGTACAACTACTGCTCATATATCACTCCTGATGAAAGCTAACCGTAGAATCTATCAAGGATATAAACTATTACTCAAATTTAGAGAACACCCCCTTCAAATAGAGAAGGTATTTCAAAGAAAAAACAACTAATAAAGAGAAAAAGACGCCTTCCTCCGTAAAACCGTAACAAGTATTATTTCCAGTTTCCCCCCTGAACAGTATTTTCTGCTCATACGTACTTGCTCAGATCTTGTGAGAACACTAACTTTGATTTTGCGTTCACACAAAAGAAAGCGTGCTACACTTTACTCTTAATAATACCCAAATTTTGAACGGCCTTTTTAACTGCATCGAGATCTTTGTTGGAATCCAACCATACAGCTGCCACAAGGGCTTCTACCGCGGAGGCTGATGTCGTTCTAGGAACATTTTCTCCTTCTGTCGACGGGTTCGGCAAGATATGAGATGTTATATTCAGTCGTTCGGCACAATTTTGAAGACTTTTGTTCGAAGCACACTCGCTCAACGTCACTTCTGCCACCTCTAGCGACTAAATGTTAATATCCATTAAATTTGAGAAAGATATAACCATAGCTACCTCTACTCTCGCCTGATGAGTACCAGTCTTCGATATATATCACCCTTAGAAGAGCATCCCCAAGAAGAGCTAGCTTTTTGTTCCCATCATTATCCCCTTTAGTTTCATAAAACTTTTCTCGGCCAGCTGCCTCCAGTGCTTCCGTGAGGAGGTCGGCACTATGAAAATTGTAACCAAGGACTTTTTGAATTTCGGCTTGGTTAGACATCTTTGATTGGATGCTAAGGATGGGGATAATAGGAGGGATGGAGATGGAGAATGAACTTTATTTATACTTAATTTCAGGCGTTAAGTACTTTCCAGACGAATACACTGATGTTTAAGGCTGGCTCTTCTGGACAAATTATACTCCTTTAGCTTCTTTCGGTGGCCTTGTTACGTAAATATCATCAAAGAGTGAAGCTATTACGTATAGCCCTAGTCCTCTAATTCGCTGATATATGAACCTTTTTAGGTATCTTGTAGTATAGAAGCTGCATGCGGAAACTCGGTCCCAGAAATTGTGGTGGGCACTGTATTATTGAAAAGTATCCTACGTACACTAAGATATAGGATAATCAAAAAATCAAAAAGGTTGTCGCTACATCCGAATACTATAACGATAGATAGTAAACATTTTGGAAAAAATACTCATGTAGTTGTTTGAATATTTAAATTCGTTTGCCTTGCCCGCATTAATTATCTTACGAACTATACGAATAGACAGAGCATTAAAGTTTGGATACTTAACTACCCTTAATATTGGGTATCACTTAGGTTGTTGTGTTTGCAAGTCTACACGTCAAAAATCTTGGCAGAAACTTCAGGCATGATTTGCTCGAGGTTTAGGTTGGCGCAAGCTCACTAAATTGAAACACCATAGAATAACCCGAAGCGGAGGGACTTTTCTGAGTAGTTATAGTTATATGAGATCATTGAGTGCTATCTTGGTAACATCATTAATTAGTCTTGATTCAGTGACAACACTCACTAACGTTATAACAAAGAAGGGACTCAGAGATTGAGGGTGCCGATCCTATCAGTGACTGTAAAAGCCGGTCTGAAAGTAGCTCTTGTTACAGCGATTCAACCTTAATAAGATTATAAGAATCTCCTCCCGACTCGAGAACCTATGGTGACCGTCTTTTGAAACCCAACTTTCAAAATCCGAACGATGCCTGCTAACGAGACTGCAAGGTCCTAACGCTCTATTTTTTGGCTTAGCATCTACTAAAATATATCGATAGCCGGACTGGAGTGTAGTTTCCGGAATATTTTATCTGAGGGCTTAATAGTTTCTAGTCCTGTCTAGCGCTATAGTAGAGCCTTAATTAAATAAATGATCCCAACGATTTAGCTTGATAATGTTTAGTTACCAACTACTACTAAATCACTGGTTTGGTACAGCTGACCGTCATAATATGACGTTCTATCATTCTATTTTCATGGAGACACGCAGAGATTGTAATAAATATTCAATTAATATAAATTGTCTGTAAATAAATTCTAACTAAATGAGATAGAGAATAACGATAAAAATAGTATTAAACAGGGAAACAGATTAAAAATAACAATCCAACGACCTTTTCGCATTTAATTAGTAGACCAAGGTTTTTGTAAGCTATTCGAACCGAATTTATATCGTGTTAAATCTGGTCATGGCGTCCATTATGGGGCGATTTGAATGGGTCCAGCGTTGGGATTACGAACACCGTTAGCAGTATTCGGGAACCCGACAGGGTTAATGGGGATATTTGGGCGAGCGCCGGAGCCAGGAATGATGACATTGGTACCGGGGATCGTTGCACCAGTGCCTTCCCCAGGGGCGGTGATAGCGCCATCGGCGATCGATCCAAGGTTTCCAACATTGTTGAAAAACAATGGGGCTGCAGAAGAAGCAGCGGCGAGGAAGAGAGCAACGAAGATAGTTTGGGCTTTCATTTTTAGTGTGGGGGGTGGTAGGTCTTTGAGATATTGAATTGGTTGAATGAAAGTATGTCTTGGAAACCTGTTTCGGTAGACTGTAGTTTAAAGCAGAAAAAATATTAAAGATGAAATTCCCGAAGGGTAGCCTGCCAGAGGTAGAAATGAATAAAATGAAAGATCTTTGTATGCTTGTTTAACGATGCTGAGGATGCTGATGAAAATATAATTAAATCCGGCAATGATCGACCTTTAAATATTGAAATTCGGTGCTATGCCTTCGAATCCGTGGAATAAATTGGCAGTAGCGTAGTACGTAATGACAGTTTCTATGCTATGCAGGAGTTTCTGCTGTAACACATGTTTTTTCATGTCGTGTAGCACAAATTTTTCACTGCGCCACTTCGCTAAACCTTCCTGGGGTTCGAATCGCTTCACTCGGTTAGATTGGAACAGCCACACGAATGCACATGCAGTCTCACATCGTCATAGAGGGCCTGTCTTGACCTCCTGCTTTGTAGCGGACCCGTGAGTTTCACCCCTCATAAAATTTCGAGGGCTTTCTAGAAAATTTTATTTTTCAATATTAAAAACTCAATATATCTTGGAGATACTCTAACGCAGGCTACTTCGAAATGAATCACCCACGCGTAAGCTATATAAGACGGTGCTATTGGGGGGGGAAATGGAATAGAGGAACCGTAAAGTCGAGGGGAGGAAACTTTAAATGTGGCGTACAGTAGATGGTAGATATTTCCGATTTAGCTCCAAATCCAAGACGTTAGCCATGGATTATAAAATTACAGGATCAATATACAAGCTCAATATATTTATCAGCTTTGAAGCGAGGGGTTGAATGGTCCACCATGAATTTTATAGTCCTTTTTATATTTTCAGGAGTAGAGGTCCCAAACTAGCTATTGAGCTCCATTGATTCGATAGATTCATACTGGTCTAAGCTTGTCTAGTACAATTTTCTAATGGATATTATTGCTATATAGATTTGCGTAAAGATAAAAGCAAAGTTGTGTTGTGCTGAAGGTGTGGACCAAATTGTTACGTTTAAGAAAACCACAGGAGTCGTCTGATAAGCAAGACGCTAGTACGTTTATCAGATGTTGTTCGCAATAAATATTCTAAGGATCCTTGAGCGAACGTTGTCCTAGTTTGTTGTTCCAAGATTGTGATTGAGTCTGATGCATGCCCTCTGATATACCTACTGGGTATATAATTATATGACATTTGGGAGATCGGTTGTTTATATGTAGGTATACGTCATTCTCGACCTCGAGGCTTCCCAATCAACATCAAGCAAAATGAACAGGCGGAGTTTAATAACAGAATTTTTTATGGATTATCGAAGGGATAGAAGACCAAACCCGGAAAATAAATGCTGAGGACCGAAATAGCACAAAAATCCGGATAACTATCATCGATGCATCGGAGTGAATGCACCACCAAAATTTAAAAAAAATCCCCCCGGCAGAAGCCGTCTTCCAGCCCACAACACACAATTGCAATCGGCCAACTATCTGCGAAATGCCAGTTGGGTTGTGGTTTTGGTCTCGAAAACCACGACCTTCCTTAACCATAGTGGGTTGCCTACAGTTGTCTCATAAACCCGGCACTAGACACAATAGCCGTTGCGTCGGCGCCATATTCAATGAGGCTGAGACATTAAATTTTGTTTGGACACTGAATAAGCTAGAGTTATCGCTGAAGGTAGCTATGTACCTTAAAATATACCCTACTTGACACGAAGCTTTTGTTGGTTCGCTTATGAGATAGGTAGCGAAACGGTTGAACATCACATTGTATATGATACAGCAACATAAAGTCTGTTATTGGCTGGATTCGCTGCAGTAAGTCCAAGCCTACCAAGGCGCCTTGGTATTACGTGCATGCAAGTCGTATATATTTTAATCTACGCCGCATTGTTCATAAGCTCCTTTGAAGGCCTAGATGGCGTGCATAGGTCCTGTGACAAAGCATATATCAGCCCTGTACCGGCAACGGGCGGCGTGGTAGAGGATTGATTTCATAATCCATTTTCTGGAAGGGAACCCTGGGAAAAGTGAATGTCGGAAAAAGCGTATTGTCCGCAGCTGGGGAGGTATGTCAGTGATACCCTTGTTCAGATTTTTGAATGGTGGTACGGTGGCTCGGATCCACGTATAAATCCTTGTTTAGAATCTGGACTGGGTCGGTAATTGGCTGCCATGGCGCCAAGTCTTTTTCCTTTGTGAGGCGACCCTTGTTCATATTTTGGAAATAGACAGGACGGAACTCCCATTGTCGCATACTCCCAAAGCTCCGATTCCGACTGAGGATATAAACCCTGTGAATTTCAAAATCCAAATATCAAAGAGCTATGAGGATTCTTCTGAACAGGGTAGGAAGTAAGCAGTTTTCTTATCTTACGGGCTTAGATGAGCACCTGTAACCTTCCTTTTACTACAATACACCTCATGATAATTGGTCAGCCTTGTTAAAACTATTCCCAACGCAGCACATCATGCAAAGTTCAATAATACAGATCGCGCACACTCCTATTGCCCGAGCGATACCATGGGATATGCTCCGGCGAGAGATTGAGGATATGTTTCTTCGTCGAAATATATCGAATAACGGTATACGCTCTATCATAGACAGTAAATATGGCATCGCCATCACGTAGGTGTTTGTCTCAAAGGACATGTATCCCTCTTCTCCAGCTACTTAAAGATTAACCTTCTCTCACTAAAGTAAAAGCCAGCTCGAATATCGTCTACGCGAAGTTTGGAAAATTCGCAAAAATATGAAAAAAGCAGATTATATCCTTGCACAGATTTCCATTGATGAGTCCAATTCATCAGACCTTGCGTCTGATGGGAAAAGTGGGCCCGAGGTTTATTTAAATGGCGTTCGTCAATCCGATCGTAAGCTCAAAAGGGGACTATGGAGGCACAAAACCCGAGAAGAAGTTGCAGCTGCAGGTAAGGAGTTGAAAGCTTCCAAATAATAAGTAACATATGTACGACCAGTGTTTATCAATCCTGTATTCTCAAAGTTATGTTAGATCATGTAAATGGCATACACCAACCAGCTTACGACCCCTTCTGACTTGCTAATATTGAACTCAAAAGATAAAATGGAGCTCCAGTTTCAAATTTCCGAAGGTTTGATTGTTACAGAGCTTCCAACGCTCCCCAATCACCAAGTTTCACCTCCACCAAACGATCTAGTGCGTCACCCAAATTATTCAATAGACCAGGTTATGGCCGATTGTAATACGCAAAAAGTACAAGAGGCGGACATATTAACCCAACCGCGCTGGATGTTGGAGGATCATCATTCCATACTACAGGATATCTTTGGGCCGGTCGAAATTCTTGATCCGTTATACATGGATGCAGAAATATGTAAGCGCAAGCGGTTTAATCTCTCAAAAATCACTTATAGCATAGCTGATTCCTGCCTTGTAGATAGTGTAACAGACATTTCCGGGCCGTTGCCCTCAAGATCTAATCATAATCCATTCGCCCTTGGTCGAGCTCAAGATATGTATGCGGCCTTCCTATGGGACTTTATTCGGCAAACACTATTTATTATGGAAAATGAATTCTGGGATACCCTAAACTGGGAAGTTGAAATCCTAAAACTCTTACAATTCTACCGGGTAGGGGGGTTGCTTGCGAGTATTATGGAACTGAGAACAGATGCATCGAGAAAATTAGGAGAGCGCTTGGTACACTTCTTGATCACCAACAACAAGCTTAGGAAGACCTACGACGAGTCCTTTTTGCTACATATACTAAACTGCGGATGCACACCGGTTGCGGACATTGAGGAAAGCTTGAAATATTCCGAGGCCCCTAGGGACATAGACGGTATTTCTCGCTATCATTATATCTGGGATCACCGCCTCGTACGATTCGCTATTCGCCACGGTAATGCGATACCGATTGAGTGGCGTTTGAATCGCCCCTTGCCACCGCATAGATACATCCAAGAGCAGTTACAAATTTTTGTAGGGCGATATAAACGTAAAACACCTATTTTTTTCGGAGTCACGCCTTCGCGATTGCTGTATACCGGCAGTCACTCGACTTTGGATTTGAAACTGCTCAGAAACGCAGTACAATCAAATTGCTCGAAAACCATAGATATCATGAGCCAGATCATGGAGTATACCGACCGGAAATATCTCCTCGACGCTGTTCTTATGGGAGACGAACTGGTTATAGGATATCTCCTAGAGGCTGGTGCAAATCCTAACGACCCCGAGAACGCCTATCTAGCTAACAGCTCCATGAACACCTGCTTTTCTATCCATCCATTGATATGTGCACTTCATCTGAGCCACATAGGGATAGCAGAACGCTTATTAGATGCTGGCGCAGACCCTAATGTGTGCAGCAGAGTACCATACCAAAAGTTAGATTACAACTTTTCGGGAGGGCTATTAATATTTCTCAGTTGCGTGTTTGACTCAATGAGCGCACTGGAGATGGCATTGATGAAAGGGTCAGGGATCGAGATCCTGCGCAAATTATGGGATAAGGGTGCTAGATTCTATCGGCCTGAAATTGCCTGGACACTCACACTATTGCACACAAAAGCGGGCAGTCCTGAGTTTAATTTCGCCATAGAGGCTCTTCGGAGTTCGGGTAGCGACCTGAGCTCTGTCTTGTTAGAGCGACGCGGTCGGAAAATGCGGGCCCGTTTCTCATCCTACGACAGCCGCCCTGAATATGACTACGAAATAGTGTATAAGCCGTTTCGACCGAAAATCCTCATACGTCTCTTGCGTCGTCGATATTGGTCACAAGATATGGAAACAGAGCTAAGGTCCTTGATTGATGTTGACAAAATGCTAGCTTACGCGACTTTTGCCCTCGACGATTCTCATTGGGATTGCATATTCAGCCATCTCACCGCTGTAAGCTCAAGCCATGAGAATTTGCTTTTAACTGTTGTTCTAGATCGAAGAGACGAAGCATTAAAAACTTTGCCCCTCTTCGACGAGGGAGCCTCACGAGCGGAGGTTATTGTCCAATGGGCCATGGCGCATAAAATACCAATACCGGCGGAGGGATTGTATCCAATTGTCCATGGGCTGGTAGCCGCTATTTGGAAGTGTCAGATTAGCACGGAGTCACTTCAGTCTTGTCTGCAGTATACATTGCAATCGCACCCGTGGTCCTCTTTTAATACGATGCTTCAGAATATTGTAAATATTCTAGCGGCGAAGCAAGTTACAATTATGGACATTCTTGGATTAGTACATACGAAGTACAACAAATTTCCGCGGAATAGCAAGATTTGCAGCACGGAGTTTCTCAGAAGTTTGGATTATTTCGTCCAATTGGGATGGAATGTGAATGAGAGAGCCAAAATCCCAATTTTCTATACTAAGGAGACAACGGACATAGCAGCAAGCGACTTCATAATAATGCAGTTCAAACCGAGTCGGGAGACGTACAAAGCCGTTGAAAAGCTCGTAAATGCTCGGGCAGATCTTGTAGTAAGAGGTTCAGATGGACACTCAGTCCTGTCACGGGCTATTCTCACCAGAGGAGGACATGAGTTTCAGGGTAGCATTCTTTCGAGATGCTGGGCCCTGGAAACAATCGAGCTGTTATTAGAAAATGGAGGAAGAAGGAGTCTCAACAACCTATTCCCGTTCTCTTCCAGCATGCCTAGAGGTATAACTCCGTTACAGCTGGCTGCTTATAATAAGGACCTTCAAATGGCGGTTCTTTTCCTTAAGTTTGGGGCATATCCGAATCTGGTGTATGACAACCTGAGTGGTGATAGAAAAACAGCCCTGGAAATCGCGATTAGGACAGGTTGTAGGTCCATGGTGAAGCTTTTTGAGGAAAGCTTCACACCAATTGAAAAGCGCCTCTTGTTCTAGCTTGTCTAACTCTTGGCTTTCTCGCTAGATTGATATTGTTGCATTTCTGGAGCCCCGTTCCCGGAGTTTTGGCCCTTGTCAATTCTGACGCAAAATTTTCTTGGGCGAGTTCCTCTTCCAGAATTTAACCTCGCCTTTCAACCCTTTCCAACCTTCCAACCTCCCCGCCGCAAAATTTTCTCCCACGAAACGTCACTCGACCACTGTTGACCACCATTCAGCTTCGTTCCTACTGGCTGGCTACTTTCGCACGGGATCATCCTCCGATTGAACGCCGTTAGAAAAAAAACTCTGAGATTCGGCTAGCTTTATTTGTCCAATTTGTTTAGCGCTAGAACCTTCCTCTAGAATAACAGCTCAACGATTCCCCCGTTCTCACTCTTCCTATCAGAGAAGACTCAACAATCATAGCTTTGATAACCTTTCTCCGGGAGATTGTATCGATAATCATCCCGTCGACCGTCTAAGACCTCATCCGACTACTGTTCCCGCGGGAGGTTCATCCTCTACTACCGCACGTATGCGATTTTGCCCAACGGCCTTTACTTCCCAAGTATGTCGCCCTTATTCCAGCTATATAAGTTGTAAATATATTACTAACATGTCTATTTGTAGGACTACCTCTCAGGTATGGCACTAAAATGCTATCAGTTTTTGCATTTTCACCCACGAGACGTTATCGCATTAGACACAGTTCAATTGACTAAGGCCAATGAGCCATTGTCACTTGCCTGCCTTATGTTTAAACCCTGAAGAAATGATTAACTAACATGGTTTACTACATCCTAGATCATATTTGGAAGACTTGTTCTCAGTAACTGAGCTTCTCTAATATTGTACAGCTTTTCACTCATTTTAACTACACATATCCGAAATATCCGTTGACAACGCCAAAGATCCATCAATCTCAGCAACCATGTTGACTACACGAATTTTCAATCAATCTTCCAAATCCCTGTTCAGGAGTGCTCTTGGGAAGCGATATCTCGCCACAGTCACTGGTAGTACCGGAAGGCTGATGCCAGAGATAAACCGCAGCTCTACGCCTGTTTCTCACGATCGAGCCACTTTCACTATTAGGGTATGCCATAAGAATTGGTTTCCTCAATTTTATAATGTAGCGCCAAAACTAAAATTTTGAACAGAATGGCCCAATCTACCACGGCACGTCCTTCGGCGCAAAGCAAAGTATCTCAGGAGAAGCCGTCTTTTCGACTGCTTTGGTTGGATATCCGGAATCCATGACCGACCCTTCCTACCGTGGACAGATCCTTGTCTTCACCCAGCCTCTCATCGGCAACTACGGTGTTCCAGGACGTGACCGCGATGAAGCTGGTCTTTTGAAGTACTTCGAATCTCCACATATCCAGGCCGCCGGTATTGTTGTAGCAGATGCTGCTCTTCAATACTCTCACTGGACCGCTGTTGAGTCCCTTGGTGACTGGTGTGCCCGTGAAGGTGTCCCAGCCATCTCGGGCGTGGATACGCGTGATATTGTCACTTTTCTTCGTGAACAGGGTTCCTCCCTCGCCCGTATCACTATTGGTGAAGAATATGATGCGGACGAAGATGAAGCATATATCGACCCCGAGCAAATCAATCTAGTAGCCAAGGTCTCCACCAAGGCTCCGTTCCATGTTTCTTCATCCGGAGATCTGCATGTGGCCGTCATTGACTGTGGTGTTAAGGAAAATATTCTTCGTTCCCTCGTTGGCCGTGGAGCTTCAGTTACCTGCTTTCCTTGGGACTACCCAATCCACAAGGTCGCCCACCACTTCGACGGTATTTTTATCTCGAACGGACCTGGTGATCCAACACACTGCGCGACAACCGTCTACCACATTCGAAAATTGATTGAGTCCTACAACGGCCCCATCATGGGAATTTGCCTTGGGCACCAATTGCTTGCTCTATCCGCTGGCGCAAGGACTATTAAACTCAAATATGGAAACCGCGCACACAACATCCCAGCTCTGGACTTGACGACAGGCCGCTGCCACATCACTTCCCAGAATCACGGGTACGCCGTCGACGCGTCTACGCTTCCTGCAGGCTGGAAGCCCTACTTTATCAACTTGAATGATCAATCTAATGAAGGCATCATCCACGAAACGAGGCCGATTATGGGCACCCAGTTCCACCCAGAGGCAAAGGGAGGGCCATTGGACAGCAGCTTCTTATTCGATGCGTATATGGAGCAGGTTACGAAGTTTAGAGAGCAGGGTGTCGATGGAATTAAGAGGGAAGGAAGACCGAATCCCTTGTTGGTGGATTTGTTGAGCAAGGAGCGAGTTGGTGTGGAGCCGAAACCTGTGAAGGAGGAAGGTGTGAAGGCCAAATTGGGCGCTTTCGCTGTTGGGCAGGGTCATGCTAAACCTGTTGCTGCTGCTGCGTGAAGGCGCAGCCTTGTTATATATAAGGAATAGGGGAGAATGGAGTGGTTTGTCGATCTTGAAGTGAGGTATATTTACTGTAATTATCAATTTAGCTTTTGTGCTTGTGTTTTACTTGGAGGCTTATCCTTCGGTCTCGGAAGGGTCGGTGTTTAGCACCAGGTTCTTTCCGCTAGCAATTACATTGACCGTAAACAGATTGTATTCTTGAATATTAACAGTTGGTTCTTATTTAAATATTTGAAGTATCTGTCGTGCAAATTAAAACCGTTTCATTGTTTGAGTCACATGAAGTTGGAGTTGAAGTCGCTGATGATTTGTTCCCCAAGTTTCGTGAGCTATACTGACAGAATGGTGTATATGTTGGGCTCTCTATGGTGTATTGTTGTTTTGGAAGATGATGTATAGGAATTACCGAAAGGAGAAGAACTTAGCTAGGTAATCAAACTCAATTGATAGACTGCATGGTCCTATTAGATTATAAGCCTGCGCGGCCACCGGAAACCTGTTTTAAGATACGTTACGATTTTCTAAGTTTACGCTACAAATCTATTTTCTCTACTCTATTCATCTCGTCCGGTTCGTCCTATTAAATTTGATATCTAGGTTACTCTATTTTGCAATACAAGATTGTCAACTATATAACAAAATTTAAGGGGCGAGTATAAATTCGTAACTTGCCAAAACCACCCTACTATATTAACACCTTAAATATAGAATAATGATAAATTGGCACCCCCTTTGGCTATTTTGGCACCCCTCAACACGTAAATGCAACAACACCAAAAGAAAATAAAGTATTATCAACGAACGAACCCTATGGAAGCTGTTGAATTGTTCGATCTTAGGATCCCGGAGACCACTATTTATGATAGTAAAAACATGCTAATGCTGGAGATTCAACAGTAGAATCTCTCCCGGGGATTTACTCTCACCCGCGGCATTGGCAGAGATCCTGCAAAATGCCTCCGCATTTGATGTACTCAATCCAGTGTTTACCATCGCCCTAGTAATCCGCATTCCAAAAAATTACACCTAAACTTATTTATAAAGTAGGTATACAGGATATCTATTTATTTTTATAATAAATTAAAATTTATAAAAATAACAAAAAATGGCACGTCAATTCTACCAATAGCCTCCATAAATTCCTCTACTGCACCGCTGTAAAATACTGTTCCATTCATTTCTTTTGGTGTTGATGTGTTGAGGGGGTGCCAAAATAGCCAAAGGGGGTGCCAATTTATCATTATCCTAAATATAAGGTAACTTAGTACAATGGTGCTCTATATGCAAGTCCCACAACAAAAACCGGTATGTTTCCAATAATGCTTTATGCAATCCCAATATCTCTCGATGGCATAACTTCCAAAGTAGTAAGAAACAAATGATAAGCCGCTCGCGCTTATAATAACACCACATTGCTAACCCGTTATTAGTTACGATATATAAGAGATGCCACATCTAGTAATAGCTAACATAGGAGTAACCCGAGAGCCCCGAAGCGGTACAGAAATCATTAGGTCCTACACAGAACTTTTGTTTATCATTACCGTTGCAGCACACCCCTGTCACACAAAGCCGTCCGGTTCCACAATCCGAGTTTTGATCGCAAATGTTGTTCCCACAGCCTAGATCTCTGGCTGCGACGCATCTCTTAACACCGCTCGCATCACTTTGAACTACACAATACAATCCGGTAAATGGTGAGCAATAGCTGCGGGCGTGGCACTGACTGGGGGGCCCTACGGCACCCTGGCAGACACCGTTTTCACACTGAGTTTCACATTTATTTCCACAGGTGCCACAGTTGTCCTTTGAGTTTTGGAGGTCGACGCAAGAGCTATCGCAGAGACTGTAGCCAGTAGTGCAGACCGTTTCGGTAGCTACGGGTACTTGGATTGTGGAGGTTGCAATTTCGGTTTGGGTGGCAGTTTCTGATATAGTGTCGGTTTCGTAGACCGTCGGAGCTACGGCGGTAACTGTAGAAGCCGTGACGCCCCAGCAGGAGCATGCAGAGCTGTATACAGATGCATTTATGCATGCAGACGCATATGCTGGCTTTGATGATTGGGCGTCCTGACGAGCGTGAACGCCTCTCTTGCGACGTAGAGACGGCGGTTGATGGGTAACCGTAGTAGTAGCCGGCTGTTCGGTAACAGTGGTATCAGTAACTGTGATGGTTACCCTTAAAGATGTTACTGTGGTAGTAACCGTAGAAGTAAACGTCGGTAGGGTGGTAGTCTGGCGAATATAGGAGCTGCAGTCTGCTCTTCGGGCGCTCTGGACAGGAAGACCTCGCATAGTACCAGTTATCTGTCTAGCGCAATTGTCGGAATCACAGTTTAATTGGCCATTTGCAAAAACAATCGCCTGGAAGATAGTGAAAAGTGTAGTAAACCCCTTCATGTCGAGAGGATGTAGTATACTTAATTTTTTGTCGCTTTAATATATAGGAAATAGTTATATAAATCCAATGTGTGAAACGAGCTCACGAGGACGTATTATGATCATGAGGTATAGATGCAGATTAAGAATACCAGGAACTAGGTAAGAAATAATGTGAGAGAATATCGCTCTTTTCATATACTCTCATGAAAAATCCACCATAGAAATTATATCAAGATACGTTACAGCATCTGGGAGCATTGGATAAAGGCCAGTTCGATTCCAGGTCGAGCTCTATATTGCATTATGACGTTGTCCTCACTTACATTCTAGAACCTTGAGACATATATGCTGTATATTTAGATTTTTTTTTTCGGTTCAGAGTGTATTCGCAAATTACCGACAGCCTGTACCGATAAACGTCGTCAAGGGTTGGAAACAGAGTGACTGTTGAGGCGTTGTTTAGTATCCTTCTTCGCAGAATGCTGCCCAACTTGGGTAACTTTTCCCGAAGCGAGCGCGTGGCTGTGGCTTTGTCACCACAATTATACTTATCGATTCCCTTCTGCTCTAGTAATATACGTCGTCACTAACTCCACCGTTTATATCTTCAAATTTCAACAGTCTTGGCTACTTGGTAGTATTAATATCAGTTGTTAAACTCTAAGATTTGCCCTCGTCTTTGTGAATACGGTCTGCCGCCGTTTTGGTAGATAGATTTCGCGCTCACTGAGAGATTTAAGCCAATAATCTCATATATAGATTGCCCGTACAACATTTACAGACAGTTTTTTAGCCTTATAGAAACTTGATCTATTTATATCCTAACAATTTTTATTCTTTCGCTAACCGAGGGAAATTTGCACCCTAGTATATCCCAAAGCCGGGTGTCGTAGTAAGGGGTCCTCTGGGATTTGACTGGCTTTTCCATCCTGTTGTTCATCATAGCGGGAGCATTAATTACTCCAGCGAGGATGAAACAAACACTGTTGATAACAGCCGCAACACAGAATCAATGCAAGATCAAGCCGTCATTCGTGGGCCATTGCTTTTACTGCCTCTATTTTAAGATAGCCGCAGCAGCGGGTTGTCTAATCGAGTTGTATGTGAGATAGATATCGCAAAATGTCCAAGACCCGCTTTTGAATAGGATAAGAAGGATGGTGAAAATTCCCAGCAGCCAGAAGATGTGGGCATTCTCAAATGTAAAATCCATCTTTTGTGAAATGGCCTCTCAAATTATTCCCATACCCCTGTCCTAACGTGGTCTGCTAGCATCGCGCCCCCTCTTTCAACTAACTATATCCGAAGAATTTTGTGCGGCCGGACCCAACAATACTAAATAATACGAAGTTTTATCACCCGATCCTCATAACACAAGCTGAGTTCACGCAGCCGTGATCAAAAAACCCTCTAAATTGATCCGAGCGAATATTCTTTGATCTTATAAGGTACGTGTTGGTGAGAATGGCTCGGGATAACATTGAAACTCGATACAATTCAATCCCAGAGTTATATAAATGCGGACATATAGTTAGTGCTAGAATAGTTAGTTTCGCGATTGAACAAACCCCACTCTGTCTCTTGATGTTCGGATCCTTCGCAATATAATTTCTTCAGCCTCATTCGGCACACCCATGGCCTACTAATTGCATTGTAACGATTGTGTTGCGGTAGCCCGCATAACGTGGGATTCCACGATCCGCCGTCCAGGTAACGTTAGTGTAACAGACGCATGCAGGCCCCCTGGCTTCTGACTAACTTGAAGTCGTCCTTAATTATCCATCAGCTTCGAATTTCCGGTCTGAAGAGTCACCCTGTCTAGGTCTCTGGCGCAGTATTTTAATCGAGTCCTTCCATCCTCAATCTGTGCTTACATTCGCATCAGGAATCCTTCCAACAATTTCGCCCTTTTCTTTATGCAATCGTTCAATGCCCCAAGACATGAACATCGTTTCTCTCCCAACCGAGTTGCAAGAGGAAATCCTTAGCCATCTCGGATGGGAGGAACATTTTGTTGCCGCAATGGTATGCCCCCAATGGGCATCGATTCTCCAAACGGGAAGATTCCGTCGCCAGCACTACATCTACGACGTCACGAACCCGAGAAGGCCGCCGAAGGGAAGCCCAATTCGGCACTGGGGGCTGAAACGTTATATGCCAGACGACTACGGTCCGCCGTGGCGCGTGCGATCCGGAGGGCATTTGACCTTACACGGGCTTCTTGCGTCGCAGGCCTTAATGCTTGGAATGTGGAGGTACAAGGGTCAGGTTAGATCTAAGACACTGTTGGCGATCGACGCCGTTGGATACGCTTGTCAGCCTGCGTCTCTTGGAATGCTGAGACTATCTTACGGAAAACGATATGGAATTCGAAGCTTGTACGATATCACGGATTCGCCATTGCTATCTTCAGAAATGATATATTTTGCCGGAGATCAAATTAATACGAGCACTCCGCCCAGCCCATTCCTAAATACTCCTAAATCGAAAACATTAGATGACTCCAGGGACGAATCGTTTAGCTCTTTTGCTGAACAAGGTGGAGAAAGAGAAAGTCAAGAGGAAGGGGGAGAAGAGAAGGGACAGTCCGCATTCTGGTTTGACGACACTTTCGTCATTACACCCGAGCTGAAAATAATACCTGATGCACCACCGTTTATCCGTTTTCGAGATCGTGTCCGAATCTGCGAATTGGAAAACAACAAAAGAGGTGGTAAAACAAACGACGGCGAGATCAATTCTGGTACGAATGGGACGAAGGCCAAATCTCCTCATACTGTAGACGACTTCGATCAGATTGTACAAGCTGCACCTGGCACAGCGTTATATCTCGGCGAAAGAGGAGACAGTGTCAAGGAACTACTAGAATTCGTGCAGCAACACCTTGCGAGAGAGTTCTTTAAATTAGATGCCTCGGTTATCGAGTGTTGGGCTGTATTTGATTCAGAGCCCCAGTACCTCTTCAAGCAAGATCGTGATCCATGCGAATCTTGCGACCCGCGAAAAAATATTTTCTTAGACGTTATGATTCTTAGAAAGAAAAAGAAGAACAGGGGGTTTACCCGTAAGTCGAAAGCCGTCTAACTGTTCATTTTTATTAACAAAGCCTCAGAACATGTTCAGATGAGAACTTGAAATCAACGGTATGGCATCACGATTTATATTATAATATAAGTGGATCCAACAGCTTACTTACTCACATGTGTAGACCTGATTCGTATCCTGAAATACTTTTGTCATCCCAAATTCCTAATTCCTACGCATATAATTTAATTTTATTGAGATTTGGACTTAGCCACGAGCGACTGTATACTAGATTATTACTTCTATTTAACTTTTAATCTCTAGTCTAAACACTCTTCATATACCTATCCCGGTCAACTCTCTCCACGTAGACTGCGTGCATAGAAACCTTGAGCAGAATCGAGTCATAACAGGCACAAATAAATGCAACGTGACTTTGTATAACTATGTGTTGTATTTATTGGCCAGGATGTCAATAGGCTTCCAGCTGCAACTGCATCTATGAAACCATGAACTTGCTCGAATACCAGCTCGGAATTAACACAAGTGTAAAAGTTTGGGGGATTTTATATAAACACTTATCTATAGTCCAAAATGAAGCTTTTGCTATAAATCATCCGGACCTATCAATGTACAGTTACGTAAACGCCTATTACGACGTTGGGATGCCATTTCCGTGTTGTCGCTAGACGACATCCGCAAGTCCGATTCCATTTTCCCAACTAATCTCAACTGCATCATCCGAAGTCTTCCTCCTCCAAAAAGCGCAATTGACGCCCGCATACCTTTACCCGCCTCCACCGCAAGCACCGTGATCTCCAGCATGTCGCGCCCGGCCATCGCCGCCACAAAGTTCGTCGGCGTCTGTTCGCTGGGACTGCTGACCGTACGATTGCTGCCCCTCCTCCCCGCTTGATACGCTTTTTGTCTACGATTGGATACTAACAAATACCAATTCATCCAGGGAATCGCATTCTCCACCTCTTTTGCCTCTATAAAGTCTCTGCTGACTCTGCCGTCTGCTCGTTCGTCTCTCTCAATCAACTTAAAGCCAGATATTCCATGCGTCAACTAACAGGTGTTCTACTACCGCAGCTGCTGCTCACCGCTCATTCACCCACCTAACCGCCAACCTTTCCACCTTGACCACCCCGTTAACCCTCATTACCACGTTCTCCCTCTTAACTTCCTACTACCTGTCGCCATCTTCCCAAAAACATCCGTACTTAATCTTCACATCCGTCCTTCCACTCCTTAGCGGCGCCTACGCCTTCACGATCCTCTCCTCGAAATCAGCACGGTTGGAAAATTTGATTAAAGAGAATGGAGAAAGGGGCGTAAACGGCGAAGAGCTGAGGGATGGGATGCTTGATTGGGAGAATGCGAGTTGGGGGGTTACAGGACTGTGCGGTGTGGCCTTTGGGATGGGAGTCGTAGGGATTTGGGGCGACGGTGCTTGAATAAGGCTATTGGAAATCAATTGATTACTGTTTGGGAATTTGAACAGGCTCGAGTCTAGCGACTATCTCCCCTCTTCTGGTTACCTTTTTGTTGTCTTGGATTCGTCTAGGTTGTGATGGGAAGGCGTGGATGGTTGACATGCGACAAGGTGTTATTATCTTGTTTTAATTCTGGTGAAGTGGAAGTTCTATGGAGTCCTGTGTTTTATTGGCTATTTGCTTCTGGTCTGACACAACCAGCAACAGAAGCAGAGAAGCTAATGAAACTACCTGATTGGCATTACAGGCCTTGGATCGCATCTTATTTTATCTTGTTCTTTTAAATTCTATTGGTCTCCTCTGTATTGTATATATGATCTAGTCTACTTTCAATGATACCATTCCATTTTCAACTTCACAGATAGGATCTAATCACCACGTTTCCTGCCTGTATCGTCCCTCGTTTTCCATAGTCAATAGATAAGCTTCGGCATCACTCCTCTCTTTCCCTCCCACCTCCTCAAAAACTTCAATCAAGGCTTCTCTCACAGCTTGTGGCATACGTCCGGAGCTCCTATTTCCCCAATTCACATCAGCGTTACATCCTCAATATATCTTTGCAAAGGGGTAACAAACTCACCCACAAACGTAAACCACTCCACCCATTTCCCCAACCAACCTCCAAACCTCCTCTTTTCCTTCCTTGATCAAATGTTGCACATATCTCTTCTCCTCCTGGTCCCTCGAAAATGCTGTGCGAATTTCAAATAATTCATGGCCGTATTTGCCCTGCAATACTTCCCACTCCTCGCCAAAATAATAGTCTGCATCTCGGCCTCGACATCCAAAGAATAGTAACGTCTTCGCCGGCTTCAACATATTTATGGATCCCTCGCCAGCTGCTTTACTCTGCTCATGGCTCTCAACTTCGCTTAACCTCTCCCAGACCAACGCTCTCATCGGTGCTACTCCGGTGCCCGGCCCGACCATTACAACAGGCGTATGGGGCTTTACTTGCCGTGTGCTACTTCCTAGCCCTCCTTTGGTCACGGTAACAGAAAGCTTATCTCCTGGCTGAAGAGTCGACATGTATCGAGTGCACATTCCTCTACGAATGCGTTTAATTACCGTTCGGTATTTGACGATTGCGACAAGTAGATCGAGTTTATAGCCCTCTTCTCCCAAATTCAGAATGTGCTCAGAAGTATCCACGGATGGTTGAGGTATAAGAGGAGTAGCAGCGGCGTACTGCTCCTTCGAGCTAGCGATACTAAACAACCGACCTTTGATTCTCGGTACCATTTCGACCAAGTACTCTAGTGGTATCTTGACTGTATCGAACTCTTGTAGTACTTCCAAGATACTTCTCCTCGGCCGGGTGGTATAATCAAATAACTCCTCCGCATACTTCGGGTCAGTAAAGTCGAGCAGCCGTTCTTTGTGGAATTCATCGGTAGTAAACGCCGTGCAAAAGGTGAAGAAGCTGCGACGCGGGATGGCGGTGATATCCAGATGATGCGTTAGGATCGTGCGCAGCGTTAGCCTTTCGACGAATTGCTGCGGTGATGGGTTCGAAGAATGGTTGACTACGCGGAGGGGTTGGTCCGGGTCGACGGTGAAGTTGAGGATTTGTAAAGCTTCGGAGACGACATCGGGAGGGTTTGTGGCGAGGATGTTGAGGGCGTCGCCGGGAGCATGTGTTAGTGGTTGTGGGGATGTGAATGTGAAGAGACGGACATCTTGGAAATGAGTGGGTGGGGTAAGACGTTCGTTCTTATCCACGGTGACAGTGAAAGAATTTTGTCCTCTGTTTACTGAAAGATCGGAAGCATAGTTGGTATCTAGATATGGAGGTTTGATATCATCGATCTCGATAGTGAACTTTGGCGGGAGAAGCTGGTGGCCTGGCATTGGTTCCACGCCAGCCGGTAGTGGCAACAGCTCAAGTAATTTTGAGGAGAGGCCTTCAACCCATGGTATCAATGATCCATCTACGCTTTAGATACTATCTATCAGTTTAACACTTTGAGAATTGGCATATGCTCAAAGAGGACCCACCCTTCTTCGTGCTGGTCGTTACCCTCTCCGCGTATATAAAACTCTTGTGCGCCTAGTTGCAACAGTCGTTTATGCAACTTTCTGATAGCCCAGTTATACCTACAAAACCAACCTCGAAGGTAGATTAGTCATCCTTCCGCTCTCAAATATTTTGGACGGCTAATAAGAGCTTAGAGTGAGCTTACTTCGGGTAGGTGCTATCTCCAAGTCCGAAGCTCGTAAACCTCATGTTTTGTAATAGGTCCGCTGGCAGTCTTTTGCGCAGCAAGAATCTCCAAAACTTGTGCATGTTCTCTGGCATATCGCCCTGGCCTGTGGTGGGGCACATGAAGATTGCAAGCGGAGTGGACAATAGGCGTTTCTACGCATGTTAGTCTTGTATATTACCATCTTGAAGAGCAGGTATAAGGCTTACAGGTTCAAATAGATCCATCTCCATCATCTGGACGGTAAAATGCAGCCGTTCGAGCGTCCTACCCAGCTCCTGAGCATGGTCTTCTGTGGTCCCCGTTTCCGAGGCATACAGAAGCGTGATCCTGCGGTCCTCCATTTTGATTGAACTTGTTTGATATTAACCAGACTCAAAAGATACAACAACTGAAGAAATTAAGGGTTATTTAATATTCTGCTAGGCCCGTATTCTAGCAGAAGCTGCTTTGTCATGGCGGACGGTCTGGCCTGGCCCTTTCGTGGTTGGTGTTTGTCCGACGTCGGCAGGGTTCTTTACCAGGGTGGGATGCAGCCGAGCGTCATGAACTCTCAAAGCCCAACTCACGCACGCGACGCAACTTCCCATCGATGAATCACGACTCAACAGACCCTCGATATCGGCCTCCAACTCCACCTCTACAACTTCAAGTGCCGTCGCAAAGGGCTCAAGCTATTCTATAACTGTAGGCGACCCGCCCACGAGAATCTCAGCTCGCCAACTGCCGTATTCGTCGCGACAATGGTCTCCATATTCTCAGCTCCCCTCGCGACTCCCGCGCAACTGGCAGCCTCTCCCTCCCAACAAGCAGGCATACCCGAACCATTGGAACAAAAGCTACATCTGGTCGCCAGCCGATTAATCCAGGCCGCTGGTATCCTAATGGAACTGTACGCATAACTCCCTCGATTCCCTCTCGGATAGCATGATTATCAGCCTTTTGCTAATTCGAAGAAAACCCGTAGCCCGCAACCAACCCTCGCGACCGCCATAGTCCTACTCCAACGTTACTACCTCACTACTTCGATTCAAGCCTCACCGCTGCTCCAAACATGCCTAGCATCCCTCTACCTCTCCTCGAAACTCACCGAACACCCGCAAAAACCTCGAGATCTAATCAACGTCTTCAAATACCTTCTTTCCCCCGCGAGTCCCTTACACCCGCCGCACCTACGAGACAGCACGAGCAGTAGTGGCAGTAAACTAGGAGGAAAGAATAACAATAAATCTCTTTATTACGTCCCTGAAGGCGATTACACGGCAATTCGCTCTCTCCTCTTAAGCACCGAAGCCAAAATCCTTCGTTCGCAAGGTTTCAACACTACTGTCCAGCTGCCGTACGCTCTAGCGTTCAATTACCTACAATCCCTGGGCGTACTCACCCATTCTAGCGATTCGCCGTCGCCTTCGACGGAAGAAGGGGTATTATTTAACCCCCTCCAACACGAGAAACTCGTTTCTACGACCTTTGCGTACCTTACAGATCTTCTATCGTCGCCGTCGCAACCATATCTAACGCACCATCCGCATGAATTGGCAGTTGCTGTGATATACACTGCGGCGAGAGATCATGGTGTGAAGCTACCCGAGAGGTGGTGGGAGGTATGGGATGTTGAGCGAGAGACCCTCGGGTTCTTGGTTGTTGTTATTAGAGGAGGAACGTATATTGGCGCCAGCGGGGATGTTTGGATTGTCGAGGACGGCAAGTTTGAAAATGTTGAAGGTGGAGAAGTAGTGGCGATTGGGAGAGATAGTGTGGATAGAGAAGTGGAGCGACTGCGAGGCTTTTGAGTTCTCCACGCGATCGTATGTTTTGAATTTTGGTGATGGCGTTTTTAGATGGCGTTTTGAGAATATGATATATATCTACGTAATGGTAAAATTGTATACGTCTAGCAAGGCTGACGCTTGTGGGTTATAGAGAAAAGCGCGACACCTTTCGATTTCTATTTCATATCATGATTGGCTTAAAAACGCACAAATTAACAGTTATCGAACCTCTCCGTAACCACTTAGTAAAGAGCAGATAAACCAAAATCACCAGATAGGAACGCCTTGTCTGGTTCTATGCACCAAATATGTCATCACCCCTCCAACAAACCCTTCTATTCAATTAACAAGAGGGCCTTAGATTCCACCAAAAAAATAGGTAATCCATATGGTCGTGTTTAAAACCGGCGTCCACCAGTCCTCCCTCCTCCATTCCTCAAAAGCGTTCCCAAAGTCCCCATCAACCCGCCTCGTCCACCAGCGCCAGCCCCAAACTCATCCCCTGTACTATCATAACCCCCAAAATCCATCATCCCACCAGGTGCTCCGCCGCCACCGCCCATACCTTGACCCCGATCTCTCCCACCCCTAGAAGCCTCGACGGCAGCAAACTTTCTTCCGACCTCCTTCGAAATTTCAATACTAGATGTGATCGCGCCAAGCAAGGCTACAAGATGGACGTCGCTAAGTTCTGCAAGAGATTCTGAAGATAAGCTTGAGGTTGCGGTTGCGGGAGGTTCTAGGAGCGGGAGGCGGTTTGTAAGAGACAGGAGAGAGCGAAGGAGCGGGTGGTTGATCTTTTGAGGTTGGTTCGTCTGTGAGTCGGCCTGGGTTTCGGTTGTATTGGTGGATTTAGCGTTCGATTCGATGCTACGAAGGTACGCGAGGAGGAGTGTTAATCGTGAGTGAAGCATTCGTACGGCATTCGCCTTTGCAGTGAGTGTTGATAACACTATTATATTCAAATACCACATTAGCATTTAATTCTTCACCAAGAAATATGGTCACGTGTCTTTAGATTATCGTATTGAAGAGCAACGTACATTCTTGTGTCTGCGTCGGCAGAGCGATACTCTCAAAAGTAACCTCTTTTTCTTCTTTGGCTGGTGCTTGGGCTGATGTGTCGGTCGATTTCCCTTTGCCCTTGGAGTCTTTCTTTTCCTCTTTAGTAGGATGGCTGCTGGCAGCTTTGTCGTCCTTGGCAGCAGCAGCAGCAGAAGATCCACCGGTCTCATCACCAGCGTTCAGCCCGCCTTTGGCGACCTGGTCGACACCAATCATTTCGGCTTCCCCAGTTTCAACAGTATATGAAAGCTCCGTGAACTTCATCTTTAACACTTTAGCTTCTTGAGTGTCACCTTCCTCCTCGTAAACTGATTCGTATATTGTGAGAGGCAGTTTCCCACCAGCAGATGTGGATAGTGGTGATGGATGGAGAGCGAGGAAGATGAGGGACTCATTATGTGAAAGTAGTTGCGTCTGAATGTTGAGCTGTAGTTGGCGTGGTAGATGGTTTGGAGGTGGAGGTAGGTATGTGAAGTGACCGACGAAGTCGAGAGTTGGGTGGACGTCCTTGACTGTAGTTATCGTCATACTTGTCAGCATATACTTGGAGCCATAGCTAGTAGCTATCGAGAGCACGAAATGAGAAATCTACATACACTGCTTGAGTTTCTGAACGAACCAGCTCTCATCAACACGCACGTTCTCTTCACCGTCTGTTTCCATCCCGCCATCTTCAAGCGGGAGGTCGATGAGCTTAAGCTCAAACGCGTGTTCTATCGATATCTCACGCCCGTTTTGAGAACCGAGAATGGCACCCACAATTGGGCCCTTCATATTTCTTAAGGTATGTCGTGAGACATAGTCGGAGATTGTGAGGAGGGCAAGTGGGTGCAAAGAGATCTTGAGGCCGGAGGTGGAGGGGTGGGAGGAGATGAGGGGGTGTGGTGGTTTCGCGACGGTCATCGTGCAACGCCGGGGTATAAGCTATGGTATTAAAGCGATATACTGAAGCGATATGAGGAAAACAAAACGTGAGCGTGACGGTGTTTCGGGAGGATATCAAGTATGTTGGATTCTTAAGTAGTTGTAGTAGTTGAGAGGATCCGGTACAGAGAAAGGTGTTGTGAGTGCCGTCGATATAGTTATAGTAACAGTTGGAGCGGGGACTGCTAGTTAGCTAGCTTAGATAGCTAGCTCAAGCAACGAGTCGTTGTAGAAGCTTGGCAACTGGGATGACTGTTTCGTTACAAATGCGCAACTTTCTCAGAGTATTCAGTTTGGCTATTACACGTTGCGACATGTTGCGACAAACAACTAAACAGTTACAACAAGCAAGTCCGACATCTATAATGGCCAGGTGAACATACAAACAACTTAGGCGAAGGTCATTGGGTACACTCGAGATCGGATCGTGCGGGAACATCAGAGAAGCTAGCTTTGCTATCAGACTTATCTTTAGACCAATGAAGATGAAGTAACTAATTAAAGCTCTGGAGCTATAGGGTGGTTACCGGAGATATCAGGATATCTCGGAAAGCTATCCGGCTTAGATATATAGAGGTACAAACTAATTCACAATATTTTCTCTTCTTTTCCTCAAATGAACGCCATGAGCTACATATAAATAGCATGATTTACTGAACAAGTAAATCGAAACAATATCAGGTAATCGCGAAGCTTGGAGCTAGATCTGTCTTGTGGATTACCAAGCTTAAATCAAGACCTAAAAAAGTGTTGGACGTAGAAAAGAAGTCTCTTCAAGGGAGAGATCTACTTATAGAAAGCGAGTCTACTTAACGATATCACTTAACTTATATACCGATCATTGCATGGTATCCGAAATCGAAACCTCGAGACGCGGCCGGCTGTCTCACATCTAGTCAGAGCTTCTATAACGTTAGAAGTATAACAACGTTAGAAGTATAGGCGAACTGGGGACATAGATTACACTTCGTGAGTCTGAATACGAGACCAAGGCATAGCGATATCGAGACATAGTCTCGTTATTTTTGACGGGCAGAAGACCCATTTCCTGTTCACTACCGAATATTATAGGGAGCTGATGTCAATTCTCAAATGCAGGCATAGAGATATCTTCGTCTACAAGACAAAAGGGCCGCAACCTGTCCGCGTTTGTAGACTTCTGATCCATATATTGGCTAACAGATGATAGCTAGCTTATTCTTAGGTGCCCTTGGACATGAAGATGACATGTTCGTTATTATAATATTGTAAAATCAATACCTTGGAGCCGACTCCCCATCCTCTCAAGTTCCTACGCGTCTATGGTCCTAAGTGAAACGAAGGTCACGCTTTCCAGTTGATCCCAGTATATTGCTAAAATTCGTGGCTCGTCAACTCGTCATCTGTAATCCATTTGACGAACGGGACTATGAATTTTTCGTTAATGTACCCGCTGTACTCGTCTGCCTTGATATTGTGGACGAGAAATAAGTAGTGGGAGAGAAGGAGTGCCAACACGATGATTTTTACGTATGCAGGTTATGATCGGCCACTAGGAGATTTTTTTTTAAACATCCCTGATTGTGAATAGCCAGACTTACTCAATCCGACTTCCCAGAAATCACTATCAAAATAGAAACGCCTAGCTAGGAGCAGATAAGGCATAATCCCATGTCCAACAATCATCGCAACCCACCAGGACATGAACAGGCTCTTTGAGCATTGTCAATTGCGACTTAGTAGGATGAATTTGGCGTATCTGTATCTTAATATTTGTTTGGGACTGATATCTAGATCTGCAGTGCCCACATAGCAAAAAAAAACCAAGTTGGAAGCCGATCGATGCATTTTGTTGCGTTCCAACATGCATGGATTCAATGAATTCATACGAAGATCTGGCACGCATATGCATGCATGCATACGCACATGCATATAGCCTCTCAAAATCTATTGAAAAAAGAAGCGTAGTTCGCCATAGTGCGACGTATGTCTCGAAACCCTCAAAAACTATGGTTTGCCTGATGCCTTGAGATAAACTGGATCTGATCTATAAGGCGAGATAAAACCTGAATACAAAATAGCCAGCCGTCCAGATCTGGTCCCATATATCCAGACCAGACAACACAAAAGCCAGCTTCTGAGATATCGTTTGACTGAATCACACAATAGTATAATGGAAGACTTGGCTGTAATATACCCTGCAAATTGGCATGCTATTACAGTACTTACTTTTTACTGTATTCCTTTGCAAATTACGAGTCATGTGAGACCGCACGCACCTGTCAGAAATCCAACGACGGTAACACATCCCGATATCATGAACGCATCGATCTTTACTGCAGAATCTACTTCGCCAAATTTTAAATTCAATTGGCCGGTTCTGGTTTACAGCATCGTCACACAACAGCCCGCTTCTTTGTGCCGTCTCCAGTCTTAATATCTGCGCTATTTACTTAATAATAGCATCCAATTATGTAATTTTGGTATTAAGACACGCTCAGATCTATAAAACATTAACTACTTAAGTATCTAGCTTCTCAAATTTTTTGTACCACAATTGTACAATCGAACTTATCGGAAAAGATAGGAAGAGATTAGTTAACTGGAGCTGGCACCCTGGAATATGGTTGCGTGGAGCAGTGATGCCGCATATTTCGCGAAGTCCGCTCCTCAGCCGACTGCGACTGCGACTGCGACTGCTGCATGCACGCGACCTTCCGTAAGGAGTTACCGATGCTCTCTCGGGTAAGGAAACAACATTGCCGTCAATACAATGAAATGTCAACAAGTATCTGAGTATGCGGGTTACGGGACCAAAATATCTTGGACAAAAGTAGACTTTGTGTAAGTGTAAGTGTGATAATTTAACGAGCCGCTGCTGCAACCAATTGCACATACGTTTGTGGGTTCTTCCCCGGCTCTTGTGACCCCGCTATGGGCAGCTCACTTTAGTGATCGGCTGCTATTGCATACAAGAATTATATAGACCCTTAAACCGGCACTTTATTCTTCCAAATCGGTCATATAAGAGGTTTTTAGTTTTCAGCTGCTCTTGATATTAGATCTGACACCAATCTGAGACGATTATACGACCATGCATCTATAAAATTGGTGATGGAATTTTGATGTGTTAACATACTGTGACAGCGGCATTCCAGCCACCGAGGTCACTGGTATTTGAAATGGCTGGTCGTTGACTTACGAGGTGAGGGACGAGAAATGGGCGGATGGCGCACAATGACGGTGACATCCGTGCGAAAACGGAAAAGCGGGGTTTGGGTCTACAAACTTCCGTTTTGGCGCGTCCGCGTACGTACTAGTCCAGGTATGTGAGACATTGGACAATCCGTTAGCTTGAAGGCAGGCCACCCAAATGTGAGGTTCTAATATCTGATCAGCTCAGATAAATGATCCAAAGCGTACATATCGTGCGCTATAAACCTGATTAACAGCTTAGTTGGTAATCATTCATCAACTAAACTCTCCGAACATCCGCGGAGAGTCTCAGCTGCAACGGCTGGATACACCGATTTTGAGCTAAATCCATATCCTTGTCGAACAAGGGCTTGATAGACAGAATGTAAATTAGAACGGAGAAGGAATATATAGAAGGGCTGCCAGGATGGTGTGGAGACTAGCTATCCCGCTTCAATGATCAGTACAATTGCAACGCTATTTACTAATCTGCGATAGCGACGCGTCATATATTAAGAGCTCGATCCTACACTGTGCAATTCCTCATGCTCCTATTCTTTTGACACTTTCAGTGGCATGCATGCGTTTCTAAAATACTCAGCAATGCCATCAAAAGATAAAAAGCAGAACGGTAATCATATTGTGTTAGTCTCCACCTCCCACTAAGATCCATCTAACTAGGGCAATCTTATAGCAAACAAGAACGCGCTGAAGGCCAGTCCGTCAATTCCTTCAATTGAAAAAACAATGACTTCCGTCGATTCCATGGTAGAGGTTCCTACCGGTACCTCGGAGTCTTCTAAATCAGCTAGTGTCTCCATAGGGGCATCAATTGACCCTCCAGACACCGAAACGTACGCTACTATATCAACCCCTCCAAAGGTTGAAATGAAAACAGAAGTCAGATCAGTTACAATCCCCCCGCCGACTGGCCCTACTACAAAATCGGGAGGGCCTGGGTATGAGACCAGCTCTGCCCCGCAGAATGGCTATGCGGCACCCCATAATACTACTGGCCCACCACCTCAGAATGGTTTTGCTACATCGTATAATACTACTGGCCCACCACCTCAGAATGGTTTTGCTACATCGTATAATACTACTGGCCCACCACCTCAGAATGGTTTTGCTACATCGTATAGTACTACTGGCCTACCACCTCAGAATGGCTTTGCCGCATCATATAACCCCACTGGCCCACCTCAGAATGGCTATGCTGGATCGCATAATACCATTGGCCAACCTCGACCACCAAAGTTCGAAGCCAATGGTTTTGCCGATAAGAGCCGAAGCTATGAATACAGCCAAACCGCTGAGTTCTCTACGAAGTATCAACCCCAAGGTCGAACCCCGATGAAATATGCGCAACCTCCGCAATCGGGACAGCTCGGGCAACTTGGACAACATGGGCCACCGAAGGTCTCAGACCCTGCTGAAACTATAAGGCTACTACTAAAAGAATGTCGCCTCAAGCTTGGCTTGAACGCCGACAAAGTTCTTAATGGATGCCCGAATCGAGAAAGCTTCAGGAGATTCGCGGATGCCCAGAGTCTACGTGACATGCCCCCAGAGGGAAGCACTAGAGACAATCTTCTACGTTGGTCAACGGTGTTCGCGGAACGGCTCGACATTTTCACCCAACAGATCTCGCTATTCTATCCGGACAGCAAACGAGTCACCATCAATCTTCTGGGTTGTTGCAAAACCCTGTTGTTGGTATGTCTGTACGAATGAACGAGACATTCGGTATTTATTAGCTAACAGCCATATAGATAAGCTCTAGAAAGGTGGACGCATTTCAAAGATTTTTCGACGAGCTTTACAGAATCTCTGCCGCCTTGCAAGTTTTAGAACCTCATAGAGATCTTTACATCTCATCCGTCGACCTACAGCGGATACTCCTATCCATCTACAGTCATATTGTTGAACTAGTAGTTCGCATCACGACCCTCAATTATAACTCAACAAGTATGTTTTTGTATAAAAAGATTAGTCACGTTTTCCGGCGCTTCGGCGAACAGTTTCCGGGGCGTCGGAAAACGAGACTAAAAGATCACGACGATAATCGGAAGGATAAATTTGAAGCTAACTTTGCCGCAGTTACTTCAACCTCTATTACAGAATGCGAGGGGCTCATAACATCTGTTGTGAGAAGATTTGCTTTCAGCAAGGAGCAACTCGAGCAGGAGATATGGCTACACCGAATCAGAGAATCTCCTATTGTTCAAGGTAAGCTCGATCAAACAATTCTCAAGTATGTTAGGCTTGTTACTCACCGTTTATAGGAACTGGTCCGGTGCAAGTGGCCGAGTTGAAGAGCTGGTTGCGCCAAGGGGTTGTCGAGGTTCCCAAGCCAACAATCTTTGAAGGAACCTGCACATGGTTCGAGAGAACTCTCTCTGAATTCAAAGGCGGGGAAGATCAAATCCTTTGCGTGCTCGGAAAGAAAGGATGCGGTAAATCTATGCTGGCGAACTGGGTGGTAGATCGCCTGCGGATGCATCGCGAAGACGTTTTGATGAGCTTCGCTTTCGGTAATAACCCTCCATTCATAGAAGCTGAATAGCATTGCTAACATCTTAGAAGACAACAATTCACACCATGGAGCATCCACTGTCTCTATGTTGAAGAGCTTGCTTCATCAGCTTTTAGACAAGAATCTTGGTGACGTTCCTTTGTTCAAGCGGCTCGCGGATATCTTTATGACCACATCGGCTGGGCATGGCAATGACCTCGGGCTAGAGATTGCTCTCTGGGAGGTGTTCGAAGATTCCGCCAGATCGACCAAAATGCTCAATATTGTTATCGATGGTCTCGATTACGTGACCGGCGGCCTCGCAAAGGCGCAGGAAATTGTTATCCGATTCCAGAAGATTATTGATGCCAACGGTGCCAACTCTTTGAACTGCATCTTCACCGCTACCCCGTGGGAGACCCCATTCTATGGTAACCGTACTCCCCTATACATCAATGAGACGAACACTCGTCGCGACATCAAGACCTACGTTTCATTGGTCTTGGAAGAGTTCCTTGGTGCTTCAAATGTCAACGGCAAAGACCGTAGAAATATCATCGACCTCCTCAGTACCAAATCAGATGGGTCGTACATCATCGCCAACCTGCTTATCCAGAACATCAAACGCAGCAAGAATATTGCAGAAATCCAGAAGACCCTTAGCAACTCCAGCTCTTCCGGTGTTGCAGGCCTTTTGGACGCTTTATTGTCAAAAATCGATTTCAAAGACCAAGACACGATGAGATTGATCTCTTGGTTGCTTGTGTCGGAAGAATCGCTCTCGGTTCAGAACATCAAGGAACTGATGGAAGTCGTTTGCACCCCTGATAAGCCAGCATTCCGCTCTCCTCGGTTGGGATGGGAAGTTGAAAAAGATATCTTCCAACGTTGCAACAATCTTGTCGTCCTAGACAGGAACATTGTTCAATTCTCGCATCCTTCCCTTAAGGAGCACTTCTGGAAGAAGGCTCAAACGGACAAAAACCTCCCAGACTTCAAGAGATGCCATAGCGAAGTGCTATTGAGTTTGTTGGCTTACATGTCAACAGCAAATATCTCACTCGAGGCAGAAACCAACTTCCAGCCTAATTTGACAAGAGAGGCCGTTGAGGGAACTTTGCAGCAAAATACTCTTCTTAGCTACGGTATTCGGAAATGGCTCACGCATTTCAAACAGTCAACTCACTTCCAAGACGGAAAGACAAGTCAACTCCATCTGTCAAAGGACTTGATTGGTCTGTTCCCATCTTCGCCAAATGTGCCGCGCCTCGAATACGTTCTTTGGAAGAACGATAAAGTCTGCGAGGAAGATTACGAGTTGGCAGCGCAAGTCCGACAATCAGTTCTGATGAACGGCCCAGCAACCCTTCACTCGTTCTTGAACTTGATGAGAACTCAGATTTCCGTTCAGAACTGGGCACCCGCTCTACAAATAGGATACAAGGCATGGAAAATGAGCCAGACGCATTACGGAAACATGAGCTCTGAAACATGGGCTATCGCTTCCTTGTTTTCTATTACCAGCAAAGATCATGCTAAGGGCCACACCGACTTTGTAGATGAAGTTTACGGCTGGATGATGGAGTACGTCAAAGTCAAGAAGCCGCAGCTCAGCGACAGTTTCATCGAGATCGCGAAATGCCACGGTGATCATCTCTCACAGAAGGGAAACCACCAGGAAACGATGAAGCATTACAATTGGCTGTGGGAGACGTCGACCCGAGAGTTTGGAGAAACAGACGAACGTACCACCATGGTCCTGGATCAAATGGTCACCGTCTTGCAAAAATCCGGCTCCTCGACCGATTATTTAGACATTTCTATCAAGCAATTGAAGGTTGCCGAAAACACTTTGAGAGTTTGGGACGTTCAAAGGACCAAAGCTGTTCTTCGGTTGGCAGGTGCATATGAGGCCGCTGATAAGCCGGACAAAATTTGCGATTTGTACCAGTCTGCCATCAAGCAGCTGACTGCTGCTCTGTCTGAACGATCTGGAGAAGCCACATTTGCTATCCACGAACAACGTATTACTCTCATCATTGCCTTCGCTAGCTTTTATTTCAGAATCTTCAGCAGGGAAAACGGAATCCTATTGCTGAAGGAATTCTGGGACAAGTTCCGACCAGATGTAAACAGCTTGCGATCTCCCTCTCCCGGTCTTTTGACACAGCTCATCTCGTTAGCAGAGCTTCTGAGATCAGTGGACATGAACGTAGAAGCTGAGCAGCTTTACTCTGTGTTGTGGACCCATCTCAAGCAATCGAGCGAGTTGAGCTCGAGCGCCGAGTTTGCTTACAAGGCAGGAAGTGGTCTAGTTCAATTGAGAGGCCAAGGTCATGGCGATCCAAAAGAAAAGGAGGGCATTCTCAAAGAACTCGTTGACATTTTGAATCCTTCGGGAATCAAGGAAACCAACGAGGTCGGCCTCGATGCTTTCATCCAGCTCGCCCATTCTTACGAGGAAGCCAGCGAATGGGTCAGGTTGATTGAGATTTGCGAGCAAGCACTGAGAAGGGTTTGGCCCGCTATCCTTACTTGCCAAAGCACAGACACTCTAACTCTTCCGCGAGACTCTGTTGAAAAAGCAGTTGCACTTGTATACCTACTTGCTCGTGCAAAGTCCAAGAAACAAGATGTCCGCTCCGCCTGCAACCTGTATCGTATCGTCCACCGGGCATTCCAGACAACCCTCATGCCAAACACTCAGCCAAGAGTCCTACAAGCTTTCAGGGACTATACCACATTCTGCCAGGCCAACGGATGCTCCGAAGAAGCAATCACATCCAGCAGGTCTTACTTTGGCTCATTGGAAAGGTCTGCGGGTCTGTCTCAAACTTGCACTAGAGATGTTGGTTTACTCCTAGCAGATATCTACACGAAGGAAAAGCGTACGGATGAAGCTGTTGGCGTCTACAATCAAATCAGCAGCGCTCTTCTCCAAGCTCCACTGACGCCCCAAACCTTTGATGTTTTGTCTTCAATTTATTCAATCTACGATAAGACATCTACCAGAGATCAGCATTCGGTGGAGTTCTACGACTCTTTCTGGGACAAGCTATCAGGTGTCTCGGATTTCAAACAGTTTGGAGTGGAACCAAACCCAGAAATGATGTTTGGACTCTACGAGAAACGCAGAGGCAACCTTGAAAGGTCTGGGAAATCTGAGACGAACGTTCTCGATACCACTCAGCACTTACTTCAACACTACCGTAATCTTAGAGGCGAGAATGATACATACTACATTAAAACCATGTTGGCATACGCTCAGCTCCTAGGGAAAACCAACGGAAAGGGCAAGGAATCAATGGAGTATTACGAGAAGCTTCTAGGTCACTCCCTCCGTATGACCGAGACCGAAGAGAACACTACTACTATCTTGCAGATCCAACAGAGTTTGGCCACGTTGTATCTTTCCGAGAATACCAGCGAAACCAGAGCTGTGGATATGTATCAATGGCTGTTCCACGAACACAAAGCTACTCACGGACTTACACATTGCCTCACTCTTGGTGCTCTTCAACATCTCGTCCAGTTTTCTACTGGCCGAGAATCTTCACATGTTGTAATCGACCTGCTCCAGACGACTACCATCGAAATGCTAGCCGAGTCTCTCCATTCAGATGAAAGAGTTCTCTTTGGTAACGCAGTTCAAATCGCCAAGATGTTCAAGGCTCTCGCAATGGCCGAAGTGGCAATGGAAATCGTCGGCACCTTGAGACACTACTCTCGCTTGAGCCAAAAAGACCGCCGTGAATTTGACAAACGTGATGCTCGCTTCACAAGCTTGGTGTTTAGCAACTCCCAAGGTCTGATGACAGAGCGGAGGTACCAATTATTCTTCTCTGCGATCGAGACCGTCATCAAGACCAGTGGCACTCTTCCAAGCGAAGACCAACTCTACCACGTCTCGATGGGATATGTCCTTCAAGAATACGAGTACCGAATGACCTGGCTTACAGCTACCAAATTCGGTGAGCGTCTTGATGTCGTTCTCGCTGCAGGAGCTCGTCTTAGAGCATTCCTACGAAAGCAAGGACGATCTGATGAGTTCAAGGACGTTGGTTCCGATCTTCGGACCATCTTCCAGAGAGAGTTCGAAACCTTCCAGCCGGACAAGAAATCCAACACTGGCATCCCACTCAAGTTCACTGAAGATATGATTGAGGAGTTCTACGAACAATCATTGAATCTTTTCGAGCACTCAGATCATGGACAAATTTCGTTGGTTGATGTTGGTTTGAAACGAGTCGAGGCGTGCATCACACAAGGTGACGTCGAATCCGCGTTCATCATTGCTGTCTGGACACACCGATTCATGCCTGAAGAAAACAAGCTCGCCAACACGCTTCACTTGTTATTCCAGATGTCATCCGACAAAGTCAAGACCACGTCCAATACCATTCTCAAGAACGATATCACCAAGTTCAATCAGCTAATCCTCCAGGAAGTTTTGTCTTCGCAAGGCGAAGTTGGCATGTCATGGGTTTCGGTCAACTTGACGGATATCCATCGACTCCTCCTCTTCTTGAGCGGTGACAGTCGCTGGTCTCTCATGTCTACTATTCTTGAGCAGCTTTGGGATTCCCGAAGCGAACAAGATACCTGGAGCCCCCAGATTGTTACAGCGATCGGCTGTCGCTTGTGTGATGTTTACATGAAGCAAGCTGAAAACGAAGAAGCTTTGAGACTCTTGGAGCGTATCCACTACAATCATACACGAGTCTTCGGCTTTTTCCATCCCGAGACGTTGCAGTTCTGCCAATTGCTTTGCAAGATTTTCAATACTGCAGGGTATTACAACAAGGCTATCACTCTGTGCGAGCAGTTGCTGCGCGGTCTCACGGACCCCCACAACGCTAATCGCTTCACGAAGGAGGAAGCTTCTCAATTGATTTTCAGCACTCTTGACCTGCTCAAGTTCGCTCACCACAAGAAGAACACGCTGCCCTATCGCGAAACGATCATGCCAATCTTCAAACAACTCGAGCAAATGTACCACATCAAGAGTTCCCGGTGGAATGAGCTTGCCGACTTTGACGGTTGGTGCAAGAAACCACTGGCGAGCGACGATAAGAGCTTGATCTGGCAGCCACCATCAATGTGGGGACTTCTTGAGGAACAAGAAGAGAGCTTGGACCGGTCTTTGGACGGAAATCTCGGCTCCCCCAAGACGTCTCCCTCGCTCAAGGAGGCCCATTACTTGAAATTCTCGCGTTCGTCCTTTGCCTCTCTGTTTGAATAATTTGGAAAAAGTCAATTTGCCCTGTCGGTAATTAATTTTGGGATTTTCCTTTTCTGTACTCGTAATAATTTATTTCTCAAGCTGTCATCCGCGTTCCGAAAACAAAATTCAATTTGCGATCTGATTTTTACGTTTTAGCATAGTTTAAGCTTAAAATGAATATATTTAGTTTCTTCCAGTTAAAAAGTCTTACATAATCAGACTGGACTCTAGTTAACGTAGTTAACTAGCTGATAATCTGTAACATGGAGGGCGGCACGAAGCATGTGCACCACCTTTGATATACCGCGTTGGTGGTGTTACATTTCCGAATTCAGCAGCAACCAGCCCTCCAAGACCACTTGCACAATAGAATGGCCGGCGTATATCTACAGTCAATTGACTGGTTCATCAACCAAATAACATATATCAACAGTATACTATTGCGTTGTATGGCATCACAGGGTGTAGAACATAACCAGGGCAAAGACAGCAGCATCTAATTTTGTATGGGCACTGGAGGAAGCAGCCTCCAATTTCGTATGAAGCCTGGAGGAAGCAGAATCATTTTTAGTGTGGGAGTTTCGGAAGCGGCATCATTTCTAGTATGGGGAATTTCGGAAGCGACTTCCTTATATACGGAAGTCATTTCCTGACTAAATTCACATACAATTATGCCGGAAGTAGCTTCCAGGAAACCACTTCTTAATGAATTTTCACTATAGTGTATATCGTATCAATCACATCGACCAACTCGTTGTAACCAAATCAACTGTAGCATAACTTTAAACTATAAAAATATGCAATTTTGGCTTAACCGCTAGCAACATTATAAACCGCAATGTTTCTTTTTTGTTGTAGCTACGTCATTGATCAATACAAAATTGTCTAGATAAGATCTTTAAGACCAAGCTGCGCGCGCCGCGGCGCCGAGTTACCAATGGTATAATTACTACGGACTTTGGATATTGTCTTGGATAGGTTTTTTTGGATATTTAGTTGTGGTATTCCCTTTCATAATTCCAGAATCATTAGTAAAACATGGGCAAAATGTGATCGAACACAAAGATACCAGTTGACTTAAATGACCCTCTAATAGAGGTCGCAGTTATATATTTGTTCTATCATAGCTATATATATAGAACTTTTTAATATGACGGGAAAATCAGACTCTTACCTTGAAAGAGACAGAATATTGTAATTATGAGTTATGCAGAAGTACAATTTGCAAATTTGAGTAAATTATCCTAGCCTTTCCTCATTCAGATTTGTCAAATCACCATTCCAAAGCTAATAAACCTATTTTACACTTTCTTCTGCGATAGGAATTATATTGACAAATTCACTGGTTTATAGCCTATAGTCGTGACCAATGAAATCCCATTCAAAGAGCAGTATCGGAACATAGCGTCTAAGGTGCATGACCGAAAGCAATAATTTCGAAAATCAAACGTAGCTTCCATATCGTAGACTCAAAACTCGATCCTAGGTATCTTATATACACACACATGCGCCTGATTCGCCCACATTCGTCCGAGCTTCTACTACTACCACTTATCATCTGTCTCGCCCCAACCATCATCGCTCTTCCTTCCAGCGGGACCAGCTCCACCCCCACTGACACTTCCAGTCTTCTTGATCCCACTTGTACCGATTGCACTGTTCTTTGCTGCCGGTTTGTCGTCCCAATCGTCATCCCCAAATGAATCCCAGAAATCTTTTTTCTCCGGCTGTATAGCCGAATAGTTACCCCGGGTTTGCTGATCTATAATCCGGTTGAATTGATCCGCGCCAGATTTTGCGGTAGAGGCGATACCGCTGCCCACCTGAAGCGCCGTTCGTTGAACATTGTTCGTGATGTCTGATTCCGCGATCTATAGATGTTCATAAAGAAAGCAATATTAGCTTTCCGTAGCAACATACCGCAACAGTCGAGGTCATGTTGCCGATGCCGAACGCACCATCTTCGCCGTCGGCTGTACTAAGCCTTCGTTTACCTGCTTCGCCCCCTTTGCTACCGTACTCGCGAAGAAACCCCATCCCTTCGTTAACGCCGCGACCGGATCTTTGGTAACGTCATCCCAGCCACCGATACCGCTGTTCGTAGGCTCAACGAGCGGCGTGCTTCCGAATCCTGTAAACTTTCCTCCCTGGCTTGGTGGCAAATCATCCCTTCTGTTTGCGTTATCCGACCCCATTTTCTCAAAATATGCCTCGTTTCTTTGTTTTTGTGTCGACACAGCCGGGCTTCCAGATCTCGGCGTTCCAGTCGCACTGTTCCCACCGCTTCCCAAGCCTCCCGTCCCTGTCCTCCTAACATTCTTAACAGCAGCGAGTGTCGCCGTCCGTGGCTTTGGCCCGCTCCACTCCGTACCTTCCACGAGGCAAGTCAATTTGTCTTTGTAATCTTCAGCAAACGGGGCGGAATACCGTTCTGCGACAGACATATCGGGCGAGTACTCAGGAGCACAGCTTTCAAAGTACTCTTTGAGAGTATTGTTACCGCCGTGCGTCATTCGTTGGATTTCGGAGGTTTTGAATTGGTCCATGGTTATGGAGCGAACGAAGGAGATGTGGACGCCTAGGCCGCTGCGCAGGTTGTAAGCATATTTTCTAGTGGTTCGGTTGTTATACACTAGGAGGCGCCGAATAGAAGGAGTAGTACCGATGAACGCCAGCGCAATTTAAGCACAAAAATATTCCGAACTTCGGTGATGCCTAATATGATACCGATATCCAGTTAACATGTAACGTCCTCCTATTTCATAGCCCACAATATAGCTGTCGATAAGGGAAGCTTGTAGGTACCCATTGAGGACTAGGCGACTCGCAATCGACGCAGGTGCCATTCCCGGGCTTCTTCTGGAGCTCGAGAAGCTATACCGTAGATATCGTAAGTTAGTTACGTTCTTTATCGCAAGTGCAGGGGAGCTTTTTTGATGCTCAGGAGGTCGAGAAGGGGGGGAATCGCCACCTTTCGACGAGTCTCCGGGTCAACTTCCCACATGCCGGAGGAAGCCATGACGGTGATCGAGGTCGGTAGTCCGCGAGGTCAAGAATCTGCCAGGGTGTTTGGACTTTACGAGCTCCGGTTTCTGATGAGGATGGGAGTTGGCTATCTGTCAGGAAAGAAAGGTCTTAGGAATAGACGAAGCGAAGCTAATTGTCGACTGGTTGGCAATAGCAACACACAATCTCCAACAAACGCATGCCAAAACAGGACTACAGATCCGATGAGGATATCCGGACACTTGGTTACAGGATAACTTGGGCAATCTGTCTCGTGTTCAGATTCAAGACTTTGCTCTATCCTAATTACAAAGTTCAGCCAGCTCGTGCTTGTATTCCAACTCAATACCAGATTGCCGGAGGATAATGCATTAATCAAAGTCGCAGAAGTCATGCGCATTTCATTTTTCGATATAGCGCACAAACCCGATCAGAAGTTTTTTTAAAACGCAATCAACTAATTTTGCATCTCATAATCTTTAAGCGAGACCAACTTTGTCAAAATATTTATATAAGATCCCTTTAAATTAACATGCATGACAGCTGAAAATCGTTATTCTCATTACTATCAATGTTTTCACTTTATTTTTATTTTATTTTTTTAAGAGAAATCTCGAAATTTCGAAACATTGATGCCCACCCAGCACTCTGCGGAGGGCAATGCCAGCGTTAGCCAGTGCTAGAAGTTACTACAACTGGCTTTTGCTAATTCAACATGACCGACTATGTAGATAGCTTGGCAACATGGGTCTCGCTTGAGGGTTACGATATTTGTATTTTATTTCCGCATAAACCTCTTGACCAGGTTTTTAGCCATATATTCGGGAAAATCTCGTATCTTTTATATGTAGTTTGAAATCTAACAAAAGAGATGTTTAGCTTCCTTAAGCTATATTTTACCCAGGCATTTTAAGGAAATGTAAGTTCCATTGACCAACCGAACCCCATGAAGCTCCAGCCATTAACCCATTCTACTTCTCGAAGCCTTTAGGTCTCAACATCCATGTATGTATATGTACATATAATTTAACGTTTACATTTAATGCCAGCCTGCAGCCAGCCAGCGCTATCTGGGACCGCGTACAACGAGCTTTTAAAAACCTAGATATCTTGCTTTCAATCGCTAGACTCCAGCTCCAACTTAATGTCTAAGTCAAATTCATATATACGGAAGAACAGAACACGAGCACTTAAGTTCCTAAACTGGCACCTGTCATCCGTGTGAACACGTATGGCGAGGTGCGAAAGTCTCACCAAAAGATGGCCATACACACTACAACGAACAGAAATTCATTAACACGACCCCTCCCAGTTTAACTTAGGTTATATATCAAGCTATCGCAATATATATACATATAGCGATTGATCCATCTAGCTGTTTAAGAGAGTTGCGCGCGCGATAGCTCTACCCCGTAGTATTATAAAGTGATTCTCAATTTTCATCATATCAAGCCCTTCTAACGGGCACTGCCTCATATCTTATCTTATTTCATGAAATCTCTATGTTTGTATCGAAATTGGAGACTTATCCCACTAAGTTGATAGGTATAGTTACGACATTTCAAGATCCTTGTAATTCGAATAAAAGCTTCTAAAGGAATTGCTAATTGCACTAATAGATATCTACCTTTCTATTCATATTTTGTAGGTTTCAGGAATAGAAAATGTTGTTGAACTGATACAACCAGTTAGCCTAACACATAGAGCACGATGATATCAGCCTCGTAGTTGATTTTTATCACTCACATAGCCTTCTAACCGTTTCAAATTTGGCATAGAGATGAAAGAAAGGAAGAGAAAAACAGTTGAATCGGTACACTAGCAAGTCTCCAAATTCAATGTCACCAATATAATGATTCGATATTTGTACTAGAATTTAAGAAAAAAACTGCCCAAAATCCCATCGCTCCACCATGCAAGTAAAATACAGGTTGCGTTACTGTCAAAATGTATGCAAGGACAGATGCAAGTTCCTCTAGTCTCTTAGCTTCCACTCAGAGCTTGCTAGGCTTCGGCTTTTTCGCCCCCTTGGCCGTCATAAAATCGAAGCCCTTCTCTGCACCAGGCTCAAATATCATCGGGTATAAAAAGCTGGCAACGCCGTTACCATTTCTCCAGCTCCCACCGTCTACGCAGTAGTCCAATCGTTAGCATATCAGATTTTCACAAGGTATTTAAAGTCACAGGAGGATTTGCTACTCACCAACAACCAATGTAAGTCCCGTAACATATCTTCCAGCCTCGCTGAACAAATAAATCGTCGCGTCCGCAATCTCACTGACGGCGCCCCACCTCCCCAACGGCGTCATCTTTGCGGGATTTTCTCTCAACTCCTCGGGAACCATATTCGTTGCCGTCAACCTCTCCATCCCCTCAGTATTTGCGATCGCTCCCGGAGAAATAATATTCGACGTGATTCCCGCAGGTCCCAATTCGATCGCTAAGCTGTGCGAAAGGGCATCGATACCGGCCTTCGCCGCCGCAACGTGAGATTGTAGCGCCGCACCGGTGTAATGAAACGTGGCCGAAACGAAGATAATCCTCCCCTTCGACTTACGCAGTTCCGGAAGACACGCCTTGACGGTATTAAACGATCCCAAAAGATCGATATCCATCACCGTTTTGAACGCGTTGCTCGACAGTCCTTCCACCGTGCTCAGGAAATTACCGGCGGCGCCGCATATCAAATAATCGATCCTTCCCAATTCTTTGACCGTGGTTTCGACGGCGGTTACGAGGGAGTTGAAGTCGCGCACGTCGCAGCCGATGCCGATGACTTTGGAGCCCGTCCGGACCTTTTCGATTTCAGCGGCGACGGATTTGGTGTTTGCTTCGCGACGGCCGAGGATGGCGGCGTTGGCGCCTAGGGCGACGAGGGCGCGGACTTGGCCAGAGCAGATTGTGCCGGCGCCGCCGGTGCAGAAGACGACTTTGCCCTCTGGGAGGGGGTTAGCGGTGTGTTGATGTTGAAGGGGGTGATTGGAGGGAGAGAATACGAACTAAAGATGTCCTTCGCCCATGCGTTCGAGTAGAGTTCATCCTCTGCCGGGAATGGAACAGCCGGTTTCGACATTTTGGCGTACTAATAGGAAATTCAAGTGAAGAATCTTTAGTCGTATATAATATTCCTTCTATCAAGCGTATAATCAGGCCGAAGAAATCCAAAATCCAAGCAAAAACGTGTAAAGAATTCCAGCTAGAAAGGAAGAAAAGAGAAAGTATCAAAGGACAAGAAGTCAAGAACGATGAATACCAGGGTATATAACCAACTGCACCAACTTCAATCGGCTTTCCCGTTTCGTAAGAATGCTACCCCGGCAAAGCCGGATGGTCAGAAAAGCCGGGGAAGTTGAGTAAGCTCTCGGGGACTAGACAGCACCGGTGGAGGATATCAACGGGGCATTCTCTGGGTATTCTTCAGCTTCCGTCCATCGCGACTGTTTGTTTGTTTGCGGTCAGCCGAATGGACCGAGGTAACTTTCGGCGCTCGCTTAACCTTGACCCTGGCAATTCACCCATGTGCCTGCCAATACTGAATATCCAACATACCCATAGACTATTGATAAGTATACCTATTGGATAGACAGGATTGATTCAATAGCTATGATAAGTAAGAAGTGTAAATATAGTATAGTAAGCTTAAGCACAGTCAAAATGCAGTTTGCACCACGCTATCTGTTGAAACAATTTAAATACGGATGTTAAAGTCCAAGTTAATATGCACATTTCCACGACGTTGAGTCTTCCTTCATACCTGCGAGATATCCTCTTTCGCCCTACGAAAGCCGTATATAGATATATTTCTTCCCGCTCACCTACCAAGAAACCAAATCTCCTACCTCCGCCTCCCCAAAAAAGCTCGTCTTCTTCGCCTCTCCAACCTCTACCTCCCCCGCATCACCACCAGTCGGCGCCCTACCCATAATATCCGGCAAAACTTCCTTCAAAAACCCCACCACAGCCTCATTCACTGTCTTGAACTCCACCAAAAACGCATCGTGCCCCTCAGGGCTGTAAATAGTACTCAATCTCGCATTCGGAATAAACTCCGCCAACTCCTGCTGCTCCGCATAAGTAAACAGCCCATCGCTTTCAATACCCACTACCAAAGCCGGCTGCTTTATCAGCTCCAATGCTTCCGGAATACTCGCCGCGCGTCCGCGACTAATATCGTGAGTATCCATCTTCCGAGTCGTGGCGATATAACAATTCGCATCGAACCTTTTGACAAACTTGTCGGCTTGGTAGCGGAGATACGTTTGAGCGGAGAACATGGAGTGTTTGTGTTTCTTTCTCTCGTCGCCGATGGTTTTGGGGGATCCCGAGATTGGGGAACTTGGAGCCGATTGCAGCTTTTTACCTGCTCGGAAACCTTCGTTGTGATTTGCCCAGTGCTCTTCGGAAGGAGTAGAGGGCGGACGGATGCCGTTTTGGTGAATGATACGAGTTGGGTCGGCTGTATTGCGGCCGAATCGTGACTCGAAGGAGTTACGAGAGCGGTATGTAAGCAGAGCGCTCATACGGGCAGCAGAGAGGCCGGCGATCGGCTGGCTGAGGGGGTCGTAATAACCATCGTCTATATAAAAAGTTTAGAAATCTGTTCTCAGCTAAAAAATTGATGCGGTATTGTCGGAGATGCATACCATAATTCGGGTCGCTGTAGATACTTTGTCGCTGGGCTTCACCCCACGAAATACCCCACGCCGAATGTCTCGCAGAAGTCGCCAGCGGCACGATGCTCCTCACGAAGTCTCCAAAATACGCCCACTCGAGACAGATCATCCCGCCCAGACTTCCTCCAATAACCACAGCGACCTGCTTGATCCCCAAATCTTCAACGACCAACTTGTGAATCCTCGCATCATCTCGGATCGATGTCAAGGGAAATTCCGGGCCGTACAGCTGGCCGGTTTCCGGGTTCGTAGTTACGGGGCTCAAAGAGCCGTACGGACTACCCATATTATTCAAACAAACGATGAAAAAGCGGGACGTGTCGAGCGCCTTTCCCGACCCGAGCAGCGGCTCCCACCAGTCGCCGACATCAGCGCTGCCGGTTAGCGCATGGCAGATAATCATGACATTGTCACCTGACGAAGCAAGCGTGCCGAATGTCTTGTAAGCTACAGGCACATCGGTGACTGTGACACCGGACTCGAGCGTGAAGCTCGGAATGACACAGAAGTATTGTGTGAGGAATCTCGAGAACGGATTCGAAGGCTGTGACGTCTCGTGAACTACATTTTTTTTACCAAATGCGCAAAAAAGCGGTGGTTAGCGAGCGTGAGCCGTTAGATAGAAGAGGTGGGGCTATATCCGCTTTGCGATATACATCCATACACCGTTTCGATATGGAGGACGCATATAGGATCAAGGATATGCAGAAAGTTGAACAAAAAACAATAGGATTGATTCAACTAACCGAATTTGCGGGTGTGATGTTGGCCTGGCATGTTTGAAGGTGTGAGCGCGGCTGGCATAGGGTCCATCGCCTCAGGATACGAGGACTTATTGTATGAAGGATCTAGCGAGTTTTTATGCAAGTGCAAGCCAGAATCGAAGCCAGATGACACCCCAGCGGTGACAAAAGGATAGATAACGTTTATTTTAACCGTTTAGATTAGAGGCTTTGCTAATTATAGCCGTATCGTAGACGCTTTTCCGAAAAGGCAGGACCTCTCGATAAGGCACTCTCCCAGGTGACGTACAAGTTTGAAGGGCAGTGAGGGATTCTCGGGAGCCTTTGACAGTAGAGTAACAGCCGATCGAACGAAGGGATTACTTTTTTCCTTCTTTGAATTTGAATTTGGGTTTTGTAGGGAGCGAGTGATGGTTTTCAGCTGCGTCAATCGCCAACTTTTTTTGCGTCTATGCTCGCTCTGTGACTATCTCGATCCGATCTTGAATCTTAACGAGAAAAGAAAAAAGTGTGATCTTTTTTCGGGTTCTTTAAGGATTGCCTCTATAATTCGCCTTGGAAAAAGCAAAGGATGGCGTCTCGCAAATGGTCATGTTAACTGGATGTCGGTTGGCTGGAGATTAATATGCTATTTGTGAAGTCGAACTGTCGTCGGCCATGTCCTTTGAAACTTTGAGAGATAAAGTTGGACAAGGAAGAAAGAGAAGAGAGTTAAGTAAGATGATGCAGTGTTTGCTGCAAGGTGGGCTAGCGTCACCAATCACAGCCGAGGTCGCAGCAAAAGCTTTCTTTCATTGGCCGCGCCTCGGATCACACCATCGCTCTTCTGCAACGCCCAACGCATATCCCATATCACCCCAGAGTTAGCATCTACACGACTTCAATGTAATATTATATATCCAGACTATTACCATACAATATAATAAATATAGCTACCTACCATTATTGCTTCGTAGAGATCAGACTTAATTAATTTACGTTCTAAATAAGAGAAGCCAGCAGCATATCTTTCTCCAACGTGCATATAATAGCGATATCTAGCTCCAGCTAGCTCTGCCGGATTCAGACCGCTATTTCGAAGGGATCCACAACCTCCTGAGATCTTGATAAGATATCTCACAACGTAGTACTCAACTCGCAGCAACATACTACTTCAATTGTAAGCTCAATTTATCAAACCAACTTCGCAACGCCACAATCCTAATCGACCCCCATAGAAAAAGTAGTAGTATATCAATATCAAGAGGAAGGCTGGTCCAATAAAGCATCTACCTAGTACTGCTATCCTATTAAGAGATGTAGAAGGGATGTCGTACATATACAGGTAGGTATATTGAGTGTATACGTGTTCCCAACATTTGGTTATTGGTACTAGCAGAGTAGTGAAGCGTGGATACCTCATGACCTATCCTGAACGTGAAGCGATGCTCGAAGTAAGGTATGAAGACGAGCCCTATATCACCAATCTATTGGATTAAAACATAGTGTCAAATAGGTATGTTACCTATTGACCGCTACTCTCTACTAACCACATGTGTTAATGATTACACATAAAACCCTAACGTTAGTATATAACTATATTTAACAAAAGGTCTAGAATACATTCTAAATAACAAATCACGAGGCGTGTAACATTCCATGCTCCACAACCACGTCTTTTCAAACCATCGCTGAGAAGCCTAAGTTTCTCCTCCGGTATATCACTTTCGGCTAGCCCGAAAAATACGAGCATCGCTGGCATGAGGCTCCTAAGCTGACATTCCATCGCAGCGTCAGCAGCGAATAATCCTAGCCCACGACAGCAAAACCAAAGATGAAAACTTGATAATCACGCTCTTAGCTTAACAATTGCTTGATAATGGCTTTATAATGATAATTCCTTTGAGGCTCAAACCGACAACTATCACCAAGAATGTATGTCTACACGCATGCATGACGATATCCAAACGCTGTCGTGCCTTTTACCCTTTGGAGGATTGAAGGCTGACCTGAAGCTAAACTAGAACAATATAGATCAAATACCCAATATAATAGGTTAATGAAAACATCGTCGCCGCGATTGTAATTTTCGCGCGGGCGGCTCGAGATCCTTCCAAATGCAACTGAACAGCCGGATATAGGATCGCTCCAGACAGCTGAGCTTTTCCTGATTTAATTATCTCGCTTTTTCGATTGAAAGTAGTTTCTCCTTTTGTGATATACTTATAACGCTCAGGCCTTCACACCGGCCGGTAGAGCCGTCTCTAGGAATTGAGATTTTGCGCACAGCCAGTTCCTTTAGTCAATTAAATTAACTGTTAGCAGCGCGAGATAACAACAAACAGCAGTTGAGTTGGTAAAGGAATCCAACATCAGTGTTTGGTATTTCAAACGCGCGTGATCTGGAATTGGTATCTAAATTTGTATGAAATTAACATTAGATAGATTAACTAACTAGGTGCTCTCAAATAGTTGAACTGGTATTTTCATTCCTCTTTCGTCTATAGGAAACAGTTGCAAGGCCGTCGTCTATTTTCAGAATATCTTCAAACGAGAGCAGGTTACAATAATAATTGCGAGAACCCCCAAACTTTTCAGCCTGATGCTAAGCCTTCTCAATTTCTTCCCGTTTGAAACTGCAAGGTAAATCATGGGGAGGTCCGCATGCTCAAGCATATGCGGCGGAGACTCGCCAAAGGCACAACACATTTCCCGGGCACACAACCCAACCTCGATGAGGAATTGTCCAATGATATTTCGATTTTTGATGCATCATCGCAAAGTGGCGCGCAGGCACCCTTTGGATCCTTGACATGGGTCACCTGCACATTTACGGCAAAAAACCAAAAAAATTAACTAAATTTTTGTGCTTAAACCAAAATGTCGGAAAATTTAGTCGAACATATATGTCTCAATAGCTCAGTAGCAAGGGTAAGGAAGCTTCCCCGGACCAATGTCTGGCATACATAAGGTAGACATCTGATTCATAATTCGAGCTCCTAGTAGCGTCCTGAGCAAGGCCAGTCGTTTCTATGGCGTGTCATAAAACGTAGTTTGCTGTGAGCGTGAATCAGCTAGATCCTGCTAACGTTGACCCGCGCATTAAGCTTTACACGTCCTGCAGACCAGGCTAAGCGATTGGCGTGCATTAGAGGAGCAGATGAGTTCGTGGAGAACCTCAGGGTATATAACGCATTCAACAACCAAATCTGCAAATGGAGGATGAATATCTCGCGAGAGATAATTTGATTTTAGGATTTTCTGGAAAGACGTTCTTGTTTGGCGGCAAAGTTGTGTTAGACAATCCAACCGGTCCCGGAGGGCTGAATCAAAGGAAGAATTTTTCGGAACCGAAAGTCTCGTGGAACTAGCTTGATCGTGTCACATATTTTTATCCCGCAAATTATGGAATACTATTTTTACGTATCGAGTATACCAGCCATAGGATCCAACGCCGGAAAAATTACATCGTTGCAAATAGCGTGTACCGACGACAGCCTTCTAGGCCCGCGCATCCATGTGCAATCGATCCGTGTGATTGATGGATGTAGCACGAGGATCGCAGAAACGCAAATGCGTCACACGGTCTGCGATGAGGCTTCTTATCTCTCCAGACGTTGATCAATAGAGTATTGCCACATGACGAAATCTTGTTCAGATCATGTCGTCTTTAGTCGTCATTTGTTACACCAAAATTGCGATTGCATAGGCGAGCGGGTAGATAGATTACAAAGACTGGCTACAATAGGATAGTATCGGGAAGATGAAGAAGAAGAAACGTAAACTAATTCTATTGGTACACAAGTTGGTATTAATCTATCAGAGGTTGGATATTTGAAAAAAAAATTGAAGCTGAAAAATGAAGAAGAAAATTATCAAATAGACCACAAACATTAAAAATTCAAGCAAGCGAGGCTGGTGAAAAGGTTGGCGAAGAAAGAAGAAGAAGAAAAAAGAAGAAAATTTGGCCTGCTTGCTTTCAGAGCTCCTGTAACTCCCATGTTATGATGATGATGATTTGTTAAAAAAAAAAGGAAGTCGAGCAAATGATTGGAGAGAAGCATAGAAGCAATTCGTATCGATGTATCGCTGAATCCGTTATGAAGAAAGAAGAAAAATAGATAGAAATCAAGAATCAAAAACTAAAACATAAAATCAAATATCTATAAACTCATTTTTCCGATTGGTCCGTCATAAATTATCGTTAGATTTTTGGTATATTTCCTTGCATGATAAAAGAAAAAGTCCGATTGGGTAACATTAAGTTAGTATTGAGAGAGTGAACGTGGGGTATAAAGTTTTTCGTTATCTTCATTTTTGCAATTGTCGTTATATCGGAAATGATAATAGGGAATGATGTTGTTAAAGGATGTCGTTATAGTTCCTGCAGGAGCTTGGATGCTTCCTGGAGCCTCATTAATTGTCTTTTGACATCACCGGGTGCCGTTGTGGAACCCATTGGGGAGGTTGGGAGGCTCTCCAGACCTTGGAAGGCCCCGTCACTCAGATTTACCGTGCGGATACCTGTCTCAACATCTGCGGAGGAGTTAACCTAAAACCCGTATATAATATTAGTTTAGTTTCAAAAACCTTTTTCACCAATCAGAGATAAAATACAGTGATGTAAGATATACGTACGAATGAGAAAAGATCTTCAGATACGGAACTAGCTTGTCTCTTGTGCAAGTACTGTTTTGGGGTATCGAACGGCTCTTCTTCCTCGCCATGCTTCAGATCGACTAGATCCTTCATACTCCACCTACGCATTCCACCGCCCAGCGCGGGTGCCACACCCGGCAGTCCCGTACTCACGGGTGTGTGAGCACCACTCATCGTCCAGTCACCGTCGACATCCATCTCCGAGGCTAGACTTGTACTGCTGGTGTGCCGTCGCAACGAAGCAGGCCGTTGTAGCTGCTGCTGTTGGACCTCAAGTTTCATCTTCAACGCCAGTTCCGGTGGGGGTGGGGCCGGCGGGAGGATGTAAACGGAATCACCACTTTGCAAGCCGTGCAGGTCAGGAAGTATGGAGGACAGGTCGGCGGTTGATTCCAAAGCGTTGAAGGCAGCTGCGGGAATGAGTGCCGGTCTTCGGGCGTTACGATTCCTCCCGGGAGAGATGGTGGCAGCCTTGAGGGCAGAGGCTATAGAGATGTCATTCCGGCGAGGGGAGTAAGTCATGGACGACATGTCTATAGTTGGATAGAAGGGCTAGGGCAATATTCCAGAAGGTTACAGGAATGGGGCGGGTTTGATGCACGTCTCTTAGCAGGCGAAAGTAAGGAACGAGATGGGATTGGATGAGAACGTGTGTGTGTGTGTGTGGGTGCGTGTGTACGGTGTTCGGGGGAGCTGGAAAGGCACGTAATGGTTAATGGATCGAAAATGCTGGAGGCGAATGCAATGACGGCGGTCATGCACCTGCAGCTGAACGATGATGTGTGTATGTAGATGGACGGGGGTTAAGAGCCTGGGGGAGATTTCCGAAGCACGTAGAACAACCGTCAGGGCAGTGAGGTTTGTGCTGTTGGTATAACTACTACTGCGGGCTCCTATATCGTGCAGCGATGATGATTCAGAAAAAAAAACTTGATCAGGAGCTCGAGCCACTAAAGCTTTAGCAGGGCGAGCTTTGGGGATAAATCAGGAGGTTGATTGATGCGGGTGGAGCTCACTGAAGGTCAGTTCTCAGCTGTCGGAAGCAGTTACCTGGAATGAGGCTAGAAGCGATGCTTCACCTTCCAACTCCTTGGCAATAATAACTAACTTAATAGTTAATATAGCACGTGATCGAACAGACAAACGCAACACAATGCAGTGCGTTGGAGTTACAACACCGGTTTACCCCACGTGACCAGAGTGAGCCTCGAAACCTTTCTTGCATTGTGGCAAGATCTTAAGTTGGTTCATAAAACTTAACTACTTAAAGTAGTCAAAATTATGAACGCAAGAAAACGCAAACGCGAAACTAGCCGATCAGATAATTCGACAAGGATTGCGGGCAGACCAGACGGCAGGGCTAATTAATCAGCTAATCTGCACAGTACTTCAATGAATTTCCCTCAAAGGAAGAGAAATGAAAAGAGAAAGAAAAGAAAGCAAGCAAGGAAGCAGGGAAGTAAGGAGAAAAGAGGGGATTCCAAGATGTCGCTCGGGCCCGCCATCCCATCCCATATACAGTCTATGAAAGTGGGCAGTCTACGAAGTAAATACCAGTTCAATTTGCAAAAAAGAGTATCCACACGGTGAGGCTCAAGCCCATTTCTAGCATGGATGAACTACGCTAGTACATATATTGTTCTAGCCAGCGTGCCAGCCTTGCACTACTTAAACCGCCGCCTTTGCATCGAGCAATGACAACCATACCAGCTTATTTTCGCAGGCTTCTTCAAATTTGAGCACAATTATTGCTTCGTTACCCGGCCCCATAGGATTTTCCCTTCTATTCGAATGATATTCATTCATTCAGGCTTCGCAACATTCATTAGCACATCCCGCCGCCCATCTGTCCTTGGAACGCAATTATACTCACAGTCCACCGAGCCGCCAAACGGATCCTTTAAATTCAATAAGTAAGGATCTAGTCACAGACATCTGTTTCGCAGACAACTTTTATGATGTAGAGTGGAAAGCAGGTAGAGATATTGGGAGAAGGAGGGAGATCTTATAACAATCAAGCCGTACGAAGCAGAACAGTTTTTTAGTAGGTGGAAAGGGCGCTATTGCTTGAGCAGGATGTGGGATGGGGAGCGAGGCAAGGTCGAGCTTGGTCGGGCCTTTGCGTTTGTCGCCAGTAATAAGCAAAAAATGAATAGGAGCTATTGGCCCGTGTTGTGGGCATCCTTCAGCGAAAATATTTGAGGACAAAACGCAAAAACAGGGGCTTTGAGAGCCTTGTCAGTGGTCAAATTCACTGGAACTGACCTCAATGATCTGGGCTTCATTGTTTTTTGTGGATAATCCGTATAAAGCTCGATGGATAGCTCTAGTGTAGTCCCGAAGTTAAACTCCATCAACAGAAACAGATAACTTAGCATCTCCAGCAAGATAATACCCAAATACTTTGTTTCTGTCGTCCGGTTTACGGTTCTCTGGGCTTTGTTCGTCTGATCAATGTAGAGAACAAAACAACACCTTATCTCATAAGCCACTTTTATTTGTACTTGCCCATAATTGCATTTCTCATCAAACCGACTCCGCCTTCTTCTAGAAAATGTTGCAGCCATAATTTTCAAAGTCAGCATTTTTGGCTACCTTCCGCGCCGACGCAATAACTCAAATTCTTAATATACCTTGATCCAAGTATCTTTGCCTAAAATTCCGCATTTCTTCTCCGCCTTCATTGCGTGGGGACCTCGCCGCTATCAGCACAAGTAACGTCATCATTGTTGTATTGGGCACCGGTCAAAGCCTCGTCTTCGGGTGTTTAAAGCCTTCTCAGGGATCAGCCCCCAAAGATCACGAAACTCCTCAGGCGTCAAGGTTTCGTTTATGCATTGTTGCTCATCCTCTTCCTTGTATGTTTGGACCTTATGCTAGATCCTCCACACAGTCAGTTTGATCTTATATTCAACACCCTCCCACGAACGTCCTTCCGGCAACCTTCAACGGACAACAGCGTTCAACATCCTACAATTCCGAACCCCGGAAACCCGATTTTCCTCCACCCTGTTAGATCAAATACACAGCGGATTGTAGTTCTGGCTGATAACTCTGATCGGACCTATTTTTGGGATTACAAGAGCGTGCTTGCACAGTAAAATTTTTCAGGTTAGATTTGAACGTACCACGTGATCGCAGACCTAGAAATACCATAAAGCTGACTTTGGGAGTTTCGACGGATAGACCGTGATTATATCCAGTCGACTTTAAGGCAGCTTGGTTCTCGTCAATATTTTTACAGATGATGAACCCCGATAATGATGCCCCTCTGAGCCCTCAGTCCCAGCCTGCAGACATCGCTGGACGGTTCCAGGCTGGGATGCGAAACTCGAGAGCGAAAGTAGCGTGTTCAAGATGTCGTTGGACCGGAACAAATCTTAGGAAACACAATTTAGAAGAGCACGGGCAAGCTATAAACGCTGAGGAGCTGGAAGACGCGACAGCGTTACTCGAGGATACGTAAGTTAGACAATTTTTTTTCCCAACTCGGGAGCAAGAAATTCTGTTCGAACGGCAGAAAAACCAGCGTTCAATCGCAATCTCCATTTTTTTCGGTGTGGGGGGGAGGTCCTTTATATATAGACAAATGTGGACCTCACGAACTCCCACACCCCTATCCTCTGGTTAAGATAACCGCGCTAACCTGATTAATATCTTAGGCCTGCCTTATCTACGCCTCAGGTTGAACCGATGCAAGTCGACGAGACCTCACCTGCCCCAACCCCTAGGCCCTCAAGGCGGAAATTCGCTGGCGCTGGCCGTCGGGTAGAGTCCGCGCATGTTGACTTGGACTTTGTCCGCTCACCGAGGGCGGGTCGAGGAGATAATACATCTAATACACCTCAGAAGCTATTCGACCATCGCTCCGACCCTATAAAGCAAAGTTCACCTAGAGCTGCTCAGCCTATACGCACGCCCCATCAACCTAACCTCGCTACTGCTTCTCGGAACCCTCAACGTCCCTTTGCTAATCCTATTTCTCATCAAAGATCAAACATTGCATCACCTCCCACACATACTAGTGCTGGTTCACCTGTTATATTACGAAAGCAGGCTGGTGTTCCTAGTAATGCTCCTCCTGCTACACCACCCCCTCCTTATTCTACCTCTACCCCTCCATCCCATGTCTCCCAGCCTTCCCCTGAAGGAGATGAACCTGAACAACATCCTGAACTTATATTACAGCCTGAGACCCGCCCTATATCCCAAGAACAGCTTGTGGCAGAAGTCAAAGGCACTTGGATCTCCTTGACAAGAAGATCGGAGCTACCAAGCTTAAGTTCAAGATCCCTGGCGTTTATATTGCTATCTGTGGTGTTGCATCCTTGTTCCAATACAATCTCAAAGAGGGTAGGATGAAGCAATCGACCACTGCGAAAGAGAACCAGAAAGCGAGCAACGAGGCCGAAGCAGCGTATAAGGCAGCTCAATCCCAGATGGCGGAACCGGATAACACCATACCTCCTGGGCCTGTCATTAACGGGTACAACCCCGCCAACGCTCTGTTAACCCACCCACCAGAATTGGATCCATCCGTTAACTTTGACATTTCTTTGACCCACGCCCAAGAGCTTGCCTTCGATATTTTGTCTCTTGCATTTGATCGCCAAAATGACCCAGCTGTCCAACCTCTCGTTCACGTCTACCTCGTCGCTCTCAATTACCTCAAGGAATATCCCGAAGGAATGGCATTAATTGTCAAGGCCTTCCCCTGGGAACAGATGGTTCAATACGCCAACGCCCTCCTCAAGAAGAGAAAGACCGACGATGGCGCGATGACTCGAATCCTTGATAGCAATGTATTCCCTGTAGTACAAAAGGGCTTCCGACCACTCCCAGAAGAGTACATGATGCGCGGGCTCGAGATCGCTCGCCGATATTTCCCATACGGATATTTTAGCAAGATACAGGTTGACGACGATGAAAGGCTTATCGAATTACCATCGATGAACCTCGTCCGAGAGGAGAAGATGCTTTGGATTTTGGTAAGACTATCAAATTTCGGACCGTGGATCAAGTATGACGCTACGCGGTTTACTTTCACCGTTTCTCCGGAGCTGAGATCTCTTCAGCAACAACTGTCTCCACAGCCAACTTACTCTCGTGAATCAGCTCTCGCTATGGAGGATGATTCTGACGTTGAAATGGAGATGAGCCCGGCTACTCTTGCTGATGAGGAAGATGAAGAAAGCTTAGACGAGATTGAAAACCCAGTACTCACCCAGCTCTTGGCACAAAGGAAGGCTTTGAGAAAGCAGTTAAACGAGCCCACCGTTACAGTCGAAGAGGAGAAAAAGGTCAAGAACTCGGCTGCTTTCTCTTCCGCATCGTTTAAACCAGGTTCCACAACTGTTGTGGTAGATACTAACAGTCTGGTAAAGCACCTTGATACTTTTAAGAAAATGTTGGATTTGAACCAATGGTCCATTGTGTTACCATATTCTGTCATCCACGAACTCCGTGGTCTTCAACGAAATGATAGCAAGGTCTCCGCCACCTCTGAAGCAGCTCTTAACCTTCTCGTTCAAGGCTTACAGGACAAGAAAAATCTTCGCATTTTGACCGCAAAGGGGAATCAAATCAATAGCTTATCGGGCCAATTTTATGAGTTGATCGATGACTACAGCGAAGACGGCCGCAAGAATCTCGATGATATCATCATAGAGACCGCAAAAGCGCAAGGCGAGATAGCGGCAAAGCGTATTTCGGGTACCGATATCCGACCAGTAGTCCTCATAACCGACGACGCTGTTATGCGCGTCAAGGCTGTAACCCGCGGGGTGGCTTCAGTTGCCACAAAGCAATGGATCAAATTTATCACACCACCGGACGAAGCTACCCAGAGAAAGATTGCGAATACATATCATACTCTTATGACAAAACACCCTAAACTGGATCAAGATAAAGTATACAGAGCGGCACGCGAAGCTGCAGGAGACGAGAATTCCGCGGCAAGCATTCTGAGACGAGATATGTCGATGAAGAAACGGAAAGCCAGGGCGTTTGTGGAACGGCAGAAGCAGGTGGGGATGGGGATTAGCTAACCCCGGCTTATAAAATAAGGTCCAGCATCTGGGATCCTTGCGGTGGCTCACCACCGTAGGATCTCAGATGTTGGACCCGTTTTTTTATTTAAAACTTTTTATATTCACCGACACGGTTTTGAGGCCTCACAAACTAGGCAAAGTATAACCCGATCATCGGTTATTTTATCGAGCGGATTTCCCCCCATGGACTCCGGTTTCTTATTGGCTCCGATATGGATTGCTTCTTTTACCTTCTCCAACTGGGATGACTCGCTTCTCTTTGTTATTATATTTTGATTGAGGCGGAATCATGGATATAATGGACCCTGGCCATTGGCGGGAAGCATCTACAAACCGATATAAAATTCCCTCCAATACCAGGTCTTATCAACCATCTGGCCAAATTCTGATTCATCCCTGGGAAGTTACTCTCGCCGGAACCAACATAAACACATCCTGAATCCGAAACACATTGCTGGACCACTCTATAGGCCCCTTAACTCTTATCAATTATATTATTATTATTATTATTTATTATCTTGACTTTCACTTGCTCGAGTGGCCTTTTTCTTTTGTTTGTAGTCTTTTTTGTTATAGATCGCTTTTGCTTATTTTATGGATCTCTAAGTGGCGATATCATCCCTGACTTTTGTTTTACAAATATTCTTTATATTGCTTCTATGAGAATGGACTGAGAAGTGGAGGAGACGTGTATATACAATTATGTAGTGATACCCCGTTATTTTAGCGCGTGATACATGAATATTCTTATCAGAATTTGAATACTACAAGTCGAATATTGGAGATATATTATAGAAAGCAGTACTTTGAGAAGTTTATAGTAAGAGACGTTTGAATTTCATATCAAATTTTTTCTCTACGTGATATGAACAGGTGATTCTTTGGGGGCAATAAATAGCAAGTGTTTGGGTTTATTACATTTTACATACATTTCACCGGCGATATGTGTGGTGTGGAAGACATGCATGATAAACTTTTGATAAACTTTTGGTAAATTGTTTATCCACGAGATCGCTTGAGCATATAGGCATGTGTAGCAAAAACCACGAGCAAATTTGTCTGGATTCATCAACGCAGGCCTGATTTATTTCAGTTTTGGGACCCCCTTGGCCATTTCGTACCAAAATTACCGGGAAGTTGGACATAAGCAGGTTATCAGATATGAAAAAAACGGCATCGCAAAATTCGCGAAATCTCTCCCTGTAACGGTCTTGCATCTCTGTCGATATCAGCCCACGGTTGCACAGACCCCACTTTAAATATGCCGGTACCCCAGCATAAGAATATTTGCATGCCCCCCGCATTTCTGAAATTAGAGCTAATACTAGGACGTTGCAACGGATAAAGGATGCGAATGGTATTCGTCATCGCCATGACCCCGCTCGACAGAATCCATATTTAGTCTATCGGTGGCAGAGGGTAGGTGTTGTTAGAAGGCCTAGGAAGTACTCCTGCAACCTGGCGGTATTACAATCTTCTCGCGCGAGGCAATTTTATGTATTTGCGGAATATATGTGCATGGAACGAGTTGCTCAAATTTATTGGCTTTGCCGCTATAGCATGCATGCTACGAACAAACGCTGGTGTGGCTTTTCAGTAGATTTTCACCCAAAGGCTGATGATGGAAGTTCTTGGAGAGACTCTCATGTTCATTTTACATCTACATTTCGTATATAAATTCAATATATATCTCTACGCTTTTCCTTTGACGACTGCATCTTCCCGCCTCGTATTCTCTATCAATCTGGATCTGCTTGACTATTGAACCATTTCAATATTTAACCGTCTGTTTTGATTTAATGCAGCTTTGCGACCATCGATTAAGGGTGCACGTGGATAATACTAACTCCTATCCAACGGTGGATAGCTAAGCAGGGAAGCAAGGAAACGGCCCAGCTCGACATTAATGCATCAGTACCTGGAAGATCGTGGGTCCCATTCTCGGCTAATAACCCGCCGCAACAGTCTGGTTACACAGAATTACTTATCGAAACGAATTGAACGGGACTGATCGCCCCTATGTCCCAAGCGATCAAGAAAAATATGTAAAGCATTCATTTGGTAGTTTCAGTGATCAGTATTCGTAAAAGTATCTACGAGGTAATCCGTCTGCATACGTATTGCAGATGTGGCTTGCACAAGCGTGCATCTATCTGGGTTTTGGGAATTAAAAAAGTCAGCCTCGCAACCAGTCTGCTGCTGAGCGAGAAATGCGAGCGCACCCGCATAAGTATCGCAGTAACACATTTTTTGGTTTTCAATATAATGGTAGTTAGAAACATAAGACTTTGAAATCTAGTTTCCTTTCTTGTTCCCTCTAAAGGACGCTCCGCATTTTTGATCTCAAACGATCTTCGTTCTCATGCTAGGCAGCAATTCTCTTCGTGCAGAAGTCCATTTTGCCTGAATATGTTTCTCTGTCATAGCCCATCAAGACCACATTTCTGGGACCGGACACTGCCCCGTTGGGTTCTTGTAGCCACACCACAACGCTTTCGGATTGGTTGCTAGTGTCGCCTTCCACGAAGTATATAAACGGAGATATTGCCTACCTGAGATAATCTACATATTGATTGTCTGAAAGAAACCATAGGAATGTATGTGTGTGTAAATCACATGTTTGGTTTCTTGGTTTCCAGCTGATCAACCAAACACTCTACAAAAGTTTACAATTCCAGTGATATTTTGGAGGAAAGGGGGGTCGCGAGCTGCGCGTTCGCATGCGCATGATGCAAGCTCGCTTGCAATGGCGATTTGTGCCCCCTTCCGTCCGCGAATCGAGAGCATATGAAAAAAAAAGTAGGCAGGGTAGATTTACCAATCTAAGAGAGAAGCAGAGCAAAGCCGGCGAGCGGGAAGTCAAAGTAGGGTGTTCGACGCATGTGCATATGTCTGCGCGAGACCACGACTCCGCAAGTGTGTTGCGCGAGGAATCTACCTAATATATATGCACATATTCCTTCCCAAGACATCCACTCCTTAAGATCTTATTGGATCATAAGGAATTTATGAAGCCTCAAGTTTACGTGGTACTTATGAAATACCCATGCCACCATGTGGGGAAAACTGGCTATTCGAAGCTTTTCAACATTCGGTTTCTAGTCAATACGTGGAGTGGATAAACCCAATTATCCACTTGGCTAGCGTTTTCGACGGTTACCATAGCCTCGATCTAAAAGATCTGTTCTTCGGAAATTGGCCACGAGACCGATCATTCAATTTGTTGCAGATATTTTTAATGACAAGCCGTCCTATCAAGACAACAAATGTTACACAGTGTCTCAATGAAGTCGTATCTTGCGAATAATTGGCTGCCGGAGAATATTTTAAACGTGGTCTTGGATCCTTCGTTACCAACCCTAAACCCGTAAGCCAACGGAGCTAAATAATTAGTTCGGGATATAACTCTCGAGTTCAGTATCGATATGGGTGGTAGATGAGTGGTCGATCTTTACTTTATATCAGCTGGATTATTTATGCGATTGCCTTGCTGGCTCTATTTGCAACGGATCGCGCGCTAACCTCGAAATTACCAAACAGGAGTCTTCTGAATTCACCAAGGCTTATTATTTTAATGTAGATAAACCAATTATCTCGTTTATGATTGGGGGGAATAAATTGAGACATTACTTACTTCGTAGGTTAACGTATCAAGCCGAAGTATCTGGGTTCGGTCACTGTTGGCCCAACATATGCATGCAAGCTCAAATTCCGGCAGAGAGTAGTAGTAACCAATACTGAAACCAGCTTTAGGAAGGTGTGGAAGGCCTGACTGCAAGAAAACGCGAAAACGCAAGATTACTTTAATAAGCAGGCACGTTTGTAATTCCTTTTTCTCTCTTTCTCTTTGCTTTTTCCTCGGGCTACGAAGAAAAGAAAGTTAGGGGAAAAGCGACGTCCACAGATGTCACGGTACATTTTCAACTTTAGCGGGTCATCCGGTTTCGGGTCGAGTATCTCATGTTACTGACCTGTGATTTATCTTGAGTCGTGGTTATTATATTGTCAACATTTATGCTTCCGAGCTGAAGCTAGATATGATGAGTTTGGTTCACGGACAACACAATATATCGTTCTCTTGGAATGCCGCGTGAAAATATAACGTTAGACAAAGAATGAGAGCTCTTTAAGGTGAGAGATTTGAGAGCTCGCCGTCATCGTGCGGCTGTGTGCAGTAACAATGAAAATTCTACTCTGCCTGCCGCACACTAATCTGGTTTGTAAAACTCAGACAAAGATTTTCTGATGCTGTACGTCGTGAATTTGTCTCGCGTTTGCGCGCGCGCAGGGTGGAGATGCAGAAAAGTAGTGCAAAATGGACGAAGTACGGCATTTGTATTTAGAAATTCTAATGACACAAGAAATTCGCCGTGTTACCGAAGCGCAAGGTCATCGCCATCGGCTACTACTTTGCGATAGAATAACCTTGGAGTGGAAGCGGATCGGCCCGGGTTGGGCTTCCTTTCTCAGGAAAGAATTGCGAGAAGTATCATCCATCCGATATACCGGTTATAGGACGCCGACTGCATTAAGATGGTGTGATATTGTATATTATATATTTCATTTTTTTTGATTATGTTGGTTATGACATGCCAGTCTCGGAAACATAGCCCTTCGTTTGCTAGTACGCCAATAAAATGATACAACTAATTTGTATTAGCAGTATTTATTAGTAAACATTTTAGATCTCTCAAAAGGCCTGCAGCTTCGCGTTTGTTTAGTGCGTGCAGTTTGTTGGGAAACCGCCGGGTGCGATCTACTCACATGCGGCCGGCCGGAGATATGCGTTTGCGGATGAAAGGGTAATGGTGGGGCTAGGGTATTTTCAATTTATATCTTCGGGCCGTAGGAGCATTGTCCCCGAGACTACCGAGGGGGTTAAATCGGCTTATATGGAAAGTTTTTTCGGAATGAGTCTTCTGAGGGATATAATTGTTATATCACTAGAGTGATATCGTATTGGGCATTCCGGTCTGTGACAGCGTTGTGAAACACAAAGTGGTCGTTTCAACAATATAGCTAGCATGCTTGTAAACTTAATTCCTATCCAGGATTAGTTTTAATGACTTTAAATAGCAAGATTCCTATACTCCATTTAGATATTTGCCAAGCTAATACATAGTAGAGCTATAGAGTCCTTGTTTCGTCATATAGTCCCTGTTTTGTGAAGTCTTGCCATCACCTACTCATCGAATGATTATGACAAGACTACTTATGTTACAGTATACCAAACGAAATCAGATCCTTGATGTCTCGCTTCTGTTTCGTCACAAATCACCGGTGTAGAATACCTAATGATCTGAAACAAAATGTGGCAAATATTGATTAGACCTGACGCGCCGGAAAGTTGAATTATAGTCGACCACGAATCATTCGTCAGCAACCGCTAGAAAATATTTTCTCCCTTGCATATGCTAGCTCTAGCATCTTGCTATGAATAATTTCCATCTATTGGTTAGTTCGGGATATAACGCGAACGCTCTTACCAGATGCACGTATCGTTGCGACATCTCACAGTCTAGTGACCGAATGAAATAGCACCACTTCATCTGGAAGGATCCAGATGTTTCGCGTTCAATATCCCCTAGTCTTTTTCTAAGACGAGGCAACTAAATAATGGACTACATGGTTCATCTGTTTGATCTTGAAAGCTCTATCCTGGCATTTCAAAATGCAGGGGTATGTAGGCATGGTTTACGACTATTCTCAAGCTCCTTAGGCCACTCATGTCTTAGGACTGCGGGAATTGACCTCGGAAAGCCGATCTTTAGCTTCTAATTGCTACATCTGGGCTAGCTTATCGGCAGAGTTCATCGGAATGCTTTTAGGGCGAGACTCTAGCTCAAGAACATTATCAACAATATGGTCCTACTAAAACGGCTCCACACCTCAGCGACTATAAGTATATCTGATCTTGGATTAGCCCCATTAGATGAGTATCTAATCTAGATAAAATTTATAGATACCGCATTGTTGACAAAATCGTGTAAGTTTTGAGAAGTCATCTCGTTGTTTGACCAAAAATATGTTGCCTGTGGTAAAATGCAACAACACCGAATTCCTTAACCAGGATGATACTATCCAATCGTTGGGCGTCGGAGTTATCAACCTATCCCCATTATCATATATGCCAGCTGAAATACAGATGATCGTGCAAGCAAAATCCCTAAGATAAAGCGACCGAGTCATTGAGGAGTGGTTATATGCATATATGTAACTTTGACCTGTCACAGCAATCTGAGTTTGCAACGTTTGCATCCAATCTTCAACTGGAGCTGCACAAAGGTAAAATTGTGACCATGATCTAATATGTATGAAGAGCCCTTAAGATACTATCATTTGCGATGATATTGCGAGACCACGGTACGCAATTATGTTGATGAATAATGTCGAAATTTTCGATTGTGCTGGTCCGGAGTAAAGAGCTAACTCCGGAAGACTATTAGCGCCAACATGCCCCATATTTTCAACCGAAATATGGGTCCTTGATATTGACACCTGTATTAGGGAAACAATATCGATATATTGAGTTAAAAGTATCAAGGCATATCCACCCGGCCCAATTTACGGAATTTGGCAGATAATGTCCTATCGCCGTTGACCTCGAATCAATAGAAATGTGTATAAAAACCGATGTTGTCAATGATAGGCCTCAATGGATAACTCAACTGAAAGTGTACACTTTATACTACCCAAGGGATTCAGTATATCCAGTATTGGAAGTGCACATAAGACCATTCCTTCGATCCTATACCTATACATTGCTCAAAGCTAGATTCTTGAAGCTGTGTCTCACCTCTCAAGATTGACCAGGGACCCGTGGTGTACAAATTGTGCGCCTAGAATATAATATCTGTGTGGTGAATGCCCTTGAACGCTCGAATAATGGCAGACAAATTCCATTGGGGTACAACTGGCGAGGAAGTTGTCAGCGAGTTTGCTGACCTGATCAAGGGAAAGACCAGTAAGAGAAATTCTATATAAGAAAGACGTTGATGATTATTACGATGATATATGCTAATGGTATAATAATGGTATAATAATGGTAGTTCTGATCACTGGTGTCGCAACTGGGGGGCTCGGCGCACAAACCGCAATCGCACTCTCGAAAGCCCACCCGAAGCTTCTTCTCCTCCACGCTAGGTCCGAAGAGAAGATCACTGCAACTGCAAAGGAAATACAGAACGAAGGAGTTGCCACTAGAAGTGTTCTTATGGACCTGGCCTCTCTCGCATCTGTTCGTAAGGCAGCTGAGACTGTGATTTCATGGAATGATATTACTATTGACGTCCTGATTAACTGTGCTGGAGTAATGGCTACTCCATACGGCAAGACTGAAGATGGGTTCGAACAACAGTTCGGGATTAATCACTTGTCGCATTTCCTATTCACTAATCTGCTGCTGAAGGCGAGTAAAATCTCAAATGGGGGGAGGATTATCAATGTTTCAAGTGGAGGGCATGTGAGCAGTGGCATCCGATGGGACGACATTAACTTTGCGGTAGCTAGAATAGCTGGGACCCCATACTTTCTACTAATACTAATCTAAGAAAATCCTAGGATGGTGCAACGTACGAGAGGTATCTAAGCTACGGACAGTCAAAAACAGCAAACGTATGGGACTACAGCCCTCACCTTCATCGATGAAACTTTACTAACTATTCAACTTGGATCACAAGGTTCTCTTTACTGTTGCCTTGGCTGATAGACTAAAATCGAAGGACACTCTTTCCTTTAGCTTGACACCAGGAAGTAAGTTTAGATTATTCAGGATTTATGATGCATAAAATCTAATACCTAATGTTCCTTAGTCATAAACACCAACCTGGGGCGTCACCAAACAGCGGAGGAAATCGAAGTGTTGAGTAAGCCGCCATGCCGATAGCTTGGAATTTTAAATTTTATATAATCATCCGAGTTTTAACATGATTTGATCACCGACAGTGAAAGTTGTCAAAGAACGGTTCAAAGGCTCGAACGCGAAAATTGAATACAAAACATTGAGTCAAGGAGTGAGCACGCAGATCGTAGCCGCTTTCAGTCCTCTTATTGCTGGTATGGCCGTCTACAGATCTCAATATCCAATCTTGATTGCTTTCTATTTATCACTCTCGGATGATCGATATTAACATGCACTTTGTATATCAGATTCGAATGGCGGGTATATGTATGACTGTCAAATGCAAGCAGCAGCACCTCACGCTACGAACATCGAATACGCTAACCGTCTTTGGACGATATCCGAGGAGATGGTTAGGGAGAAATTTGCTCTCTAAGGGGTAAAGCATAGGTTAGCTTTCTAGTAAGAAGGGGTTTTGCTTGTTCTCCATTCCCAGCTTCCAGAGCTTAAAAATATGAGAGGGTGAACGATGGTCACTTGTGATGTAACAAACAATTTTGCATCTATATATTGGTATATGCTTATATAAGAGATAGCAAGGTCTCGATAACTAGACAAAACAGCTGCTGAATTCGTGATTAATGAAAATTAGGGAGAAGGGGTCCAATCATGAAGACAAGACCTACACAATTATCGACCTTAACACCATCTTCGGTCAAGCCAAGCAATTAATAGCGTGGGTAAGCAGCTTCGAAGATCGCCCAATAAGTGGCAACGCATTTAGGGAGCAACTCTACTGACGAGATCGGAAAAAAGGCCTGATGTCGATGCACAAAGCCTTCTAATCTATACCTACTACATTGTTTCAAGTTCATCTTTTCTTTTCTTTCCTTTCTTTTTTTTGGGTATAATACTCCACCGAGCTGGGGCTGAAGGTTAAAGCAAAATCCTTTTGGCGCTATTATCGAGTTATTTGAAATGATCTAATGCACTCATCACGCGCATGCATAATCCCACGCCATTATTATAAGTATCGATCTTGAAAGGCGGAAATCTGGAGGTATCAGCTAAAAAAGAAAGACATAGTTCGCTTCTCTATAGTAGGTATAATGAGTACATCTTAAGGGTAGATTTTCAAACAAAAGGTCTGGAATAGCCTAGCCTTGCGGCTTTCCGTGCTAAGAATTATCTGTATATTTTGATAAACCAATTTATCGAGTCTTCGGTTATCGAATCCTGCCTTCTAAATCTTTCCTGCCAAGATCCTTATAAAATCCTTCCTTTTAAAATCCTTCTAAAATCCTTCTTTCTAACATCGTCCCTTATAGAGTCCTCCCTTAAATTAATAGAAGAAGGACGAAACAATAAAGAAATGGGTAATTACGATAAAGATAAGAAGCCGGCTCCTGACCTGTTAGCTCCACACTATCAAAAGTACTCAGTAATTACCTGTTGCTGGAGGCTGGTATAAATAAACCTTTATACAGTATTTCGGCTGTAGACAGTAAATGCGAAGACTTTAGGCTCGGCGACTTTTTCATGTTAGAAGAGCAGTTATGTCAGTCATCAGAATCTACACTCCTTCCACCACCGGTCAATATCGCTACCTCAGTGCGAGTCTTTACACTCAGTAGCAGAAAGACTAGCACCAAACGATTAACACTGAGGGGCGTGCAATTTATCTCTGCGCTGATGTTCAAGAAATACCGTGCCATTAACATGGCGGACGACATGGTGACCGTTATGGCTGAGACTGGTGGTCTCAAGCAAGGCTTAGCTGCACTCGACCAAAGCAATGTATCTTTGGTCGCAGTTACAAACTGCCTTCGGAAGCAAGTCGGTTTAGGTCCTTGTTCCTAACTATGATGGCAGGGCGCTGGCTGTTGAAATGTAGCTGATTAAAGAAGAATGCTAGTAATATCTTATCTCAAGACGAATTTCAGTTGCATGCATATCTAGAAGTATGTGCTCTAGCAATGTAACTTCAACTCGGCTTCCTTGAAACCGAGCTGAACTAATCCTTTTAGATTTCGTGTTTCACAGTAGAGATAATTTTATCATAACAGGGTCTGGTCTCTATTTCAATTTACCTTACTCCAAAAATGACAAAATAAGCCTCTCCTGCAGAAATATAAATTAATTAGTTAATCTGTTTAATCAAGAAAACAAGAGATTGGCGGCCGTCTATTGGAAACTAGCTCACAAACAATTAAACTTGTTTCATAAACAAACTGTACATTGATGGCGAGTCCGTAGACAGCCAGATTACGGCTGACACGTCCATTTGCAACCGCTAACCAAATCTCTATCAATCAACCAATAGTTTTTTTTCCCAAATGGTTTGTTTCTCGTGGAATGCTTATGCCCACAAGGCGGCACTATGCTGACTGAGTAGCTGTAGTTCCATCTGTTGTTTGTAAATAGTACTAAAATGAAAACTTTAAAAAATGTTGACGCTATTAATTCAAAACGGCACCGAGTTTTTTGCTCGAACTTGTTGAGTTGGTTCTCTTTCCAATCGACTAAGGGAACATTCGGCAGACTTTTGGGTCCCGCGCTCGTGCGAAAAATATTTACCGCCACAACGGTACTTCGAACTCGCCCGTCTTTCGGGCCAAAGCTCTAGCACCGAAGCCGAAACTCCTAACAGGGCAAGTTGCTAACCTTAATCTATCCATCTATTGAAATATTCTGAGATTATACTAACCGCAATCGGCACCCTCGCATTTTTATTCGACAGATTAACCCTTATTTTTGGCGCAGATTCCGTCTTTTTTACAAATCAGATCATTATAATTTTATTGGGTCCGGCTGAGGTATGGTGCAATAGTTACAATCTTTGGATATGATATGCATGTGTACTAGAATTTGGAGTGTGAAGGTTCAAGCTTAATTCATATCAAGTCCGGGCACGGAGCAATTCCAGTCGCACGAAGCTTGAACTTGAAATGAGCTCACAGGCGTTCCACGAACAGTCCGCCATCGATCGAATATCAGTAGGTAGCTAGTATATAAGCCAGCGTCCGAACGTACTGTGAAACCCCTGTTTGATTCAACATCACTGTTTCCTACAATTATCTAGTTTGTGTTGCCTATCTCAACTAGACCACAATTATCCACACACACTTATTGAATAATATTTTCTTTTCACTTTTTTCTCGTCTTTGTTATCAGCCAGGTTTAGGGAGGAGTATCATCCAGATCGACCATGGACCAATTACAACATTCTATAGCTAAACTCTCCGAACATCTTATGCGGATATTCCCTAAGACCGGTAAACCCACAAATATACTTACAATTACCGGTGCTGCCACTATCTCCTACTTCGCCTTGAAGACGTTAGGATTCATCCACTTTTATTTTCTTAAATCCTCTACCCTAAAGAAATACCGCGCAGTAAAGTCACCAAACGGTGACGCTCCATGGGCGTTTATCACCGGTTCATCTGATGGGATTGGCAAAGCCCTTGCTATTGAATTGGCCAGCCAAGGCTTCAATATCATTGTCCATGGGAGGACTCCCTCGAAAATTGCCAAGGTGGCATCGGACCTCGAAGCAGCCTATGGTATCAAAACCCGAACTTTAGCCCTTGACGCGTGCGATCACACCCTTGTGATCGATGATGCGATTAAAGAAACCATCGGTGATATCAAAATCACCATCCTCATCAACAATGTCGGAGGGATCAGTGTCGCTGCACGAAGAATTTACGATCCGTTGGTAGATCGAACCTCGGAAGAGGTAGACAAAATATTCAGTCTCAACGGTCGGTTTCCGACTCAAATGATCAGAGTTTTGATACCACATATGACGGATCCGGGAGTCATAATCAACGTCAGCTCAACTTCATCGTTCGGTCTGCCCTGGGTGCAGTTGTACTCCGGATCGAAGGCGTATATCAATAGTCTTTCGACCGCCTTGAACACAGAGATGTACGCCACCGGGAGAGATATTGAGGTTATAAGTGTTACTCCGGGTAGCGTTTCTGGTACGCCAGGTTTTGTGTATGCGACCGGTTCATTCCTGCCAGATACGAAGACTATTTCGAAAGCAATTTTAGCCAGGGTTGGAAGCGGGAGAACCGTAGTATCACCGTATTGGATCCAGGCGATCCAAGAACTCGGTTTCACTTTAACTTCGCCTTCCATGTACAAGAAAATGACAGCAAATATCTTAGGCGATATGAAGGCGATTGAAGACAAACAGCTTGCTAAGAAGGAATGATAAATGTTGCTATAGCTGCTGCGAAATATGCTACTATTTGATAATTCTTCAGCGGGTTAGGATTATTTTTAGATCGGGTACGACAGTTTATTAAATTATCGATACAGGCATAATAAAATAAGTGGAATGAAAGCCCATAAATGTGGTGATCTCAATTTCCTTTAGCAGCTAGCCCTAAATTCGAGACCGCAAATAAAATTATGACAGTATAAGCTCAAAATCCTTCACTGTATAAGTATTGCACTCTTATTCCATTTGGTACATTCTCTAGAAGAACCTTTTGTTTGTGAGATAGTCGGTAGACGACATTAATCCTGCAGCCTCAGCCAAACGGCGAGATATTTGTTCCACGTTGACGGTGTAAGTTGTGCCAAAACAGCCAGCATTGCCTCTGGAGACTTTCGTTCGAAAGATTGTTCCATTGACAGTTCCATACGAGGTTGAAGCCAGGAGGTGCAAAAGTCGGCGAAAGCTGCAGCAGTATTGATATCCAAAGGCTTGCGATCTTGCCTGACCAACATCACATTCCCTACTTCTGTTTGCCATTGTTGCGAAGCCCAACCCCAGTTGGGAGAACCATATCCTAATTCAGACGTTGGGTTCGGATCACAGCTCAAATTCATGAAAGTGGCATCTCTGTTATTGTGATCCCCTATCTGAGTGAATCTGCTGTTGGGAGGATACTTTCGTGTGCATATAGGCATTCCTATGAGCTTTGAGATCTCGCAAATCCCATCGCTGGAGTCAAATACGGGATGACTGGCTGGTATCTTGACAGACGTAAATTTTGGTGTTTGGTCCAATCTTATTTGGCCTTCGCAAGCCATTTTTATAACTGAGACTTTAGGCACTTTGCTAGCTTTGTTTTTTTCGGTTTGATTATTGTATCGTGAAAAGTATTGCACCAGATCCGAATGCGTCCTCATATCCATGTCGTGGATGGTTTGCATATCGTACCCCCCAAAGCTATTGGAACCAATCCCACAGATGGCGTATATTGGCCCACCCCATTGATGCCCGAGCTTCCCATTTGTCGCATTGACGATGCCTACATTTGGTTTGGGGTACAGCTCCAAAAAACAATCGTCAAATGTTACCTCCATTAGATAACCCATGGGCCGATCTATAAACCGATTGTAGCTGACCGGATAATTCTTTCGGCCTTTCATCGCTGGTAAGAACGAATCGTCTACGTCTTGGTATAGGCCCTCATCGATTTCTCAATGCTGGATAACAGGACGCCACATAAATTACGGTTTCGTTCCATCGTGAGGGAAATATACGATGCGTCTCATATTCTCAGATGGTCGAGTCTGAAAATCTTTGAACTTTTTGCAGAGAACCTTGTGTGTAGGCCACTCAGCCTGTTGGCATTCTGCAGAGCAGTACTTGATATTTCCACACCTTGAACACGTGAGGGTGCCCTCTTCGGAGCACATCGGACACTTGGTTCCAGCGATACTATCCATATCGAAGAGTTGTTGGGGAAAATATTCGATAGAATGAGAGCCAACAATGATTGATGGCGGAGGTGAGGAGTACAGCCGATATGTTGAGAGGTTGAGATTGTATCGAAAGTTGATTATTTGTGAAAGATGAAAGTTTGAGGACAGCGAGAAAGAAAAATGTAAACTTATATTCTACTCAGCGTGCTATCTTTGCTAGTTATGTGTAACCACGAGCATAGAAAAAAAGGGGAGATGCGATCACCACGGGAGTTCAAACTTGAAAGAACCAAAGTGACCCCAAATATAATAACTTAGCTGTTGAAATGTCGTCAAACCCACCATATTTCCCCTATCTTGCTCAAGTCATATGCAGTTTACCCAAGGCTAATATATTTCGCAGGCGAGGGGGCACGCATGCAAGTGGCACAGCAAAAAAAACACCAAAAGTTCACGTTGTTGTGGGTGATGTGGATGGAGTATGTTATTTGGAGTTGAGAGAGTAGAGCGCCTGCATTCGACAAAGTGGTTGGTTATGTTTCTTCAGATATACAACTTAATTTACAATATGCTACAGTCTTCAAGAATAACATCTTAAATTAGCATCAAATTTTGTTTAGTTACCTATCAATTTATACTACATCCATCGCCTTTTTCCCTTTTCGATCCTCAGGACGGTTGGAGATGATAAACTCCAACGTGTGCCAATATATCAACACCCACCTCTTATCCATATTCTTGGCATCAAGATTAATTCTACAAGTTTTCGCCCAAATTCCCGAGCGCGAAAGTATCAATTTTGCGACGGCACCGAGCTATGGCATCCCCCGTCAATGTGTCACTTGCTGTTTTGGCGCAGTTGGATGTCCCTTTAGCGATCGCCTTACAGCAAGGGTCGGATATACCATCAATGCCTGCTTGTGCAGCCGTGATTCGCATCCGTCTTCTTGCATTAGGAGCAGTTGTAGCGGAGCGGCCGATGAAGTGTCTATTGCCCAGCAAGTATTTACAGGATATTGTAACCAATATCTTGGTGATAGTGGGCAGGTAACTGGAGATAGCGGCAACATCTCTGAGACCGTTACGATTGTGAGGACCGAAACGATTCCATTGAGTACGAGAACTACCACGTTGCAGACGGGTACCATAGAGATAAGTATGTGTATAATACAAACACCCAGTTGATACTAGTGTTAGGGTATCCATAAACTCAAGTATGCTAAACTAACGAATCACCTTGGAATCCGGTAGCCAAAACTATAACAAAATTCGGTGGTACGTATATCTCGGATGAACTACCGACAGTTACAGTTACCGTGACTACGGGCGATTCTGGAGGTTTAACGGAAACCGAGAAAATTGGGGTGGGTGTTGGTGTCGGTCTCGGGGTGCCTATTTTGGTAATTCTAGGATTTTTGATACACCAATGGATACAAAACGGTCAGAATACTTTGCCAGAAGTTCCTCATCCTATAGAAGGCTGATTTGATCAACGACCTCTCTCTTGCCTTGTGTATATCCCGATAGCGAATTCAACGGTGGGCTGCCTATCTTGCGTCGTATTTGTGTGGTAGTTAACTAGAAATCCAATGAACAATTAACGAGATAAATATGTCGGATATTGGAAGATCCAAGTGATAGCAATCAGCTTCCTCGATGCATATTCGCTGCTTGGTATAAAATTTCCATCAGAGTACGAGGCAACAATTGACCAATATATCGCAGCTTACTCGATAGAGAAGCTCTTGGTTTAAACATTATATCCTCCTTCCAGAAAGATCCAAGATGGCCCGAAATCACTGATCCGTTCTTGCAAGGATTAAATTTACGCGATACCGGCTCCTCGCCTAATCCTTACCTTCAGATAGGCTATCAACAACGCCAATTTTTCTGGTACTCCATTCACGTGGACAATGATATATGGTACCATAAATGTGATGCCCTGCCTAGCGGCTTCGGTGTCTACTCTTTCCATAATAAGCTAGGTTAAGAATGTTCTATATGGATTAGAATCTCCGTTCCATGGATGTCACAATTGGTCATCCTTGACCACTCTTAATCCTAGAATTGCCTGTTGAGTTGAGTTGAACGAAGTTAACTACTTCGTAGCATATAATTATTTATCTCGGGTTGATCTCACACTAGGCAGAAGCAATGCCACCACATGAGCGATTCCGGAATTAATATATAAATATATCTTTATGTACGGAAGACGATAGATTGACTTTCGGGACAAATGATGTATTTGATTATAGTACCCTTCCGCCGGTATCTTAATTAATTTAACTTTGCAATTTCGTACATATCCTAAAACATATGATAGCAGAGCCATCCTATTTCTCAAGATAAACTCCCAAAATGAAGTTTTCTATCTCCGTGTACACCACTTTGGTTATAGTAGCCAAAGGCCTTGCCCTAAGATGTGGCAATACAGAAGTACCTGCCGCGTTGTTGGAGCAAGCGATTCGTTTTCAAGGCATGGGCGATAGCAGCGACTCTTCAAGATCTCAAATAGTCAACCTTCACATCCACAACGTCTACATCAACGAGACAGCCGCTGGCGGCTATATAACTGATGAAGATATCAAATCACAGGTAAGTTAGAAGGCAATTGATCACACAGAATTGCAAGTTTTTTATTGATTAACTTTGTTCTTTAAATTTAGTGGCAAGTAATGAATGAAGGCTTCGCCTCAACCGGAATCTCCTTTAACCTCTCGAGCTTTACGCATACGAAAAATCCAAAGTGGGCTAGTAGTGGTAAAAGGTCGTCAGATGAGCTAAAAATGAAAAAAGCGCTGCGGAAAGGAGGTTATAATGAACTGAATTTATATCTGCGCCCTCTCGATGGCTACTTGGGTAGGCATCTCCCCTCATTTTATTAATTGGCAATCTATAATGAAGTCAAGACGTTTTCAATAATGATGTTTAAGAATTCTGACTAAACTTTCATTGTTGTATCAGGGTATTGCACTTTTCCTGGTGATTTCGCTCAGGGTTCCAAAGATTACTGGAGAGACGGTTGCGACGTCCTACAAACTACAGTGCCCCATGGAACAGCATTTCCCTACGACGAAGGAAAGACAGCGACGCACGAAGTCGGCCATTGGCTTGGTCTTTTTCATACCTTTCAGGGTGGTTGTGACGAAGGGGATCTGGTCGACGATACACCCGCCCAGTGGACCGCTACTGGTGGTTGTCCTACAGGGAAAGATTCTTGTACTGGTGATAAATACCCTGGACTAGATCCGGTTCATAATTATATGGACTACTCTGACGAGTAAGCAATCTCTCTCTACCAAGGTTATATCTCTACTAGTAATAGTATTTCTAACTTACATATCTTGTGATTCTAAGCGCTTGCCTCACCGAATTCACAACAGGCCAGGTCGTCAGAATATATCAAAATTGGGATAGGTATCGTATTTCCCACGGAAATTTTAGTATTACAGTGAAGACTCTCTACTAGATAGGCGTAGAACACTCAGGCATTAACTATAATCTCAGTTGAGAATGCTCAACATTGTTTTTGTTGGTGGTGTAATAGTATAAACACGGATACCATATTTTTTTCCCAACATATTTTATCTACTGATCGCACTGCAAATAATCTTAGAGGACTGTTATATGGGTCTCTGAAAATTTGAAGCAAATTTATTATATTATGTATCGAAACTAATCCAATTCTGTTTAAAACGCATACTCTATATGTCCAAAGAGTTATCATTTTGCTCCAGCAGTATTACGATGAAAGTCACCCAATCTACGCAGTTTGGTTGGTCTTAGTTAGATTCGGTTACTAGTTCAAGCAACCCATCGTCTACAACCTTCCAGAAACAAGTGGTTTTTGGTTGCTGTCTTTCCTTATTCAAAAACATGGTGTCGAAAGAATCATTGACCTGTGCAAGCACCGCAGATATAGCCTCTGCCATACTTTGGGAAAACGGACGTCGTCGCGACCTTACGGTTATAAAACCAGGAATCTCAACCACAGTTTCCCACTTCCTGCGACCGAAGTGCTCGTTTCGAAGTATGACCTCTAAGGGCTTGACTCTTTTTTCGAGGAACCGTCTCGCTTGTTTGATATCTTTATTGTTTCAGCGTTCAGCTAGGGCAAGTATTGGAGTACTGAGGAACGGAAGACTCACCAAACTTAGGTTTTCCTCTTCTAGGTACTTCCTTTTCTTTGCAAACTTCTTCTCTGTCGTCTTCGATAATTTCTCCTTCGCTCAACTGTACTTCTGCTGATTCTGGCCCAGGTGCGTCTTCCATAAAATCCACTATACTTAGTTCAGATACCTCATTGCTTTTGTCTGTCAATTCATTTTCAGCCTTATCCTCCTCAGTCTGCTCTTCATCTTCATCTTCATCTTTATCCAACTCCATCGACGCCGACCCAAGCGACGAATCTTCGCCTATCTCCTCTGACTGGTCCCGTTTCCTCTTCCCCGTAGTCTTCTTCTCCACATTCAATGCAACAATTTCTCGGAACTGCTCACGATAGAAAGGTATAGCGGGCTTCACGAGTTGTCTTGCAAATGTAAAAGCCGCATCCATTCCCTTCTCGATTTGAATCGCACCGATATAAGCTTCTTGGACATCGGCGGGAACCTTGGAATTCTCGTTTACAGGTTTCTGGATACGGTCGGCTATTCCAAGTCCCTTCGCGAATTGAATCAGCTGAACATTAGATAGGATACGATTACGAATGTACTATCATACCGACGAGTGAGAAGCCTGTGTATTATTAAGGCGTAGTATCTATCTAGAGAGATACGTTGCAACGGTAGCTTACCTGAAGTTCTGTGAAAGGGATATCCGGGAATTCGTCAAGAATGTAACAAACTACCGCCGCGTTGTAGACGACATCACCTCGCTGTTCGAGCAACTTGAAAGACGAGTTGCGTTGCCTGGTTCTTTTCGAAGTATGGGCGAAGACATCGTTTCTCAAGCTGTGCGAGATGATTTCTGGGAGAGCTGGGATGGTATCGTGCTCTTCGAACTTGAAAACCTTGGTGTCCTTCCCTCGCATCTTGGTGATTTGTGGTTGTTCAAGTTGGTGGTTGGCTCAGACCGATGGACGGTTTGATTTACGAGAGACCAGTTCAGGCACGCAATAGTTAAGAATAATTAATTATTATATGCCGATTTCCCAATCTTTGCGGGCACTACTCAGACGCAAAAATACTCATGACTATAATTCTTGGTTCAATATTGGTTCAATAGTGGAAGAGTCTGCAAGGCTGAAATATTTAAAATACATGTATCTTGGGCTCGAGTTCAGTTCGGTACTTATATACTTAGTTATCCTAAAACTCTATCTGCTCTCTAGTTTAGTTTCCATTAAATATTTGTAGAAATTGATATAATTATTTCAGAAAACGCAATGTTTTGAGTCTGAAGGAGGATTCAATTGCTGTCAGTTCGGTCGGTCGATCAACACAATTTGGTTAAGTTACATTAGTTAAATTAACTAAGTTAGCTCCTCCAAAGGGAAGCGAACGCCTCACCCCGAGGATGTTTACCGTTGTGATTGGCTAGAAACAACCTCTTGGCGATCAGTTTTGGCATGCTCCAAAAAGACTGTTTTCTGAACAAGGACAAAGCAATAATTCCTCCACAATCACCACAAAAAAGGTCCTCTGCCATACTCTGGTAAATGAGCCACGCGTGACATCGACTTTACTGTACTGTAGCAAAGCTGGGAATCTCAACCACATTATCCACTGCCTGCTACTGACTTGCTCGTTCCTAAGCATGACTTCTAATTAGATCCAAGGACTTGGCTTTTCTTCGAGAGCAGCTTCGCTGGTTTGATGCCTTTATCGTTCAGCCAAATTAGTGTTAAGATGCGCATGAATGGAAGACTCACTGGTCAACGCTCCTTCTACTTTCATCGAGTTTAATGGATGTATTTTTTCCCTTCTACCTGTGTTATTCTTTTTTGAACTTAATACGATGTCCTCCCGGAATTTCTGACGATAGAAAGGTAAAGCGAGCGTCACAAGCTGCCTCACGAAGGCAAACGCGGCAGCCGTTCCATTCTGCATTTGGATCGCGCCTATATGGGCTTCAAGGACATTAGCAGGGACTTTGGAATGGATTTTGGCATTTCCGGGTGTTCGTATATGATCAATTAATCTGAATGTTTTCGCGAAGCGATCTAGCTGAATATTAGATAACATGTGGCAGCGTATATACTGCGACACCAATATGCATCATAAACAAACGATTGGTTAGTAAGTTGGAACTTCTCTCCAGCAAGGGTCTGAGGACTATATCGGACGTGTAGTGTACCTGGAGTTCTGCCCAAGGGATATCCGGGACTTCGTCAAGTATGCAACAGATAACGGCCGCATTATAGATAGCGTCACCTCGTTGTTCAAGCATCTTGAAGAACGAGGTTGGCTGCTGTCTCTTGCTTGGTATGTGGGTGAACACATTGGTCCTCAAACTCTTCGAGCGGATTTCTGGGAGAGCTGGGATGGGATCATATTGCCTAAAATTAAAGACTTCGGTGACTTTCCGCTGGTCCTTGCCGCTGATTTTGAGGGGTTTCGGTTCGGGGTGGATTTCCGCATGTGGTTGCAGTAGGTATGGTATACCCTGCTTTTCCGGAGTGTGATGAGATAGATAACGGATCCTATTCGCATTCACTAACATCGAGCGGTAAGCACGGTAGCCAAGTGACTTGCGGAGGAGTATAGAATTCATAGTTATATTAATTTAACAATGGAGATCCTGCGATATTGTAACAAAGTCGACGGCGAGTAGACTTAGGTCCTAAGTACGAGAGCCTTGAGGGCAAGATGTATTTCCCATAAATTTCTACCCACTATTTAAACTCGGAGTTTGACAGCGTCTGAGTCTATATTACTTTGATTTTGAAGATCGATGTCAAGATCATTTCTTATATGTATTCTATACTTGGTAGAAGGCGGATCCTGTGAGTATACTACGGTGACCTGATACCTTTTTAAATCCACGTCCTGCAAAATGATTTGCAGGAAAATCTTTTTGTTACGTTAGAACCAATTATAATTGGGATAGTATATTTTTCATGATAGACATATATAAATATTGAACGCATGTTTGAATATCAATTTTAATTAACCTTTGGGATGTGATTATCGAAATGTTATTAACAGTTCTCGTGCGGTGTATATAACTAGAAATCCTATCAAAGATCGATACACGTCGGTCAGGTTCGATTAGACGATCTAATGAGGTGATATTGAATCGAGGTTGATCTTTAAAGCCCATAGGATTGCACGAAATTTGGAAGGTATAAAATCACCATCCCCGGTCCCAGATTCTAGCCTCCAACCTTAGTCCTTCATCTCGATCTCAAAGCAGATTTCATAAGTATCGTTGGTATAACTTTCTGTTATTTAAATAATTAAAAGCGTACTATAAGCACAAAGACCAATACGTTATATATATCAAGATGTCTTACTATCAACAACCATACGCGTACGACCTCCCTGCTGCTGCCACCGCAGCGGCGGCGGCAACGGCAGCAGCTCAGGCTCGGTATGGCACCAGGCGTTCAAATACCCCCACATACTCATATACCACGGGTGCTCAAGTCATGCCTGGGTGCTACATGGGTGGGAATCCAAGTGGCCAATCTCTGCAAATCTCGGTTGGCACTTCCATCAATGGAACCCCAATTATGACTCCCTTAGGATCCACAGCCCCGACTCCCTACCACTCGATCCGTAATGCACCACCAGGTTACGCCACTGCGAACACCAGTCACATCAACCTTGGTCTTCCCGCTCCTCCGGCGTATAACAGCATGCGACGGCAACCTCCGGATTATAGATACCCGCTCGAGACAAAGTGCATGGCAGCGCCTACCGAGCTTCGGTATGAGGAGATCCTTCGTACCCATTTTCTGCGACAGCAGGGTATCGAAAGGGAAGCGAATCTCGCTCGGAGACGGATAGATCCATCGTATACGTTTTGGGATCCTTATACGGAGGAAGAGGAGGAGACGGGTGCCGGGTGTCGGTGTGTTATCATGTAGATTATCCGGGTTTTCACATGTTTACGATCGGCGTTGTAAAGGATTCATCGTGTGTTTATTGTGCTTCTTACACGTGGGATTGAGGATAAGATTGGCGTGTATATATAACTTTGCGGGTATGATTTTCAGGTCTACATGCGCGTGAGTTTATCCTAAACTACTAAAATATCCTAGAAAATGTTAACAATGTGAGCACCGAAGACGAAGGAGGAAAATTATTAGATTGGAATGAATAGACTGTCAGTGAGAGAATCGAACGGACGCGAAATTTGCTATAATGTTTACCGGTTCATTTCTTTGGCAGCTGTGATGCAGGACAGGCGGAAAAACCGTCTTAGAAGGGACGCTGCAAGGAGTGACTGTACTGAATATGACTGAGTATGTTAGCTGGATCCTATTGGGCTATACACCCGCATTTTATGCATCTCCTCGTCACAACCAGGCGACTTGAATTCGAAATCTTGCCAATTTTCGATTTAGAGGCATGTAGCCCAACATACTATAACCTCGGTCCCGTCCACCCAAACTTCGGCGTTTTCAAACTTATCCCATCTCCTAGCATTTTTTGGAACTTATTTTTGCCCCAGTGAGATCATCTCATGTCAGGCAGAGGACCAACCAAACGTCGTCGACGCAAAATCAATCAATGTAGCGTCGTTGTGTTGCATTGAAACGAGGGATTCCCAAAGAGACCAGATTATGGTAAGTAACTGCTACCAAAGTAGGTAGAACTTCAGCTTGCTCTGGCCTCCCTATTAATCAGAGATGGTCCTTCCGTGTAGCTGACTACCCTCTTTAGGTGGAACATTTACCGCGTCAGCGAGAGCACTGCCTCGCCTCGCCTCTCTTAGGTTTCGCCTTGCTGACAAGATTGGTCCACCAAGATTGGTCAACCAAGATTGGTCAACCAAGATGGGCTGGACTTGAGATTAAGTCTCGAACTGTCTCTCTCTCCTGATTGAAAACTTGAGACACTGACTTCTCCAGAAAGCTCTAGATATTAATATATGTATCTCCGTATTTCCGACCTCTGATCAAAACTATTTCTGTCCAGCTGTTATCCAAAGTTGCAATTCCACCTCGGCGACCATGCTCCCACAAGGCACAGCGCCGCCTCGAATGCCTCCTCTTGCCTATAGCAAGTCCATATCCAGGCCCATATCCAGGCCCAATTTCGGGCATATATGTATTTGAGGAGCATCGCAATCTAAATTCTCGATCCCGCTCCCTCCGCGTTCAAAGGTCCCCCAGAAGCATTGAAACCATTCAAATTGGTTTCGGTCGAATTTCGCGATTTCCTCTCAACCTCGAAAGAGGCTCGCCCTGGCTCAACAATTGGTACCTGCATCCTCAACCTTTTTAAGTTTGGGCCACTCTTATAATTGGTTAAGCCATTTGGGCCTGAGCTCGCGAATTCAGTGTTGCCTGGCGGTACCTAGTAGTACAGGCCGGACTGTGCGATATCGGGGGGCAATTTCATCCGACGGAATCTAAAATTGAGGCGAAAATTTTCTTCGGAGTTTCTGAGCTTTCTCTACTTTTTTCCATTTTAGCTTATAATAAATTCGGCGATTGGAGAAATATATAAGAATTCGGATTCCCAGACCTTCTGGTAGAGACTTACCGAGCCTGCATCTTTGACGACTAACAACCACATGAACGGCATTCAGAACACTTTAACTGTTCCCAAGTGACCCAAGACCTCATGCAAAATTCTTTTTTGAGTAACTTTCCAGTTATTTCCTTGGTTCTTTTATGTCACTTTTATACATTCTCTAAAACTTCAGCTGATAATTTTATTTTCATAGAGGTGGCAAAAATCCTCCAGCTGAGGTCACATATATTTGGCTTGGTCAGACGCAACAAACACAAACCCCAGTTAAGAGGCTTGTGCCGCACAAGACCTACGGAGGCCGCAGCAGAATTCCGCCTTGTACACACTCGAGAAAACGTCGTTACAGGCACCGTTGAACCGCAGATCAGATCCTCAACTTTACCTTGACGACATTGTCTTTCATTCTTCATGCACCATTCGATGGGATCGATTGAGTCTCCTTTCGCTTCACGATCATCATTTTTTTGGTGTTGCTGCTGCCTGGGAACACACACGCCCAATACTAAAAACTGTTCCTGCGTTTTGGACAACTTGTATAGGTACAAGTGCCTCCCGTGCCCCGACTTCGGCGTCCCGGCTCGACCCAACCCAAAATGGACACTACATCCGAAATGAGCGCGATATGGGATGCAAGGGTTTTGCACCCACGGAAGGATCCCTGTGCGAGCCTTTAGCGTGCCCGCGATGGCGGAGAGAGCATGACGTGCATCAAAAACATATAATCGGTGGGATATGCTGGGGATCGAGATGAAGGATCTTGGCTGGGATAGACGGAGCGATTCTGTCGGAACCCACAATCCTAGGGTCAAGGATTGGATCGCAGGAACGATTGGACTTCGCATCCTGCAGAAGCACTGTGACGAAACATCTAGGCTGCATCTACGGGACTAACAGGGGATATGTTGTTGGATGGAGATTGGCCATGAGCTTAGAACGCGAGACATGTCACTGAACTTTGGATCAGGCCTTCTTGAAACATAAGACCAACCCCCCAGTCGATTGGCTCAACCAACGGAAAGCTTAAAGCACGTGGCGGGGAAGCTGGGGGATAGCAAGCTCCTGGATCACCTTGCCAACTGGCACGTTTGCTATAAAAAGAAAAGCTGCCTCCGAGTAACATGCATAAAAAGGATCGATTTTTTTGATGGGGCGAGGTTGGAATAGATCGGGAACCAGATAATTGTGCACGTATGACAATCCGGGGTAATTGAGTACTTGCATTTTGGTGAGGATTGCGTCAGCACCAATTTGCGCGTCAATATAACCCAAGAAAACCAACAGCTGAAATTCTTCTCATTTTCACAAGTTGGCCGCTGATCAATAGCCGCTTTCGGTAGACGACATGTAGTGGCTTGAGAGGCGTGTTAGGAGGGTGTGTTATTTTCGAGAAACCCCAGACAAAAGCCGTGAGAGAACGACCAGCTGAGAATTTTTCTCTTCAAACAAAAAAAAAGGGCAAATTTGCCGAGGGCAAGGTTCTTGAAAGAGTGGCTCTGTGGGAATATTCGAAACTGGAAAATACGATATAATATTATTGGGGTTGGGGGGTTTTTTTAATTGGGGCTGAACAGATTTTTCTGTTGCCCCTTCTTGAAGCGAAAGAGGGGTTGAACGATTTTCAACTGGAAAGCTGCAAATTCGACAGTTGGCATCTCTTTGAATTACATGAACAGCTTCGAGCACTATCCGACGCTTTGATGGTTCTATTCTCAAAATTTTCACAAAATTATGTCCTCTCGGGTTTCGCTTCTCCCTTTCAACTTATTGACAAGTCCAGATGTTCACCAGCCGCCTCTTATTCTTGTCTCCGGCCCCTTTAACTTCTCTTGTTCTTGTCGAGGACCAACATCCCCTGATTTTGAGGCATCACCTGAACACTGGCTAGAAGAGACAAGAAGCTCGCGACAGCTTCAGTATTTTTGATTCCTAGCAGATGGATTACCAGCACGAGCCGAGTCTGGATTCGCCATCTCATCGTCGGCAACAAGAAAGCTTCTTCACGATTCGTTCTCGACAGCTAAAGCAACAGCCTCGTTTCTGATTCTCTCCTCGAGACCTCACGGCATTAAGTCTCTATTCTTTATGGAGTTAATAAATGTCTCGATCTCTGGGCCTTTCAGTTTGGTGGAATTCTGGCCTGTAGGATTCGACGTTTTATTTCTGAACTTGGACAAAGTTCGCAACCGTCGAGCTTTCCGTGATACCCCCGACCATTCTAAGATATGAAAATATCGCTCCTCTACTCTAAATCTACTAACCTACTTCGTACCAGACTTCAGTCTTGAAACGAAGACGGCGGAGAGGCGTCCTTAACGATCGGGTCAAAACCCTCGCTGGCGGATCCTTTCTTTAGACAGAAAGATAGGCCTCTCCAGATTGAGATCTTGTAAAGAGCTAACGTCTACCTTAGAGAGGAATAACAGCGCGTCTACATAGCATGAAAAATAAGGCTTCGTTCGCCGACGATGTCGAAATCGTCATTTGCGCCTCCTCGCTCGCCAGCCGCGACCGACGCTTCCAGACCTTCTCGATCTCCAGAGAAGTTGGTATTTTCTGATAAGAGAATAGAGCCACCAACGACTTAACCTGTGTCCAAGAACATAATATTCATCTTGCAGCCTACCAGATCCATCTTTCAATTATACCAGAGCTGGTCTTATCACTGAACGCAGACTTTGTCATTCAACTGTTCTAGCTGAATGAACAACACATTCTCTCTCGACATCTGCAGAAAACACAACGAGATCTGAAAAGGAAACACGCTCAACCCGCCATATCAGACAGAATCGATAGGTGTGGGGAAACGGTAGCACATGTGGGTCGTCTACTCGAGATTTTGATTCTTGATTCGTGCGATCGAATCGGATTTGACGTATCGATCGAAACGAATACCTCTGTTACTACCCCAGTCCTTGAAAATAACATCGGTAGTTAATCTATCGTGACAACGGTCTCCATGTCATTTCCATGTCTCTCCAACGTTTCTCAAGTTTGAGAACTGCTACTTTAATAACTCGACCAACTAGCGAAACTGCCTATTTGCGGAAGAAAGGATATTACAAAGGGTTCCATCTCCTTTGCAAAGCATGGCTGAAGATACCTCCAGTACGTCCTTTACCGTCGGGCCTAGGTCTCCGCTGATTGAGCACAGCAGCTGAGGTGGACTGGATTACCCGAAAGTAATTCAACCCTCCTAATGAGTTACGTCCTGTCTTTAGGTATAAAAGGACCTCTATACTATTTTTTTCAAAAATAAATCCTTCATCACCACCATGATTCTCATATTCGCTTCAGAAACCTCGTCATCGACAACAAGCGCCTCCATAAACTAAACACCGTATTCTATCTATTAGAGATATATTTATTACTGATATTTAAGGAGTCATTTCTCCAAACCCCTACTTGTTGTTCTTTTGAATGAAAGCTAGCGGACCTTCGGAGTATACTAGCACATCGTAGATATAGATATATTTTGGTATGGCGAACACTAGCTGCTCATCTGGTCTCGATACCATATTCCGTGCAAAGCTTACAGTACTCGGCCTCACAAATCGAGAATAGAAGAGTGGGAATATATCTGAAACAAGTTTGGATACTGCGCGTTTTGACGACCCACAGCTCAGATATAAAGACGGTTGGGAATTCAAACTTGCAGGTGTTATAGACCTGTGGGAATGGGCCGATGCTAACTCGCCCTCACCAAGAATGCTGATTTATGTTCGCTCGGCGATTCAGCTCTCGAGCTAGGTCTAGACGCATCTAGCATCACAGTCAGAATGGTTATAACGTTATTCAATGGAATAAAAGTTTATAGGCTAGAGATATAATTACGTAACACACAACAGCGGAGGGTCGCTGGCGAGACTAAGATGGAACTATACTAGCCTGGGCCCTTTTAAAGATTTTTGTTTTGTGCTGAAAATAAACAGCCTCTGCGCAGATCAAGATAGTAGATAGGCGGATATTCGGATTTATATACGCTGATCTGATACCTTAATCGCCTATCATAACATTTGCATCAGCCGAGGCGCGTCTCATTCTTTCTATTTAAACTCCGGCGTTAGCAACTCTCCTCCGAAAAAAATTGTTAAATCTGATCGGAGTACACATACAATCATACATTTAGGTAAGCAACCAGTCTCTTATATACATCATTGATCACGCGAGTTGAACTAGGGCCCTAAGGAACCTAAAACTTTTTGTTTTTTATTAGCACATCAGACTCGACTTAATAAAAGTCCGAAGATGTTTTTTTTTTCATCACAGGCCATAGCCTCAGATTGCCAGCAGCCAGTAGCATACATAAATCATCATTTGAAGTAAGTGAGAAACCTCGAAAGGAAAACTCTATTATCCATTAACTTTGCTGCCACACGTCGAGTAAAACGGCAAGAACCGAAGGGTCATCTTTAGCTTAGAGGATATTACCAAAGACCGACTATAAATGGTGTGTGAAGTGCACGAAAGAGTATAACGTTCGAGGAAGGAGCAAAAAGAAGAAAAGAGCAAAAGAAAGACTGGACGCCTTGTTCCCCCCCTTATATACTCAGCGGACTTGACTTATGCATCGTTTTTCGCGAAAGTAATTTTAGGGACATTATCTACACCTGTGCACTTTGATGATATGTGATTTACAGTTTGAAACACCGATCATGGGTGCCATATATGGCCGTATATACAGAAAAAGTACCTAGGTATGTATACGTCGGTATTAGAGCTTTCCGAAGTATTTTAGTAAACAGAAGATTGGTGATAAATGCTATTGACGTTTCACTATATCTTGAAATGGGAATAGAGAAGACTCCATTTTGGATGATGGCTACAAGAAAATTTTTAGCTCCACAAGGTATATAAATGATACTGGGTGTCCGCCATTTCCTATTCTGATGCGAAATGGCAATTACACTAACATTAATTTTCTGGGATTCGTGTTATCTTCCTGCTTGATGGTGTCCATATACCTTAGTAGCTATATCTATATTTGGTTACCCCTACTTCGCGAATTCGGGCACTCCTAACCACTAGTAAAGTCCGCTCTGCAGAAACATCTCTACACTTTAGAAGAGATGGTGGCCTTGGGATTCTGGCAATAACTCTCTGCTCAAAGATCAAAACTGTATATCGCAGAGTTGCAGGTTAACCGATTACCTTCCCCCCCTAGGCATCATCCCCCCCCTGCTCCTCTGCAACTCTTAGCTGTGCTTCCTCTTTCTCAAACGCCTCCATGACAACTTTCTCCATCGGATACACTTCAAGAATCTCGGCGATTCTCTCCCTAACTTCCTTCTCCAACAGCTTTGTATCACGATTGCTGTATCTTTTGTTTTTGGGGAGATCGTTGCGCCAGTATACATTCCGATCGCAAAGGTAGTCAAAAATCTCTTTCATCTCTTCGCGATAATAGGGTATCTTCTTCATGCGTTCTTTGCGAGCAGTTTCAGCTTTAGACTTTAAGGCCAACTCTGCTACTTCCGCGACAGTTGGATGTGGTGGCGATGGTGGTGGAGTTAAAGGCTTGAAGGATGATAGGGATGAGAGAGACGGCTTCTTCCTGGTTTTTCTAGAAGGTGGGGTCTTTCGAGTACGCTTTGGCTTTGACGTCTATCGTAAAATTAGCTATGCCAAAGTCGTATTAATATACTGCAATCGAGCTTTTACCTTGACCTCGTCTCCATCCCTCCCGTCACTTTCTTCTTTTCGCTTTCTTCCGCCTTTGCCCTTTGCCTTCACTACGGTGTTTTCTTTATCCTCGTCGGTCTTGTTTTTTGATTTGTTTGCTCGTTTCTCTTTAGCAGTGGATTCTGGCGCTGCTTTAAAGGCGGTACTCTCCCTTCTCTTCTGCTTTGACTCGTTATTCTCTTTTGCTTCAGTCTTAATCTCTTTACTGCCTACAACTTTGAGTTTATCATAGGTAAGCTCTACTGAGGATTCGCCTTCAGCTTTGACTTTGATATCAGAATTTGCATCATTTGTGTTCTCGTCATTTTCCTTCGAAGATTCTATCTCAGATTCTATCTCATATTCTAAAGCATCAACCATCGTTAATGAGCAAAGCTCCCCTCCTCAGATACTACCAAAGGTTTTCGTATAATCTTATTGCTTTCCTTTAGATCTTGAAGTTCAACAATTTTGCTGCAAGAATCGAGTGTTGAGGCTGGAGTGTCAGTTTTCATGATACCACCAAAGTACTTTGAGAGAGTATAAGCAGAGCATGGTTGTGATCACTTATGAGATACTAAAAGAATAGGCGAAGGTTAATGTAGAAGTCTGTGGAAGTTCTAGTTTTACTTTATTCCTTTTTAGTCTTTGAATTCGTTGGTTGATCCACAGACATCTAGAACGCTTGCAGATTTTCTTCTGGCGCAGGCTTGCCGCAGCTACTATAAAAACAAATCCCAACTTTCTTAATCTCAACATCAGACCTCTCAACCTTCTTCCTCCTTTCTCTCTTTCCTATAACTCAACTCTTCCTTATCAGCTCAACATGATACTAGCTTTGAAGCAAACATTTACCAAATTCATATTATCTCATATGGTTACTTAACTTCAATACCCCTGACTTAAACTATATAGACAATCAACCGCAACATAGTGCTCCTTCGCCCCCGTTGCCATGAGAAGGCTCGAGCATCGATAACTCCAACCCTTCATGCATCTATTAATAAACCTATACACAACTCGACAGGAACTAATGGATGTTCTTGTCGATACAAATAACTCAAAGAACAGCAACCTCATTCATTCTCCGCACCGAACATTCATGCTTTTTCCAGCAACCAGATCGTTCTTCTTGATTCACATGTTTATTATTTATCAACCCTTTCTTCGAAACGTTGGATGCTATTCACCAGAAAAATGCATATATCAATATTATTATATACCCACGGGCAAACGCTTTGCTTCAGGCTTTTAATTTACACTGAAAGCCCACAGATAAACCATATCAACCGAAGATGTCATTCTTGTTTCGGATGGCGAGTAAGGCTGTGCGTCATCTTCCATTTGTCAGAGAATATTGACTGTTACATGTTCAAACATTCAATCTTGATCGTAAGAACTTCTGATAGTATTCATGGACTCTGTATTCCCTGGTTTCTGAAAACTCTACGATATGTAGTTGAGTTTTGAACTACATGTGCGCGAAAGGCCGAAAAGTTGAAATATAATTATTGAGAGAAAAGTGTTCCAATCAAAATGTCATTGCCGAGTTACGTTATACGATGCATGAAAAGTCAAAAATAACGCTTGAATTACTCAAAGTGCCTGAGCCCCAAGATGCTTCCAACCCACCCTTCATGCTAAACTCGAAGATACGACCATTACCAAGATAGACATAAAGGTAGCTTATGTACACATTAGAAGCATGCAGTCGTTACTCATACCAAAAGACTGCATTCAGAATCATGGATGATAGCAGGCAGAAACGATCGAATTGACGATCGACTTCTCAATGATCTCAATGCGCGCAACACCCACACTCCAAATTAAATAAGATACAGTGTTGAAGCTGAAGGAAGTTATAGATCTCCTAAACGCCTAGTATTTTTTGCAAGGACAAACTATTCCTAACTTGAATATATAATTCCTATCTTAAGCCCGGGCGACATGGAAGAAAATGTTACTGCCACGAAAATGTTATTATTAGTATTTAAGTGAGAGAGAGGCCATGGGCAAGCAGACTTTCATGCTACATGACGAGGTAACCCAACGCTTGCTCCATGATCATCGATACTCTAATCTATTGTATACAAGCCCGAAGGAACTATGATGCGCGCTGGCTCCGAAATAGAAAATAAATACCAGGATCGAAGTATGAGAAGCTGGGGAAAATTTTAATCTCCGTTCCTTCAAATCTTTACTGATTTATCATATCAGTTGAGACCTCTAAGACATATTTCGGAGAGCTATGGTATGAAAGAATAGTATAACATAGTGCTAGTCTGAGGTCAAGGGTTTAATAATTACACTCGTGAGTTAATACGTTATGACAACTTGCCAGTTCGAATCTACAACTCTCGATAATGAATCTTTCGACAGCTGCGGACAAGCGAAGCCAGAATAAAACAACCGACCTCATTTTCCTCCAAGTCCTCAAAAATTCGTTCAAGGGGATGAAAAAGTAAAGCTGGTGTCAAACAATGCTAACATGGCTCTAAGATACATTAAGTAAGGTCAAGTCGATCGTCGCCGTGAGACAAGCACACGCTAACTCGTGGCGCTCCTAGAGAATTGGGGTACCACTAACGGTTCACTTTTGCACCAATGAAATTTGGAACTCCTGCTTATTCACCCGCTGTGGTCAACAGTTCTGATTCAGATCGTGATAAATTTCTTCATCTGGAATGCCAAATGGTGAAGAAAGATCTTCGAGATACTTCTAATAGTGACGAGGGACAATATCGGCTCGAGAGTTGCGCCGGATACTATTAATCGCCTGCGTCTACTAGATAAATTACTACTCAGTATGTATCTATTCCCGATCGTTCTAATCAATGATTGCGCACATAGTGCAGCGGTTGTCGCTTCAAAAAGTAAAATATATATATAACTTTATTGACGATCTAGACTTATCACCAACAAATATATAATCTGGAATCAAGTCTACAGCCATACCTAAAACTTTATTGTAGACTCTTCTGTTGGATTGACTAAACAGGAGTCCGAAATGTCTAAGTTCTAGTAGAGAAAGCTTCAACCGGGGCTGGAATATAACTAGAGTCAAAGACCCATCACTTTAATACTCTAAAACAGGCAGCAATACCTGCGTATCCAGCGGGAATATTCATATGACAAAACTGGGTATTAATCCAAAACTGATAACTGCCGCCTATATGAATATCAAGAAGATTCGAAGATATTCGATATAGGCCCGGACATGCAATTTCGACACCAATATCAACCTTTTGCACCAAAATATGGATATCAGCTATAAAATGGGGCGATACAGCGAACCCCCGCAAATGTCGAGCTCGAAACGGAAAGACTGTTATTCTAAATGGTAGATTCGGTGAAGGGCAATTTCTCCCACAAGAGTACTGCATGATCGAAAACCGCAGAAAGCAATCTGGATGATCAGAATATGTTCAGCTTTTGAAGATGGTAATTGGCGAGTTATCAAGTACCGTCAAGGAAGGAATTGGGGTGTTTTGGAAGGCAATGGATCGCGCAATATTAGCCATGACGTCCGTGATATTTTCAATTTGCATTGGTGGGAGATTTCCGCAATTAGACTGGTTTTCAAGCCAGATTTTGTTAGGCATATATCGGATTATCGGTTCAGGTAGAATAATCAGACAGCCTTTTTGGTCTAATAGATTTCGTCATTGTTGATGTGGCCGCGCAAACATTCGAAACAGAAACATGCGTACCATATGTTACCACACAGCCCAACAGGTAGTTGTCGGAGACCCCATGCAATTGTTACCAGTATGCATCCACAACATACCTCTGCTAAATTGTAGCATGTTTGAGAGGCTACTCAGACACAGAAACAAGGGGAAAACTGACGCGATTATGAGGGCAGACAGGTGGGTAGTTTCCAGGCATAAATCGATATGGTGACTTTCATCATCGCCTTCCATCCACTTACATTCCTTGGACCTATCCCATATCACCAATGTTTCTACTCTGATTGAATAAAGAGATCTTGAACCGAGTATTAGCTTGAGATATTTACGCGACATATGGCTCTAACTCTACCCGTTATCAATTGCCGATCTAAATGTGCTATTTAAATTCTACTGCAAAAATTCACCAAGCTACCAAGACATGAGTACTATGGATTATACACTATCTAGCTAGAAATCGCGAGGGTTAGAGATGCCCAATGAAAGTTTTTATCATATGTGAGCACCCTCCATGCCCAGGACAAGATAATAAAAAGCTCACACAGTATTGAAATTTCGCGAAGTCCAAAAACCTGCCCGGAGACTCAGATTATCGAACATGATTTGTGGAATTATAAGCGTGTGAGATACGATTCACACCTAGATACAGGCGAGCGGTACGACAAGTATTAGGGAGTATTATTTAGATAGACATAGGTGTCATCTTCAATGTATTCCATCTTGTTATTTCCGATGAGAACGTTTTGTATCCGCATGTCCTAATATGAAGCTTGACCGAGAACAACGAATGGCATACATGACTCCAATATTCGGCGTAGTTCCAATTCACTAGTTATGAATTTCATGGCTCCCCTCAAGCCTTCGGATACTTGCGTTTGTTAAGTACCTGGTATAACCGTAGTAGACTGTTGTGATTGCGGTGTTCAAGCAAACTCCACATCTGCCGTTTTTCCTTTTCGTCGAGATTCCGAGTGCGGGAATACCACAAGTTTAGATAATCATACTGGTTGTTGGTGCGTTTCAGGGACCCTCGTGGCGGGAGAAACACAGCTTTGCAAGGCATGTTGATATCTAGATGTGTGCGCGTATGTGCGGAGCTTAAATGTAAGGTTGGATTTTGATGCGACGCAGAAGCGATCCCAAATCCTATTTTGATGAATTGGGCCAACTCGCTTTTCCTAACTGGTTGACTATACCAGTACGATGCCTGTATCGATGCCTAGCGGATTCTGTTATGGTGAAGCCGAACGGGTGGGACTCACTTTCGATATAATGCCTGGGGTGTCAAGAGTCTTGTTAGCTCCGTCATTTTGCGGCTTAAGTTGCCTGCGAAGTTTGCTACTCAACACGACTCGAGCCTAGTTCCGTAGGCTTTTACAAAAGTGCTTTCCAGGCAATTTGGCGTACGAAAAGTTCGCTGTTCGGTTTCGGTGTCCTAATCAATTGTGGCTCATCGCGAGTCGATTATAACTACTTGGCCAATGTAACCTTACAGGTGCATAAATTGTTTATATCTTAGAACCCAATTTTCCGAGAATATTACATATACTACTGCAACGCTTATTTTCGCATCAGGCAATATCTTGGTCTTATCTTCAAGATACCAGGCACAGAAACAGTACTGGACTGTCATAAACGTGCCCCCATTTCAATTTCGAAATCATGGAAAGCACCATTGCCACGCCTCTCAAGGCTCTCAAGCCCATCATCATCAACGATCTGCCTATCGAAATCTTCGTCGAAATCTTCTCTTATCTGGGTTTCATAGAACAAATTCCTGCCTCCACGGTTTGTTCCTTATGGGAAACCCTCATTTTGGAAAATCCCACTCTCAAAAAGTCCAGATATCCTCGACAGGATCCGCCCGATGAAGCCCGGCCTTGGCTTGAAGACATGGGCCGCCAAGGGAACAATATTCTCCACTGCATCCTCGGTGATGGGCGAAACCAGTTAAGAGCGAGTGTTCAGGACGGAATCTTGACAGATATTCGATATAATGAATGGATGGATGGACCCAATTGCGAATATTTCCATACTGAACCAGAGGTACCTCTCTCTAACAACAAATTCCTCGACGAGCCCATCTTCTCGCCATTCGTTGATATGCCTCCCCATTTGCAAATCAAGCCCCCCAACAACCAAAGAACTTGGTATCACAAACCTGGGATTTACGCGACGATAGGGACATCAAATCCGCACTACGGCCATTTCGGTATTAAGCCTAGACGAACGGAATTTCTCTCATTAAAAAGAAATACATCCGTGAGAGAGGTAATAGATCTAATTGCGAAAAACTCGCTCTACAGTAAAGTCCAAAGGAACCTGAGGTCAACCGGTACATATGACATTTATTTCAGAGTTTTTCATGATCAGCTTTACAACCGAGTAAGGGTTGAAGGAGGACTCCTCATTTATAGTGGATGGGATTCAACAATACCTTTTAGGGTAAAGAATTCGCATCCAAGCATGGAACCGCGTGGTTCAGGGATGTTTGAGCTACCACAGCTGCCACTCCGTGATTGTACTGGGTAAAACGGTGGTCCCTTCTCGAGCCAAACTGTGTCTTGATTGTTTCCTACCAGATTATTCTTACGAGGACTGGCCAGCGCTCGAGAAAGTGAAAACTTGATATAAATATTTTGAAGAAAAGATTGAAGCGTATCCAAAAAGTGCCTACCAGGCGATTGGTCATAGTTACAAAACGTTCATTGTTCGGTTTCGATATCCTAATCAATTGTGGCTCATCCCGATTAGTCTATAATTAGTCAATATACCCTTCAATACACCCTTACATGTATATAACGACGGTATACTCTTATGTCTCTCTTAGAACCCAATTTTTCGGATATTAAGTATACTACTAAAGCGTCCACTTTCAACTTCGAAAATCACGGAGAGCGCCATCGTCGCTCCTCTCGCTTCTCGAGGCTCCCGAACCCTACCCAATCATTAACGATCTGCCTATCGACATTTTCGTCGAAATCTTCTCGTATCTAAGTTTCATCGATCAGATTTATGCCTCCGAGGTTTGTCCCTTATGGGAAACCATACTTTTGGAAAACCCACTCTCAAAAAGTCCAGATATCCTCGATATGATCCGAGTGATGAAGTCTGGCCCCGGTATAAAGGCCACTAAGGGACATTGTTCTTCACTGCATGCTCGGTGATGAGCGAACACAGTTAAGAGCAACTTTAAAGTTCGGAATTTTATCAAATTTCAATATAAAGATTGGACATCAAACGGATCTGGCGGCTATTTCCCTACCGAGAAATATGTGCGTCTCGACTGCAAATTCCTCGACGAGCCCATCTTCTCACCATTCGTCGATATGCCCCCATATTTACAATCGAGCCCCCCAACATCCAAAGAACTTTGTATCACAAACCTGGGATTTACGCGACGACAGGAACAGCAAAAGAACAATACGGGAGTTATGATGTTAAACACGGACGAACAGAATTTATCTCATTAAAAAGAGATGCATCTGTTAGAGAGGTAATTGACCTAGTTGCGAAAAATTCGCTCTGCATTAACGTTCAAAGGAACCCGAGGTCAACCTATAGACATAAGATTCGTTTTAGCATGAATCGGGATCCACTTAATAACCGAGTAAAGGTTGAAGGAGAAGTTCTCGTCAATAATGGATGGAATGAAGGAGCAATACCCTTTTTAGAAATCAAGATGGCGAAAGACTTGTTCAAAGGTTTTGATCGAGAAAATATTTAAGCGTATATGGTACGTCAATGCATTATCTCATGTAAACTTTATCCACCTACTCTTCAGCTTAATCACGTTCTGTTAACATAAATTCTTGTCTCAATTAATGCTTTAAAAGACGAACTATCCCGCAGATTGATTTATGACAGTTATAAGCTCAGCAGATTTGTAATTAGCAGAGGGTTTATACCATTAAAGAGAAAAGGGACTAAGAAAGTGACGAGAACAAAAACCTTTACCTTGTCCACTCTGTTAACAATCAGAAAAGTCTCGGTTCGAAAAATTTGATCTGAGGCTAAATGAGCAAAAAGAGTTTGGTGATGCGACTTATTATATGAAAGGAGAGTGGACCGAAAACGGGCATGTAGATAAACCACCAAAAATTTATATTCATGCTTTTTACATTGTTGTACTTTATACTTCGTAATGTAGGTATATATATAGAACAGGAAAAAAAAACCCCTCGTGTTAATTCATACCACCATTACTTTTTGGCCGTCAAAAAGGAGTCCCCGGACACGCCCACAAATGCTCGCACGATTACAAATAGAAGTTCCTTTATATTTTATACAAAGCAAACACTCGAAGCTCAACCTCTCCAGTTAAGAAAAGAAGCATAAGAAACGATACAAGGCAGGTAGGTAGAAATTATAACCTCTTCGCCCCCTTCCCCTTCCTCCACCCCTTCCTCCTCCCGCCATAAACACCCACAGCATAAGCCGCCCTAACAACTACCAAATCCCACGCCATCCTCAAACTATCCCTCACAAGATTCATCTTGGTCCCTTCGACCTCATGCCACGTCACACTAACTTCCTCAACGCCAACCTTCTCCTCCTCCGCGATCAACAAACACTCGATATCAAAAATCCACCCTTCGCAATGACACTCCCAAAACACCAATCTCGCCGTATCCCGCGTGAACAGCTTGAACCCGCACTGCGTGTCTTTAATCTTTTTGATACCGATGACGTGCAAGAAAGTGTGGAAGGCGTACATTAGCAAGTTGCGATACCATCGTCTTTCGACCACGGCGGAGGAATTGACCATGTGGGCGCGGCTACCAACTGCTATTCCGTGGGTTTCGGTCTTTGACGGATCGAGCGGAGACGGGATGGTTGTTTCGATGGTCTTGAGGCGTGCGAGGAGGGTTTTCAAGTCACTGAATTTAGTCGCGCCATCGGCGTCTGCGAATACGGCGTATTTGCCTCTAATGTGGCGCATTCCCTGATAAAATTATCATATTAGCATCTCTAATCTTAAAGCAGACATAAAAAGATGAAAGAAGAAAACTCACATGTGTAACGCTGCCGCCTTTCCCTCTATTCTTCTCCAATGTTACAATTCTCAAATCCCCCGGCCGCAAATTCCCCAGCGCGACCTGCCGTCTCATCCACTGCACAACCACTCCCACCATTTTATCTTTACTCCCATCGTCCACCACCAAAATCTCCCACCCCGTCGGTTCTCCGTTCCCGCCCCCGCCACCATTCATAGTAGTGGTAACGCCCTTCTTCACCTCCGCATTACTTTTCAACCCAGCCGGCCTCTGCCGTCCGTACTCCTCGTTTAAAAACTCGACAGCTTCATCAAGCATGCTCTCGATCCTCAGCGCTTCATTATAGGCGGGTACGACGACGGACATGTACACTTCCGGTTCAACATTTTCGTCAAGCGCATCCGGTAACGGTAAGAAACCGGCCGATAACCGGCCGTTCTCGTCGGCTGTGAGGTATGTTTTCTCCGATGCGGTTTCCGGGCGCGGGGTGTGCGTTACTAGGAGGAGGAGGATGTATAGCTAAAAGATTTATCGAGTTTTGAATTAGCAAAAAGTTTCTTTGTTATAAACCGTTTGAGAGTACTGATCCTCAAAAAAATACACCGAAACGTAGGGAAAACATACCAAGCCAACATTCAAAACCACCACCGCAAGCACCACCGAAGCCACCGTCGCGGGCGTCATGTTCTCATACACAAGGTCCACCCATGGCGCCAGAAACTCCAGCGACGGAGGAAGATATGCTGACGCCGTTGTCATCACTTTTGTCTTGGCTGTCCCTTTCCGCCTTTTCTTGTATCGCTTCCCTCTACTAATAAATAGAAATGTATATCAGGTAGAAACAGCCGCTGTATCTTCGATACTCTGTTCTAGATCTCAGTCTCGTGTATAGGGTAGAGTGTTTCTCGTTTTTCTCTCTTCCAGCAGACACGTGCGGGTGTACTGCGTTTTTCCGGGGTTGTGTTATGTGAACTGTGTCGATTGGCCAAGCAATGAGTTGCAGGAAGGAAGTGCGGTAGTAGAAGCTTCGAAGTCGCTCGATTAAGTGTATAGCAATGGTAAAACGCCCTTTATATATCGGTCGTCGCAGTCTTTTGTTCGTCCCGTCGCGCGCGAGGGCGTGTGTATGCGTGTATGCGTGTATGCGTGTTTGTATATATATATATATATATATGTGTGTGGGGGTGAAGTTAAGGTTTATTAAGGGGTGTCCAATCAAGCGAATTCAATTCAAACAAGGAAGTTAAAGTCAAGTAATCTTGGATAACAAAGAAAAGTAATCTTAAAAATTCAAAGCTGACAGGGCCAAGCTGATAGTTATATAAAAGGAAATCAAAGTTGAGGCCAGAATTGCACAAAAGAACAAAAAAGCTACCCAACTATCAGAGAGAACCTGTCAACTTCTCCAAATGTGCAAAAAATACCTGCTCATAAACCGCAGTCTACCTGTTTCCGATTTTCCAGCTCACAGCCTACCACAAATAGCATACATTACTGCTACTACCTACGTAATACCCAAAGCACAACGGAGGAAAATATCACAAAGTTGGTAGTCTCGGGTCACAAGTGGTCGGAATCGAATTCCCCCTGCATAAGAAGGGGGAGGGGAAGCCTACCGTGTACGAGCCTTCTAGAACAGGTAAAGCCTTCCCCTTCGAAGCGTTCGGTGTCTGATTTCAGCCTGAACTTGGTCCGCTACAAACGAGGTGCATGGCCAAAAGGGCTTGGGGTCGGACGGACTCGTTACTCGCACGGCAGTCACGGCTCAGGCCTGCCATGAAATCATCCGCCTGGAGCTTCCCCATTTCTCAAAAAGTAGCTTGGTTTTACCATCGACATCTTCATCCACGTCACATAGCTCGCGCATTATACAGTCCTCAAGTAAAGATTGATTTCTAAAGTTTCATAATTTCATTTCCTTTTTCGTGTTCCTCAGTTGTCGTAAAGAACATTTATGAACATAATTTTAGTGAGCATCGTTCTTCCCAGACCCTGATCCAAATCTATTGGCACGGTCAACAGGTAAACGTCTACCGATGTGAAAGAGTAATGGAGAGAGGAAGAAAAACTTTGCATCCCATAAGTAAAGATCAAAGAAAAGAAAGAGAAGAAGAGCATTGTAACCAGAAATCAAAGAAGAAAAAGACAGGCCATGGCCAAAAAAAAGAATGTACAAGGTAATTTGCAACTCGGGGAAAAGATACTAGCTAAAGCCTTCTACCCAAATACACTTTCCCACACACATCCTTTCAGAGTATCTCTCAACTGTTTTATAGTTCTCCTCGCGTACATTATTAGAAGAACAATCATGAAAGAGAAGAGAGATATTGTCAGCTTGTTTTCCCTCCCTGATTCCCAGGTATCCATCAAGAAAAAAACAACTCTCCTCCTCGCTATTTTCTGTCTTTCCTTTGTTGATTTGCGTGACATTGAACAGACAGGTTCGATATTTCATTTTTTTTGGTGTGGTGAGTAGAGTTGATAACCATTCGAAAGAGGAAAAATAATATCGACGTCCTCACTTGTTGTGATAGTTTTAAAGCAAGAGAAAACCGGTTTTTGTTATCGAAAAAATTTAGGGAAAAGAAAAATTAGAGCATGGGCGAAGAGGGCACGCAACCAAGGGAACCAACGTCTTTCCTCCCTGATTAAAACGTTAGAACCATCGGCGGGGTAACCGTCTCGCGGGTGGCACACAGCCAACTGCTGCACTTAAGCAGAGGTTGCTGGGGTGGCCTCTGCTGGAGCGGCACCATCGGCGGCCGAAGCAGCTCCTTCGCCAGCTGGAGTAGCGCCATCTTCGGCTGCCTCTTCTTCATCGCTCTTAGGGGTATCAATCGCAACCTTGACGGCGATCTCGCGACCTTCGACGACCTTGCCGTCCATCTCCGCGACGGCCTTCTTCTGCATTTCCTCGCTTGGGAGAGTGACAAATCCGAAACCACGACCCTTGCGAGCCTCACCGCGGGCCTGAAGCTTGCGAACCATGAAGCGTGGGATGGGGCGGAGCGCAATCTTGGCAGACTCCGGGTTGTAAGCCGCAAACAAATCCTTGAGCTAGATTATTTTATCCAACCATTAGCTTAAAGGAACTTTCGAAGATCAGAGACAAGATTAGTTATCTTACAGCTGCTTCGCCTAATTCGTATGGCAAGTTGGCAACCATGACCTTGGTCGTGCTAGGAACGCCGTTCTCTGGGGGACCACGCTTGCGACGAGGGCCACCGCGGGCCTTTTCACCATCGGCGGTAGCATCATCGGTCTTGGCTTCCTCGGTAGTAGTGTTGGTAGTAGTAGTGGCAGCGGGGACGACAGGAATTGGAGTAGCTAAAATAGTAGCATCTGCAGTTGCAGCGGGGGTCTGAGTAGTAGCAGCAGTAGCCGTGGAATCCTTTGGAGAAGCACGAGTGGGGTCAGAACGACGCTTTACGTTTTCACGTTAGCCTTCCTTTTAAATGAGCTAAAGGAGACAAAAAGAGGAAACATACTCTGAAACGTCCACCTCCGTTACCACCACGGCCGCCACGACCGCGTCCTCCCCGAGAACCACCACGTCCTCCACGTCCGCCTCCACGTCTGTTTTCTCCGTTGCCAGACTCGCCATTGGGAGCTGTAGATGGACTGGGCTTGCGGGCGATTTGGACGCTAACCTTACGCCCCAAGATTTCTTTACCAGAGAGCTCGACGATGGCATTATCGGCCTCTTCCTTCTTAGCAACATCGACGAAGGCGTATCCGACGGCAGTGGTAGTACGAGGGTTGATGGGGATGGAAACACTCTCACTAGATTATTCCCAATATAGTTAATAACCAGATTTACAGAGAATAAGTTTTTAAGATGGGAAGGAAAGGAAGGTTTACATGGTATAGGCCTTGAAGAACTCCTTTAGCTCGGCCTCCTTGGTAAGATAGTCAAGGTTACCGATGTAGAGACGGCGACCTTCGGCAGCGGCGAGGGCAGAGGCATCATCGACGGCCTTGTTGGCCTTAGTAGCTGTGCCAGAAGTAGCAGGCTCGTCGATGTTGGTGGCAGCGACACCAGCAGTGATCTTTTCAACGTCGGCAGTAGACATGTTGGGCTTTTGTTTTTTGTAGTTTCGAAGGGAACTTTTTTTTTCGGACTTGTCGGGTTTGAGGTCTGAAGCAGTTAGTTCGTTAGTTAGCTAGCCGGAAGAGGAAGAATTAGAGAGAGGGGGGGGATGGGATATAAATAGAGGAGTTATGTATACAGCTCGTATATATATCGAGTATATGAAATATAAGCATAAATAAAACTCGACGATCGAGCAGCCAACCGAGCAGCAGCCAGATCGAGCAGATCGGAGAGCTGTGACCAGCTGGCAGTCTCGGGAACAAGCGGCAGAGAAGGAGAAAGAGGAGGAGGAGAAAGGCAATCAATCACTTACTCGTTTGTGTTTGTCGAGGTGTGTGTATATGTATATATATACGGAGAACGTATGAGCTACCAGAGAAAGGAGTCACACGACTTCGAGGAAAGAAAATAAAGATGAAAGCGACCCGAGCTATTCTCTACCGGAGATTTCGCCGGATGGACGCGTATCAAATTATAAAGCGGAAATTAAGAAGATAAAAAAGTCGTTAAAGTTCGTGGGTTTGTTTCTAGATCTGATGGTGGCAGCTAGGACGGGGGGTGTCGAAACTGGAAGGGATTTTGCCGTACGAGAAATTGTCTGATCGAAGAGGAGAAAGAAGAGGAGAAGGCGATGAAGGTCGAAGGGGAGGATTGAGAGGGAGGAACCTTTTGATGTTGACGGGGAAAAGGTGGGTTGACGTTGGCTGGCTGGTTGGAGCTGGCTGATATAAAAATTGACTGGTGAAGAAAGAAGAAGAAGAAAGAAGAAGAAGAGGAAGGGAAGAGAAGAAAGGACGGAGGAGGAGGAGGTTTTAACTACACCACAACACCACCGTAGACTCGATCACCACCACCACTACCACCCCAAGCACTAATTACTTACTATTACTGCTGCTACTACTATTGCTACTATGCTACGTCCTAGATCACATCTGTCACAATAGGAGGACACAAAGAGGATACAATAGGGATAGCTAGCCAGAAGACTGCAAGGATCTGTCTGAGACGCCCCGTCGCAGTGCAATTTCGGCAGCTCTGGCCTTGTCATCACCACCACAGCTAGCTACCCCTGAAGCTACTACTTCCCTACTCACTTAATCTATTCTATGCTGCTGTACTTGTGCTGTTGCTCATTCGTGTGCTCCGAATCACAATTTAAGATCCTTCGCTATTGTCCCGGAAGAATGCGATTGGCCAGCTATGCCGCCAGCTAGGGCTCAATCCCAACTAACCATTTACCAGCTACGTATGCATATTTGGTCATCCCATATTTTTTACCCTTTTAATCTTTTTTTTTTTTAGAAACGTCGAGAAGGAAAAAAAAAGTTGGTGCGACTTTCTGGCAGCTTAACCGAGTCTTGGCGTGTGCTCCAACGGCAACCACACACGACATCTCCCGCTGCCGACATTCTGCCGATACCTCCGGCATGCATATATGCCTCTTAGGCCCGATATCCCTCTCTGCGGCATATACAAGTATACATACCTATGTACTTATGTACTTATGTACGTAGATATATATTTATGTACCCAACTGCCTAAATACCTAAGTATTTAATTAAGTATATATATTGCGAAAGTAAGATCGAATCTCCGTATTGAATGCCTTCATACAAACACATCGTGAGGTAAAAAACAAAAAGAAAAGAGAGAGGAAAAAACTAAATATTAAAATGTCGATGCCGCCAACCGGCTCGCCGCATTCCTCGCATCTACTCGATCGTCGTCGTCCGCCTCTTCCTCCTCTACCCCTTTCAGTACTCCACCTCCCTTCCTCCCTTCCTCCGCTCCTCCAGCCACCACATTCCCTCCGTTCGTTGCAGTTCCCGGACTCAGCACCATATTTGCTGCACTCGCCCTATTGATCCCCGGCCCGTTACTCCTGCTCACCCCGCTCCACGCATCCCCTCTAGGTCCCTGACTCGCCGCTAATGCTGTCCTGCGTGCTGCCGGCGTGGCTTCCCTCCCTAGCCTCGACAGCCCACCGGAAGCATCGATATTCCGTATATCCGGCCGCACATTCTCCAACGTAGCCAAGATCCTCCGTTCCGCTTCTATTTGTCGGAGCGTATAGTCACGAATACTAGCTCTCAGGTCCTGTGCCGTCCGATTAAACCACCTCCTCTGCTCCACTAACAAATTCGACGTCACGCGGTTCACCTTCGCCGTCAGATGTGTCTCCTGGCTTCTGGCTTCGTCCAACGCCTGGATTGCCTCGTCCACCTTGTCGCTTCGCACCGAACTCGATACCTTCAGCCTATCAGCGCTGTGTAGTCGTGTCCGAGTTGTCGCCTGCGCGTTAATCAGGTCTCGCATGAGGATTTGGCGATTCGTCAAGCTTTCCTTTACGATGAAGGCGTCTGAGCTGTGATAGTTAAACGGGTCGCCCAGAGTCGTAGCTTCAGCTGTAGCCTGAGCCGCAGCTTGGTCACCCACGGATTGCACAGTTTTACCCAGTTTGCGCAAAGCAACCGCTAGTCCGTTGTGAGTTGTAATCTGTGGATCCGACACTGCGCCCATCTTGACTCCCAAATCTGACAACGCCAGCGCCAGTCCTACAATAAATAATCAGCATTCAGTCCTCCCACACGGATAATATGTGAATCCCCAACGTACCCCTCCTCGCTTTAACAACTTTATCAACCTTCTGCCCACCCTCCATAGTCCCCAAATAAAACGCCTTAACAATAGGTCTCGCATCCGCCAACTCCATCGTATCATCCGGAGGTGGTGCAAACTGCTTGAGCATCTTCCTCCTGACTCCTGTAGCCGGCTGACTCTTCCTAACAACCGGCGAGTACCCAAAATCGCTTTCCACAAAATACACCACCTCCTCGTCGCGCATAAGCGTTTCGTTGGAACACACGTAGTTTAGCCATCGCTGCATGCTAGCTCGCACGCGGCCTTCATCTTCTTCCGTGCCGACGCCTGCAGATGTGGACGGTGGTGGAACAGCAGGGACCAAGCATTCTGGGTTGGAGGATACGAGATGATTGGCGAGTTTGGTGAATTCTGCGTGGGTGCGGCGGACGTCGCGGAACTGGGTCGTGCGGAATTTCGGCAGGTTTGTCTACACACGTATGTAATAGTCACTTGGTTAGATATCGCACTCCACTTTTTAATCCTCCGTAAAGGTTTATTTTAAGAGAGGTCTACGTACGTGAACGTCGAATCGTAGAATCGGATCTTTCCTTCCTGTCCTTTCCAGTCCTGTAATCTTTGCTCGCAGCTTGTACTGCACGGCAGGCCGTTGCTGATGTTGTCCTGCCTGTTTTGAGCTACTGCGAGCTTGTGGCTCCGGCCTGAACCCCCCAGGCCTACCACTACCAGCCGCAGCTGCTGAGGATGCAGGAACTTCCGGCGACTCTGGTGACCCCTCTATACCCGAAGCGCGGAATGGCGGCGTGGTAGGTGTCGGACCAAACGGTGGGGGAGAAGTCGGCTCGGTTGTTATAGTAGCTACAGGACCTGTGGGCGTAATCGGGCGATGAAAGCCATCGTGGTCGTGGTCTTCCGGGTCGCCGAAGCCCCCGCCGAAGCCACCGCTATTGATAGCGGAATAATCCATTTTGACTGTCTGAGGTGCGCCGATGCGGGGGAATGCGGGATGGCTAGCTCCCGTTGTTGTGCATAAGCCCTATTCGGGTGGACTTGAAGCTTTTGAGAAACGAAAGTTGTCTCGACCTCAGTTTTTACCAGCCGACAAGCTTTAGCTGGTAGGGTCGAGGTTGCCGAAGGTAGTTGGTTAGCTAGTTGAGAAGCTGTGGTGGTGGTGGTGGTTGTCGCGGATGACGACGCTGAAGTTGAGTGGTCAGGAGGAGAAGGTCCGAGCTTGATAACGTTGCTTGTGTGTGCTGCTTGTCGCTTGGCTCAACGACATTCCAACACATCCCACTAATTTTCCTCGCCGTTGCTCTTTTCGCAGTCCTTCTTCGACACATTCGACAATTTCCACACAGTCCACGCCGTCCGCGATGGCTTAATTGTCATCGAAGTGATATTAGAACATCTGTATACCCGTCTTGGATATCAATTGGATCTTAGTTAGCAGCTGGATCACTACAATCACTATGCCGCTAACAGCTCTTCGCACAACGACGTCATGGGCTGCGCGACGAGCTTGCTCGAATGGCACAGCCTATACCCGCTTGCGCCTCCCCAGGCGGTCAGTCGAGTCTCGCCGACTCCTGTCTACAAATCCGCGCCTGCTGGCTGCTATGCAAGATGCCAAAGTCAATCTCAAACATGTTCGAAATATTGGCATTATCGCCCACATTGATGCGGTATGTCCCCCCACCATGATTCACTTCTCCAAAAGAAAGTTACGAAAGAATATACATATTAATATTTAATTACCTTTTCACAGGGCAAAACAACCACCACAGAGCGCATGCTCTTCTACAGTGGCACGACAAACCGGATAGGAGGTACACCAGTCGCCGTCTAGCCAAAAACCCATCTTTCTCCACCAAGTATCCATCTCACAGTGCTCTCTCTCTACACATCACCACTGCCAATCTATCTCATGAAAAAACTGACACCTTGTTTCTCCTCTTTCCCCCTCTCCTCCCAGACGTCGACGAAGGCTCCACAGTAATGGACTACCTCCCCGAGGAAAAACAGCGCGGCATAACAATCACCTCCGCCGCCATCACTCTCGAATGGCCTCCTTCTCCGCCTCACGCAACCACCCAGGACATCCTCTCGAAACCAATCCACATCATAAATCTGATCGACACCCCAGGCCACGCGGATTTCACATTCGAAGTCGAACGCTCCATCCGCGTGCTCGACGGCGCGGTCACAATTCTTGACGGAGTCGCCGGTGTGGAAGCGCAAACGGAGACCGTATGGCGCCAAGCGGACCGCTACCGTATCCCGCGTATAATCTACGTCAATAAGATGGACAGACAAGGAGCGGTATTCGCCAACACGGTCCGAGATATCGCTGCCCGATTAAACGTCTGGCCGGCAGTAACCCAAATCCCACTCCCCGCGCACGCAGACGAGAACTTTGGCGGCGTGGTGGATTTAGTACATATGAACGTTACGACGTGGAAAACCGAGACCGAAGGACGAGGGATGGTACTTTCAAAACTCGAGGATGTGAAGGAGAAATACCCGGAAGTATACGAGGAAGCCGTGAAGGCTAGAACGGCTCTGGTTGAGATATTAGCCGAATGGGACGAGGTTATACTCCAGAAATTCATCGAAACGGAAGATCATATGGATGTCACGCCGGATGATTTGAAGCGAGCGTTACGATACTGCACACTGAACCCGCATACGAGAGTTATACCAGTACTGATGGGTGCTTCGAGGGCGAACATGGGAGTACAGCCTGTGCTCGATGCTGTTTTGGACTACCTTCCGGACCCGATGGAGTGTGAGAAGAATAGGATACCCGTCACAGTACGCGGGGAGAGGGCTTTGTTGGATGTGAAAGAGGATAGCAAGGTCTGCGCTTTGGTGTTCAAGGTGATGCATGATCCAAAGAGGGGCATGCTATCGTACGTGCGAGTCTATTCTGGTAACCATCTTTCCTCTTCTCCCTCACCGTCGTATAATCGTATCTAATTATGTATAATACAAAAGGCACACTCCGCCACGGCGACATGCTGTTCAACACCACCCTCCAAACCCGCGAACGTGCTCTCAAGCTACTCCGCATGTACGCCAACGAAGCAACCGACATCTCCACGATCCGCACAGGTCACATCGGCGTGATCGTAAACTATAAAAACTCTCGTACAGGAGACACCCTAATCCACGCCGAAACCGTCCAAAACCTCCAACAATCCGTCGTACAAAACTACAAACACCACAAACGAGAGAAGAAGTTCAAAAGAAAACACGAAAAGGAAGCATCAAAACTCGACGTCCTGACCGACGCTACATTACAACTACGCCCTATAGACGTCCCACCTCCGGTATTCTTCGCAAGTTTGGAACCAAACTCCTCAGCCGACGAAAGAGGCATGCAGGACGCCCTCGCAATCATAGAGCGCGAAGACCCCTCGCTTCACATCTCTACGGACCAGGATTCGGGTCAAATTGTATTATCGGGTATGGGCGAACTTCACCTCGAAATCTCGCGGAACCGCTTAACCTCCGACCTCAAAGCGAAATGCACGATGGGTCACATCCGCATCGGATACCGCGAGGTAGTCATCGGTTCCACCACTGTCCGAGAAGTCTACGAGCGCGAGATCCTAGGCAAGAAGACATACGCAGGCGTAACCGCCAGCGTAGAAGCGACCCAGACATCCGAAGGCGCTGTAGCCCCCGAAGATCCACTGGGAGTCCTCGCAAAGGCTACCATTGGTGGGAACGAGGTTATAATTCACGTAAACACCTCAACGGAACTCGAAGACCCTACGGTAAAAATACCGGGGTATATAGATACCGAAGCGCTAGTAGACAGCCTCACCAACGGAGCGATAGCAGCCCTTTCCCGCGGTCCATCTAATTACGAGCTACATTCTACGAGAGTGGTGCTCACACTGGATCAATCGGATTTTAGAAGTTCGCTGGAAAGCACACCTAATGCATTCTTGGTGGCGTCGAGAATGGCGGTGGAGAAGGCAATAAGTACTTGTGGAACAGGGCTGATGGAACCATTTATGAACGTAGTAGTCAGTTGCGAGGAAGGAGATGTGGGGAATGTAGTAGCGGATATCACCAGCGGCGCCGGTGGCGGAAGCGTACTCGCTCTGGATGACGAAGGGGATGTCAGTTCCGTCGCTTCCTCTACTACATCTTCAGGAGGAAGTTCGACATACAACACCGCAGACACTTCGACAAGGGAAACAGCAGAAGTAGCATTAATCGATGTGTCGAAAGTCTATGTACCACCGCAGAGCTACAGACAGAGAAACGCACGAGACGAAGGGTTTGAAGCGGAACATGTTAGAACCAAATTGGTTAGATGTCGGGTGCCGCTAGCAAAGATGATGGGATATGTGAAGCATTTGAAGAGCATGACGAAGGGGAGAGGCACGTTTGTAATGAGCATGGATCGGTTTGAGCGGATGAGCGATGTGCGAGTGAGAAATGCGATGAGGTCGTAGACATATTACTACTCCTACATGCCATACAAGTATGGTGATGGTGACATTGTTTGTTATTATTTACCAAAGGACTGTATATATATTCATTAACGGCATTGGCATGGAAATGACCAGCTAATTAACCCTTTTCATATTCTCCCTGAGAGCATTTGCGCAGCTTGTTACCCTCGCACCCCTGGCAAATCGCCAGCAATCTTTTCCAACGTCGCCCAACACAAATTTAAAATATTCAAAAAATGTCGCTAAAACTTCCCGCGTGGTTGCCCAATCGGGCGTATCAACGTCGAACTTTTGCCAAAAGAGCCATCCGATGGACGGGCACGATGAGAAGGAAAAAACCTCCTCGCCATGTGAGAAGAAGATCCGGGCTGAATTTTCTACATATATATATATACCGGCTTAACCAACCCCATCCTACTCCAATCTTCAATCGCAATATCTTCAAATATTTTTCGTCCTTTCGATATCTTGAGTTATATCGTACTATATAAAATATCGAAGCATATAAAATGGTCCAACTTTCCAACCACGTCGCCCACGAAGGCCACGATCATTCTATGATGGACCACTCCTCCATGAATCATGGCTCTTCAAACCACTCTTCGATGATGCACTCCGGTCACAACCACGCCGAAATGATGGCCGGTTCCCACGGTGCAATGTGCAAAATGGATGTGAGTATAAAAAAACTGCCCCAATAATATCTTTTATATCTAAAATTCTGCCAACTTCTAAAACATATCTATACATAACAGATGTACTGGAACTGGTATACGATCGATGCCTGCTTCCTCTCCAAATCCTGGCACATCACCTCCGCTGCAATGTTCGCAGGTTCTTGTGTCGGTATCGTCTTACTTGTTGTTCTCGTAGAGGGACTTCGTCGCTGCGCGAGAGAACTCGACCGGTATATTGTCCGCGACTGGAAGAAGCGAGCTTTGGCTGCCGCTGAGGGGGTAAATGTCAATGTTGCGGGAAACAAACCTGGCACTACTGCTGCTGCTGTTATGGATGATGCCACTACTGGCACTGCCGTCCCTGCTAATGGGTGCTGCGGAAGAAACACCGAAGATACGACAAACAGCTCTTCGACCTCAACAGAAGACGTTACCAAGCCCGTCGCCACCACTACCGCAGCAAAACCCACAAACCCTTCCAACATGGAAACCCCCTTCCTCGCCCGTTTCTGCCCTTACCCTTTAAAGGCCAGCAGCAGTAACAGTACACCGCGTCCAACGATCTTTCAACACTTGCTCAAATCTCTCATCTACGCGGTTCTAATCGGTATTGGCTACATCCTCATGTTGTTAGCGATGTACTACAACGGATATATATTCTTCTGTCTAGTTATCGGGGCTTGCTTGGGGAATTTTTTGTTCGGTTGGGATACTTGTGTGCTTGATGAGAGCGTGGCGGCGACTGGGGAGGGACGATGTGGGTGTTAACTCGGGAAATAAAATAGTCTAAGAGAAAGAGAAATAAAACGCTGGAATGGCGAGGTATGAGAGAAGAACTACGTTATAATTATTGGGTGGTGGGATTGAGGAAGTAAATGAGAGAGTTTTGCATGCAGTACACATATAGTTTTATATTGAGCATCTTGCACGGACCACATTAGAGGCTTGCAAATATTTCTTATAGTCAAAAACATTTCAATAATTACTTCCAAATATTATATTTTCTATCATAGACTCAAACATTAAGGTAGCATGCTTAACTGAAGGATCGCTATAGAATACAAGTTCGATTTCATTCGCCAGGCATTATTTTGCACCTAGTCGACGTCCCAAAGCTGAAATCCCAAGTCAGGTTAGCACGCTATCCATGAGCATGCACCACTTAATCGTACATCTTTGCTAAATTTACACGGTTGCGCAATTCTTACAACAGAGTACTCTCGCTAAGTTACTCTGGTGGCTGCGGTAATACAAGTGTGTAAACTACTGAAGTAATAATCGTTGTGACTGCGGCTTTTCAACGTTTAGTTAAATATACTACATTTCTTTTATTGTTTGTGTAAGTGTGTGTATTTCTTTTTTTTTCTTTAATAGAGAGAAACCCTCCTCCCGGATTCTAATTACCCCGCAGAGGGTATAAACGAAGAATGTTGGCCCATCTCCATCTCCTAGAGCCTTCGTCGATGCGAAGTTGACTAGATAGAGATTACCTGCCAAAAAAGCGAAATCGAACAAAGAGATACAGTAGAGTAGAAGTAAAAGCAGAGAGACAGGTAATATCCCCTACACCGAAGAAAGCTTAAAAAGAAAACACAGGAAGTAAAGCATTAATTTACTTCCGATATCAAAATTTCCTCCCATTTTATTCCAGTTCTCAGCCCTCAACCCCCAGAAAAATTAATAAGAGAAAAGAAACAAAGGGGAAAAAACGATTGAAGAAAAAATAGTAAGAAACATAAATGTAAGATACAAATCGCGTATCAGATCCTATATGACGAACATCCCTTCTTACGTGAAACAACGCCGAGGGAAGACGAGGCGGAGCATGTACAAGCCTTTTATTTTTATATGCCCAGTTCTTTTGTGTTTTTTCCCGGTGTATTTATTTTTTGAATCATTACTATTGAATATTCTTCCGCTTCCGTTTTCGAAAAGAATAAGATAAAGAAAAGAAAGAGGGGAATCGAAAAACTCTCGTTTGGTAGGTGAAATCGAAGAGTAGCAAAATGCAGAGACCAACCCGTAGTAAAAAAAGGAAGGGGAAAAAAAAAGACGCCCATTAAACTCCGAGGGGATGAAAAATAAGACCGTCCATGTGACGTATGCGTGTACGTTTTGAGAATGCGTATGTGTGCGAATTCGTGAAAGAGACGATGCCGAAACGTCGAAAAGCGTAAAAACAGACGCTGGGAAAACAAAAGCAAGAGATATTAGGGAAAAACAGAAACGAAGCAGTGGCTCAAAGATGACGAGCGAGCGGAAGATGTGATAAATAGTGGTGTGTGTCTGTCCACCTCCGATGCTGGTTTTGCCTAGCGGAAATGGAGGAGAATAATTATGAAGCCCAAGAATAAATTATGAGGTTCTGTCAAAGCTCAAGAGACGAAGGGTCGCAAGCCAACAAAAGACAGTGTCGAACACCAAAAATGAAAGATTGCTGCATATGGCCGATGGGGCTTTTAGAAAAGGTTCCACGCGATGGTGTTTGAATTGATTATCCGTCTGGGTTTGTGAGCTATATTAAAAGAGAAGTATACATTAGAATGAGTCCGAAAGAGCCAACCAAAGAAAAGACAAAACAAAAATATTTAACAATCTTCTTCAGGGACAGTATGTACCTTGAGCACTCTCCGCGAGTAATCTTGATTATCCTGCAGCGATCTCAGACTGACACGGCTGCTGTTGTCGTTCTCAAACCGCATCCAAATCTGATTCGGATCAAGCCGTTGGTCCGTTATACGATCCGTTTCAGTGAAGCCGGTCGTAGTGATCACCGGCGCTTTATCAGGGAAGGCGCCAACAAGGCCGAGAGTACTAGTCGAGCGTGGTCGGCCGTTGGGGCTGGAACTACCAGTGCCCAAGTTTGGCGACCCTGTCCCGGACATGCCCATCTCAGGGTTGTTGGTCGAGTCCATAGAATTACGCCGTTCGTTCTTTCGTTTACGAAGGAAGATGAGCAGAGCAATTATGCCAATGATAAACGCCCCCAAGCCAACAAATACACCAGCCACCCTACCGGCATCAGAGAAAAAGTTATTATTGGCGTCAGTGTTCATTGGAAAGCTACTACTGCTTGGACCTGCAGTTGGCGTGACGGTTACGGTCCTCTGTGATCCCAAAATAGTCGTGACATAAACAGTAGGTGCCATCGGATCCCTGTTAGTCGTAGGGGGATCGGTTGTCGTTGGGTCATCGGTTTTCGGCCCAGATGAGGACGACTATACATAGGCGATATTAGCCAACCTTACTCTCCGTATGTTGTTGCATTCAAGTCTCCATCCAGCACAGGGTTCAAGGGGGGAGGGGGAAAGCACAAGAGCCCACATGAAGTCGATGCAACGGCAATCATGCATAGGCGTCTCGTGCTCGTATGGAGGGACGGTCATGGGTCATACAGGAGTAAAAGTAACAGTCACAGGGACCGACACCGATACGGTGACTGATCTAGTATCATGTGGTAACCGGGTAGAACGTACACTGGTGGTGGAAGCAGGCGCGTCCGTCCTGGAGCTCGGCAAATGCTGGTCGAGTTCGATGTAGTTGTAGTATCTTTCTTTCAGATTCCCGCAGGTGTCGTTAGGAAACCCTGGGCAGGAATCCTTACAGTCACCGAGATCTTTGATGTCAAGAGGTGGGTAGTTTGAGCACCAACAATTCTTATCGAGAACGATGCCGAATGCATAGTCTGCGACACAATGATCGTGGCATTTACCGTCAGATTGCCAGGTCCAGGTGACTATGTTGTACGTTAGCTTATCCGTCTATTGCAAGAGAAAGTCGTGGCATCCTGCGGAGACCTACAAACTGGATAGTCGGCGCCTGTATTCTCTGGCGAGCAGTAAACAAGATTGATAGCTGCATTCGCTACATTACTAAAGAGCACAGAGCCGACAAGGAGCGGTAGCCAGACGGTATGTTTGAATGCCATCGACCGTGCTATTCTCCTGTGTCTGGTTGTTGATGTGGTTGGTAGCCAGACTGAGTCTGGATTGGAGAGTGTCGAGGTAGGCATATTGCCTGGGAAGAAAAGACGGAACCCGTTGTCGACACTCTATATTAAAATCGCGACCACGCTGACAGTCGAGATTCGAGGAAGTCGAGAAAAGGAATGGAAGGAAGAGTTGGGCGCCACAGAGCCAGCGGGAACAGACCAGAAACGAATCGGTCCGTCCAGCGACTTTGCATGTAGTAGTGGGAAAAGTGGACCGGCAAGGAACGAGGCAAGGGGCCAAGTTCGACTCTCAGCGACCCTCTCTCGGTTGGAGGTACCGCACCTGTTTGACAGATAGAAAGAGCAGCAAGGGAGGGGCGCGCGAGTGGCTATGAGCATCAATCAACACCGAGCGGTTAGCACAGAGAAAAGAGTCATTGAAGTATTGTTAATAGTAAGAAGAGACTATAAAAACGAGCAACATGGATATAAAAGGAACGAGAGGAGCAAGATGAGGAAGATGAGAATGAGGAAGAGGAGGAGGAGGACGTATGAGCGGGAAATCGCAGAGGAAGGACGAGACGAAGACGAGTATTTGTCTCATCGGCCCTGACGATCGCCCAGCCCGAGAATGCAATATCACAACGCATAACAACGTCACGTAGCAGAACGGTATCAACTCACCCAAATTGAATCTTTATATCGGTCTGAATGCAGGACTGTTTGGTTCGGTTGACTCCTCCGACTGACTGCTGCTCTTGTTCGGCTCTCCACGTATGGATCTTCGTCAGGGGGAGCAGCGGCTATGGGAATAGCCTCGAAACGAAAAGAAATAAAGAAAGTAAGATATTTGGGATTGTTATAATTTATTCCTGCAGTCGGGTTCCTTTTGCAAATAATAAATCGATCCCAAAACACACCCCGCTCCGCTTTCAGGCTTCCTTCGCAAAGGCTGCCCTAAGAAAGACTAAAAGAAACAACCGCAAACCGTTGTCGGTTGTCTCTCTTCGGGCTTCGAACTTGTCGTCAAAGTCGTAAATAAGATTTGATCCGTGTTTTGTCGGAAATCCACCCCCCCCAGTTGCCAAGTCTTCAAATATCCTCAAGTGACCCAAGTCGTAGCGGAAGGTTTCGTGAGAAGGAAAGGAAATAAAAATTAGTTGGATGATATCGGTGTCGCGGCTGACGATATCAATCAGAGATGGGACGAAATTAGCTGTATCCGGTTGCGACGTGAAATGAACCGATTAGACAGTCCAGTTACTAATTAGTCGGATCGCAGGAATGCCAGAAAACCCAGAAATGTTGCAAGAAAGGGAAAAAAATGGATGGGTGTAGTAGTATAGCGTAGGTGATAATTCCAAAGTCGGCAGCGATTGTAAATAATATATATAACCAAGTCCTTTAATTATATAAGTAAGTGTGTCGTCGTGGCGATGTTCCCCTTTGCTGGTTGAGGATGGTGGTTGTGGTGTGATGCTAGCAATTGCAACTGGCAACACTAGCTGTAACAAAAGCGAGAGACTTTTTCTGGCGAAGCGTCGCACCCAACAACAAGCATGCAAAAGTCGAAACGAAGGTGGAAAATGGCACAATTGGAGGGGTAGGCTGTCGGTCGCTATAGCGGAAGCATCGCTTTGAGTGCCATCTACGAAGTTTGAAACAGTAGACGGCCAACAGTAGCAAACGGAAGGACTGAATGGGGAAGAAGGAGAGAGATGAGGTTGAAAGAGATCGAGAACTGTGTTGAACAAGAGAAGAGACTGGGCGATGGGCCAGGTTAAAGGGGACTGAGTACTCTCACCACACCATCTGCACCACCAACTAACTAAACCTCACTACCATATGCAATGCACCAAGACTTCAGACTTCCTTGCTGTTCCGTCGTCACTGAGCAATTACTGCGGAAGGCCCCACTCTGCTTAACAAAAAAAAAAAGTGTGGGTTGCAATTGCAGTCGGGTGGGATTCACACTGATTGGCAATTAAAATTGGACTCGCCGCCGATTGACAGAATCGGCCAAGTTTGAAGACTGTCCCAGATGGACATGCACACACGCACGGGCAGCTGGCAAAGAAACCAGACCAGGGGCGCATTCGAAGAAGAAAAGAAACCATCAGAATTGCCAAATTCGCTCGCACACCCTTTTTTATTTTTTTGTTGTTGTTGGAATACTTTAACATGATGCTATCTAGCGATCCAGGTCACTCCAAACATCGATATCTTTTTATCTTTGTTCATGAGTCTGATATCAGAATACATATTGGAGGAGCGAAAAGGATTTGATTCCGCCTATATTAACCCGACACCCACACAAGAACGAACCCCAGGCAGACATGTTTAGTATCCTTCAATATAATCGCCCCTTCGTCTGACGTTGATGGATTTCCCATCTTTTTCGCGCCTTTCTATCCTGTAATTCTTACACTTGTCCATTCTCTCTCGGAGACAAATGGCAATTGACGCATGAAAATGAACGAGGTCGTGACCGCCGGAGTTCTGAAAATAATTTCCCATCAATTTTAAACTATGCGCGCCGCCACGCTAAAAGGCACCACGATGCGAAATAAACGAGGGACCGAACGTGGGTCGATAGGCCTAGCCCGGTCGGAGTTTATGAACGATAAGAGTGAGGACCGACGACTACTTTGTTATACCATGACAAAAAAAATATGTAGACGCAGGACAGAAAGGAACCCACATGCATGTCGTGTACCAAAGTGTACATACCTGATACATTTCACCCAGGTGATACCGGGTCCCACTGCCTGTCCTTATATCATCAATTCGATCATTTCCGTTATGAATCTAGATAATATTTTATTTTGCTCCATCTTGGCCTCAACAAATTTTGTTAAACAATTGAATTGCAGGATGTCATAAAAAAATGCCCGTGACGGCTTCTTCCATCAACTGGCAAGAGCAGCCTCCTTTCGGATTGACGGCAGACGCAGACCTGGAAACAAGAGATGAAGGGACAGTCAAGCAGCTGATAGATCACATCCCGTAGCAACCGTTGAAAGAAAAAAAAAAAATCACGATCATGTCTCGTCTAAAATATGCATGCATCTGGTTGACTCCTACAAACCGTCAAGCCGACAGAAAGTCAAACTAGTGCGTAAACTCCATGAAATAGTTCTTGCCTGCAGAAAATGTTTAACTCCATTGTCCATCTCTGGAAACTGCACCTTTCTTTGCATCCTGCATTCTGCAAGTCGGCCCCTGCTCAAAAACCAACTCGCACAACATGCATCTCGTTCACATCTACCTACAGAACAGGGATAGTGCACAGCGTTTACACGAAACGTCCGGGTCACGGATACTTCGTCGATTGGTACCGATGCCACCAGCAGGCGCCTCAAGATCGACCAATCCTAAAGTATCGAAGACGAACTCTTCCACGAAGCCTTCCACCATGCAGGGTAGCATCTTTCAGCCCAAACAAAAAAAAATATATATTTTGTGGAATCAAAAAAAAAAAAAAAAAACTCAAAAAGACGAATAGAAGACATTTCCAAGCGCGAACACCAAAAGAAAGAAAAAAAAGTTGGAGAAATGCCCTTGGAAGCCACGAATCCAAGAGACTAATCGTGGAGACCACACGTTTTCGCTCTTAGAATCCTGTGGCTTCCAATCTAGCATCAATACGAAGTAATCGCGATTTAGTTCTGGTGCGCTGATTTCATATAATCTAATCCAATCGCAAACCCCCAACCTTCAACCTCAATCCGTGTCTCTTTCGTCATCACCTTCAAATATGCTAAAAGGGGTAACCCACGAAAAAACCCCCCGTGCCTAGACCTTAGGCGAAGGGGGGAAAAGTTAACTGCTTGACTTCAGCCGGGAACGAAAGGAATCGCAAGGGGCACACACCTATTTCACCATTTGCGGTTGAAAATTAATAATGTTACGGGCATAGGAATGCTTCGGCGCCGAACCCCATGCCGACACCAATTAATTAGTAGTTCGTTGCCTCTGCTAGTTTGTTGATGAGCCGATCCAATCTCTCACCCCGGTTCGTCTGCCACAACCTGTTGGCGGTGCACACTGCCCATGACGTTGAAGCCTCTTTTATTGTTCACTCATGCATGAACCAGTTTATATTAATAACACCAAGTGCACCACAGATATCAGATCTTAATTAACAGCAACAGCAAAATGCATTCTCACTCAGGATATTCTCTGTGCCTGAATCCTATTCCTTCGACGATCGTATTTTGATGTTGTGGCTAGGGGCAACCCTTTATTAACTACAAGTGGCGCGAAATCTAAAAAGGGTATTCCCTTTCGTCATTCGACTTTTGTTTATATTGTTTTCCTCGACCTGACTTTTCCGGCGCTTTCAAAGGGAAGGAAAGAGACTATCAAACGTACTCGTCGACTCACTAGCTTCCCAAGACAAACCATTGGAATGCCAATCCGCTGATCATACAACACCTTGTTCGCACCATTGTTTTAGCTTGAAATTTTCCATTGCTCCGGTCTTGTCCTTAGGTCAGGAGAGGCTTATGAACACGTCTGTCGTGTCTAGTACCTTTAGGTCAGGTCATCGGGTTGGTGATTCCGGTTTCGGCTCCGAGCTTGTGGCAATATCATATGATAGAAGCTCTGAAAATAGGAATATATGTCGGGTTAACTATTTGTTCTCATTACGGATTACTAAGAATAACAATCGTTTTAGATTAATTTCTTCCAGAAAGCTTCTTTGATTTTTTAATTTTTTTATATAAAAAAACGAGTAGAGAAAGAGGGTCCACGTAATCCTTACTCGCATCTGTATGCGACAGAATGCACTTATAAATTTTATATAATAAATATTTTCAGCCTCAGGATGGAACGGGTTCTCATAGTCTAAACGAATCACTGGTAAATACTTCAAGCAAGTTAGTATGAAAATAGCTACATATTGAAGAAAATGTCATCGAGACATCCGGAATACGTTATCGTTAAAATATTCTAGCAGGGATATCTTACCAGGTACCAAACAGGACAATCTTTTTTTTAGTGTCTCTTTCCAGAATTTTCTTGATAAATCACTAAGCCCTGAAGCATATATTTGCCACAATATGAATATCTGACAATCACGAATATAAAAAACATATACAATATATCATGTCATGTCATGTCTACGAAAGTATCCAGTTCAATTGTTTGCTGTTGTGCCTGTTGGATTGTGCAATGAAACCCCAGCCTCCTCGGTATACCATGTACATGTACAGACTACCAGAAACCATGCTATTACTCCAGACGCTCCACAAGTTTGGGGGAACCCAAATCTGTTGCCATCAGACTGTTCTGACGCTTGTTTGCATACGCAATCTGTCGTGGAGTATTGAGACTAGACATGGACATCCCAGACTAGTAGAAAGTGTGTGGATATAAGCCTGTTCCCCAGATGCATTGATATCCCTCAACTCCGAACTCGCTATCTTTCCAAAATGTTCAGGTCCGTGTGCTTCGTAAATTCTTTTTTGCATTGTTAGGCTTGACTTGAAGTGAGTGGTTTCGGCTCTCGCTTTCGGTCTTTTATTTTTTGCAGATTGTTGGTTAGGATGAAAATTTGTTGTTTCAAAAAATTTCTCAACTTTATATCCACAAAAATACCCGTAAAACTTCAGCTGATACTGAATTCATAATCATGAGAAACATCAAGAACAAAATATATCTTGTGCAATGAAGAATGTATTACCCTGAAAAGAGTTTTGTGTCACGTCCAGACCCAATCCGTCTAGCCGGGGTTCACCGGTCTTCATGTTGGGGTGCGTCGATATCGCGGACCCCGGATATACGTGCATACACAATGTCTTCACAGATGCCAACATTTTCGATACCTACAAGGCTAGCACTTTCCAATATCACCAAGCTGACCGCCACCGGCTTTTCGAACCCGAGACCGAAATCCAGGTAAACTCAAAACCTGTTTTCTCGACAAAGGTTTTTTTTTTTTTTTTTTGGTTTACTTCCTCGCTTCGTGTCGTTTTTAATCTACAGTAATTGAAGACAACATCGTTCACCCCTGATTGAATTGAGGCGAGAGTATATCTCAAGAAACGCGTTCCTTGACAATTATATTATATCTTGGATTTTAATTTACCATTCTACGGATCGCGGAACTCAGACCTTCGTCGGAGCTGGGGAGAACGGCCGCGGGAGAGTCTGACGTGCTGGAACGATATTAGCCGAAAGGACCCACAATTTTGTACTCCAACTGTCAAGCTAACCAGCTAGCTCCATGCAACTCCACTTTTTCACTTCTGTCAAATACAAATTGGACCTTTTCCCGCTGAAGCTTTTTGAGTTTTTTCAAGGTTGCTAGCTTCCCAATTCCGACAGATATGTAAATCGCACCTCATATTTGTTCTCTCTGTCTTCGAAATACTTCTACGTAATAAAAGGGAAGCCAAAAAAGAACCATAAACACAGACATGTGAACATATCACCCCGTCATCCCTGTGCATTGCGGTTCTCTTGTTACATTGATATCATTGAGGCAATCGCTTCGGCCGCCAAGGCATGGGGGTTCTTTCGTCAAAGCCTGAACCTTGGCCATACCCTATCGAAAAAAAAAACGAAGAGCCTATAGACGGCAGGTAGAAATGTTTTGAATGTTTCCGCCTTTTTTCTTGTTTTAAAAATAGTTACACTAGGAGATGTGGATCTAGATACCGAAAAGGGTGGGTACACCAAATAAAAGAGAGAGAAAAACTTAAATGGGCGCGTTCATTGCGAACACGGGACAAAAATCCTTATCGATACGGATCAATGCTGTAATATCAAAGATAGCGCAGGTATAAATGCTACCTTTAAACGAAGCCACCTGATCATTTTGCATCAAGTAATCGGAAAGCCAATAATAGGTTTTTGTATACCTCCCCGATTGATACATTGACAGAGAGCACTGACGCCGGAGATGTTTATCCATCAAAACGATGAAGTATTTCGGTCAGACAATTTTCCGGGCCTTTTAGATTTTGCTTAGTTACATGAGAACGAAGATTCGATCATTTACTTGAGATATGAACCGAAACCCTTCAAGATTGCTCGAGTAACGTTGGAGGCAACACGCAAATGGGTGGTGGAATCGCTGGATCATGTCGGTCAATATTACACAGGGCGTACTTAAGTGCATCCAAATGTCAAACTGCTGCATTCCTCGGGGACCGCTTTAGCCCCCACTGGGTAGGAAAGCCATAGGTGGTAAAATTATGCTAGGTTTTAGTTGAAGTTATCTTGATAATAGTTGCACAAAACCTTTCTGTCCCGATAGCCTACAAGGCCTCAGGGCTTTTTTGTAATAATATATTCGATAATAGTTGCAGGCATTGAGTTGAGCATCGTTCCGAGCCAACAAATTTATGGCCCATTTATCCTTAGTTAAAATAGCAATCATGCAGGGTCAAGTTCTCGATACTCTAATTCCGTCCTGTGGTGGCTTATCCTAGAGTCACTAGAAGACTTTTTCAGCTGCTGGTTATATAAATCTCTTGTCACTTTCTCTGTGATCTCCTCAATAATTTTTGATACCCTTTTCTTTATTTTCCTCCAGGCCTTGCGGGATGTTAGAGACGTAAACATAGGCTTGCCCTTGTCAGGTATGAACACGTTCTTTATTCTGTAACAATATGCACTTGCAAACGAAACACGGGGGCTTGGAGACCTAATATAACCATGGGTATTGTGCCTGCCTTCGTGGATCATGTAATCTAATAAGATAGGTTGAGCATAAGAGCTATAAGTCCATTCTGTGATCAACTTTGAGATGGCTTTAGATAACTCTTCAGAAAAGTCTTTGGGAAAAGAAAAAATATATATATTGTTTACTGATAATTGCTATTATATGTATAATCTATAGTAGGTCAAAATGGTCGCCAATGGCTATGACCTGTTAAAAAATATTATAGACTGATTATCTCAAATTGTATAAATAACTTTGATCCCAATTTAACCTGGGAATAAACTATCAAGCCTCATGAGTTTTTCAGTTGTTAACACAAGCTCAGCAAGAACGACCCTAAGTAACTTGAACTATCTCGTAAACGCTCAGCGCTCAGCCTAAGCTAGATATATTACGGCGAACAATTAACACACTTCTCCAAACTGAAGCGTCTTAACTCGAAACTATCTTCTTTCTTAGTCTCAAAACCTCCCACAACGCAAGAAGGGTTTAGAGACTACTCCTTTCTGTACCTTCTGTGCATGTAATTGTGTAATTGACTCCAACTTCACCTAGTAGCCCGGAGACAGATTTCCAATTGCAATCAAATCCACGAATCTTGTTTTCAAAGGGAAATCATGAAAAGCATAAGCTTCAAGGGTGTTGTATGGCGCATGGTTATTACAAAATTACAATTCATTTTCTAGGTTCAGTTCAAAAACATCAAGAATATTCCAATGATATAATATTTGAGCGGGTATCGGTAGGATGTTATCAATTCTCAATGGGGAGATCGTCCGTGGGTTAACTTGGTGTAACCTCCTGATTAGCCTAAAAGCTTATTAAGTTGCTTTGTTGTGTGCTGGGGATCAATTTAGGTTGCTTTGACCCCGTTCGCATTGACTTCTCGTAGTGCTTCATGATATGGGTCATCATCAAGCCTTGTGCTTTGAGGGATAGCAGATGATGGCACCCATGCAATCGAAGGGGTAGACCCGTGCGAAGAACCTCGATCAAAAGAATAACGGGACCGAGGGCCCAGCTGCGGTTCGTGATACCTTTCGCTGTGTGGTGGAAATGCGTATGCGAGGGAACCGCCTGATTCGGGGTACTGTTTTGAATGATAAAATGAACCTCGAGCGGAAGCTTTCCTTGAAGGCGCACGATGTCGTATACTGTTTCTCCGTGGGGGCGCTTCGGTATAGTCGTCCTGGCGATAGGAATAGCGTTTAGAATTCGGTACCACTGATGTCCGGCTTGTGCTTGCTAGAGTGCCGTTTGCCCTTCTACTCTGTGGTTCATCGTAAACTCTAGATCTTCGCTGCCGATCACCCAGACTAGCCACACTATTGATTTTACTCCCATTGTTTGGAATATTGAAAGGGCGAGCCTTTGCGTTATCTGACGTGGGAATTATTTTTTCTTCCCACATATCCTTCTCCGGATCGCCAAAGTCGTACTCAGCTTCGTCCTCATCTATCGGCCTCTGTCGTTTGCTGACATGGTCCGTTTTCTTATATCCTCGCCTTCTATATGGCCTTAGGATCATATCTTGTATCTCATCTCCGAAGTATGCCCAAACGAGGGCGAATACTAAGACCGCAATTGTGATAGGGATAGCGGTCACCCAAAAAATAGATTGACCGCGATCCATATCCCTTATATCGGCGGTGTTCATACCGAAAAAACTGGTGACAAATGATAGAGGGAGAAATATGGTTGTCACGATTGTGAATACCATAATAGCTTTCCCATGATCTTCTTGTTGAAGCTCAAGCGCTTGTTGGATCTATAAATTTGTGATTAGCTATCTATTTTCTTAGAAATAAATTTATTGGAAGATTAAATTCCCGATAATATACGAAGCCACCGTCCTGAGAGGTCCGAGCATGAGGCAACGTGAGAAGGAAGGAAAAAGAGAAGAACGATAAGATTATACTTACATCAGCTTTGAGCTGGGAACATCTAGTCCGAAGTTCATGAATTTCACCATCTTGGTCCTCTAAGTAACGCCCAACAGGCTCTCCCATTTTGTTGCTCATCACCTCACGGGGTAGTATAGGCCATGTTCTATCAAGAGACCCCTTAGGGTCAAGTAGATGGTCGATCCCATACAGAAGGTTCGATTGCGCTGATACAATATTATTAAGAGCTTCTAGCTCTTCTTGCATGCTATAAATGCTCTGCAGGATCCGTTTACTTGGGCGATACTTCGCAGTGATCCGCTATTTTCTTTATATCAGCTAAAATATCCGAAATTTAAATATAGAAAGGGTAATCTCACGAGCTTTGACAACCGCTCGTCATAAATATCAACGGATGCCTCAACTTGCGGTAATTCAGTAAGAGGGGCGCATATCAGCTGCCTTAGGATAATAGAAACAATAGCCTCAGTGCAAGCTTCCTCGTAGCTCGTTTGATGTTGCTTATTGCCTGTGATAATCATAGAAGTAAGTTGAAATTTACCCTCTCTAAGCTTTGATTTGCATTTATCGAATTTCTTTTCGATGGAGCTCATAGAAAGCTTATGAATGTCCTCCTTGGGTGATTTCGGGGTTTTCTGTAAATCCTGTACTACACAAGAGCTGAGTAGAAATGCTTCAAAAAAGGCCTGAAAAGCCTCAACAAGGGCCCTCGGTATCCGATATCTGGGTGTCTCCGTATCATCACCCGCCACGCCAGTGATGATAATTTGAACTCGCCGGTTTATGGCGTGTAGTTTTGAGATAATCATTTTATGCAGAGCATCGCATTCGCTGATTTCAGTCTGAATAAAGTTTTATTTAATTGAGTTTTGGTGATGATTGCATCTGGGTAGTTTTGATAGAAGTTATTGCTTACCACTAAGATCTCATGAACAATATACCAGAACCGATCAACGAGTTTACAATCTGGCCAATGCAGCGGTATGAAAAAAGAGAAGATTTTTTTAGTTAATTCTCGAAGAGTTCTCCTCTGTTCGAGCTTATCCAGTAAGTCTTCTCTCTCCTCTGATTCCGCGGATAAGAGGCCATCATTTTCGAACCCGGTAAGTGCATTCTCTACTTCAGGGAGATTACTAGTGCCACAAGACTGATAGCAGTTTCTCATAATATTTGAAGCCAGTTTCCCCAACGACCCATCCAAATCGTCAAGAATATTTCGTAACAAAAGATAACTCTCATCGCTTGCCTCTGTTAATATTGGTGTAGAGACTTGAGCTCGGCGGGCAGAATTGGAACGACGATGACCTTTCTGAAATAATAATTTTTTCTCAATACTTTTCGCTTCGATTGATGACTCTGTTGGCCACTGGAATACTGGTAGAACAGTCGGGGCTGATGGCTTTATTTCTGGTTCAGGCTCAGTTTTCTTTTCTTCTGGAGCTTCTTGTGATTTAGTGGCCCGCTCCGAGGGTAACAAATAAAAAATCGAATCTTCGCCTTTAGCAAGTGGATCTAGTTTAGAGAATCTCTTTCGCCGTTCTGTAAAGTATTGACTACTGCGGCCGGACTTTTGTGGTTTTTCGTTCTCAGATTCTGAGTATGTAGGCTTCTCCGAACTACCCATTTCGGGATGACGCGCCCCAATTTTTTCGGTGGTTGATTCATTCTCTGCAACATTAAATGTTACTGTTCGGCGACTCGGGCTTGTTCGGCGACTCGTACTGTATCGAGATGATTTTGGAACGGGTTCGAGTGTTGACGCAGGGTCTTCATTGGTGTGATCCTGGGTTTGTGCGCCTTGGTCTCTTCTGCCATTATTTCTGTCTGGTGCACTGTTCCGGAAATCGTCATATCCAGAAGCATCTGGTAGATGAAATATTCTGGCTTGGCCCTCTTCGCTATCGCTGGCGTCCATTTGATCTTGCCTACTTTTAACAGAGGAAAGGTGATTAAGATGAGATTTAGGCGAATAGCCTTGATCTAAATTATTGTTATAATCTTCCGCTGTATCAACGGCAGTTGGTGTTCTGGATGTTGGTGGTGATAAAATTGAGGGAGGCCTCGAATTCCTCGGCAATTGTCCTGTAAAAGCGACAGACGGCTTTCTTGGATGCCCTTGTGTCTCTGGCACTTCATATGGTGCGAGACTTGCGGAGTATGGCCTACTTGTATAATTGTTTAAATTTGACCCAGCATTGAAACTTTTAGACCGAATAGAACTCGCACGGCTACGGCCGCCAACTGGAATAGGACCCAGATATTGCTTCCCCTACAGTTTTAAAATTATAAGCCAAAGTTTACCATACGAATCTCAAGTCGATACAAAGCTGGTTAGCAATCGGGTAAAGAAGCTTACCTGGTCTTCATCATACCTAGATGTATTGTATTTCCCGGATCCATATGTGGGTCGAGCGCTAGCGGGCTTGGGCTCACGACCATATGTATTAGTTGGGTTGCTCGCAAAGCTTGAGCTGCGCCTAGGAGCATGGCTAGGCTCGATGTATTTTGGCTCAATTGTCAATCGAAATGTTCTGGATTCCGTCTTTTTTAGTTGAGAAGCCCAGTTTTCGGCGTCGAGGAGAGTCCCGTTGGCACATCTAATCAACCACTCTTTTTCTCTAAAAATCCCCCGAACTATCTGGGAGCCGTCAACTTCCCACCGAATAGTACGTTTTAGCTCGTTTTGAAACTCCTATGAGCACTTGTATGTTAACATTCGAACTGATGATATTTTATAAAAGAGATTTGTTGCTTATCTCGAAGCAAAATGGTATTTTGGAAAGATAGAAAACGAATTATAACTGAACGATTGAAACTTACAAACCACGTTTTACACTTATCGGCGGAAAAGTAGTATGTTTCGTTGTGAGGGGCTCGGGCAAGAATCATAACGCCTTCGTCAGAATCCCTTTCTTCGAATTCTATCTGCGGGCCTGCGATTTCAGCGAGGCTCAGAGAAGAGTATGTAATGAGGATGTCTAAATGAATAGATATAAAAGAGTATTTTAGCATGCTATAGATCAAAATGTAGTTCTATTGTTGCTATTACCATCGTTTATGATTAGAACCCATGTTTGAGGAACATGGAGTGCCTGTTTGTTAGGCAAAAGCTCGCTAGCCAGCGCCGCCTGCTCTCGATCTTCTTGTAAAGTGGAGGCTTGCCTTAAGGTCGTTTGCATAAGGGGTCGAATAAGATGATCATTGCTTTTCAACGCATTTATCTGTGTCTTTGTTGTAGTACCCTCTAGATTCCTGAGCCTGATCGCTGGAACGACGAGAAAAGTGGATGATCTCTTCTCGCTAGGTAATTTCCCCGCACATCTGATCGCACCTTCATGCATATATTTGCCCTGGAAACATGGTTTCTCGAGAAATAGCCTAACTTTGTCGAAAAGATCCAACAGTATGGTTATATCGCTGTCATTGAGGCCATCCACTTTGAGAACCCGTTCCTATGACGAATTAATTCACGTTTTTGTACAATCAGTATACCGTTCGCAACTTGAGAACGTGGTGTTTATAGCAAGAGATTGAATCCCGGGATGTGAAAACCTGGCATCTGAGTAGCGATCGAATATAGGTACCTTGAAATCCTCGAGATTTAATAGAGTGTTTTGAAGATGGCTTCCAACGAAATTTATTAGTCTTTGGGTCGCCCATAGACTATATACTTGTTAACTCACATCCATTGAAAACGCACCCGATCTCGTTGTTTTCCGACTTCTTTTTGCGGTATTGTAACCAACTTGATGGTGTCGTTATGTATCGAGAGACCTACAGATCTTCGCGACGATAGAACATATTTTATCGATTCTTTTGTGGACTTGTGCGCCTCGGATTGCGGGATGTATACAGTGTCGCCTCCGTACGCCATAGTGCCGTTGCGGTCAGCAGTTCCGTCTTCTTGGAAAAGACTACTACGAGCCTCAGAGTTGTGCTCTCCCCTCATTTGTAGAGGAACTTCGAACCACCAAGCATTTGACCAGGGTTGGAACATGCGAGGAGGAGGAGGAAGGACCTCCATGTCTAAATTGTGCCAACCATCATAATCGGAGGTGTCGACATCCACAGACTCTTCGGACGAATAGCCTTCATAGCCTATAATTCAAGCTTAAACATTTAGTTTGGTGCTTCTAACCATATAAAGTAGGGGCTTTACCCTCAACAGGGCTGCCGCTGTCAATGCCGCGTCGAATTGAGTCGGTTCTTGAATATTTCGAATAGTAATATTCGCCCCAATCACTCGTGTCCTCAGAAGTTGTATCCCCAGGAGAGTTATTATTATTGAATTCGGGTTCGAAAGTGGGCGCATGCATGTGCGCATGGTCATCGCGCTGACCTCTTCTTGAATTTAACCTTTCTGTATGTGTCCCGGATAATCGCGACAAATCCACGCTGGAGTCGTCGGAGTTGGAAAGCCTGGCGTTTTGGCCGAATGCTGTATTCGCAGTAGCCATATCTTAGATGTCAAAATTGATGAAGCCGACGCTATACTTCGTGCGAATAGATAACTTGTAGGCTTGGAATTTTGAAATTTTCAAGACCCCTCTTTTAAAATGTCGAAAAAGGCCCTTATTTAAGTATTTGCGCTCCTCCGATACTTGGGTTGAATTCAGCTGGCCTGCAGCTGCTTGCCAGAAACTTTGTCAGCGGCATTGCATCGAGTTGATCCTGCTTCCAAGGATCTTGCAGAAAAAACGCGCTACTCGATATTCGTCATAGATATAGCTGATACGCGGGTAGCACCGTGCACGTCCTTGGTTTTCGACCCAGCCGTTTCGCTCGTGTATTACCCAGCAAGATTATAGTTCTGTGAACCTTCCTATTGAATGGGTGTAGGTATAGATGCTGTACCTGGGTATGGTCCTTGCTCAAAGAGATCATCTAAATCGCAAGAAGTTAGAAGCACAAGGACAACGCATATGTGCATATTGCGTACATATAGTGGCGGTCTCGATGCGATGGGGATGTATACTATCTAACTCGATAAGAATGCGCAAATTAGGTTGAAAATAGTCTAATAAAATACGGGATCTCGAGTTTATGATAATCTGATTCACAACCATAATTCTGGGAGTTTACGGATCGAGATCTCAGAATTTTCCCTCGCGTAACATCTTCCTAAATACTGGTTAGGTATCTTCGCTGTTTACCGACAACTCAACAAGCTTTATCGAATCACGTTGGCTACGAAAGGTTGAATCCATATGCCTGGTTTAAAGGATAAGGGGACAAAAAGAAAGTTACACTATCCAGGCACCAGCAACATGATAATTTCTAGAATAGGCAGGAGGACCTTTCTCAATTCCTCGACCAGAAACCCTATTCTTGTGTTCAGCTTTGTCAACCTCTCGGTCATCATCCTAGGGTTCGTCTTCACGCTGGTTTTCATCTTTATCATGAGGCTTCCTGCCATTGGCCTTTCCTCCACGACCATCTTCCGCTGTCTGGGCTTTGCGACTATGATTCTTTCTGATGAGTTGCTCTTGTATCAGCAATTCCATCGGCTTCGTAAAATGCCTTTTCTTCGTCATCCTCGGCGTGTGTACCATAATACTTACATTGATTACTACAGGCTCAACCTCAAATGGATGAATTGACAACAGCAATGTGAATTCGGCGCAATTGGCGTAATATTTTCGGATCGCTAATCGCTAGAGGAAAGCTTAAGCGGTATCTAGTTATCGCCGATTGCTGAACTCGGTGACGCCGGGGCTAGGGCCTGGTGTGAAGCAGTTTCGACGTCATGTATTGCATCGTATCGAATCACGGGTTGAACAATAGACGCCAAGTTGAGCAATGTACCAATCCCTTATCGGACAACATGTTTTCCTATCTAGAAGCGGATAACTCTGGAGACCCGGTTATTAAAGTATGTTTAGAGACACAATATTATCTACTGCAATATACGCCCAGCAATCGATCGATGGAGTAAGCCAAAACATGAATTGGAAATACGATCATAAAATAATTACCTGCGCCCATCGCTATTATAACTATACATGCCCCCACCGGTATGATTGTGTACACTCTCAATTCCACCCACATCTGCATTCGGATCATACCACATAGGCGGAGGCGCCGGTGACATAACTGGCGATAGGGCCGGCGGCATATCAGGTGGGACTGATAAAGACGTCTCATTCCGTTTTCGATTATAACGCCGTCCCAATAGAAACATCGTACCGCCCACAAACGCAAGTAGTGGGAGACCAAGCCCTAAGCCAACGCCCATTCCCACTTTGAGGGTCGCACCGCTACCGCCATTATTATTACCACTGCTATCAGATGAAGAGGAAACTGGAGATAGAGAGGAGGATGTATGTGACAGCGAGGGTAGTGAGGATGGCGGTGGCGATGGTGAGGATGACGGTATTGAAGAAGTGGTGGTGGTTGGATTTCCCTGATTGCTAGTACTTTCTGGAATTTCTGATCGGGATGACTCTAGGGTTGATCGGGTCGGTCTTGGAATATTTGATCGGGTCGGTCTTGGAATATCTGATTGGGTCGGTCTTGGAATATCTGATTGGGTCGGTCTTGGAATATTTGATTGAGACGGCCTTGTCGGTGTTGATTTAGATGTAGTTGCATCTAAAAGGGCCTGCCTGACGTCCCCGTGGCTCCCGCAGAATCCGGCCTGCCTAAGTCCTAGTGCTGACCGTAAAGCAGTCGCAAATGACGTTTCATCCGCCGACTGCGCATAGTTTGTCAAGCAGTTAGAGATTAGGCCATCCAAGATGTCGGGCCGATAAGTACTGCTACTGTAGCAGGCGCACACCGCCAACTGCGATGCTCCATCTGGATCATTATAACCAGCACTCGTACAAAGCCCTATCATTGAAAGGCATTGGCTGCAGGCTGTATATCCGTCGCTCAAAGTTTTGCGAATGTCTCCCGCGGACCCGCAAAGTCCTAATAAAGGGGCAAAGGCGGACGCGAGAGCGGTATCTATACTCGTCCCGTACTCGAAACATTGCGAAATGGACCCATCGGCTTGCACAGGGTCATAGGTTGATTGCGGGTAACACAAGCAGGCTGGTATGCCGCGAGGTCCGCTGGCAATTGAGAAACCTGCGCCGGTACATTGTTCAAGTATACTCGCTACCCACTGGCACGCAGATAAGCCTTGTTGGCGTGGGAAGAGTGCTTTAGCGTGTCTTAGGCTTGGGGCTGTGGTGATTGTGGCGGGGATCTTTAGTTGTTGGACGTTTGCTGCGTCAGTAGCAAGTGAGCATGAGGAAAGAAAGAAGATGGACAAAACTGCAAGCTTGTAATCCATAACTATCGGCGTAGTAACAAGATTATACAGAAACCAAAATTTTAGCTCCGCTAGTAAACTGAAAGAGAAAGGGATCAATTAGAACGTATATGCAGTCGAGCTGCTCATTTTATCTCTGAGTTAGCCCTGCCGTCACAAGGCTCTATATTTTCGCTGTTATACCTATGACAAAGGGCCCGAGCCTCAAAAACATGCACTGTATTCACGCTGCTGACAGCCAGCCCAGTACAGAAAATTGGCCTTGGCTGCAGTATTCAGCTCCAGTTTGGGCGAGGCACTTCTAATGTGGGGGGCTGAGAGAATCGATATCTGATAACGTTATTATTCTTAAATATCCTCTAGTTTCGTTGGTAAGGCATGCACATAAAGCAGATTTACCAGTTTACATGTACTGGAGAATATTTATTGTAATAGCTCCGCCTACTTCGTACACCTTCACTAACTGAATATTTATGCCAAAGTAAGAGCCATTGTACTGGCGCTTGTATTCGAAATCTGAAGTATACCAAGGCTGGTTGGCCCTGCCTGCAACACATTTAAGTCACGAATCCAACACATATTCGAGATGAGGCACCAGATAATCCGCTGTGCATCTCTTCCGCGCTTTCTCACCGATTATTCTGATACTTATTAACTATTAACATATAATCAATTATTGAAAGATACCAACGCTAGCTAATGAACGCAAGGAAGACTAGCATATAAGATATTCAAGGTAATGATAGCATCGAATCTAAACCTGGACCGTACCATGCCCAAGAAGTATATCGTTGGTATCCCTATGCAAATTGGCCGGGGATATGGGCTTGCATTCTCAGATAGATTGATTGTTAGGGTCTGGAGGTGGCGGCGGCATGATAAACAGCGCTTTCTGTCTCCTGAATACAATCCATACTCCTGTCAAGACACCGACGATAATAAGGGCTATTCCACCGATTACAGCGCCAACTATAACTCCAGTATTTGGCGCACTAGACGATACAGGCGGCGATGATACAGGCGATGATGTAAGAGAGGCTGAATCGGTCGTGGGGTTTGAAGTTTGACTCTGTTTGCTCTCGGTGAGTTCTGAACTGCTAGTAATAGAGCTAGAGGTTAATGGAGAAATGCGCTGGCTGAAGTATGGATAACTGGTGGAAGGCGCTACCGTAGGGCCGATAGAAGTTGTGGCCGAGTAACTGGCTATAAAAAATCTGCCTGAATAGCTGGAATTGAAGGGTTTTTTCATGTCGTAGATCTGAATTCTGTAATCATCCGAAGGCAGTAGAGATGATGGAATTTTCCAATCATACGACCCTGTGTTTTCTATGCCTGCGGCATTAACGGCGGCGATGCTGGCGGAGCTGTAGAGCGGCCAAATTAATAAAAATAGGACAACCTGGCTCCCTGCGACATCTCTCCATATGAGGTCGAGGTTTGAGCTTCTGTAAAGGTAAAACGTGTCTGACTGCCAGGGAGAATCGAAAATGTCTCTGCTTTGAGCCTCGGCGAAATCAAGGCGTAAAAATATGACGGAAATGATCAAAGGTGAGGGATATTGCGGATGGAGTGATTTGGTTGTCACTACTATCCTTATAGTCACCATCTTCGTTGTCGCCAATATAGTGACGGCCATCAGAATCAGCATCACCCTCGCTATTGGGATCAGGTTAAGGTTAAAAATAATTTCTCAGCAAGGCTACGTCCAAGTCACAGAGAAACTAGTATTCAATTACAAATGACCCAAGGCAAACTCTTATAGTTATATTATTGCTATTAACGTAACCAATAATCATCAGAACCAAACAAAAGAATAGAAAAAACTGTCATAGAAACGCATCTCTTTTCCGCTGGTAGCTTTCCCCAAAATCAAAGCCTGGCTATACTAACGAGAAATATTCGAACAAGGTTGTGCATGAGAAGAAGAAGAGAGAAGTAGAGAAGACAGGTCGCTGCCAGTCAATCATCAAAAGACGCGATGGTCCAAAAAGCCAAAGTCAAAAGCCACAAAAAGTAAAAACACACATATAGCTAGACAGAGATTGCAGATTAAAACTCCATGGAAATGCCAAATAGCCCCCAACAATAAAGGCAGTAGTAAGTGCCCTTTTGTCCAAAATATATCCAGCCTCAGCTAGGTTATCTCACATTCAAATGAACGTGTCTTCATGTCCACATTATCATGCCTCTGTCGTAACAATTCTTTTTTCGTTCAGAAGATATCAAACGTCTCTACATCCCTTCCCAGGCAACATTGGCTCCAGCTCCATTCATCACTCCGACTCCGGACCCGTAAACCCCACCTTGCACTCTCTCGTTAACCACACGCCCCCAAACTCTTCTCGCATTATCGAACTTGCTCCCGCCACCAGCCATGCCCTTAGCTACAACTTCCACAATCTCATACCGACTCATCGCGATTCCAAAAGCGCTTCCTTCGTCCCCTCCTCTCCCTGCAGCAATATTAACTCTTTGCGGCACCGTCATCAAAAATTCCATAACACCCGTACTCCCCACCACATCTCTCAACCCAAACTCTGTCCCCGCCAATCCCTTCAGCATCTGCAAGCTCGCGTGCGCGTTCTCCTTGAGCGCGATCACACTAGCGTACTCGACCAATTTCTTATAAAAGCTCGGGTTCTTTCTCACGTATTCCCTATATATCTCTTCGTTGACAGGTAATATTGTCGATAGGGTCTTCAAGTAATCCGGATGTGGCGGCGCGAGTGGGATTTCCATCACCGTGCTTAAGATTTGTGGCGACGGTAGGCTTGCTAGCAAGTGCAAACTCGGGGAGTGGGGTCCTTGCCCTGTGGGACCGGGGATATACGTGCTCAAAGCCTTCAAGATCTTGGGTAATAGATCTTTTGCTTCTAGTAGGTGCATTGGGAAATGCGACGCATATGTTGCAATATATCTCGCCGATCTGGAGGTCAGAAACGAAGCGGTAAATTGATCAGATTGCTCGCTAGGCGGCGTTGTAAACAGCGCAATCGTTGTTTGATGCCTGTTATTCGCGATAAGATATTCTAGCCCTTTCGATGTAGAATAGACTTTGTGCTCAGGCCTGGTACCCCTCTCCAACGTCGGAGAGACAAGTAGAAATTCGGAGTAGAATTCTATAACGGTCATGTACATCAGCACGTCGAACTCCATTTCTACCATCGCTGTTGCAAAGCCGAGAAGTCCGTCTAGTGTGCCTTCGCCCTCAAACCGTGCCTCCACTTGTGGGAAGTGAGAGCGAGATACGACTTCCCAGTTCATCCCTGCCATCTTGGGAAGCATGGCGAGAAGCCTAGCTTGCGCGAGCGTTTTCTCCGCGCGGGACATCGAGGCGGATTTGTTCCGCCAGGAGCAATTGTCAAAAAAGGATTGATAGATATCCTTGTCGCCAAATACACGACGCCAGATGAGACCTTCACCGACTCCGCCGGGGCCAACGAGGTCGACAGATAGAAGTTCCATGAGGGTTTTGGCGGCGAGATCGGACACCTCCGTGTTGGATGCGACCAGAGAGAGATTGACAATCGAAGCGACGAGTTCCGGATGGCTGGCGAGGGAACGGGCCTCTGAGGGCGACGCGGTGGCTTTTTGGAGGAGTTTAAGGCCCATCAGTTGGATGTGGGCATTCGGAAAGGTAAGAGTCGGGAGGATTTCAGCAGGGGTCGTTAAGTTGAGTAGCTCGCTGAAACGGATAGGATCCAAGAGCCCTATGAGGAGGGCGCATAGCGGCTGTGGGCTACCAGTAAGAGGCAGAGTTTTAGTGAGAAGAGGGAGGAAGATTGGAAGCGCAGCTTTGCGGCTCTCTTCTATGATGTACGTTAGCTCCTGGCGATTGTTATCGATAAGGAGGGGTCAACTGCTTAAGACGCACCATTTAGCTGTAATCGGAAGGTATCAACTAGCTTGACATCCAGTTCGGTAGCATTTGTGAAGCCTTCCAGATGCACCTGGAGGGTCTTTGCGGTATCAGGCATTCCTGCCATGGCGACGATGAAAAAAAGCTGGCAGGTTTTGATATCGAGACGGATGTGGCGGTTAGCGATTCTGATTTAAAGTCCCCTCTTCGACGTTGTGTCTCGAGTCCCGTGGAAAATCTCTGCCGTAGAAGTCGCAGTGGAAGAAATATCGATCCTGCGGACCTTCGACGAACAATAACGGGCCAGAAGATGGTAGAAGTAGACAGGGACCGGAGTATCGGGGGGTGATGTATCGATGTTGAGGTGATGTTGACTGCGTTAGAAATCAATCCAGGGGCCTGAAAAAACCAGCCATTTCCCTTATTAGGAAACTTTCATTATTTCAATTGCTCTAATAGGTTAGATATTTGTCAATATTATTGTATTTCCTCTTTCGGCAATTCGCTAGTCGTCTGCACGCTCTCGGTTGACTCTTTTCGCATCTTCTCTTTGTCACGATTCGACTTTTGTTCGTTCTCAACCTCTCAACATCACCTCCATAGGTCCAATCAACACCCCATAACTAGTCGCAATGGCCTTTCGAGGCGGTCGAGGCGGTTTCCGTGGTGGTCGCGGTGGAAGTTCCAATGGCGGCCCTATGATGCCGAGAGAGTTCGATGTCAAGCCTGACTTTGGTCCGACCGAACAGTTCCCAGTATGTTCGATATATCCAAGGAATTTAAACTCTTCAATACACCCGTAGATTCCTCTACTTACCAATCAAATGCAAATAGGACTACACAATCCCCTTCCAAGACCCACTCGTCGCCTCCGAACGTATCCACATTGGCCGCTTCAGGGACCACCGCGAAAAAATACACAGCGGTCCTCTCTACACCGTCCTAGGCAAACGGAAAGGCCTCGAAGATCCCTTCGAAGATGTTGTCACCTACTCCACGAAAAAGTACCACCGACAGAAACGGAAAGTGCCTAAACTAGACGCAAGGCCTTACGTGTTTGAGTTCTTTCCCGCAGAGTTGTGGGAAACAATGGACTCGAGTTACGCGGCTGGGGCGGATCGATCGGTAGTGATCAATGGGAAGAAAGAGAAGAAGCGGTTGTTGATATCCAGTCTCAACACGACATTACCAAACGGAGGCCTTCACCATGACGAGCAATCCGGCGACTCAGAAGACGAGGATGAAGACAAGGAGAAGGAGAAGAAATCCATGCTGGCCAAATTGATGAGTCATAAGGACGAAGATGACGATGGGCTTTCAGGCGGTGACGATGATGGAGAAGAAGAAGAAAACAGGGAAGAAGAAGGAGAGGACGAGGATGATTATCAGGATGACGAGGAAGGAGATTACAATGCGGAACAATACTTTGACGATGGAGATGGGGATGTGGATTACGGAGACGATGATGGTGGCGGCGGAGGTGCTTGGTTCGACTAATCTGGCCCGCACTTGTACTTTTCCATTATTAACTTGTACATAAAAATCATTGCGTCCACCGTGGAATTACCTTCTTTGAGCAAACCTATTTATTCATGGGTATATAGCGGGCATAAGACGGAGTTTTATAATTTCGATTTCAATTTAAAGCATTTTATATCGCCCACAATTTTTCGTACCCATATGTGAAAAACTAGGACCGGACTCCGACGGCTTGAGCACAAGGCTAAATATTTAAATATGTAAATGACATTAAAACCTCTGCTGTTTATGCCACTTCTGTTCCCATCGTTTATAGAACGGGCTCTCGTCCAGCGTCCTCACCTCCCTCCCTTCTTCCCACAACCCTTTCTCTACTTGCTTCTTTCTCATCTTCTCCAACATCGGCACTGCCACATGTTCCACACTATGCGTCCCTTTATACTTTAAAATCCCCCGGTTCCCTTCCTTTAACACCTTCTCCGCCAGCGCTGGCACCCCAGCCTCGTCTTCCAATTCTCTCAACGGCGTGAAGAGTGCCTTGTAATTAAAAACAATAGCGTTAGAAAGTGGGAGCCGCCGAAGCGTCTGCCAATCCACACGAAGAGTGAGATCTTCTTCTTTTAGGTGCGGGTCTTGGGTGCCCTTGAGTCGCATCAGTTCCGGGCCGCTTTCTAGGAACAAAGGTTCGCCTATCACAATATCCCAAGAACCCCGCTGGATGGGTTTGTTGGTGCTCATTTTCGAGAAGAATCTATATCAATCAAAAAATTTAGCCTTGAAATCATCGGAATATCTAGTATCTTGGCACTCAAGAACATACCGATCCATACTCATCTCCATTTTCTCCTTATAATCCGGCACACCAGCGTGAATCTGACCCAATTCCTTCCCAACCACACCTGCAATATCAAACCCGATAGCACTGCAAATAATCCCACCCCGATTCACATACTTACCAGTTCTTTCATCCAATAACATAATCGCAAACTCCTCCGGTACGTTCTCGAAGATAAAATTTACAGGATCTACCTTTTCTAGCTCAAATTTCCTCTCCAATATTCTATTATAAAACACCATCTGCTGTAAATCTAGAGAAAAGTACTTCGGATACCTCGCGCATAGAAACTGTATTATCATCTCTGTTAACTCTCTCCAGGCTAAAGCTACCATTCCATTGCCATCAATCTCATCAGGGACGACGGTTATGATACGTTGTCTATGCTCGTCGTACAGCTTCTTCCGCTGGGCTAGGCGTGTGACGTAGGTACTCTCCAATTCCAGCCACCAGTCCGGCTCCATCTTCATCAACGCCATGGTTTGGTGATACACCCAACGGAGTGGACGGTACGGACGAGGCCTGGCTGTTGAAATTTCGAAGGAATCGTAGGCAGTGGGCAGAGGGACACCAGTTAAAGACGCATAGTCCGGAAAACGACCAAGCGCGGCGATTTCAGCAGGAGTATATATTTTTAAAGGGAAGGAGGCAGTTGGAGAGGTAGGACTTGTTGAAGTGAAGCTAGGCCGGCGGGTTACAGTAGATAATATTTTGTCTGATATTGGAAGCGGGGTGGACTTTGGGAGCAGAGTGAGAAGTGGGATTTCGGGTTTCTCCATTCGAAGCGGGAACCTGGTATCCTTTGTGATCCATCGGCTTGGATGGACGAGATAAAATAGCGTTATGGCAGCGGCAGCGGCGAACGAACCTATAATTAGGTAGATAGCAGTGTCCGGAATCATTGTTGCGACAACTTTGATTAAAATTTCAGTTTATTGAGCTCGAGGCCGGTTTTACTTTGACACAACCTCGCCTTCGAACGTATTGTCTTTTGTCAAAGGTGGATATATAATTTGACCGTTAGTTACCCTTGCTGTCTTTGGAAGCAGTGAATTCGAATCGTCGTTCGTCTGCATGTTCAGCGATGCAAGCGCTTCGAAAATATACCATCAAGTGATACGCCGATATCAGAACCCCAAATCTGACAAGAACGACAGCGACCCTGCTAAATTGGTACCAGAAAGAGAGGGGATATGATATGACAATCAGCAACTTCGAAGGACCCAATTAGGCAATCTAATCCGGGTCCATCCCCAGCACCAATAAACGTACATATGTTTACGAAATATTAGTGTTAGTCAAAATATAAGTTGCATGCACCAACGTTTGCTATCGTGTGGATCCAAGGGGGAAAAACCACACACCAACGCAGCCGGAGATATGATTTGTAAACCAAACTCGCGATATAAAATCTAGAATATTGGTGGTTTGGGGTTAGAAATACGCAAAGCTATGGGGAGAATGCATGTAAAGTAGGCCACAGACGTCTGAAGAAGTTCAAGGCTTTCTCATTTTGGTAATATAGTAGAAGTTAGTCTACAATACTGTTCTAACCTTCTCAGCCACATATACATGTACAATATCAGCTAAAACAAGAGTGTTGAGTACGCCTTGATAGGCTTTATTAATTGCAGGGCCTCTCTTTGGGAGGCAGCGAAGATCCAGCACGGGCGAAATTAAAAAAGATCTCATCGACACTATCCTGTATAAACCAGCGGAACCATATCGATTACCGGGAAGTGATAATCTCGAAGGCGCAGTATAGTTTATTACGTCTTTGAGAACGGGACGTACATGTATAAATTTAGATCCAAAGCAGTCCCTTGATTCGAGTTGGCGATCGGCTACCATGAGAAGAACGGTGATCGGAAGTTGATGAGGGAGGGACTAGTTGAATGTAAGCGGCACTTGGACCTTGGACGTCGGCTTTCGGATCAATCTGGCGAGCAGAAGGAGATAAAAATCTATTACCACAAAGGGATTGCTAAAGAATTGGGCAACGACCTTACCGACCGTTGGGTACGCAAAATCGGAGAGGGATGAGTAATGGGCAGTATGTACAAGATATCCTCTTTTCAAAACTTCTGTAGTTTGAATAAGAATATTCAGCCTTCATTCAATTCCATGCGTCTGATTTCTACCCTTACCTATCGTTTTTTTTTTTGTACGCAGTAGCCTTATCATCACTTAAACGTTCTATTATTTTTGATACTGTTAGCAAAGCAATTGTGATTCCATCTCAAGCCGGGCTTTTTACTTCCACAAAATCAAGTAAAACAAAGGCTTTATGTATATAATAACACAGTTCCGTTGAAAGAATAGGCTTCGGCTCTACTCATCTACACGAAATAACTACAAGCGGACATCAACGTCCTTGTAAAATTTATGTCAAATTGGTCAAAACCATTACTGCTATACCCCTTGCGCAAATTTCGCACCATCACACATTTTAGATCGCTAATTCGCCGTTAAAGTAAGTTAGTTGCATGTAATAATGAACTTATCTAAATTGGGGCCACCCCCGGTTTATATTCTGGTCTGCATACGAGGTAGTTATTGATTGTAGTCTTTAGTATGGCCGTTTATAGAAACTTTGATCTAAGAGGTATATATATTATATTTTATTTTATGCTGCCGTATTCCCGTTATAAGAGTTAAAGTATCCAGTTCAACAGGTACCAAGCAAGTAATACAATTCAAAAGCAGGAAAAGCGGCCATGATGTTTTGGTAATGGTATATATAAAGAAAGTAGCAATTTGAACAGCAAACCGATAGAAAGCAATAAACAACAGCAGGCAAGCAGATCAAAAACAATGATAACGAAACAATGAATGTATGAAGAAAAAAAACTCCGTCCCAACACCAGTAATGTATTGTAAACAGAACCCGACTAAAACCAACAGCAGCCACATTTCTGATCTGATATCGAACTATAAAAAAAAGGGGCAGGAAAACGTATTTAATTTTTATGGCGAACGAAGCAATAATATAAACAGCCCGGCCAGTTTTTTTCCCATTCAGTCGATCCAATAGACGCTTTCAAGCAAAACAAATATTATCACCCCCCTTATTTTTCTCCTTATTTCTTCACTTTCCCGCATCTTTCAATAATAAAAAGTTGCAGACTCCAAGATATTCTACCTCCAAGCCGGCTTTGCCTCTTTCTTCCCATCATCAGCACCAATACTCCTCTGCCGACTCGCGAACGTACTGTTCGCAAACGGCCCAACGTCTAGCGGTACTGTCGGCCCCTTCCTGTGCACTCTGCCGCTGGACCCACTGGCTACTGATCCTCCACCGTTTCTTTCACCGCCGGAACGACTACGAACCGATGATGTAGAAGTGCTTGTAGCGGCCGGGGAAACCAATGAGTTGTTATTGTTGTGCGAATCAGCGGCACGACGAGAAGACGAAGTAGAGGACGCGAAAGAAGGATTGGAGAGTGTAGACGTGGTTAGGTGGTGTGGGCGACGTGGATTGGCAGTGGTGGTGGACGAAGAAGATGGGTTTGTGGTTGGAGGGGTTTGAGTGGTTTCCGAGTCTGATGGTGGTGGTGAAGGTGGTGCGAGTTGCTGTAAGAAAATGGATGGAATCATGTTAGCCACGTTTTCAAGAATTGAGAGTTATTTGTCCATTCCTGGCGATGACAGGAGAAAGGAGGAAGGCTAAGTACCGTTGGAGCTTCGACTTGCGACTAAGGGCCATCCAGTTAGCAAAGAGATCTTGTATGGATATATAAAAAATATATAAATAAAATAAAATATAAAGATTTAGGGGACCGGGTTAGGTGTATTGGCCGAAGCCGGTCGCGAAATGAAAGAATTGTAGACTTACAGGTTGCTCTTGTGCTTGCTGGTCCTCGGCAGTCGGCGCTGTAACGTCTTGAGACGCCATTGTGGTATGTTACGCGAAAAGGAACCGGAGAAGTAGGGTGAGCGATATAAGCGTCGCGAAACTCGGCTGGATAGTAGGCTCCGTGGACGACAGGCAAATGCGACGGGCAGAGATGGATTGACGGAGATGAGATTAAGGTTGTATGGTTTGTATATACCGACGTTGGCTGAAGTTTGGTGAGGGAATGGAGGTCAGGATGGATTGTTAGGAGGAAAGGGTGGGAATTTTTGGATTTAGGTTGATGGTTAGATTGCGGGAAGGGGATGTGAGCCGGGTTTGACCCCGTCTGTGTTAATTTGGTCGGCCTTTCCACAACCAGGGGCCAACCCAGACTCAACTCTCAACCACTCCCGCCCCAAGGATCGGGTTCCGGCGATGGCGCGGCGGGACGGTAAAAATGGCTATGTGGGTCTACGAGCAGAGAAACTGGGCCTGGGACAGGAACCGAAGCTGGGTCTTGGAACTGGTGATCTGAATATCAAACCGTCACCGTCGTCATTGAGTTATTGAGTTCTACCCCGTCGTCGTCGTCATATATATTTTATTTGTCTGCAGAGATTCTAGTGCAGAATTTTTCACACACATTCACAGTGCCGGCATTTTATATTCACACCTATATATCCCTCGCCTCACCGAAGAGGGGTCCCTTAAGGCATCCCGTTATTATGCCTCGCAGCCAGCGCATCTCCTCTTTCTCTCTTTCCTCGAATGAGATGTGCTGGCGGATGGCCAACCAGGATCCAATGGAGGGCTTCCGTCGGCATGCATGATGCACCCAATTGGCCGGTACAGGCGCCCCACTCAACCGAGCAGACTAGTCCCACTTCTGGCGACCCTATCAAATACCCAAAATCAAAAATGCGCATCCTGCAGAAAGGAAAAAATATTCCAACCCCGCAATTCGCCGCGGCAGAATTCACAGAATGTGAAAAGAGAAAAGAATGTCTTTGCTCAAATATTTAAATGTGACGAACCAACGTCATTTTTTTAAAAAACTTTGCGCTATGATATATATGCCCGGTGATGCTGTGAATTTTGCACAGCTAGCTAGCTAGGATTGCCGAAGTATCCGTGCTGCAGTATGAAGTTTCAAAATACAAAAAAAGTTATCAAAGAAACGCCGTAACCTCAAAGACCCCATGAGAAAATTTAAAGAAAGACGTGAAAATAAAGAAACGATGCCACCCCTGGTTGTCATTAACTACCAGTCCAAAACATTATCCATGCGAGGGGTTGGGAATGCGAGGGGTATATATATGGTAAAAAAGAGGTCCAAACCATCAAAAAAAGCTAAGGATATAAGAAGCCAAAAAGCCAAAAGCAAGAGGGGTATCATAAACTACCCTGAGATCACACTATTAATGCCGCATTAACTTAACGTCATGACCTTTCGTAGATCCCTCTGATATCCACCTAATTATTATAGCAGCCCAACAACAAATCCAACAAACACAACTGCCAACATGGTAGTCATCGGAATCCAACCATTACGGCCACCAGCAGCATGGTTGGTGAAGATATTATCCAACCCTCCATTCGGCGGGGGCAGCGGCCCAATTGGCTCCGCATCGGTAACAGTAGTTGATGTCTCAGCTACTCCTTCGGTTGTAGTGCTGCTAGCCTCAACTGAAGTCGTCGCTGTTTCTGAGGTTGTTGTACTCGCGCTTGTTTCGCTTGTTGATGTTTCACTTGTCGACTCGGTGGACGAAGTCGAAGTAGAGTCTTCCACGCTTGTTGTTTCCGTAGTTTCAGCATCTGTCGTAGAGGTTGTCGATTCCGCCTCAGACGTAGATGTAGATTCTAAAGAAGTTGTCGAAGTCGCAAGTTCAGATTTGGTGGTGATGGTGGTGACGATAGTCACCCTGCACCGGCTGCGTCCGTCATCGTCGGTAAAGCAGGTCGAGCCGTTTGGACAGCAGAAGTCGTTGCTCGGACAAACAAAGAAATCAGATCTATAGATATCACAATTAGCATCAATCCAAAGAGATAATAAATAAATAAAACATGTTGAATTAACACTTACTTCTCGCAAATCCGCTCACAAGATCCATTCCCCTCCGCATCCCTCAGACATTTCCTTCCCGCTGGACAACAAAATTTTCTGCTCGGACAGATCCCAAACCCATCATTGATACAGATACCACCATCGTTCCGATTTGCAATACCCTCAACAGTATTCACCAAATCCCCAACATTGGTACAACTAGTCCCCTGCAAACAACATCCAGGCTTCCCTCCAATTTGTACGCAGTTATAACCACTCGGACAACACCCTCCACCGACGCTGCAACAGCTTTCGCCCTGCGAACAGCATGAATTACCAGCACACCCTTCCTGCCCGCGCATGCAACATCCTAACCCGTTCCGACAAAACGCCCCAGGGCCACACGACGGTCCGCCCGAGACACATATCAGACCGCTAGACCGACCACCAAGAGCTTCTACCTGTCGGACTTGGAGATTGTTGTTCATCTTCCTTGGCAGCCATCGTGGTAACGGTTGGTTCTCCGGTATCGATAATGGTAAAGGTTTAAGAAAGCTGCGTTTCGAATCATGCGATTTATAAATACCGCCGGGAGCGTTATCTAGGACTCGCCCGGGCGCTATATCGTAGCTTATTATTTCGGCGAGGGCGATAGGTAAGAGGGATATCGACAGTAAAGATATCGAATACATAGGTATCCTCATTTTGACTGGTGAATATATGTAAAATTGGCGAAAAGCAAGGCACAGGTGACGTTCTTCGGCCCTGTATGTACCGATGCGTAGATATATCACCTGCTCAAGAAGTCGAAGTTCAAGTGCGGTCTGTTAATGTATCTAGAAAACCCTAGACAATGCTGAGACCTTCAGGATAGCCGTATTATTGTCACAGAACCTCGTCGATGAACTTCGTCCCGCTGTGAGTGTATGCGATAGACGACCAAGAAAGAAGGATCAATTGCGATCAAATAAAGTCGGCAGCAAAGTCGCAATTAATTTGCAACTAGACAGTGATCAGCGTGCTTTTGCGTTGAAATCGTGTCGAATCGTCAAGTTCGGCAACACAAATTCTTCGGAGGCTGTCGTTGAGTTGAAGGATCGGTTTCTTCCAAACAACAGAAAAAGGCGTCGAGCCAAAGGAATAAATTAAATTAAAAAGAGAGAACTTAGTCTGTTCAACAGATGATGAAAAGAGAGAAGAAGAAAGAGTGTTAGTTTAGTCGCCAGCGAAGAAAAGACCAAGAGGTACAGCTCAGACTATACAAGTATCATCAGTCATCGTGCCAGTCGATTATTCGTCAGAAAGAAAGAAGCGAAAGCGAAGAAAGATGGGCTAAGAATTAATTTGGGAGGAAAGGAAGAACGAAAAGTCGGGAAACAAAAGGCATCGTACGATAGAAATTTGTTTCTTGAATGACTCTGCTGCAAGGTACCAGGCTAGTCAGACTCCAAAGCGCCGTTCTGGCCAAAGATGAAACCTTCAGCGCGCGACAATCGGGGTCGAGTAACCCCCAGGCCGGCTCTCCGGACGAAAAAAAAAAGATAGGGCAGACCACCCAGCACCAACAGTCGTGTAGTTCGGATGATGCAGGTGCCGCCTAGATCATAATGACGGTGGAGAACCATCTCTGGGCGTTCTCAGCTTCGATCGAACAGATAGCTATCGTGAATATTTTGCCGTCTGTGCAAAGGATTAGCCTCTGGGGGAGACCTTGAAGCGCTCTCACCAATGATATCCCGCCGACTCCGAAAGTTACTCTATCACCAGCCTCGATTCCTTCCTCCGTCTAAGCCGTCTATCTATAGCTTTGTTTGAAGCTGGGTTCACCATGTTTCTTGGCTAGAAGGGTTTTCGCCCCTAGTCCGTTTTATCAGGGATCAAACGCCAGCCCAAGCCGCATTTGGCGTCTCCAAGCGATACTATTGGTCACTTTCCTTGTGCGACCCACAAGGGTCAAGCTCTTGTTGTTTTAAGCTTTGCTAGAAGACGTTGCTTCATTGGATGGTTGAAGCGTTTATCAGACACGAGGGTTAGCGGGTTTTCTCGCCCTCGGTATCAGGCTGTAGACGGGGTGCACGGTCTCCATTGTTCAGTGTCTAGGACACTTGACAGAAGATATTATTCTCCGTTATTAATTCAGACCGTTTTCGGGTAGAATGCTTCAGCTATATGGCCGTCCATGACATCAGAGATAACTCTAAGCATACGATTAAAGTTATTAAAGTCTTGAGTAAATTGTATATTGTAATAAGATCAGACGGGGAAAGATATCAGATTCTAGAAACAACGATAGGATTTTGAAGTTTTAAAATGATATCGATACGCTCGGGCATAACCCCTCATTAAAGCCTCCTCATTCTGCACTTTCCTTTCCCTCCCGCGTTTCCTAGATGTTTCATGACATCGAATTCTTATATGTCAATGCGCATAGGTGGATATTCAGAGATGATATCAGCCGCACACCCAACACTATAATTTTGTTCAAACAGATTTTGAATCAACAGATTTACCCTATCTCTGAATATAATTCGCAATATCATGCATCTTATAATATATATTACGGGTAAACTCGAAGAAACGCACTCTTATTTCATAAGAAATTCTGTCAACTTCACGATTGTGTCGACATAAAATTCGACAACCGGGGACAACCTTGGTATCTCGTAGCGTGCTCATGATCATATATATTCCTCAAATAAATTGGTAATAAATATTGATATATCCGCCTAAGGAATGTATGTACATGTAAAAGTCAATTATTATGCGCCATCATTGTGTAAGGGTAACAAAAATCCCAGCATATGCATGTCCGATAAGCAGCGGCTCTTAATCGCTCTACCTAAAATTGTACTGTTCGGCAGCTAAGAACTCGCAAAGAACATTGCTTTTTTCATGTCTTCAAACTTGGACCATAACGACGTTGACAGAGTTCTAGTTTTGTCTGCTAGGGTGGCTTCGTAAGTGCAGGTATTCTGTTTGCGAATGGATTCTCTTTCGCGATCCAGACTCTGTGGGCAAAGATAGGTGACGACTCTGAGCTGGTCCACTTGAAGGGCACAACTCACATAAAAGTGGCTGCCGCAGTGGTCCTCGAGAAGTTGGGTACCGCTGGGAGAGATAAGTAAGTCAGTTATATTTTTTATATCCACCTTGGTAAAGGTGAGAAAGCTCAATGTACATACTAGATACTTTCCAACGCTTTCTCGTAGTTATCCATTTGCTGTAACATCTTATCGGCATTTCGGCGTGTCGAAAAGTATCGACGCAAACGCACCAACACTTCTGCATCGTTTTTGCAAAAGGAGATGGGAGATATATAAACCTTCGGTGATGCTGGTTTACCGGCCTTGACTGTAAAGTAGAATCCTGGTCCTGCTCGTTCGGCTCCACCGGACGGTAGCACAGAAGGTGCGTCACCGATAAAGATATTCCAGAAATCTTTAACGTCAGCCAAAGCTTCTTTGCTGTAGTTGGACATGTTGTATCTACCACCGAGCGTCAGGGCGTCCATAAGGTAGTCCACGGTAGTATTTGGCGCTCGGGTGTATATCTTGATTCTGGATTTCTCGGGTGAAATAAGATCAATAGAGAATATTCCAGTTTCCATCTCCCACTTCGCCGCCGCTTCACCTAGATAGTCCAATAACGGTTCTACTTGAAGAGACTGGTACTGCTTCGTTGGAAGACCCCGAATCGCTTGTGTGACGACCTCTAAATTAGAAACGCCCAATTCTTGCGCCCTCAGACCCGGGAAGATGTATAACTTTACAATCGGCCCGTTCCTGTCGATATCACGGGTCACAAAAGTGCCTGCGTGCGGTGCGAGTTCAAAATTTAATTTGTCGGTCATTCGTACACGGTCCAAGTCTTTAGGTAATAGCATCTGCGTGAAATGGTGATACCAATCCAGATCGAGACCAACGACAAGCCCTTGGCTATCCAAATATCTGATCCAGGCATCAGTCTCGTATCTGTTGAAAGGATCGGATTCAGTTCCTGCAAGGGGTCCTATGGGCTCGAAAGAAGTTCTTATGACACCTTTTCCGTCCAGACCCCACTCCCAGCTAAGGTCTAGAGGAGTTCCATCCGGTGTTTGAGGGCTTCGCCATCTCAGATGCCCATTTGCATCCGGTGACGGACCCATCGAGGGAACGACATGCAAAGCGTAGAACAGAAGCTCATTATATTGTTCTGATTTACTATACCCTGCATACTTTAACAGCTCAGCCAATTGACTGCCCGTTTTATCCCACCAGAATTGATGATCTTTGCTGCGAAACTGAAAATTATAGCTCACAATATCAAACGGAGTTTTATCTTTCTCTGCTTCTGAGTTAACATCGGTTTGTATCGTGGTTCCGGGCATTATGGTTTGTATTAGGTCCTATCTACTCTAGAGTCAGTATATATATTTTAGCTATCGTTAGTGATATCTCTCTTACTTATAAGCAGATAGAATCGCTTTTACATATGACAAGACATTGGAAGCTTATTAGAAGTACGTCGCTACCCCGTGGCGTGTATCTACCCAGTCATAATCCGAGACCCATAATTTCCAAATATTCCATATCTTTAACTTCCTTCCACTTCCATCTACCTTGCCCAACAGAATACGAGATCATTACCGATAATACACGTCAAGGGATTTCTAACTTTACGGATTTTCCAGTTGCGACATGAGCTCGCAAGAAGCCCCCTCTAGGATTAATATTGCGTAGCTTACTGGTTGTGAAAATGGTTAATCTCGGTTAACTAGACCTTGTATTTATGGGGGGTCAGCTTGTTGATGGGTTTTTCTTGATGCCTAACGTGCGAGATGTAAACAATACCTTGAGCATTTCAGAATATTTAATGCTATAGCCATTAGTCCATGAGGGCGGTTGCTAAACGGAGTAGATGATTGTAAACTACCATCATCCGAGATACAGCCCTTCACTCCAATAATCACTAACCCGCCACCGTACCTCATAACAGCCGAATTCCATCCAATCTACATCTTTAATCCTCGTAAGGGCAGTAAACCACCGCAAAAGAAGGTCCTCAAGTATCCTAATATGAGAAAAGCCGAACTGCAATCTTCACGGCAGATCTTGGCAATTCGTCTGGGCGAGGTGGGATTTCGGCTTAAGAAAGAATAACTTCATTCGTACGAAACTCATTTGCTGTGCCATATCCAAGCGAAACAAAACCCAGGTGCATTAAAACGTTTATCGTCATTTTAGGGAAGTGCGATAGGGATGTCCAGGTACCTACGGCTTAGTACCATAATCCGGCAGATGCGACGATAGCTAGGCAATCCTTGGTACCAGCTAGTTGGGATATAACGTTACAGTCCTGGATACCGACCTCGGATAGGTATGCCATAACGAGCAGGTGTACTTCTCAAGGCGTAATCTATCACAACATACCTGGTACACTGAGATCATTTTTTGTCGGTTGTTATTTTACAAATGGGAGGGGAGAATTTGGAGCCTCGAATATTTCCGACATTTCTTATCAATGGGTATGGGTTGAATGATATGATCAGATGATCATATGATAGGAAATGTTGCTGTCAACGCGTCTACGAAATTTTTGTGACACAAAGCTTCGGTTTGGCTTTCTTTGAAAATAGCGGCGAGCCAACCCCAGTTTAGTTCTATATACAAGAAAATAAGCGTTCCTAAAGTGTTCAATGGCCCTCCGAAAATCTTTGCCGACATGAGTCTCTAGACTAGCTATAGCCTAGATATTATATTACTGCCGGAACAAGCGGCTCGACAACGCACAAGATGACCCGAACCATTGTGGAAAACTTTTCTCGAATGTGTGTAACAGAAGCAATTAAAGAATATGCCCAGAGGGCTCGACCCACTTCCCACTTGGTCCGGGAGCCTTTCGTATTTCCAAGCCCGAATTTCATTGGATATCATATGACACTAACTATCTCCGGAAGATATAGAAACAATGTTATTATATTCGCAAACGTCGTACGAAGAACTTAGTGGGTACTTTCTATATAGAAAGTCACGATCCTATTTATTTAGCTTATCTCCGGACTGCGGTGCGTCCCGTCTTGACGGGACGTTGCAACGCCATCCCATTGAGGCTAGAAATTAGAGAAGTTTTCAACTATTTATGAACCACCCGCAGCACGCGAGTCTGTTTTAAGCTAAGCGAAGGTATACTATGCAGGCGAATATAAACAAATATATAAGTAAGTACTAGAATCGCATCATGTGAAGGAGGTATTATAACAGTTATTTGTTTTTGGGAAGGGTCGCGTTTTCACGGATTCATCAAATGAAACCTCAGAAATTAAGCATACTTCACCATATGCGCTGAACCTAAGCTTAATCTGGGACATAGAGCTCATATAATACTATAAATATGCATGGCGTTCTATGCTATAGGTCTATAAAGCTCTAGGCCCTGTATATATCGCATCATGAACTTCACAACTTGGGCCTCGTAGACGCTGGTTACCTTTCTATGGACGACGATCACGACAATATCGCAACATCTCGGAGGAGTCCTATCTTCGAAGGGGAGCGCAAACAACAGCCTTTGAGCAATCTACCCACTATCATGCATCTCAATTCGAATTCATGGTGAACGGTCGGCCGGTGAGTTTTGAGGCCCGGTCCCGACCTTTGGTTAGAGAATTTGTGTATATAAAGAGCGCCCTTGACCACCTTTGATAGCTCATCACCAGTAACTCAACAGTCTACTGATCCTCCAGAGCTGAACAATCAATCTCATCTTCAATCCTCATCGGTTTACTTTATATATATTCTCAAATATACATTTGAAGCAACCTACAAGATGCTCTTCAAGTCTTTTGCCCTTACCTTGAGCCTCGCGGCTGCCGTATCTGCAGCTGCTCTACCAGCTCCCAAGGTCGGCCCTCTTCAATCCCGCAATCCCACCAAAGTTAAGCTTGAGAGGCTCGCCGCTCGCCAAGTTGGATGTCTTCCCTCCCCAACCAACATCATCGGCGACGTTATCAATGGCAGCCCAGAGTATTACCAAGATGATTGGACCAGCGTCTCCCTCCCTTTCCCTATCACCATCTACAGCACCACTGCCTCCACCATTTGGGTTAACGTCAACGGCGTGATCTCCCTAGACACCCCAGCATACGGTGGCCTTGGATCATCTATCAACAGCGCTCTACCTCACAACCCCAGCACCCCTCCACCATCGCCCTACTCGGCAGCCGATGCTTGGCTCGGTACAAATGCTATCGCTCCTCTCTGGAAAGACTTGGTCATTGAGTATCCCCTCAAAACTGGTATCTGGTATACAGTCACTGGTTCCTCGCCCTCCCGCACCTTGACCATCGGATGGCAAGTTGAACCTCAGGACCCTCCAGGTGGTTATATCTTCTACTACATCTTTAACGTTATCTACGAGGAAGCCAACCCCGGCATTGTCAAGTTCGAATATGTCGGTCTTCCGGATGGTGGCGTTGATGCTACTATTGGTGTTCAGAGCTACCCAACCGCGCTTCAGCATTCCGGGTATATCTGGTCCGGAACTACGATTACTGTTGATACTGTGGCTGGCACTATCGGTTAAAACCCGAAAAGATACTAAATAGTATAGTTCAGAGAGGGTAAATCTGAAGACTTTATTTCCTTTGTCTTCCTCTATTTCTTTATGAAATTGCAACATATCACTTTCCTTCATTATCTCCTATGTGGATCATCTCAGTCCCTCATTTATTTCATTAATCCTTAATGTATGGTTTCACTCACTGTACAATCTTGGGAGTTTCCCAAGCCACTTTCGTTAAGCTGTTTCCCAGAGAGCCTTGAAAATCATGAGTAAACTCTAGCTATAGCGTTTAAAAACGAATGGAATTCCTTTTTCCAACTAAAATCAAGATCAAGTCTATAATATTCCGTGAATTGTATAGAACTAAACAGAGCTCATATCGATAATCGCTGAGGCTTGTCTAGTTACGTAGTCTTGTAAAAAACACCCCCTACCATCGAATCTTCGGGTAAAGAGAAGAAAAAAAGTATTAATTTCTAAGGTGTTAAAACATTACTATTCCTATACTCGAAAACAGACCAATAGAAATTACAAGGCCAAAAAAAAGGAGATTTATCATTTTCCGTCGAATCGAAAGAGTTGTAAACGCCGATATATGAACCGAGAAAAACAGGACGAAGGCATGGAAAGAGAAGAATACAACCCGCCCATCCCATCCAACTTTACATGTAAAAGAAAACAAGAAATACAAGGCCTATGTAGGCTAGCCAAAAACGCACTATTATACTGAAGAGCCGATACAAACCGTGCAAGATAGGACCAGTCAGGATAAAAGGAAAGAAACCAGAAAGAACTGTATTTTAGTCAAAAAATATCCGTAGGTGAATAACAATAGTGATCGTAAAAAGCCCGGGGAAAAGCAAAAAGCCATGCAAGAAAGTGGAATCAGTCCCAAAAAAGGCCTCCAGGGAACCAAGTCCAGAGAGAGGAGAAGGGAAAGAAAAGAAAGGGGGAGCAAAGACAGAACTGGGGTATATGGATACATTCGAGGAGAAAAGAGGAATAACAAGGAAAGCAGAAATCCAAAATACTAACCAAAAACCAACAATGCTAATATGCTACATCGAAGAGCGTGACAAGAAAGGATACTCTGCGGGAAAGACAATCTCGAGATTCAATAAAAACAGAAAAAACCATGCTGACCATTCTCCAAAAACAGGCTGTTTCCTTCTCAAGCAATTAGATAGTATTCCGCCACCCAACCTTCCCAATTACTCCACCCCCCTCTCTTACAGTCTCGCTCCCATATCCTCTCCACTCTTGTTGGTTTCCACAAATATCCAAACTCCGCTTTATCTGGATTCCGCTCCTTTTCCTTCTCCCTCGCCTTGTCGGCATCGAATCCCTTCATATACTCCCCGTTTGCCTCACCGTTTCGCCTCTTCTGATCCCACTCTGCAAGTACAGCTTCAAGCCGACTTGGTGTGAGCACTCCTTCATTCGCGCTCGCAGCACGAATGATATCTGCCAAAAGCTTCATGCCCCCAGTTGCGATCAGATACGCAACGTAAGCCCTGATCTCCTGCTCTGTGTAAGTCTGCGAGTACGGCGGGGCCTGCCAGTCTTCTGACATTGAGTTTTCAGGAGATGCAATATCAGGACTCGTAGCACCCGGCCAGTCTTGGGTGTTTAGCAGCCATTCATTCCTTCGCTCTTCATTCGTAGGACTGCTAGTACTCGCAGAAGAATCGTTAGGTGTCACAGGAGTGCCATTTCTACTAGCTTTTCGTAGGGCTTTTGCTTTGAGCTCCATGATCGCCTTGCTCTTCTCCCTCGGCCCTTCGATAAACTGTTTGAAAATCACTCCTACGAATACTGTTTTAACAACCTCGAGGATCCATCGCATATCTTTGCTTTCTACTTTGCTCAGGTTATCCGTATCTTCTTTCCAATACTCGTTCCTCAAATCTCTCAGTCGTTTCCTCTCCCATACCAAGAACTGATCATGGGGGAATTGCCCATCTTTCCCAAGTCTTGCCACTGATTTCTTGAAGGCTTCCGCCTTCGCATCGTCGGTAGGGGATAGTAGTGGGAATGGCATGGTTGAATCGTAGAAGACTTTCTGCTCTCCTTGTGGGTAGTACATTGGTACCTCGGTCCGGACCAGCTTATCGATCGAGTAATTTACAAATTCCCACAAGTGCATTAGGTCGCGATCCACGTCGTCTTTGTGTTTGAGATCTTCGGGTTCGTGGTTTCCATGGGCGGTCAGACGTAGCTGTTTTCTTCCTTCTTCACTCAGAATGAATTTTGTGTATACGTCCGCTTGTAGAAGGTCGGCGATATCCTTTATGATTTGAGATTGAGCCTTTAAGTATCGGATGTAACCGAAACTGCTTTCGATTTTGAACTCTGGGTGATCGTCTGGAGTATTGGAGGGTCGGTTGAGATATTGGAAAGCGAATATGGAGCGGGTAAGGAGCGAGTCACCACGGGGGTTCGCTCCAGCTTTCGCGAGTTCTCGTTCATAGTAGGAACTGTTGTTGTCACGAATGACTCGGTTTAGGCGACCGCAGGTGTCATATAGAGCGGTGTGAGAGCAGAACGGGAGGTACTTTGAGATTTCTAGAATGAGCTCAGGAGGTAAGGTGAGAAGAGTAGCCGTCGGCTTCCAAGATTTGCTAGCGGCCTCGGTTTGCGATCTTATCGCTGCAGAGCCTTCAAGCCTAAGAGACTCCTGTAGACCATCGTCTACGGCCTCTCTAGCAGGAGCGAACGAACTCGATAGCAACGCCTCTTCCCGTTCATATCTCACATCTTCCATCATGACCGATCTCGGGGTCTTTGGCGGCATCTCTTCCCTCAGCTGTGCCTGTAACGCATCCATCTCGTCTTCATAGTCCCGCATGTATACCGATTCGACTTCCTCCTGCGCCTCGTCTACCCGCGGCATAACATCGATGGTTAAGGACCGCTGAGCCAATCTGAAATCCGTATCTACGTTTTCTGGTAATCTCGGTGGTATACCTGCAGCAGTCTCGTCTGGCGGAGAAGAAGTCGTGGATCGTTTTTTCGCGTGGCTATGAGTGCCACCGTTGCCACTTTCTAGGGATCCTCCCAACTGCGCCATCTTAGATATCGACTCTTCGTTCTCGGTCTCCGCGTGGCCCAAGCTCCTATGTTCTGCTAGGTGCGATTCCGACTGTGTGAGGTGTACCGAGAACCCGAGCGACGATATGGCCATGCTGATAGTCGAGGCCTTTCTTATAGACCCCATAGACACCGAGCGCCTGTTGTTCTCTGGTGAACTGACATTTTTGCGAGGCTTCTTCTGTTTCCACCCGAGGAGTTTCCGGAACTGACGCATGATGAGCGGATTGCAGGAACAGCGTCTGACGAGGAAGTCAGGAAGTCGGTCTCCCGGTTTGGAGATCCTGTAGCTGGACATTGTTTCATCGAGATATTAGATCAGCTAGCTCTTTTAAGAGTTAAGTAAGTTGAATAAAGAGTAAGTTTGTAGGTTTGCTTTTTGCGATTCCCCGGGGAAAGAGATGACAAAGGAAGTAGCAGTAGTAGATGTGTAATGCGTGAGTGTAAGCGTCATCTAAGGATGAGTGTTTTGGAACAAAGGGAAAGCGAAGAAATAACGTGTGGATAAGCCCGAAGTGCAGCAAAAGACGAAACGAGCCCGTCAAACAGCCAAAGGAGACCAAAACAGCGTGTGTTTGTGAAATACCTAAGAAATGGGAGTAATAGTAATAATAAATATTACAGTTAATATGCGGTGGTGAGTGTTTTATGGGTGTGATTCTTGTGCTTATGGTGTCCAGTCAGTCACCTGGCCAGCAGCCGTATGACGTAGATTGTAGGAGTCCCTCTCGAACTGCAGCAACGAGTTGATGAGGCTCACCACCTGAAAAGGGACGAGAGCTCGGGAAAAGAGGCTGAAGTAGAATAACGAACGGTAGACGGTGGGGAATCGACAGATAGAAAGAAGGTGGTGAAGTCAAGTCAAGTTAAGTGAAGAGGAGGTGAAAGACGATGCTGATGGGGAAAGGAGCAACAGACAGATAGCCTGGAAGTTCAAGTCAAGTGAAGTCGGGTTGGTTCGAACGGGGCTGCCGAATCGGAAGTCGACAACGCACGGCGGAGGGGCACACTCAATCCACAACTTCAACATATACACCAATACTGTATGCAGAGAAAGCGATGGAATTCTATCGACGGTGTCTTTTCGAAGAGAGGAAAGGAGAGAAAGACAGGAAGGGAAAAGAAGAAGGGAAATAGCAAATTTCAAAATTCAAATAAATCACTTGCTGCAGCAGACGGCGAGCCTAAAAACTAAACGACAAGGTGCGAGCGAGAAAAAGGTGGACGGTACGGTACACTGGACTGTACTTGTACATGTCACCGACTGAGCGAGAGAGAACGGGTCACCATGCCCACAGCTGCAGGTCTCCCCTGTCGCTGCCTTCAGGTCAGTTCGCCTGCAGGGCAAGGTCCAAATCTCCCCAACCTGCAGCGTCGACAGTCGACAGGATTGATATTCGACAGGTGGATATAAATCACAACGAACTCTGGTGGATGGGCGACTGAATCCCCTCCCAGCGAGTCGATCCGGTTCGGACGGTCAGATATAAATATCCCCAATCGTGAGGATTCGATATATCACAACCTCGCTGCATGTCCTTTGCTTCAAGCGGGGTTATTCGGATTGATTAGCTGGCAATGTGCATGGCTAAACCAGGCGGAGAGCCTTGCTTGGTGCTAGCTGGACGAATCACAGCCTTTCCAACCCCACCATGGCCACCCGAATAAACCAAAAGGCTTCCAACGGCCCCAAAATATTTAGTGACAAATTGCAAGTGGCTCCACCACTAGAGTCTATTTTCACCCGAAACATTGGGATTTCGAACCCTTCACTCAGCATACGAGGCTGTATTTTTAACAACGAAACTCCATTTACATTTGCCCTGAGCATCTTAGAATTGTGGGATTACTTTCCTTGCTGTGAGAATTCGATCCATCGTCACTTTCCCCCTTTCTTCGCGTGAGGGACCCTTCCAGCCCGTTAGACACTCTCTCTTATGCAAGCAACACTACATGCATGAATGCGGTCAATTACACTTCCTGTTTCGATAAAAAACGAAATTATTTGGGGAGATAACGCCCACTAATTGTGGGTCCGGCGGATCGTTCTGCAGGCCAGACCTACCCATACTCCGCCCGAAAAGCAAAGGGTTTGTCCTTAGCTTCCCTCCTGTTATCGTCATATGAGCATGGGTCACGAGTATCGTCATGACAGGACAAGAAAACCCTTTGGCCTATGTTAGACCCTGCCATGAAAACGACGCTAATGTCCGTCGACAAACCCATTTCATCCCATGTTCCACGTTGACGAACCGGAAGATGCGAAAGTAAGAACCCTGATATTTTGACTGCTCCGCTGCTAGAGCAGGATCTTGGCCTGGGTTTTGTTTGCTGACTCATCAGAAGCGGCATGTTTAACGAGATTTCAACCGAACCAAATCTCCAGTATGACGATTGACAAGGCTTCAAGAAGCTGCGTTTTGACAGTCTCGTCCGCGAACACGAAACTGATGCGAACCAGACGCGTCTCTAGGCTACGAATCTGCCTTGTCTATTACTAATATTGAATCCGGTCTAGATCATCAAGATGCTATTTGGCATGGATCTAGACCATCGTCGCGGAGGGTGCATGGGTGGGCGTACAACACAGGTTCAACGATCTCAAACTGGGAAACCGAGACGGCCGCAACCATTCCGAACTGCTCGATAGGATGTGGGTAATATCCCGCTGGTCAAGTGGGGTCGAGGGATTCACTGCCTACATTTCGCCACTATTTGCGAAGTAATTGTTTGTACTGTAAGCTCTATGCCGAAATCAAGTTTGATCTAGTTATCTCAAGCCTCGTATTCATGCATTTCTCCGTTTTAGCCGGGGTGTGCAGAAAACGCTGGAATATTTGGGGGGGCCTATATAAATTATTTGCAGAGATCCTTTCATTAACTTGGGTTATATTAATATAACTTCATTAGAAAATAGTTACTACTGTTACTAGTTTCAGAATGTATTGAGTGCATATTTATACACCTACAAAATGGAGCGCGCTCATCTTCCGCGCGCACCTGGTTCCTCGCCCTCGCCACCTCATACCCCGCTCATCGAGCTCGTTACCCCACTATCCCAGAAAATCAACAGCGAAAACCGAACATTCCACTATCTCTCCCACTTGAAATTCGAGATGAAATATACAGCTACGTCGCCCTCTACGGCAGTTGCGAAACTACAGTTTTTACTGGCTACTCCAGGCCTTCTCAGCCTTATCTCGATCTTTCAATATTTCGGGTGAGCCAGCAAGTCCACGAGGAAGCTTCGAGGATATTTTATTCCCGAAATACGTTTCAAATCGTGATTTCGGTAAATCATGGACATAAAGCCCGCTATCTGCAAATACTACGCTACGAATCTGTCTGGGAGAGGTTCAATTATACCGTAGACCTTATGCCATCCGTTAAGCCAGCTAATCTAAAGATCCTTCTAAATTAATCGACTGTATATGTAATAGAATAGATCGTGAAAGAGCGCTAACCAATCCACACTCCCCTAGGGGCACCTCATCGAGATTTCTGGCTTCTGCCCTGCCCGTCAAAACCAACCAGACGGCAAACCTCAACATCTTAAAGATTTTTTTGAAGATTCGTTGCCCGCGCCCCGCTACCGATATTTGCTCCGTCGGATTCAAATATACGTCGTAGACAAGCATGGGTTCATAAACAGGTCTCGCCGCATATCCTTAGAAGGAAGAGAGATCCTACACTACCTAATTGAGCCTTTGGTGCATCGACTACGGCCAGTATTTGGGGAAGGTGGTGAGAATTTAAATCTCGATATCAAAGTGGGCCCCATCGAGCGTTTAAAGCGCGTAAGACCAGGTCTTATTGGCGAACGAACATGCGGTGGCAAAATCCAGAGTATTGGTTATATATAGGATCCAATAGGTGGCCCGCCTATCGAGGTTCCCGTAATGGTTTATAACTCAACAAAAGAGCCAAGGTCAGCTGCTGAAATTCTCAAGTGTGATGAAAGTTATCTTGGCGCTTATGAAGAACTTTTTGAAATATCATGGCCGTTCACAACGGGACCGTGGCGATACAAGTTTCGAACACCTTTGGAAAGCACGGAGAAGTGCGAGGATCTGATTGAAAAGACGTTGAAGAGATGCAACCAAAGGGCTGTTGAGAATCCGCCAAAGACCTCGATGCAGCCACAGTGTGGGGGCGTCGTCTTATATGGCAACGGATGGAAGATATATGCAGATGACCGAGATTTATGATTGAGCAGATGGGTTTATATCTCTTCTCTTCCTTTTTTCTTTCGATTGTATATGTGACAATCATACGGTATTTCTGGCGACAACCAACGAGTAGTTATCTTGGAATTTGCAATTCATTCAAAATCCAGATTAAGGTTATCCATGGATGTCCAATAATGTCATATTCTCTCTCTCTACGTGCACGAAACCGGCTCCTTGAGGCTATATAATATTCTAGAATTCTCTTGATTTACTTATTCTTCTGATAAATGAAATTAGCCTGGAAGAAGTTGGGATTTCTGTAGAATTGGACGCGAGAGCGCTCTCTAATCCTCTAGAACCGAGAGAGAGAGGCAAGGGCGATTGACATATATGCACATATGGCAAGGCGGTCATCCGCATCTAGCATCTCAACCACGGTTACACAGACGTGGGACGACATTGGCCTGAATTAGACAACACAAATAGGTATCCCTGCAGCGTTTGCGCCCACAAAGAAAAACGCCTTAAAAAAATTCTGATATCAAACAAGTTAATACACGCTCGAGTATACCTTGAAGCAATTAAAATCACATTTTTCATATCGAAATAAAAATGTAAGAAAGGATAGGACAGTAGTATAATTAAACCTATAATGCTTAGTCACGTCGGCCACTTTTGTATTTTTATCTTTTATGCTGAATTCAATCTGTGTTGAAGTCAATATTTATTCTGAACATCCTCGTTCCACGTTCGCGATACTAGCGAATGACATGGTGTGGTTTGGTTTGGTTTTTTTGATTTAAACCTGCACATGGCGTTAATATTAAATACATACAATTTTAATACTATATATGTAGAAGTAGCATACTCCTAAATGTATTGTGAAAAGAACCGGGTTCGCATCCCAGGCCTAAAAACTACGAAAGTCCTGTCTTATGGAAGGTTTACAATGGAGTTCGATGCCTAATCTCTCGATCACATGATGCGCGAAGTCTCTATTATATATAGTCTACATGTAACCATCATGGCGGTAGTTTTCATATAATAGCCGTAGACTATCATAATAAAGGCACTAGTACTTATAGCACTGGGCTGGATCTTAAGCCTTACCACAGGCTTCCACACTCACTCAAGATTGTAGTAAAGGTAACGGTAGTAACAACAATGATAACGCCATGCGGAGATATCAACAAAACATACCCGCGGCAGGTAGGGCTCGCTGTAATTATAATTATATAACAATGCTACTCAATCGCATAATTGCTCAAAATAAATCATTTTCTACAAATATTAATGTTTTCAGTTTTTTATTATCTCAAATCTGAAATTTTATAGTATATATGCTAGTAGGCCTAGGTGAGGTGCAGTCATGGTGGGACCTCATCCCCTACCACATTATAAATTATAACCTATAAAAGTTAATTTATCTCCTATAAATCATTTCCCTTTATATATAATCAGAATGTTTATATAAGAATCGAGCAATGTCGATAGAAATCGGCATTGAATAATCTAAGTCTATAAATCCAAAAGCTCGCGTACCTATCTCCCTACAAGCAACTCACGCTTAAGATCGAGAACCCACGACTTGACAATAAATATAGAAAAAGGAAATAGATTAAAAAGCCACACCAAACTATTCTTTGATAAGTTGAACCAGGATATATTATAATATTCCTCTTTCAAGATCGCGCGAGCTCTATCAAACGATTTATTTGTTTACAGCCGGGTGCTTAAGTACTTAGTCAGGTATCGGACTGAACAACAATTTTTTTAACGTCGACATTGACCGACGCATCTGGCCCAGGGTACGCGTGCGTGACGATGGTCGCCGAGCCTTGCCAATCCGGACCAAGCACCTTAGTCCTGGCAACCCCCACTACATCGTTATTGCCCTCCATAACGCCACTGACGCTGTCCTTGACCATTTGACGAATAGATCCAGTCCCCAACAGCTTCATACCGGGCAAATGATGCCCCGATAGTCCACCCGTTAGCTTACCCGTCAATCCACCCTTCAAACCAGATAGAGATCCCTGGCTTTGCGTAGATGCAGTCTCGTCGTCCACTTCGTCGTAAAGCCCGTAACTCTCAGCCCACTTTTTGAGTTGTCTCCTGAAGCCCGCGTTTGGGTGGGTAACATGTCGACGGTCATGGGTGTACGCAATCGCCTCCTCGGCAGTACAGCCCTTGACGGCAATGAGATAGGCACAGACAACGGACGCACTGCGACTGAGACCGCCCACACAGTGGACCTGAGAGACGAGTGATGGATTAGACACGGACAAATTGAAAATCAACGCAAGAGATACGTACCAAAACCTTGGTCCCCTCCTTGGAAAGTGCTTTGTGGATAAAGTCGGTCGTCGCCGGAAAGTGCTCTGAGATGTCACAGATAGGGAGATCGGAGATGCAAATGTGGAGATGCTCAATTTTTCCAGGTATGATTGGCGCTATCTCGACTACAGAGACGACGTGGGTGATGCCGAGATACGCAAGAGCAGCCCAGTTTCCGGCGACAACCCAGTCCGAGAGATATAGTCGGGGTGTGATCTGGCTCGCAGTGAGGGCACCGATACTTCCAGGGATCGCAGCAAGTGAGCCGAGCGGAGAACCAGAAAGCAATGAAGAAGTCATGGTGCTGCAGACACTTGTGTAGGGGATGTTGTTGCTACCTGTTACTGGATTGCTCGACCATTATGGTTCTTCAGTCTCTGGTGACGAGACTGATGATTCTTATATGCTGCTTGATGCGAAACACAAGGGATTCACCATCCGGTCTCGTGAGGTCTCCGCCGACATTTAACGCTGATGATGGCCTTGATACCGACGAGGTGCGGCAAACCTCGGCTACAATTCCCGTCCTAATACCTCGAATCCCGCGCTTAAATACCTCCACCAACCACCGGCCGGTGCACCGCGGCGACTTGCTGTTTTCCTGGTTTGTTTTTGATTTTTAAGATTTTTTATAATTCTTTATCTTAAAAACTTTCCAGGGAGATGTTTTAAGATCGATGCGTTTTCTCGCCCAAAATATTGTCAACGGGTATGGCCTATTGATCATGTGGGAAGCATAGGGTCTCGGTCGGATTTGTAGAGATTATATATATATTGGTCTTTTCTTCTTACTGCTTTAATAAACCACCCTTTTATCTTATTCACGCATGTACCTGCTAGTTTTGAGAGAAGAATAGAATTTTTTGTACAGCTTGAACTAAGATCCGTCTTCTTCCACCCGATTTCCAGAAACCATAGTTCCAGCCGGAAGACCACACTTCTTACCTCATTCCGAGCTGTCTTTTAGCGGCAGATAATCTACGACCCTTTTACAATATCCTTGGTATTTTGTAAGCACACACAGGTAAGTGGCCCTATCTACATAACGAGGCGACGCCTCACAGTATGTATACGAATTTGGTTTTAGAGGGCTTGAAAGGAACTGCAAACACGCGTATTCTAATAAATAGGTTGTAAATAGATTATTTGGTGATGAGACTACTCATCACCTATTAATTAATTAAATATTAGAGAGTCCTCGGAGCATAGTTCTCGGTATCAGTCCTCGGCGCGAAGTCTCCTGAATGTGTTGTATGTGGTATTTTGACGACACCCAACAACAGCTCTCTGTGTTGGAAACCATTCATGACTAGCGCAACATATCTACGATGATTATATAACTAGCTCATAGACTTGCTCGACCAGCCTCTTGGATTTATTAATTCATAGATGGCTGCTTGTGGTGATGAAGACACCTAATCAAGTAGTCATACAATGTTTTCATCTGACACTCTGCAACGCCATGACAGATACTTTCATAAAAGCAATGATACTTCCAGTCGAGAAGGATACAAGGATCAAGAGTGCCTTACTAAAAAATTCAAAAATTGCCAACAACAAATATGGCAACCTCCAAAAATGGCAAAGTATCATTAACCTGCAAGAAAGATCCAGGATAAGACAAATTGCAATATCTGGAAGATTTTCAACAGATCGGGATAGCTAGTGTTCCTTTTTCTGTGGTCGTAGATGAAAGTTCAATTGACTATTCTAGCTATGTTCTAGCGGTGATTCTGTATTGGGCAGGAGCGTTAGGAGAGCTCCCGTCCCGTCACCTTCAATTTTTAATTTAACCTTTAACACGGGGTCAAAATACGGATTGGTTCTTAGAATTACAATTATATAAACTTCCAGGAACTGTTAATATAAATTGCTGTGAGGGACTTGAGGAAAATGTATATGGATACAGAGAGAAATTTGTGTTAATGCTAGCGAATTGTGAGGTACTGACATGTGCTTCCATAGATCATCTAAACATTCTTTAAATATTTTCTAACACTTAAATGAAGGAGAAAGCGCCCGTTTTCCGATCTAATTAAAGAGTAGTGTTGAATAGATTCTCTATTACCACGTAAATATGAACTCCAATGAGATGATGTGGCCAAAGAGATAGAGCAAATGCTGCAGCAATGGAGAATACACAAAATGCCGTTCGGTGGGCACATTGCATCAAGTTTCTAAATTCATATTATAACAATAAATGTATAAGCAGAGTCTTAAAGTAATATTCTCCTTCTTTAGGTTAGAAGTATTAGCAAAAAATTGCTATATCACTTGGTAGCTGTTTTCTAGGTCAAGGGTGGTATCGATTCATCTCGAGCTGTAGCGGGTTGGATGAGAGTTTAAAGAAAGAACAGTCTTATAGTAAGATCCTTCAGGAGGTTAAAATAAAGTTTATTCAGTTCAGTAGTAATTAATTTATATAGCTTCCTGTTTTCATTTCCCTTATGCGCACACCAATCAAATTATCATATCAGCAAGGTTATCTAGGGCTTTATAGAATATGTAGGAAGATCCTTAATCGTTTATATAGTACTGTTAATTGCTATATATAGAAAAGGGATAGTTCTAAGAATGTATTAATACCGTGCCATGAAGCATCAAACCCCCCCAATACCTATATAGGACACCATAGCGTTCCCGGGCTCCACGGGCCTAGTAATCTTGATGATTATTGTCATAGAAGATCTAAATAATAGCCTGCGAAATTCGTTTAACCAGATGAGTGCACATTTATTGTTCGCTATTATTTTTTGTGATATTGAAGAGCAAGAATTATATCAGGGCAAGCCTGTGATCACCTTACAAGGTCAATATATGGTGCAAGGCAACTTAGAGCTACATAAGCGGCTTATGCACGTCTTTCTGAAATAAGTGATATTATATATACAACTGAATTAACCAAATAATCTTTTTTTTGAAACAATCTCTGTTTTCCAATTCCAAAGTTATCAAATCGAAAAGAAATAAATCCTGGGGCGAGGACTATAAGGTGAAGTGAAGGAAGATTCGTAGTTTCCATTGGAGAATTGCGAACGAGTCAAAATCAGGTGATCGGTAGTGGCGTAAGATATGTGATAAAAACGTGTATGAGGGATTCGTGACCGAGAAATCTTCATAACGTTTGAAAGGGCGTTCTTCATTTAGTGCTATTCATACATACTCATAGTATTAGCGCCATTATAATAATAATTATATAAGGAGGAAATATGGTAGGGGAGCGAAGATAACTTACACCACAAGACGAGCAGCCACAGTCTTCACAAGCGCCGGCGCACGAGCAAGCTGAACAGTCACAAGGACTCATGTTGGAGAAATTTGGGTTATTTGGAGTAGATATCTTATTGACGAGAAGGACTTTGGATAATATTTAGAGCTTAATTACTAAATTTCTATAGTTGAAAGAAGATGCATTTCGAATAAACTGTAATAGGGGATAAAGATGAGCCTTTATATAGATGAAGTTTCTCTTACAACCCAATCCTCCTACCCTTCCGACGAGAATTTTGAGAGTGCGGGGTATCCGTGCTGTCCTCGTGTCCGTGCATTCAATTTACACGTCGATGGAGCATTCCTCGATAGTCTATTAGGCATAGTTCGCATCGGGTTACCATTTGTGGATAGATTTTCAGCCTTCTACCCGTTTCGATCCAGCCTCCCGCAGATCTGACGGGTGATAACGTAACAGGTACCTTTCTCGAGGCGAGAAAACGCGTCCATATCCTGATGAATGTCGGTTTGGATTTGATCGAGATAAACGGTTAGTTGTACCTTCACAAAACCAGTTACACATATAGATTATGACACATTCATTCAAATTGTATCTAGATAAGCCCAAGGTGAACTGGAGAAACGGGGTATTGAAATAACACATGATCTCTGTATCTAGGGCCAGATTGCCTGTTGGCATTCGTGGAGTCAAGCCGCTCCGCTTAATTGTAGAACCATGAGCTGCATTGAGGAAAAGGTCGACGTCATCAACACCACATTAGTGATAGCTTTTAATCCTCTGGTGCCGCAAAGAGCGGTCAACGTCACTAGACTGGTCTTCGCGCGTTGAGCGTTGAGCTTCCGAGACAAACAAGAGACCCATGCCTACATACAACATCTGTCTAGGGAAAGCCATTTAGTAAACAAAAGCGAATACTCAAACATTATTTTGGTTGTAGCGAACCCTACTCGCCCTCAAGCGGCCGGATTCAGAGGTTTATGTCAAACCCTGGCCTCGTAAATTATGACTAAATCTGTGGCGAGATACTAAGGAATGCAGTTCTTCGGTTAATATTTGTGCAAACTCCAAGATATTTCTGGTATGGCTAGTGTGACTGGAGTTTCATGTAGATTCGTCGCTCTTGAAGGTCTAGTTGTGGAAGCTCTCAGGGTCTATAAATATCAAGCTCGAGAAACTTGTTGGTATACAACTATATTCAGTCGCATAAATATATTCCATTATCGCCTCGATCAGAGTGGTGATTGTATCGTGTTTATATACATATACATATCAAGACATGATAGTTATGCTGTTTACAAATAGCTCTGTCATATCTCAGCACTTTCCGCAGGGTAATCTCTCTCTTGTCCTAGCTCGCTTCTTTGCAATTATAGTTTTCTAATCCCATAGAAGCCTCTATCAGCATCAAAAGCTGTTTCGAACTTGTTGAAAAAGTGGCTCCCAGTATTAATATATACCCTTAGGGATGTCGTTGTCCTGGTCGTCTTGAAGCTGGCGGGCTCGGCATCTCCTGCCGCGCTTGCCGTTCTCGTGTAGTCGATAAACCCCATCTCGTAATTCAAATCAGGTAGGTTCAACTTTATACTTGACAACGCAACACTTGGTGGAGATGGGTTTCCAAGAGGGATATCCGGTGAGGAAACATAAGATTTAATGATTCCAGTGTCAGGAAGGAAATCGCCCTGTAGACAGGGTTGGTTGTTAATACCGAGGCAGGTTCGAGCCATGGCCCAGTCCATATTGAGGGGTGAGAACTTTCTGAGAGCACTGAATTTGAAGCCCGCGATATTAGCGGTGGTGAGACCCCATCGGATACCAGTTTTGGTGACGATGTAGCCTACCCGTATTTATAGGCGAGTAGTTAGTAAAAATTGGTGCAACGACTGTTTTACTCTCCGTTTTGGAGCTTAATTTGATAGGGTGAGATATACCATTTCGATAGGTAGATATCGCGAGGGGTAAGTTTTTCCATACCCCTCTTACGTTCAAAAGCGCATTCCTATCAGGCGTACACTGCGCCATACCGTCGTCTCGTCTCCCGTATCCGATTCCCATGTATGCCCCGTTCAAGTTAGGTATATCAGTGCCAGGCCCGCCGGTACACACACCGGTATGATTATCCACAGCGCTACAATTCGTCTTTTTGTCATAGACTAAGACGGGGATTTCGGATCGCATGAGGGGAGTCCAGCTAAGATCTTTGAAAGTGATATTTACGTTGACCCAGTACCCATTGTAGAGGATGTCCGAAGAGGAAAGGTATTTCCAACCTGCGGTCTCTGGGGTTTTAAGGATTGCGTCCCAACTCTTGTGGAATTGGTTCATCCAAGTCTCCTTGCCGATTGTAACGCCGGTCTACATTCATGGTCACCAATATTAGTACACTCTACTACATGGTCATGAAAGAATATAAAGGGCGTGAAACTCCATGCATGGTTTATTCTCACATACAGAGCCGGTATCAACCGATATCCCTGGTGGCGAAGAATAAATATTCGCCCCGTCGATATCCATATAGACTCTGGGAACGGAATCATCTGGCCATTTCCCCGCTCCCGTACCAGTGTTGGTAAAGGGGATGAAAACGGAGCAAGTGGTACCTATAGCGATATCAAGAGAATCCTGGACGCCAACTGGCCTTTCCGCGATTTCATCATTTGTAATTGGAGTATGTGGTGGTATAGAGACCTGGACACGGCCAGTAGGAATGGTGGGTGGATCGATTGGAATCCAGAATGGGTCTGGATCCGCAGTTGTCGTGGTGAGGGCTCGATGAACAATCGATGCACCGGTTACCCTTAGAAGCATGGGAAGCATGGCCACGAGCTTCATTTTATTGTTGGTGTTAGAGTGTCAGGATTTGAGTGTGGATTTTTCTCGATTCAAGACTTGAAGTGGTTGTTGCCTTTTTTTTATCGAAGAAAGAGCTTCAAAGAATATAATTATTCTGAGTCTGAGCCGATATTTGAGTATCCAGATTGATGCGGATGGGAAGATATCTTGGTGGGTGGTCAAGGCTTCTTATTTATATCCAAATTCTTGTCATAAGTTATAGGCCTTCCTAGCTAAGGTTGGGCTTTTTGTAAGCTCCTGATATCGAAGGTATGATTTCAAATTAGGCAATCTGCCAACAAGAACTCTATGTTGCTTACACAAACGATATTACTCTCTGAGTTAAGCTCGTTCGAGGATATATGATATGCACAAAGGCTATGAAAATCTGCAATCAATGCGTACACGATGATGCCAAGTACCTTCAGCCCTACAAGGATATATTGATACCAAGCTGAGTGTAACCATCAGTTTCAGCAAAAGGGTTGTTAGTAAGATTTTGTGTAACGAACGTATTAAGACGCATCGATGATTCATCGGAGCGGGAACGATCATTTATCCGAATGGCTAACAAATTAATCGACACATTTGAGACTTTAATATTTGCTACGCACCGGAACGCATTGTCTCGTACCCAGCCTTTCCACAACATGCCGCAAGCGCTCTATAAATCTATACTAAGAATCTTCTTAAGGATGAATAAAATTTGGTTGCCAATAAGTCGTCGAATTTCAGCACCTTCACTCAAAATTAAGCCTCAACCTGTAAAAGTGCATCTAGGGACGAATTTAAGATCTCAAGATTATATATTCACATCGATCGCGCTAAGTCTTTAGACAGTTACACAGAATATATTATGGCTAGGTATTCTCTCCAGGCTCAATATCTGCTGCAAGCATGTTTATACGTTATATCAACGGCATCGTATACAGATGTTTAAAATAGAGTCTCGATAATTTGCGGAAATTAACGAATCATCTTACTTATGCCTCGAAAATATGCAACTTAGGAAGGGGTAGCTATGTACCATCAATATGTACTTCTGAGGCTTTTTAGACTGAACCTCCAATAAGCATCCATCGATGATTATGCTTGGGTTATTTATGGGCGCGCTGCGTTGCGAGCCAAAGGTGCATGTGGTATTCTGGAAATAATTGCCTGATTCATCTTTGCACCAGAAAATTCGGCCATGCAGAGTAAGCAGATTTGCCTGTGACCGATCATTCTTGGGTCCCTGTGCATAGGGCTGAGATTGCAAAAGTATTGTGCGTTCAACTTGGGCGGCATCTTTTAACAACAAAGGCGCAAACGGGAGTCGCCGGTTACCATTTACCGCATTTAAGAGATAATTCAGATCGCGAGAGCGCAAGATTCGATAGATGATTCGGCCGATAGTTTTTAGTAATTTTATCTTTGATATTTTAGAGAGATGATTTATTCCCTTCAGCGGGATATGGCATTCTTGAATTCAACCACAAGATTTATATTATACAATATGATATTTGGCATATACGCGCCTGAAAGAAGCACAAAATACTTATATCACCCAGTAAATTTACCCAACTCCAAATGACAACCAATGGAACCTAGATGCCTCTGCTTCCTTTATCTCGTAGCCAATTACAGCTTCGCCTTCCCTTGGCTCTTTGCCCACTTCTCCGCCAGCTCCTTGGCCTCATTTTCTTCTTTCTCAGCATCACCGAGCGTTTGCTTAACCCAATTGTCTCCGTCTCTGCATTCCTCGTTATCTCCCTTCACAAGTCCGAAAGTCTCTCTCCACGCCTCACGTCTGATCACGCTATAAATTCCACTCTCCGCCTTCTTATCTAATTTCCTCTCATCGATCAATTTGTAGACTTCATCGAGACCACCCAGAGCATCTACGATATCTTCCTTCAGGGCCTCGGGGCCTGGGAAACGTTTAGCCTCGAGGACGACTGAACGGTAGGTTTTCGCCGAAAGCTTGTTTCTGAAAATCGAGGTGAGTGGTGGGATCAACGGAGCACCGAAGTCGAGTTCATTCATGCAGACGAAACCCTTGGAAGGGTTCATGACGCGGTAATCATGGCACATTGATGTAATAAATCCTCCAGCGAAAGCGTGGCCGTTAATTAGGGCGATAGTGGGCATGGGATATGTAAGAAAGTTCTTCATGTATGGCCAGAAGACCTTGCTCCACCATAGATGTTGCTTGCTGACATGATCGAGGTCTAGTCCATTGCTGTAGAATTTTGGAGAGGATGAAGTGGTGATCAAGACGCCCTTGGGGTGGTTGGTCCGTAAGAGGGCGAGGGCGAGCGTGAATGCCTCGATGAAAGGAGTGAGAAGGCGGTTATCTGGTGGAGAGGCGAAGGTTAGGAGGTAGACATTTGGGTGTGTCTTTGGTTGAGGGATCGTAATTGTGATCGTTCCACCCGTGTTGGTGATGGGAATAGTGTAGAGGGTCTGTTCTTCGGACATTGCGCTTTCTGTTTGCTGCTGCGACGTGAGATGGATATCAATAGTAGACGGTATCTACGTGCACGAATGATATATTTTAGTAAGGAAGAGAAAAACTGAAGCGAAGGATAGATGTTTTTGAGTGTCCGGAGCTTTTCGGCTGGACTGCGACTGAGAAGGAGTGCGAAAGAAGCGGAGACGGCCTTTCGCAGGAGCGAAGGACGTTGTTGAAATAAAAAGTCTGGGGAAGCGCAAGTCCACCCGAAAAGATACCGAGGCACGTCCAAAGCACGTTCACTGCTGACATTCCTGCCAACGCACAACGCACAAATTACCACAAATAAATACCAAAACCGACCGTCTTCAGCCGATTCGCAGGAGCTAATTGGATACTAGATCTGTATAGATGGAGTGCCCAGTTTACATTAGAAAGTCTATAGCGTATCTCTGCGTCGGCACGGTATCGGCACAGCCGCTATCTTCGGTTTGACTTGTTCAACATATTCAAAACAATATGCATGCTCGTCTACGGTTACCTAAATATCCAACTCTTAGCAATACATTTGCAAGTTGGGTTGCATTTTTGAAATATTAGTATCTAAATTGACATTATTGTACTTAGAAATACACTAGGGAAAGTTCTATGACTACTAACTCTTTGACTTGCAACATTCAAGAGGATTAGAAAGGACATGGCAGAGCAACTGCAACGGATATATGTCAATTTTAATATCCCTGGTACCAGTTCCAACTTAGCAGCTGCAGCCACGGCTCTTTAGCGACTTAAAACAACCTGCGCCGCAGGCATAAGTCACGGCTCCACAATCCTTCCAGGTTTTGCATGTGTCCTGGGTTGCGAGTTCACTCTTGGATACTGTCTAGCTCTGTTCTCTTAGCTGTCCGCATGACTTGCAGCAATACCTGTTCGAGGACCCGGATGGAGCACCATAAAAACACTTCTCTGTATTTTAACTATTAGTCAAAATGAGATCACTGTGTCTGCTGTGATTTCTAGTACCTCCTTGGCTTCTTTTTATTGCTGCAGTACCCATTTGGGCTAGGGTGGCGTGTTTGAGATCGCGGTTGCATCCCATGGGGTGAACTTCGCATTTTCGAGGGTCGCCTAGCTCTATACCAGTAGGTAGTTCCTCTGAACTGATGGTAAGAACGCCGAGAGGCCCGGGTTCAGCAGGCGAGACCGCAGCACCTACACATATTGAGACCTGGTTCATGAAGATGAGAGAGGCCAGTGCGAGCTTCATGTTGACTGCTTGGAACGCGTATGTGAATTTGATATTATATCTACTATAAATGTAAAATATGATGTTCGATGCTGAAAATATGGATTGTACGGAATTGAAGAACTAGAAATAAGAAGAGGGGTTTCGTTTACATACTTGAGGTCTCAGGATAAAAAAGAGCCTCGTGTCCAATTATTCCATGCGCATTTTCGCTATAATACCAGCTGGGATATCGCTCTTGCTGCTTTCTTCAAAAATTTCGATGCAGTGCTTCGTATTTACAACTGACAGGATCTCCAAAAGCGCAGTAGCTTGTCAACATGGCCGTTTCCCGAATACTTATTAATACTAAGCTTAGTATTCCAGATATGGCATCGTCTACAAAATGCCGAACAACTAATAAATATATTTCTGAGGCGAGATCCAGGGTAGCCCTTGCGGAGGCTCAGTCTATTGTTAATTATGACACAATCAAAATCATTATTCACCCATAAGCCCAGAATCGCAATCAATACCCCGGATTCAAATATTTAACATGGAATGAGACAAAATATCAGAAGAGGTGGCTTCACCGAGTCCTGTGGCTATAGCCATAAATATTTGGTGTCGATTCTCAAGGTATACCTACGAATTTTTCTTATAGATATATACGTACCGAGCTATTGTTGATAGCGGCCACTAGCAAATCGGCCCCAGAATCATGGGATCAACGCTGTAGACACCAAGGTCATAACACCTTCCTACACTACCACAAACTTCGACTAGCGGTCGAAAGATATTTAATCAAGTACTGCTGCGGAGATTAGGGAAGTGTGTAACTCAACTGCATGACTAGCTTCTGCTTTGGAAACCTTTTACCTACCATTCTGAGCTTTCAACACAATTTGAATTTTAATATCTGTCCACTAATATGCCAGGACCAAATTTCTCTTTTCCAATACCTAATGAATTTGAAACAGGACACTTCATGCAGTGGCTTTAGCTATTTACGAGCAAAAGGAAAGAGACAGAAGGTTCCGTGTTAAAATGGATCGAGTCTTCGTAGCTTCTGTCTATAGTAACGCCCTTCGCCATGCAAAGTATTAACCTCAGAAAAACATTACGCACCTCAGATAGCTCGCCGATACGCTGGCTCGAGCTAAATTTCTATTCACAGGTTACTTTCCTAGCATAAACCTCCCTTGCTTAACCTAGCTTGTATGTTTGACTCCTTCCTGCGTCTCAACACCCCATCCTTCACCCTCCAGTGTAATATCATCCAAAGTGATTACAAACATCATTATATTTTCACACTAGCAGTGTATTTTTTTATTTAAAAAAAGTTATACTTTTCATTCATCGTTAATAAGCTTATTCAATTTCATTAAGCCCTGCACTACATTTCATTTAAATTTCAATATTAGGGTACATATCTTCAATAGGGTAATGATCATATTTTCAAAGTCAGTTTCCTTGATTTCAGCTTGATTTTCTATTAAAATCCGGCCTGGAATGCCGTTTGATATTGTACATATATATAAAATAATATAAACCTCACGCAACTTTGGTGTACTTTTGATACAAAGTTAACAACAAACTTGCCAAGATATCCAATTACAACCAGTGATAGAATTAAATCGTAGATGGAATGTGTCCATTACTATTAATAGCAATATAAATGCTGGTACACCAACCAATTTGCATTAAACTTCGCTTATAGTTACTTGCACTCCCTTGCTTCCCTTCCTCGGCATAGCAATTAACTGGTCGTGATCATATGCAATATCCGATACAGAAGTATCATGCAGTTTCATTCGAGGTATAACACGAAGAGCCAGGGCCGCCGTAGCAATATAGAGCTCACAGTACGCCAGTCTATGAATCTAGTTAGTTGTAATCATCATTCTTGGACAGCAAGATATACGTACTGTTTTCCTACGCATTGACGAGGACCCTTCGAAAAAGACATTATATATCTTTCGAGATCCCTATCCCGCTTCTCATGATCATCTAGCCATCGGTTTGGGATAAATTCAGATGGGTTTGGGAAAAGGTTAGGATCGGTATGTATTATATACGTCGATATCCCAATAGCAGAACCCTTTGGGATGAGATACAAAGACCTGTCCGGTGCAGTGTATACCAAGTCTTCATTTGGTGCCACAAGGGGTATCCGACTTGCGACCCCATACATCAAACGCAAGGCTTCGAGAATGACAGCGCTGAGGTATGGTAGCTTTTCCAGTGTGGACCACGATGGCAGTTCAGTTTCGTCTTGAACCACTGTGCGAAGCTCCGCGCACAGCCGCTCAAGAACGCTAGGTTTGTCGAGAAGATGAAAGCTCGCTATTGAGAGCACTGTAGATACACTGTGAGTACCTCCCAAGACTACCGCGACTGCTTCGCCAGTAAGTCGTTCCATTGTCTTGTCTGCCGGATCAAGGTTGGATTCGAGTATTGCGTCAATAACCGTCAGGTGTGGGATATCCGCACCCTTTGCGGCAAAGCTTCGCTCTACAAGTTCTGGGATGGTAATCTGCGATAGTTAAAGTCAATTACCAGCTCCATATTTGTGGTGGCCTGTTGGGTAACGAACACGAATCAGTTCTAGTAATGCGCTAACATCTGTGGAAAGATACCGGCAAACGGATCTACTAGAGGTTAGAGAAAGGCAACCTACAGCCAGTATTATTTCTTAGAACTCACAGTGGTATGTGTTCCGCCAAAGCGGCCAGGCTGTGACAGTGACGGCCAAGGTAAAATAAACCGGTCAACTTGTCTACAGTTCCTTTAAAGGTCGGGTTCCAACCAGGTTGTTCCAGATTTCCAAGGCTGTGACCAAATGCGTAGCTCGTGAGCGTGTCTGTCGTAAAGCATGAGTATGCAGAGGTCAACTGAAACGGTTCAGAGCCATGGCAAAGCCGCAAACGCTGGCAAAGAAGTTGAACTTTATCGTGAACTATGCCTTCGTATTTCATCATCCTAGAACGGGAAAAGAACTTGGCGACTGGCGCGCGTCGAAGCCTGTGATCATCGTGGTCAAGTGTACCAACGCTGGCCTGCAGTAGTAATAGGTATTAGCTGCTATGACGAATTATCTCTATGGCAGAGAGACATACCAGTCGGACACTAAAAAAGTATTAGAAAATTGTAAATATACTATAGATAATAGACTGGACGTACCTGTGAGGCAATGCAGCCAAATAGTGACTAGATTTATGGCGTTTCTCTTTGCCGTGGTGATATAGAACGTCAATAAAGCTGGGATCATTGCAATGCAATTCATTTGGATTGACCCGTATAATTGGACCTATCCATTCGCCGACTGTTAACGAACTCTAGCCCCAGAACATTTATTTTTCATAGCTTACCATAAATTGTATGCAGCTCCGCCAATCTGCGGGTATATCGACCTTTGAGGACAACGTCAAACCAGAACTCATAGATGTATGAGGACCTTGCGAGCACCGGACCCGGGAAGTGAGCAAGCGGGTGGAAGTAAAGCCGATATGCTGCAACAGCGGCAGCGTACAAGAACCAAACAGCCAGAAATATGAATAGATGACCCCCAAATATGGAGATGTTTTCCAGTCCAACAGCCATGATAAGTGGCATTGTCTCTGCAGTAGTGGTAATTTTGATTCTTGGGTAATAGAAGAGGGAGATAGAGGCGAATACTAATGCTATGGCGAGCTAGGAATTAAATGGTAGCAACAACTGCTGAAAGAGTGCGTGGAAGATACTCTCTGAACACAACGAATACGGAAAGGGCGGTGCAACCAGTGAAATCAGAGTATATGGCCAATATCAAAGCATATAAATTATCAAGTGGGTCATTACCCCTATTTAGTACTTAAGTAAGTATATATAGATATATATTTATATCTGGAATTCGTTGAGTGAGTGAAGAGCTCACGAGGGGATCTAGACGCTAAATCGATCGATCGATCGATCGATCGATCAATCAATCTACCTAAGTTAAAAGAGACGAAAAATAAAATAAATTTTAAATTTTAAGAAGGGCGAGCTAGCTTCTCGTGGATCGATGTAAACTCTAGAGCAGAAGAATTGCCCGAGGTTATTTTACACTGGAATTTTGAAGTATAACTATCATTAGATCCTCTGAAGCAAAGAAACCAAAATCATGAAAGGCACAAAATCAAAGGCAACACAAAATATGGCATCAGATAATTCTAGTCCAGCCAAAGAGGCGAAACTTTATCAAAAACTCAAAAACTCGCCTCGCCCGGAGTATCCATTTCCAGATTTAATCAGCCCTCACCTAGACGCTCTTTTCTCAGAATACTGCCAATGGATTGATCAAGATTGTCAATTTGAATCGCAACGCGCTCGAGACACGCATAAGCAGCACCGGCTGAGTGATATAGCCGCCCGCGCATTTCCGTGGATGACACTGGAAGAATTACGACCCGTGGCACGGTTTACTGCCTTTCTGGCCATTATTGACGACTACATGGACACTGCAAGTCAGGGAGAGATTGAGGCTGTCAAGAAGAGGGTTTTTGCTCTCTGCACAGGTTTGGAGGACAAAGAGCCAGCGGCAGGGTTTTACCGCCAGGTGTACATGGTGCGACAGGACACGATCACCTGTGGGATGCCAACGCAGCTGTACCAAGAGTTTCTCGACTCCATTCTGGACTTGATGACTGGGTACGGCGAGGAGAAGCAATACAATGCCGGGGGGACGCCGCCGTCCATGGCCGTCTACCATGCGATTCGGCGACAGACGTCCGGAGGCATTTGCTACGCAAAGTATCTGTGCATGCAGAAGAACTATCGTGACTTGCCCGATAGCGTGCTCGGCCACCCGAACATACTGCGAATGCACAGCTTACTAGGCGTGCTGATCGGCTACCATAACGACTTCATTTCGCTGCCCAAGGAGCTCGCGCGGGGCGGAGACGTGCTGAATATTGTCATGGTTGTGCAGCACGAGTTTCAGCTCGGTCTGGACGAGGCTTGTGCGAAAGCTCTCGAGATTCACGACGAGGCTATGAATGAGCTAATTCTGCTGCAGAGCACGTTGTCGGACTTTGGTGAGTGGCAAAGCACTGCGCAGGAATATGCCAAAGATCTTGGGGTGCTCATACAGGGCGTTTATTCATGGCATACCCAGAGCAGTGGTCGTTATGTCGTGGGGGCCTACGTCGAGCCGGAACACCAAGCTGGTGGACGGTTTGGATCAGTCAAGAAAGACGCACTGTCAGCTGAGTTGTCTGTGGCGAATCGGGATCCTTTAGAGCGTCCACTGGTGGTTTAAAAATATACTTTGTATATAGATGGATTATAAGAATTGATATAGACAGGCTCGATGGAATCAAGGGAATAACGAAGATATCACAAGGCGTTTTCGATGATGCGTATGCAACCGAATCGATACTTAAATTGCTGCTTAATTTCGGAATAGATAGTTGCCTAACAACCAAGTTTATACAGACAGACAGTAAGTGATTCTCAAAAGAAAAGAGACAACCTAGGAAATATCTTGCAAAACTAATTATAGAGATATCTTGTGAACCTGGACATTTATTTTTGTTTCGTGGGTTGTTATTGTCGTTGTTTTTCCAGTCTCGGAACCAACACAGCGGGCGGAGTTTGGCTCTGACATTAGAGCATAGCTTGGATTCCACGGAACTGCATTTCCCTTAAGTAAGTTTCTTTCTTCTTCTTTTCAATGCTGCCAGAAGATAATATCTGGGTATGTTGTCCTCTTTGGGGATGCCAGTAGGCTTGACAGTGACGTGTGCTCTCCTGAAGCCTGAAGAGCTCGAGAGTTCCGCAAGGTTTCTTTGGACCAGAAAGCACATCTTAAAAAAAAAAAAAAAGACAAAAAATTGCAGATCCATGGCAGAATTAAGCACTAAGCACGAGCCAGCCGCACTAACTCGCACTTGGTCCTGTACCCAGAACCATAAATTGGAAGGTACACCCAACACTAGACAGAGCTTAACCGTCCGCTGCCACCGTAGGTGAGGATACCGCACAATGCAAAATTAATCGAATGAATAATAAAAATTTTTGATTTATAGCAAAAAGCAATAAACCTTATATCATATTAAATACCGATGAAACAACACCAATCAAGCGTTGGATTTTGCGACTGCTTCGCGGATCATTCTTGCCTTCATGGGTAATTGCTGGATATCTCAATTTTAGGCATGCTTTCTATCCTGGTTAAGACGTACTGGATGAATCGATATCATACGAATCTGCTTGTATCGAGAATCTCGTGCCTATCTTCTCATCCAGCAATACGAATCAAAGCTCCTGCAGATATCAAGAATTCTATCACCATACAGCCGTGCTACAAGATTCCGGTGTTTTTTTTTACAGATGTGGTAAGCTTAGTAATAGTCTCGATACCAGATGTACCAGCGGGCCACTGTGTTGTAGCCTGCCTGTCAACGCAGGAAACAAACTGAGAAGATGTGTGATTAGTATGGCATGGTATACAGGGGGGGGGTCCGGTCAAAATTATTTTGGCATTTGCGCAATTTGCAAATTATGATTTTGCAAAACCAAAAAAACCAACTCCACCAAAACAGCGATTTACGCTATTCCGAAACTTGGAACATAAAGCCTATTATGTCTAGATGTATATACTCAAATTTCAAAGAAATCTAAGCGGTGGTTAAGGTAGGATCACAGATTTAATTATAATAGGTTACAGTATTAATATGTATTAGATTGTGATTTTCCAAAAAAGAAAAGTGTTGTTTGTCAAACCTACCAAAAATAACAAAAGAATTTTAAAAGTTATTAGGAAAATTTCAATCGCGATTTAATGTAGCCAAATTCACCAAAATTCAATCTGTAACTTTGTCTCGACCACTCACTAAATTACTTTGGAATTTTAATATGTACATCTAGGCATAATAGACTTTATATTCCAAGTTTCGGAATAGCGTAAATCGCTGTTTTGGTTTAGTTGGTTTTTTTGGTTTTGCAAAATCATAATTTGCAAATTGCGCAAATGCCAAAATAATTTTGACCGGACCCCCCCCCTGTATACCATGCCATAATTAGGGAATTGATGATTTTGTTGGGGTTTTGAAAAGTGGTCTTGCTTGTTGATTGTAGTTAATGCCACAAAACCAAAATGAATCTAGTTGGTGTAGCAAACACCTAAATAACTATTATAATGAGTAGTTATTTAGATCTTTCTTAAAAATGGTTAATTATATCAGTGATACTTGTCCCTGCTATTCGTATATGCATAAATCAACTCCATTTCGTGACACAGCATGCATAATTTGCGTCCAATAACTAACCAGTCTCACGGTTTCGATGATATTTATTCCCTCTCAAAGGCTCGTAATTACCAAAACGTATATTGAGCAAGATATATAGCTGAAATCAACTCCTTCCCATAAAAAATTACCGTGAAGAGAAACCTTGTTTAAATGGTTATCTCGTGGCAGCCACGAGTGTGATCAGCATTCCAGCTTCGAAAACTATATTCCAATCTTCCACTATTCGGTAGATCGTTCTGCAGGACGATACTTTGATAGCTGTTCAGCAAAACTGCAGCCATACCCTTTAACAACATGAAGTCCTTTAACTTTCTCCTTTGGTCAGTAACTGCGGCGCTTATTCAAGCTGAAGTAAAGTATCCAGAGTTCATCTACAGGGTGGGCTACAAAGAACCTGTAATTGAACAGTACGACGAAAATGATGAGCTTGTAGTTGACCAAAATAATAACCCAGTCAAACAAGATTTCATTTACGATAGAGCACATCTGTTTCAGGCAGGGTCTTGTATCCGAGTTTTAAGGGGTGCGGATTCAATCCAGATATCGGAACTGCCTGCAGAGTTCCGCAACTTCCCTCCCGACCAAACTTACGGTTGGGTAATGTACCCGTATAGCAACAGCTGCAACGCAGAGAAGCTCGAGGGGGACACGACGAAGCAAGAGATAGCATTAAGTCTTGCGCAAGGCCGTTGGGGATACAGACAAAATACTGGCGTTTATTCCCAAGGCTTCCCTTATCCCGTCAGCTTCCGCCTCTTCATCAATCCTGAAATCATCAATCAACCCGGTCAAAATTATGGAATTTCTCTACCATTCACTGACGTTGGGGCAAACGTCCAAATTCCCTCTCGCGCACCTCGGTTGGTGCCGGATGATTTGGATTTTGCGCGGCCAGCCACAAAATCGTCTCAACAAACCGAGCGTATCTTAAATAGATATCGCCCTTTCAATATGCAAATCTACCAGCCTAATGACGAACCAATTAATAGAATGCTGCCGCCAATGCGTCGTTTAGATCTGGGACCAGAGGCAACTCAGGAAGAGCTTGATAACTTCCAGCCTTATCCAAAGCAATATTATCCCGTCTTCGACGGTAGACCACCTGCCGAAGTGCTCAGACCAATCGAAATGCTCAACCGACTGAGGGACGACGTAGCTAATAAAATAATCATAGAGAATGAGCTGGATACGGTCGAAGTCGATGCGTTTTTAAATGCGTTCATCGGTCCACCATTCCCAGGCGTTATACCCATACGACATAATTGGCCTGACCAAATTTTGATAAATTATCTTAACAAACTAGAAGGCTTCCAAATTCCTGTTGACCCAGACACCGGCGTCCAGGGTTTTGTTTCACCTGACGGACATACGATACGAGATATTTTTAACATAGCTTCGTATTTCAAAGCTCCCATGGAGGCTTGGCTACAACTGCAGGACGACTTTGTGATGCGAGACTGGGGTACAGAGACCGAAGCTCAAGCTGCTGCCGAGCAATGGCTTTATCACCTTGAAGAAGGATCTTGGTACTCGGCAGAGTCAGCTCACTCTGCTGAAGATGGTGGGGATGATGGAAACGACCATGGGGGAAATGATGATGGAAATAATGGTGGAGCTGGTGGAGGCAGCATTCTGGATGGTGCGGGACTCCCAAACCCTATCTTAGATCAATCTGTAGCGGGTACTACACAAGTACAAACTAATATCCAGAATACTGAGGCTCAGAATTCAGGGGCTCAGAATGGGGGAGACAATAGTGGAGCTGGTGAAAGCGGCTTTCAAGCTCAGTCTAGCGATAAGATTATCTTAGATCAATCTGTTACTGATGCTATACAGCTGCAGCCTAATACTCTGGATGCTGGGCTTCAGATTTCAGAGGTTCAGGATTCAGAAGTTCAGATTGCGGAGAAAGATCCTATAAAAACCCAGATACAACAGCCAGCCGATGAAAATCCGATCTTAGGGCAAATACAAAACATTAACGCGGAGAGCCAAGTTATCGGACAGCCAGGAGGGCCAACTCAATACCAAAGCCAAGTTTCCGAAAATACAAATATCCAAGATGGGAACCAAGTTTCACAATCGCTACTCGACATGAGTAACAATTTAGGACAATCTGATTTCAGCCTCTCACAATCTATCAACTCTAACATGGGGGGCGGGGCACCAGGGTTACAGTTTTCAAAATTGATTGAAGAAGCCGAAAGATCCGGAAACTTTATCGCAGACCCATTACTTTCCTATAATTTGCTAAAAACTCAGAATAAATGGCGAAGCGGAAGCCCCTTCGGTCCCAGGCAAGGCCGTGACCCTGGGCCAGGATAGATATGATAACCAGTACTAGCAATACTTCAGTACCTTTCTAAGGGCACGTTATATGTATTTACAATTATGCCTCTCAAGACCCCCCCGGAGCCATTTGTCATATTTCTCTTTCCTGAATTGAATTTCGCAGCTCCCGATTGTGGACCTAGTCTAGTCTAAAGTTTGATCCCAATATTCTAATTATTAAGTTCATCAGCAGACAGCTGCACGCTTCTTGCCCTATAATATCAATTTCACAACGCTATTTATACCTCTCAGCCGATCTAACATGTCGCTTTAAGCCTCACAACGCAAGTTGAAGCTTCATGTGTGGGCCTACTGTTTTGGTCGCACATGTACAGCCCTTAAAAAATATGCATAATGGCATGAAGCGGGGCACATATTCTAGGCGAAGTGACCCAGAAATATCTATGAGAAAACCTGATCAAAGTAGCAGGCCGCTGTATATTTTCATCTCGTCGAACTAACGTCACGGGTGTTGGTCACACCGTTGGTTGTGGTATAACTAGACCCTTTGTATGGCAACGCATTTGGATAGATCTATAGAGAAATCTTTTTCACACTGGACGGGAACATACTGCCGAAAAGCTTTACAGCCCCATCTGGCCCACTATTTCCAGTAATCAGCCAGTATCAATCAGTGTCGCGACCTTTTCGAATTCAGGACGAATTTGGGAGCAACTCCTTTTGTATTTCAAAGGGCTAATATTTCTGGGTGGAAATGGGATAGGCGAATACCAGCGATGGAGGTGGATGAAATCGAGTATTTTGACTTTGGAAGTGAGTATAAATATTTGGAATGGGGTGCCATCACGTAGTCCTGGAGGTGTCATGCTACAGTGCTCTAAAGCTACTTTCGGTGTGCCAGAATCGGCGGTGATTTCTTTCAAACGCATACAAAAAAAGCCTTAGCAAAAAAGACCGGCGCTGATTCCACTGATAATTCGTTTCATTAAATTATCTTAATTGTATCACAGTTATGGCATGGCATATGCGGGACATAAATTCTCCAAAAATAAAGTTCATCACAATAAAGTTTACAACCATTGGTAAATACTCAGCAGCCACACAAATGCTTAGCTCCTGTTACGCAGAAGGTTTAAATAAGACCCTCCTATTCAGTCGGGCATTAATCTATTTTTTGATCTTTGGTCCTAAGTATAATAATCCAAACAATTGCTTTATAAAGAAAGGATTTTCTAGATGAATGAAGTTTCCAGATTATATTTATGAACTGAAGGGCTTCTCACACCAGGCTAGCTGCCGTGATATTCCAACAACGATTGCCGAGTTAGCAAATATTTATATTCTCTCAAATATAGTCGGCCCCCAGACAATAACGCAAATACTGGACCAGCATGCGTATGCCACTACATTTCTATTTTATCAATCCTCGCCATTTTGCGCAGTTATGCGGAGAGCGTGCCGAATGCGTTAAATTTGCAACATCAACGCATTCCAGTTTGCTCTTTGATCGTTGCACTGCGAAGCGATCCATTTTACATAGTATCTCTTGCGTAGTAGCTTCGGCCTATACTGTTAACAGGTTAATCGCACTGCTGTATACAAAAATGTTTCCGAATAAACCAATTATCCCTGGAGCTCTTCTTCTCCTCACATTTCTTGGATTGCTTACTCCGACGCTCGCCGATATTTCCTACCATATAATCCTCAAATTCTACTTCACCGACAATTCCGTCAAGACCTACGAGATTGATCCAAACGATGATACCTACTGTCATGGAATCGATTTTCCAATCGATAACCCCAGTCAATGGAATAAGCCCCAGATCGGTGCTATCACCGCGGAGACTGATCTCCTGTCTGCGGACCTCATCGACGACATTGATTTCACCATATACCTCAAGGACGACGCCGTAGTCTGTGATCCCGACGATTCCTTCCATGACTTAGACTTGCCTTACTACGCTCCCAGCTGGGATGAGGACAAGGTGATGTCGATAAACAATAAGGAGATGGGAGGGAAACCTAGTTTCCCTAGCTTCAACTGGCTCTGGGGAGACCAAGACAACAACCGTGCAGACTTGTCAGACTCGGACTCGGACCCAGAAGAGAAAAAGCTTTCCAATCAAGCTGGTCGCACAAATAGCGAACTCGGGTTGAGTCCTTTCTCCTCGTTCAAGCAAGTCAATTCACCTGGCGTCGACGGGGAAAACGAATCCATGGCTCCAAAAAGGATTACGATACCGAATTTTAATTTTGGAAACGATCTAGGTAGAATGCCTCTACTGCCGCTCCGACGAGTAGACGCAGTAGATCCGGATTTTGGAAACATACTACCTCTCCATCGATCAAATGCCGCTACAAACTGGCTAGATGACAACTTCCCCATACCACCTTTCAAAATCTCCCGCATTCCTGGCGCTAATTCTCTTAGTACCTGGATTAACCCGTTTGCCATACCGGAACTCGCTGGGACGGGAGCAGAATCAGCAGATGACGAAGATAACGCCAACGGAAATTCGGATGGGGAGAACGAAGCTGGCTTGCCTTCAAATGTTGAGAGACGTAGCCTTCCGGCTCCCAGCAAGACCGAAAATAACAACCGCGTTCACAAGCGGGGCCTTGAGCCTTCTCCCTCCCCACTAATACCAAAATTCCCAAAGAACGTCCTCACAGCATCATTAATGTCAAAGGCGGAACTATATCCTCAATCACAACCACCTTACGCACTCTTTGGTGAACCAGCCAGTTTTACCCTTTACATAAAAACCAAGAAAGCATCAGAAGGAAAAATGGTGACAGAACAGATCCCGGTGTATCAGGGAGAGGTAAGAGACGCTCCTCAGGAGATTGAGCAGGCGGACTTTGATCAAGTTGTAGATGATATGGTAGATTCGCTATACGGCACAAGCACAACCTAGTTACCATTCGCTATTGATATATCGCATGCAGTATTGGAAATGCTGTTGGTATAGCTAGCACTTTGCAGAGTATATATTTACATCAATCTCATTCATTTCACTTATCTATCTATTTATACTATTTATTGTGAAAGGAAAAAAGCATTAAACAGCTGTGAATCTCGTAAACTCGATAGATGAAACGATTTTTGGAAGAACGCCGAAATATATATATCTAACTACACCTCGAGGGCTAAGAGAAAAGAAAAAGTCATCACCATGAATATGACCTTTGTATTGACTACAAATCTTAAAAAAAGAGAAAACAACGTTAACAGCAAAAACGCCATATCCCGAATAGAAAAACATTAAAAACAACAGAACAGATTTTTGCTTGATCTCCATGCATAATAAACTAAGCAAGTAAAAACAAAAGCGGAGATATAATAGTAGAAACATAAAAGTATGCATGATACATGTTGCCATTGGATAGTAAACAAGAGAGAGGATAGAGTTGGTCGAAGGTGTCAGGAGGTCGGCGTGTGGATGTAAAGAAAGGTAGGGATCCAATGGCAAAGAGGTAGAATAATAAATAGAAATAATTCATCGAGGTCCCTTCATCTCCCACTTGGCCTTCTTCTTCGGAGGTCCGTTACCAGGGGTTGGTGCTGGAGGACGTTGAGTGACAGCCGGCTTCTGTGGTTTTGGGTAAGATCCTGAAGGTGCGCGTCTTCTCCTCTTTGCCGCCTGGTTTGTATTTTCTTTAGCTGTGGGAGCCATCGTAAAAGGTGGGAAGAATTCGTCCATATCATCTCTCTTTCGTTTGGCTGATGGCCGCGCCTCTTCCGCTTCGGTAGGACTTGACGACGGCTGATGATGAGGTACGCGGTTAGTTGGCGACGCCCCAGTACCAACACGTCTCTTACATTTCTCCGTGCTCGTAATAGGCTCCCTTGTCTTGTTCTTAGTTTTCTCGAGGACCGCAATTCTCCTCCTTATCTCCGCATTTTGATCAAATTCGCCAGCGCGCGCTTGTTCCTCTAAGGGAGACTATCCCCGTCTGGAACGCTTCGCATCTTCACGGCTTCTACTATCTCCGCCGTCTCGATGCGGGCGCTTCTGGCCATGTTGGTTCTGACCCGGTCCGTTCCCGGCATTTGGAGAACCTTGACTCTGCGTCTGCCCGCCACTGCCACTTCCACTGCCCTGTCGTGACTGGTTTCCACCACCTTGGTTGCCAGACTGATTATCTCGGCGAGCGCGCTCGTCCCATTCTCGATCACCACCTCGGCCTTGCTCTCGTTCGCGGTTTCGGTCTCCACGGTCGCGGTCCCTGTCGCGGTTTTCTCTTCCTTGCTCCCGTACATCACGCTCCCCACCTCTGTTCTCTCTACCATCTCTTTCTCTTTCCCGGTCCCTGTCCCTGTCACGATCTCTCGTATCGCGTTCACGGTCTCTTCCTTCACGCCCTCCATCTCTTTCTCTATCACGGTTGTCGGCGCGGTTGTCGGTGCGATTATCAGAGCGGTTGGACTGAGGTTGCTGACCAGAGGTACCACCGCGTTCACCACCTCTCTCGTTCCCCTTCCGTTGTTCTCTGTTATCGCGATCACGCTCTCTTTCGCGATCTCTTGGCTCTCGATCCCTCTCACGGTCCCTCTCCCTATCCCGATCTCTATTATCTCTTCCATCCCTGTTTTCCCTTTCTCTCTCCCTTTCACGACGCTTTCCATCATCGCTACCACCAGCGGAACCTCCACCTTGCTGGGCAGAACCGCTAGATTGTGCGTTGCCAGCTGCAGGCCCGAGTTGCTGTGCATTCTGCGTGTTCCCTCTTCCACGTCTCCTGCTCTGGCCGGGCTCGGAAGGTGCATTGCCTCCAGGTGAAGGGGCACCGCCGGCAAGAATGTCTTGCATACCTCTAGCTCGACGTCTATCATGGTGATGGTCGAGGCTATCTCTTCTTGAATCTCTTCCCCCCCCTCCTCCTCCACCACTAGCAGGAGGCTGTCCACGCGAGTTGCTTGGTCCAGTAGGAGATGGAAGTTCGCTTCGAGGCCCAGAAGGCGCTTGAGTCTCCACGACTGCTTGACCGATAACCGACAATCTACTAGGATGTACGTTCGCCGTCGGTGAAAGGCCAGAACTGGATCGCCCTTGGTTATTCTGTCCGCCACTACCAGATGATGAAACGTTGGTGTTGACAGGAGCTGGTTGTCCAGGCTTTCCCTCGGTTGCGAATGCTCTAGCTCTATCTGGATGCATCGGCATGGCAGCCGAACTACCTTGGGGGGCAGTTGGCGCTTGTGCTGGGGCATTGCCACCTGGAGCCCTATTGTTCAGTGTCAAGCTGGTTCTGCCGGTTCTCGGTCCATTTGGAACGTTGGAGTTTGCTGGGAATCCCGAATTTTGTCCACCACTCGGGCCCGAAGGTCTTCCGCCTCTTGGGCCACTTGGGATATTGCTCTGTTCAGGTTGATTGAGTCTTCCGTGATTGGGGTCCTGATTGAGTCTTCCGTGATCAGAGGGTCCAGCTGGAGGTCTGTTGCCTCCAAAAGAGTCCCTGCCATGACTTTGTCGACCACGATCAACGTCACCACGTGGGCCAGCTGGTGGTCGTGGATAATCAGTGTGGTTATCAATTCGTTGTTCTTGTACGGTCTCTTGACGTTTACGACCTGGATCTGGCGAACGCGATCGATAATCAGACCCTGGACGTTGTCCACTTCTCCCGCTGCCGCTACCGCTCCCACCACGTTGTTGGGCTTGCTTGGCATTCAACTCATCTATGAGATCAGGTAGCTGGTCACGAGGCGGATTGCGACTTTCTCGCCTTGGAGATCCATGGCGACGGGTCTCAGGTGCTCTCTGTTCCCGACTGTCTTGTCTTCCTCTATTGTCGGACTCGGAACGGTGAGCGCCAGGCCGTGGCATAGGGGGCATTGGTGTGTTGGGCTTCGCCGGCAGGCTACTAGGTGGCTGCGGTAGTACGTTCCTGCCCTCAGTACGAGAATCTGCTCTTTCGCGACGATCTTCATTTTTAGTTGAACCTGCAGGGCGATTTTGTTCGTCACGTCTGTTGTTTCTGTTATCTCCTCGGTCTTTCGAAGGAAAGAGTTCGACTGGGCCACGCGGTGAGTTCCCTCGTCTTTGCTCCTGACTGGATCCCGGTGCCAATTCGTTCGCACGAGGAGGAGGCGCTCTACTATCGCTTCTCCCACGAGAGTCTCTGCCGGGCGTCTGAGAGCGTGGTTGAGGCGTGGTGCTACGCGCTGAGATTTCCTTGACAGTCTTCGAAGCTAACGGGGTTAAACCAGCGATACTCGAAGCAAGATCCGGCTTTCCGTCACCCATTGCAGAAGGGAGATCATCAATTTCACCGTCTTCGACTTCTTTACTAGATTTAGTGTGGACGGTGATCTGCTGTTGTGGAGTGGTAGGACTAAACTTCACATTAGCAAATTGATTTATCATTAAGGCCGTGAAGACATACTTTGCAGAATTGTTTGGCTTGAAGGGGGTTATAGCCGGGTTCAAAGTTGCAGACGCATGTAAGGCAGCTTCTTGAGTCGAAGGAGGCACAGGCGTTCCACCCTTGCTGTTCGGTGGATTGGCTGGACTTTTAGCATTAGGATCCGCGATAGACTGTTTCGTCATCTCGTTAGTAAATAATCACAAGTATTTTCGATTCTCGTTTGTGCTCACCATCTGGAACTGTCCCACTTGAACCCATTCCTTTTCTTTCTTCTTCAATAAGCTCAGAAGGGCAGTCGTCGTAATCTTCAAATCCTCACGCTTCTCTGTCTTGCTAAGGTGTTGTACCCTCTCAACCAAGTTCTTGCCAATCCAGTCAACGACAGGAAAGCTCTTGTTGAGATGCTTCAAGACGATTGTCGCGTTTCGAACATGCATATACTCGGAATGGCCTAGACAGGCTTTCAAGGCTGCATGTAGCTGCTTATGCCACTTGTACAGCACTCGTCTAAAGTCCTCGTAGTCTAGTAATGCGCCACCCCAAGTCTTTGCGAACCCTGGTAAATTACCCTTCCCGTAACACTCCTTCTCAAAGCTAGTCTTGTTTTTATGCCAAGAAGTGAAGTCGGCCATTATCTCCGCCAAGAATCGTCCGTAGTTTTCAACTTCTCGCTCCGTTGACATGAAGATCGTAGCTTCTAGAATGTGTTTCTCGAAAATCGTGTCGTAGAGTAGGAAGGTCCAAAACTTAGGCGTTCCAGAAACGTGCATCCTCTTGATGAACTTGGCGCAAAAGCTTGCGTCATGCGGGCTCAAAACAAGCCGTGGCATGATGCAATACTGTAATATTTGGATAGGCAGCTTTGAAGCAGTGAATTGGTCCGCAGAGAACCAATGCTGACTTTCCCTGTTGATTCGTTTCACAGTATTCATCTGCAACCTTATCTGCAGTTTCATATCCTGAGAAAGTCGATCGGCTTGGTTCCGGAGACGATCACTTTCGCGTTTGCGGCTGTGGGTCGACATGTTCTTGTCTGGGATTACTCGAACAAGCTCGTTGTTGAGCAGTTTTATCTCCTCGTCATAGGGTGTTATAGGACAATGCAGCTCGTAGATGGACAACTGCCAGAAGGTTGTGTAGAATGATAAACTCAACTTGCCCCAAACATCCTCAGGCAAAGAAGGACGGAGACGTTCCATGAGGTCGAGCATGATGGGTGAGAAAGGGAGGTTTTTGGCTTCTTCGGCAGGAGGGGTCGGTCCATCAGCCATCGCAACGTCTTCGTCTTTGCCTGGCTCGGTAGCTTCGGCGTTAGCATCCGTCATTACAACCTCTCCATCTGTGTCGACGTTCTTCTCGCCCTTCTGCTGAGTGGCTTGGGAGAATTCCTTCTTCTTAAGCTCTTGCGAAGACTGCAGTTCCCTCGCATTTTGTGTCTTCTTATCGTCATCCGGGAAGAGCATCCCTTCTCGTTTCAACAACTCGCGAACATGCGCCCGACAATAAAACCATGCAATCTGAGGCTCGACACCATATTTCAGAATAAATTCGTCAACCGATGGGATCGCTTTCGACCATTGATCAAAATCCAACGTGTAATTCAACATGTCCATATACATGTTAATGACCGAATTGATCTCATCGTACATATTCCCAATAACCTTGATCGGAGCATTCTCAACATCGTTCCTGAACATGCAAAGCTTCCGTTCTTGACCTAGTAAAACAAGGAGTTGTCCTGCAAGCCCATGCTCAACAAGTGCAGAGGCCAATCGTTTCGCGGAATCTCGGCTGGAATAACGTTTATCTCCGAGTTGCGCGAGTATCTTGGCTCGTAGGTTTTCACTGCCGTAAAGACCCATGATTTGCACATCGCTGAGATTGGATTCTCCAACGATACCTGCCATCGACTTGATCATTTCTTGCAAGACTATGAGATCTGCGGAGTTGTCTTTCCTCAGCTTCTTGACAATATAAAGAAGAATCGGATATGGATCGAGTTCAGGATAACGCTTGTAGAGTCGGCCACAGAATGTCGCAAGGGCTACGTATATCGTCAGCGATCAGAGTCGAGCATTAAAAATATAGAAACTAGGGTTAGAACGTACCTTGCAGCCATTTGCTGACCAACAACCCATCCTGTTGCATTCTGCCTCTGTCTTCACTCATCTTAACCAAAAGAGAATATGTGAAAGCGTCAAAGCCCATCTTAGAGAAATGTCTAGCAGAATCAACGACACACTCAATCAAGTTGTCATAAGACTCAATCTGACTGATGATAACCGTAAACGCCGTAACAGGGTTGCTATAGCTGATCTTCGACATCTTTCTAGCCATCTCTCTAACATTGGTAGTCGAAAGGCGCTTCAGAATATTCTTCGTCTCTTTCGTAGTCTCCAAGGCCTTCGCTTTGACTTCAGGGAAAAGTCGTGGTGCGACAGTAACCCAAAATCCGTACATGTTAAAGCGGGTCTCCAAAGAGTAAAGCTCCATAAGATTAAAGATCTCATTCCCAATGGAAGAATTAGACCCAGAGAGAGATAAAGCCGGAAGTAAGATATATCGGACGACATCGGCCCATCCTTTCCCAACAATTGAGTCTGATCCATTTTGCTTCACCGCTGCAATGCCGATCCGGACAAGTTTTGACATGAGTTTAACATCGTTTGCGAGTCGTGTGCCCGAAAATCCTTTGATAAGGGGCAAACAAAGAACACGCACATCTCGTTCGGTCTTGCAGATAGGGAGATCCGTGGTCCATTCAGGCTCCCAAAAATATCGATACTCTCGATTCGGGTCGCCTTCTTTCGCCGGGTAGAATGGCAGGAGATACTTCGAGATCTTGGTGGGAGGAGCGGGAACTAAAGGTTGTCTTGGAGCTGCAGCTGCCTTAAGAGCAGGATCGGTCGAGATAACCTTCTTTACTCCAACTTCGAAAGCAAGAGCGGGTTCTAACGGTGTGTATACTTCGTCGATACAGTAGTGGAGAAGACGGTGCAAGTTCTCTGCGACCTCAGGGTGTGGATAGGCGACTTTTTGATACTTTCCAAATAAGAACAATGCTTCCGGCAAAGCCCCAGCGGCTAGTATGGCGTTCAGAAGGGCGAGTTTCTGGTTTTTGGGCTTTTGGGCAGGCGCTGCCGGTTCTTCAGGTTTAGTCTCCTCCTCCGGTTTCTTAGTTCCATCAGCAGTTAAAGCTGGTCCCTGGCTGGGTCTAGGTGGGGGCGCAGTATCGTCTGGAAGAACGCTGGCCATCATCAGTGCGTTCATAGCGCCGCTTCTTCCCTTCGAATCGTTCTCTCTCCTCCATTCGATGAAATCTTCGTTCATGGCTTTGTCATCAGGGGAAAGGTGAGGGTATAAATCCACGAAAGAGATGAAACCAATCTTGAGGAGAGTAGCTGTCATTGCGACAAGGTTATCCGGGAGTTGATTCGATGCACTGTCAAGGTCCAATCCATTCATCGTGTAAAATTTAAACTTGAATCCGATTAGTTGTGCGGCGACTTTGTTGCCGCCTCTTCGAGTAAGGATGTCGACACCATCTTTATCTTGGACTAACGCTTTAAACCCATCTCGTTCCAGTCGATCAAAGAAATCTTCATCTCTATATAAAGGATTCTCTCCGGGCGCCGGAGCATCTTTCGGCCACCATTCACTCTGGCGGAGTAGCTCGATGAAAAACCGATAGTTGGCGACGACACCATTGGCGAAGACATCGAGAATTATATCGAGAACACGGTTAGGGTCAAGATCAAAACATCCTATTAAAGATCTGACATTGTCCAGCGTTTCGCTCACTCTTTCCAACGGACCACTGCTATATTCAGCCATGAAGACTTCGGTAATCAGCTTGGAGTAGCCCTCCGATTCCTCACGTGACAGATTATACTTCTGCACCCTGTACAACATGTTCGTCTGCACCTTAACTTGACGGCTTTTGAAGCCATTGCTAACCAAGTTCAAGGCTAGCAAGAGATTATCCTGCAATTGTAAACGTGCCTCACCCATCGAGAGGTATTCTGGGATGAGCGGTGCGATCATCGCGGTAAGATTGGCATGGAAGTCGAACAATGGGACGGTGTCGAGGAGGAGGTCAGTGATTTTGAGGAGTGCGGTTCCATTGGAGATCCCGTCTCTGTTAGCTTTAATCGCATCAATGAATACGTTGGCTGCAAGAATTGGTGCAATTCTGCCATCGATGCCAGCATGTAGGATTTCCTGTACTACCACCATTGCCTCCGCATAATTACCTGTCCCTGCTTGTGTGACAAGCTCGGTCACAACCTCGCCACGTCCATTGGCGGACCAGACCTCCAACCTCCCAGGGGTAATATGTTCCCAGAGTCTGTGACTACCCGCAGACGCGTTTGTTTCTGGCACTTGAGGAGTGAACGATGCAATCGGTGTAACAGGAATTGGAGTTGGTGGTGTCATCCTAGGAGCAGGCGTAGGTGTCGGTGGATGTTGGAACTGATGAGTTGGAGGTTGGGTGTTACGGGGAGACTGTGCTGTCGATTGCGAGGAACCAGGTCGTGATTGTTGCGGTCTGCCAGCGGCACCTCCGCGATCGCTGAAGTTGGGGCCACCACCTCGGCCTCCACGATTGCTATTCTGGTTACGTCTGTTGTTACTGTGGTTGTTCCCGTCCTGGTCCCTGGGTGGTGGTGGGCGTCTCTCGTGACCTGGTGACGACTGGTAGTGATCGCCTCCACCATGGCCCCTCTTTCGTTTTCCGCCACCGGGAGCCATTGTTGTGATTAGCGGTTATGATAATTCGAAAGATATCGTCGGGTCCAAGGTGAGAACTGGTGAAAACAAGGAGGCTGCTTTTTTTGGGTCGCTTGCGACTAGATACTGAATGGGTCCGTTGATCCGTTCGTTTCGAAAAGGGTCGGCGGTCTCAGCGGAGATAATTGGAATTAAAAAGTTGATGAGAAAGTCTGATGTCTATAAGTTCATTCCAAGGAATTGAAAGAGTGATGAGGTCGCAGACCGTCAGTTGAAAGGAACCGCTGGACGTAAAGGATCGTGAAGAAATGAAGAAGTCGCCAGAACTGCTGAACCAAGGGGAAAAGGGAAAGACTGCAGAAGAAGACGATGTCGTCAGCCACATTTTGAATTCCGCGTGGACGGACGAATGGATGATTGGATGGAAGGTCGACGAACCAAACAGGGTGGATATCGTTAGGAAACGCTATCAGAGGAACATTCGAATCGAACGAGATATTACGAAGATAAGGGAAAAAAAGAGGAGCACGAAGAACGAGAAAGCAAAGATGCTGTTAAAATGCGAGAAAGAAAAGAGGAGATGTCAATCCGTAGATAGGGGGAGATGCTATCGACGGGGTGTCGAGGGTGGTGATGATGGTTGATGCGATGAGGAAGGATGGTGGTGGGAGGAAGAGGGCGATGTAGACGGCGGGAGGGAGGTTGATGTTTTGACGTTCCGTCCGAATCGCCTCGTCGCGTTTGGCCCAACGCCAATCTGGACGCCTGAACGACAAACGGATTTGACATCACATGATCTCCAACCTCCAACAACACATCTTGCAACACATCTTCGATCTTCTGAATCTCGTTGAGACGCCTAAGTTAGCTCTGGCAGTGAACACGATTGAGTTATATAACCAGGTGATTACCTAGGTTATATTAGATACGAAGTGTTCTGTTCTGCCCGTGTAGATGCGCATCTGCAGGTGGCATGGGTTTCTCGACCACCGATCATCTGCGCCAAAGCCACGTGATGATATGCATCATAGCTTGAATGCGCCTTTGAAAGAGCAACAACCCCTCCATGCCTCATCCCACTCATCTCATCTCGAGCTCACCTTTCTCTACACCCAGCTCCAAGACGCAGGTACGTATCCGAAACTCTGACTCGAAACTCGCTTTACCTTTCTTCTACCTGATTCCTACTCTGGCCACTTTTAACCAACCAAATATCTAATCTTCCTATATACTTACTTACTTACTAATCTCATAGATCCTTCGTAGCTATAACATATCATATACCCAGCTCCAAACACCTCTCTCGAGAACACTCGCAAAAGACTATCTATACCAAACTTCGTCCTAAACTCAACCTCTATAATCTCACCAGTTTACAAAAAAATCCCTTCTCGGACCAGAAAAAAGCTCTCACCATGGCCGCCACCGTCCGGTCCCTCTTCTCTGACCTCCGCGACCGTATAACCCCACCAACACACACCTCAACCTTCCTAACAACCGGCAAGCTCACACCCGAAGAATTCGTCGCAGCGGGCGACTACCTCGTCTACAAGTTCCCGACATGGTCCTGGTCCGAAGCCTCACCCGGGAAATCCAAAACCTACCTCCCCTCCGACAAGCAGTTCCTCGTTACCAAGGGTGTACCCTGTCACCGTCGATTAGACGACAACTTTGCTGGCTCCGCCGGCCTGAACGATCGTGTTGTCGAAGGTGCTGGAGGTGACGACGAAGATGAGGGATGGCTGAGCACCGGTGTGACGAAGAACGAAGAGGAAGGAGCATCCACGGCCAAAGATGTCAGAACTGTCGACGATAAAGGCCGTGTGGAGGAGAATGACGATGCTGAAAGCATAGGGGATATGGAAGACGAAGAGGACGACTCTGAGGCCATCATCCGTGACGGTGATGATACCAAAACGTAAATCATCCAAGCGTTCTACGCTACTTACTCGAGCGTAGATAATTAACATGAGAAACTGCAGGCCCCTAAGGTCATACACACTGTACATCACCTACTCGACCTGGTACTCCACACCCCGCCTCTTCTTTACCGGCCAAGACGGCGCCACAGGATCCCCGCTAAAACACGAGGAAATGATGGAAGATATCGTTGGCGACTACAAGGATAAAACAGTCACAATCGAAGAATTCCCATTCCTCGACGGCAACCTCAAAATGCCCTCCGTGCACCCGTGCAAACACGCCAGTGTGATGAGATTACTCCTAGACCGTGCTAACGCTGCCGCAAAGGCGAAGAAGAGAAGACAAGCAGAAGCAGAGAGGGGCACCGACACTAACGCTGCAGGGGAGAGCAGGGAAGAAAGAGAGTGGGAGGAAATCGACTACTCCAAGACTTTGGCAGAGGCAAAAGAGGAAGAGAGTGATCAGCAAGGGAAAGCAGAAGGTGGGGCAGCTGTCAATCCGAACGACGAGGCTATTCGGGTATGTATTCTTCCAGTTACCTTGAAAACGCCGCAAGAACGAGCATAATCTAACCATAAAAAATAGGTCGACCAATACATTGTTGTGTTCCTCAAGTTTATGGCAAGCGTGACACCAGGTATAGAACATGATTATACGATGGGCCTATAGAATCAGTTCCTTTTGATTTTAGCTTTGCTCTTCTAGTTTTGACTATTTTATCGACTTTATTTCGGTTACTATAAGAAGCTTCTCATCGGTTTCTTTTTGCTACACTTCTTGCGCTTCTTTTTCTTTCAATTTTCAAATTTTTTTTTTGGGACGGCATATTTGTATCAGACATGGAAAGGAAAATAAACAAGCAGATATCTACGAATTGGTAGGTGGTGTCATGGGGAACTCTGGTGCTTTTTCTGGATTTTTGTATTAGCGGTGATAAGGAGATGTTGCCAGGAAAAATCAATCGGGATATCTTTATTGTATAAATTTCTCAATGATATATGGTTCTGGAGTCCATGTTAAAAAGGAATAAATTATTTATACTTAATAGGAGAGGAACCAGCCATTTTCTATATATTCCATTCTTCGTAAATATCTAACATATAGATTGCATAACCACATCAACACCACCGAAAGGAACCATTCACATATCTCTATTGAATATCAAAGTAGAATTGTATCTGTAAAAACAAAGGAGCTAAATAAAAACTGTATGTATACAACCAATCCAATGCAACGTCCGCCAGTATCCATGAATATGCAAACATGCAATATCAATATCAAAAACCCACAATCTTGCTAACCACTATCAACTGCAAACCTTGCAATAATCCAAAACCAATTAATCAAAGACTCTGCAAAAGAAAGAGCTAAAGGAGAGAGAGAAAATGCTAGGAGAGAAAAAAAAATATTACAGTAAACAAAAGAGAGAACACAAAAAAAACCGCTATCAAATACTTTTCCTTCTCTCAGACCTTCAAAGCTCTTGCTTTGCCTCCATCCCAGAAGGGTTAAGTCCATCATTACTATGACCACCACCACAAGCACAATTTTGACAGGTGCAAGCTTTCCCCCCGGTTTTGCATCCACATCCCCCAATCTTAGAGTCTTTAAGAATGTCCGCACCTTTACCACACTTACAATCTGCTCCACAGCTGCAAGCCTTTCCTCCAGACTTGCACCCACACCCTTCAACCTTTGACTTATTCAACTCATCTCCCGCAGCGCCGGCCCCGCACTTGCAATCCTTACAAGTACACACCTTCCCCGCAGCCTTACACCCACACCCTTCCCCTACTTTCTTCGCACACCCACACCCCGCTCCCGCTGCCAAATCTCCAGAATCCTTCGTCCCCTTCGCCGCCACCTTCTTCTCATCATTCACTCGTTTCAAAACCGCCAACCTCTCTTCGGTAACTTTGATCGCCTCATCAACCTGCCTCTCCACCATCCTCGGATCCATCTCTCCACTCTGCCGTCTGATCTCCTCCGCCATTTTCTTCCCTTCTTTCGCATACCTCGCCCCAACCCTCGCTTCAAAACCTAACGCCTCTGCCACACCCGCTCGATCCTCCAACCACTCCCACAACCCGGCCTCCTCTCTCATCCACATCTCATGCAATATCTCCCTCTCGCTCTTCCCAAGCCCACCTCGCTGGTATCCTCTGCTATCACCCCAGATGCTGCGACTAATGCTCATAGACAACATCACAATAACCAAAGTAACCAATATACCCGCACCAAACTCTCCAACCAGCGCAGTAATCGGCTCCATGAGCGGCGCCAGCATTCCCCATTTCTGAGTAGCCGATACGGCAGCAGATGGCGCCGAGATGGTAGCGGCGGTGACCAAAGCCGCGGATCCGACGTCTCCGCCCGCCCTTCTCTTCTTCCTTCCTTTACCGCCAGCTGCGGTCGCCACTGGTTTCTTGCTGGCGAATTCACGCTTGATAGCGTTGAGTAGGTCCTTGTTGTAGCCGATCTGGCCGTCACTAGCTCCCTTCTCGATAGGTCCTATACAAATTTATTTATTAATCTCAAACTCAAGAAAATGGATAATAGAGAAGAAAGAACATACCCTTGATCCAACTCTTCCCACTCCACTCAACAGTACAATTCACCACAAGCTTTGTCGCATTTCCCTCCGCCCACATCAGACAAGTCCTAGTAAGGACCTTGAACACTCCTCCGCTCGGCACATCCGGCGTCTGCGTGTACGTCATCACTGTCACCGCCTTCTCCAGATCGTCCTGCTCGATCACCTCCGTGATCAAGCATTTCGTAGATCTCGGCCCGATACTCGCGTTTAGGGGTTTGATGTAATTGAACGAACGAGCCTTCTTTCCAGGGTACTCTGTCGAATCGGTGAATTTAGCTTCATTGGGGAGAGATAGCTGCTCGACTTTACAGTCCTCGTTGAGGAGACGGATGAGGAAAGGGTACGATCCGTCGCCGTAGAGGAGCGCGAATACCTTGCCCAGAGGCTCAGTGATAATCTCATCGCACAAAGCACGGTCAAGATGCGACGCTTCGTCTCCACACGCGGTGGGAGCGTGCGTCGCCGGACCAGGGAAATCAGTACCGGCTGCTCCTGCATCTGCAGATCCGTTAACAGCACCCGCAGCCGAAGCTGCGCCGACCGCACCGGCTGATGCCTTCTTAGACACCGATTTGGTCATCGCTGGTGCTTCATGCACTCCCTCTGCGTCCGCATCTCCTGACTCGTCTCCCATGCTATCGTAGTCGTCATCGTCGTCATCCCCATACTCGCTCCCGTCTTCATCTTCCTCCTCAGCTATGTCCTCCGAGTTTACATCCTTTTCATCTCCTAACCTGGTTCCGTTGATCGTATCGATCAAGTTCGGATGTATAGTCCTCCAAATACCCAATATCAGATCATAAGTAGAATCTCGACTGATAAACGACGCGAATACGTTTCGCGCGTGCAGCGTCTGGATCATAATAGCATTTGGAATAACCAACGCCGTCATCTTGCGTTCAATAGCAACAATCTCGTCGAAGGAGATGACCAGTGTGGTGACCCATCCGAAAATGTTCGAATGAAAGCATATGTGACTGTTGGACACATACATTCTCCCCTGTAGTAGAATCTCCTTCTGCAAGGCACAGCCATAGTCCTCGATCAAATGATCGTCTGCTGGCACGCTCTTGAACAATGAATGAAAGTCCTTGTTCCTCCTGTGGTTCGCGGCGGCAAAGGCTGTCTGAGCTCTCGCCACCGGGCCGGGGGTATCACTGCCCTGAGTAGTAGCACTAGCACCCCTCTGCCTCTTCTTACTCCCGTGTCTACCCAAAATAGACCGTCCGCTATCAGATCTCTGTCGTCCGAGTACTCCATCCGTGTCATCGTTCAGCTGCACTTGTGTTGGTGTGCCACCCGTTTTGTCATAAAAGACAGTATCAAAGTTGTCTCCTACAATCGCACTGGCTGATTTCGGGATCTGTCCAAGTTCCTCTTCTTTGTCGCCCATCAGACCCAATCCGTGTAAAACCGCAGGTTCGGGCATCTCGAGGTCCGCCGTACTATTCGGCCTGCTTCGTCTCTTCCGTGTCTCCGCTCCAGCAGGTGTTGTAATCCCCAAAGAATTCAAACTGAGCTCCCCTTGTCCTAGAGTTTCCACAGCCAAAGGCTTCCGATCCTTCTCGTCCGAGCTAAGTTTGCCCGGTGTAGCTGGTTGCGAATTAGAGTCGGCTACGGAGTTTGCTAATGCTGGACTGATGGTTCCTGGTTCTTTCTTTCCCTTTCCTGGCGCTAGTGAGGTGTTGGCAATGGAATTGCTCAATTGCGAAGCAGCGGTTTGAGCAGCAGAGAACATGTTGCTGAAGAAGCCGGTTGAGGCATTATTGTTTCCATTGGGTAGGGCGGTCGGCGTTTGCTGGGGGGTAGGTACTTCGATGGTCGGAGTGAGTGGATGGTACCCTTCCTCGGGGTAGGAGGATTGGGAGAGTTTGCTAGGTAGTTTCCCAATGCTGCTTCCCCTCGCCCTTCTGGTGCTGATGGTGTTGGTTGTTGAAGCAGGGGGCGGCTCAATAGGAGTTGGGGGTGTGACGACCGTATCGGGCCTAGTCACTGTCAACGCGGCCTCCGTTGATATCGCCGTAGTTGTTGGTTGCAGTATCGGGACCGAACGAGGAATGTGCGAATCTTCGGCGCCGGAGCCGGACGTGTTACTGGCCGTGCTGTCGGACCGTTTCTTTCCTCTCATTCCAAGAAAATTCCCTAGAACGATGCCAGATGCCAGGGTCGGTGTTTGCGAGCCCGGGTTCGGAGAGCTGTCTCGCGACCCTGAGGAGTCTGCTGGGGATGTTGAACGACGGATTGGTCGTCCATCTGACGTTACTTGTAATTGGCTAGATCGTGCTGAGAGAAGAGGGTCTTCGATAGAGGTCGATATGCTGATAGGGAAGGTGGCCGTGCTGGCTATTGATTTCGAAGGATCTGGGGCCACCAGGCCCGGTTCGAATGTAATGGAAATTCTATCCATGATGGAGAAAGCAATTCGCGAGAACAAAATGTCAGCTCAAAACCTTCTCTCTTTCCTTCAAGCCAATTGTATATAAAAAAATAAAAAGAGGCTGCAAAGTTAAATTTGTGAAAATAAATAAAAATAAAATTGTGAGGTTTTGCGATGCAATTTCGAAGGGGAAAAAAACCAGATAGGAGAGATGTTAATAATGTAAGGGACAAAAGCGAAATCTAAGTATAGGAACCAGACAGTCCGGGATGCCCTTGTGAACAGATTCAGACAAAGATGGAAAGATGGAGTTAAGGGAGGGAGGCCAAAATATCCGACTCCCCGCCTTATCAGGCCCCGTTTCCATCACAAATATTGCGATGCGGAAAGTCTAAGCAGGTTGATACCGACCCAAGACGGTACGATATACGGGATGTGAACGTAGTGGCAGACGGAAGCGAGTGTTGGCTTAGCTTACCCATCATGTTCGGCCTCGTTCGAGGCTTCACTTTCCAAACTGCCAGCGATAGAGTTCCGGCGGCTTCTGGATGGCTTGATGCTGTCTATAGATAGGCCGTTCTCCAGGGCCTCTTTTCGCTCTTTCCTCTCGGCTCGACGTTTGCGAATCTTGTCGATGTAGCTAGTGGTGCTGCTGTTTTTAACGGAGCCATTCTCGTTGGAGGACAAGCTTAGCGAGGAATTGTTGTCAACCGAGAGGTTAAGGTTCTGGGAAGACTTCTTTTTCTTTGCCTTGGAGAGGACCCTGGAGATAGGTGAGGAGGATCCTCCGTCGGGAGCGGAGATGGTGGTTGTGATTGAGGGTATCGAGGGCGTTAACGATGTCGTAGAACCGGTACCGGCGGACATGCTGTAGGAGGTGGTTTCTCTCCACCGTCAGTCAGCCTTTTACAAGTTATATTTATTTAAATATATATATAACGTGGGTAAAATGTATTTCTGTAGGTATGTTAAATATTATCGCTGTACTATAGAAGACGGTGATCGCACGGGCGAGGCAAATCTCGAGATGGCGTTTGGTCAAGGCTGAACAAAGATGGCTGATATCATACACATCTACTAGTCCAGTTCGAACCAGTCAAACAAGCGTTGATGAGAGCGTTATTACGCCAGTTCGGACGGTCGTTGGCTTCGTTCGGCAAACCGGAGAGAGTCGCCCGAGGTCAAACGTTCAAACACAGTCAGAAGGGCAAGCAGGAATCAATCCGGTGACAGAGTAAATTCAAGAAAACGATGACGGTGGAGCTGAGAAAAGTAGCGGAGACGGGGAACAGGATTATATTAATTTGTTCTGATGGAGGGTCTGTCAGTGTCTGTCTGCCTGTCTGCCTGTCAGGTCTGTCAGCTTCAGTTATGGACAGACAGACAGACGGACACCCGTAAAATGATTAATCGCAGCGGAAACGGCTGAAGCTTGTAACACGGCTCCAACAAAGGCCGGTCTGGGCGGGGTTGTTGCCTCCCATCCACCCACACAGACGGGCCAGCTAATTTATTACTCTATCTGCTTTTCGCTATGGCCATGCAGCAGGATCTCTATTGCAGCCCTGTGAAACAAACAGAACAAAAAAGTACCTCGTTCCAAGCTGCATTTCGATGCTCTCCGCACAGCTGCCCTCCAGGGCCACATCGGATGGCATCGTGTATGGTTGCATTTAATGCATTCTGGGTAAATACAAGCTCCCGTTAACCTTCCAAGCTTCGTCTTGATTCTCGGCGCCGGGCAGTGCCTGCGCCTCGGCAGCCGTATACGCAACATTCCAACAACAACGCTATAATAGTACTTCATATTTACACATGCTTTAACATCGAATCCTTTACACATCTATACGAGATATCAAATGCTCCGCCATCGCGGCGAAAGCTGTTCTCCGAGATTGAATCCCGAGATCTCTGTAACCCTCTGCGTTAGGTGCTACAAGTAGCGTTATAGAAGTAGCTTGGACGTGGTACGGCCCGAGAGGCCCATGACCCCTGGAAAAGCCGTTCTTCCAGGTCGAGTTCAATTGACTAATGCAGATGTTACGTACTCTGCGCATGGTTCTGCTGCTGGCTTGAGCGCAAATGTTTAAACCAACCACGTTAAAACGAAACGACGAATGCATTGATACAAGATACGAAACAATACAAGAGAAAGAGAGAGAGAGAGAGAGATATATAGGTGTGGCGCTCATCCGTTGTTAACACCGCCACAGATCAGATCTGCACGAGTATGTAGATCTTCACACGACAACACCAACACATCAACACGTTCCCAATTTCCATCGTGTCATCCAATTTGAGACGCAGGAACCGAATATTTAGCTTAAAAGTTTAAAAGACACAGGAACGATCCAATACACCATTCCCAAATAGCTTCAGACACCAATGTCTGGTTTCTCCCAAGATTCTCAAACATGCTTGTCTTACAAGGAATCCGGTTCGCAAACCCTTTAAACGGCAATCCGATAATTCCACACCTCCCTACTTGAGCAGGCCCTTACATAAATTTGTAAATCTGGAGTGCACATGATCCACGCGCATATGCATCGAACGAGTAGATGAAGGTCGATTTCAATCGATTAACCAGCCTCCAAGATGTAGTAATCTTATATATCCGTAGTTTGATCAGCATTAATCGAATCTCTCGAATTGTATAGATAGTGGAGACACAAAAGCATCGCTCAGTTAATCGCCAGCTCCAACAATGAAAGCGCTATCAACCCCCACCTTTGCGATCGCAGTCCTGTTAGCCTCGTGCGCCAGTGCTGATCTCTCAAAGATTATCCGCGTCGATGTCGCCAGCCAGCAGTTCATCGACGCCGAAGGCCGGTCTCGCCATTTCCACGGCACAAACATGGTGAACAAGAAATACCCTTTCCACAAAGAAACCACCCAGTTCACGCCGGGGAAATCTATTGTGGATCGGGATATCCAGTATCTTAAGGACTTGAACATAAATTTGGTTCGGCTGGGAGTCCACTGGGCCGGTGTGGAGCCCGAAAGAGGCGATTACAATCAAACGTACTTGGATATCACGGCTGGTATTATCAAGAAGTTCCAGGATAATGGGATTTATACTTTGGTCGACCAGCATCAGGATGTTTGGGGAGCTCAGATCTGTGGCCATGGGGCTCCTCTCGTAAGTTTCAATCCCTGTTTCCTCACAATGGATAGACCAGCATGGACCAGCTAAACCAACTTGATGTCACTTGTATAGTGGTTCGTAAAGCACGATTGGGTCGTTCCCGAGCACAGGATGCCCGTTCCCCAGAAACTCAAGCCCTTCGATCTGGTCAACGGTATTCCCTCGGATGCTGATTGCAATACGATCCAATGGGGCACATCATATCTGGATTACGCTGTTGCCAATGCATTTGGCCGTCTTTATAACAATTACGATAACCTGGGTGACGCCTGGGCAGGCTATTGGAAGGTCGTCGCTTCGAACTACCACGATCTCCCCGGAGTGATGGGTTATGATCTCATGAACGGTAAGCCATCCAACCTTGCAAACAAATATATGAACCTCCACCACTAATCAATATTATCACGAGAATAGAGCCGTGGGTGGGCGACCAGTGGGCCAACCCCCTCCTCCTAATCCCTGGCTATGCCGACCACGAAAACCTTGAACCTCTCTGGAACAAAGGCAATTCAGCCATCCGCACCATCGATAACACCACCATTGTTCTCTTCGAAGGCGTAACATTCGACATCCTCTCCGGCTTTAAAAACGTTCCCGGCGGCGATGGTTCCAAAACAGCTCAGTCTTACCATTTCTACAACCCTCCTCAAGGCGCCCAACTAGGCACGATCCAAGATACGATCAAAAACCGGATCACCGACGCTACCCGTCTGAAAACCACAGGTATGCTAACGGAATTCAACCTATGGGAACAAACCGAAAAGGGACTCGCAGCATCTCTCGAAATCGTCCGACAATCGGATAGATACCTCCAATCGTGGACCGCATGGGCGTACGAAGAACTCTTCGACGCCACCGCAGGAACCGACCACTGGGGCCCCGGGCCGGACGAAAGCGGTAACGCACCAGCAGGAACCACATTCAACGCCGAAGAGCCCTTCCCGGCTCTTGCACTAATCCACGCGCGCACGTACGCTGAAGCTACGGCGGGCATAACAAAGTCCTCGTATTTTGACGATATGACAGGGAAATACTGGGTTTCGTGGGTGATAAATACCGCCATTAGAGCACCCGGGTTGGTTAGAATTGCCCCTAAATCGTATTACCCGGATGGTATCCGTGTGGTTTCGAACCCTCCCAGGGCGATCAGCTATTCGATGGAAAACGAGAATGTAGTGCAGTTGCGGTATACTGATGAAGCGGCTCGGTACAATGGTGGGACCGTGATGTCGAGCATTCAGCCGTTTTATCCTACGGGTGTGATTACCAATCCGGCGTCGGGGAATAAGTGTATTGATCTATCTGGTGCTACTGTTCTTCCCGTATGTACAACCTTTATACGTGCATGCCTTCTTTTCATATTAACAACCTTAACTAACAGCCCCTCGTCGCAGAACAACCCAATAATCCTCTTCAAATGTGGTCCCCGCTGGAACCAAGTCTGGAAATTCAAAAATGGTAGCATTCAAATCGCCTTTGACCAATCCCACGCATTCGATAAATACTGTCTAGACACCCAACCCACCAGCAACTCGAAAGATAATTTCTTAAATATAGTCCTAAACGCATGTAACCCAGAAACTGCATCGCAAATGTGGACTACGAATAAAGCGGGTAACATTATCAACGTGGCTTCGGGGTTATGTGTTGATATCACAGCGTCGAGGTATAAAGATGGGACCCAGTTGGTGGCATTCCCTTGCGGAAACAGGCAAGCAAATCAGATTTGGAGCTTGCCAACAGGTGTTGATGGTGTTTGGGGAGTTTAAGATGGAGACGTTTTGTATATGTATTATATTAATACTTACGTCCTGCAATGCCGTATCAAAATCACAAGCGCTTAACTTTATGCTTTAATGCGACGGTAGAAATCGGATGGGGCTTTGGGGGAAGGAATTATGTATTATAAATAACTCGAAGACATCAGCCAGCTGTATCCTAGGATGTTAGCACTTGCCTTTTCCCCTATGCTACGAGAGGAATGAGACATATTCTACGATAGAAATAATGCAACAATCCCGTTTTACGCCTCGGGACAAAATGTCGATTACGAAAATAGCTTCGAATCGAGGTTAAATTTTAATCTCGAATAGATAGAGTATTGTATCTAAGATCTTTCGTAGTTATCATTATTTGTCAATCCAGCAAAGAAATTTGTTGTACTACAATCTGTCTTCATAGATATCTCCTGTCGCAATAAGGTGAGCTAAATAATGTTAAGCTTTTAAATCTTAACTCACAATCCTAGATATATATCGACAAGCAAGTAGGGATGTTTAGCCTCAATGCGAACTGCCTTAATGCGAACTGCAGTCAGCGGAATGTTAAAAAACAACATGTTATACGGAATACTGTGTTAAAAAAAGTATTGGTATCCCTAAACGGAATTCGCCTGCCCCCAGCTTTCTTTGGCTGGCAGGAAAAACACCGTGCACACAACGGAGCTGCGTTCAAATCGAAGCCGAATAATATTACCAATTCACAGCTTCTGACTGGTCGAACACGTCCGCCGCGCTGGCTCGATTTGGCGGTTTAACGCATGCAAACCACTTGGCACCAACTGCGAAAGCTCCCACGCACTGTTATTTAGTCCCCATCGCTCTACCCGCGATGCATGCCAACCTCAAAATTCGAACAAACTCAGAAGGTGAAACTTTTTTTCCCCAAGTAAATAATACATATGTCGAATCCTTCAATCTTGGCTTAAGAGGAAAAATTATAAAACGGGCATCTCTGAGGTTAGCGACAGCTAAGTACCTAGGTAGTTACGTACTTAGCCAGCGAAAAACATCCCTATCACTCGATTACATCCCATATAGCATATTCTTAGACATCTAGACTATATAAAGAAAAAGAGCCACAAATGAAATTCCTCACAAACCTCAAATGGAAACGTTCGAATCCAAAACCCGGTTCGAAACCATCATCACCAAAGTCAACCTCTCCACCACCACCAACACGACGAGCCCCTCCATTCCTCGCCTTACCCCGCGAAATCCGTGACGAAATCTACCAATACCTGCTAATCTACAATGTCCCTCGACAACCGATCCACATGGTGTACAACCGCCTACCACCTTACGAAAGCATATCTCTCAATATGTCGATATTGAGAGTGAACCGACAGATACACGACGAGGCATCCGAGATATTTTATGGGAAAAACACATTTTCTATCCGCGTGAGGAATTACGACTGGAGTAGTGCTGAGGATGGGGTCAGGTATACGTTGTATTACAGCGCTCCTTGGGAGAGTCTGACGTACAATTATCATGAACGGACGGTTGGAAAGTTAGTATACCAACATCTATTTTATATTCCCGGAATACATATCAACCTTTTATTGCATTTTTATTTATTTATATTTTCATATTTATATATTTACAAGTTTCAATTTCTTGATTTGAAGAGAAAACCCGGAAAAGAAGAAGAAGAAAAAGGATTAATTCTGACACTACGAAATCTAGTAGAAGATGGAAATACAGAGAATCCCCAGAGACAAGCTTAAATCTAAACCGCAACTCTCGCAGCCTAAAAGTCATCAAATCGAAAACGATCCCGGAGTTCCCTCCACCCCGCTACCGCCACCTACTTCGCAAAGTCCGTCTCGAAATCTACGACACCCGTCTCGAACCCGCCTGTCCTCAAGACAACCCGCCCAAGAACTTTGATAAGTCGAACCCGAGTCTAATTCTCATGCCGCTCATTCGCCGCCTTCAAAATCAATTAACCCCGACAGCCGAATCCGCAGCTCGTTTGCATTTGGATATATGGGTGTTCACATCACTTTGCGTCGTGGTCAAGGAATGGTGGAATGGCGGGTGCGATTGGAAGGGTACGGAAGAAGAACGGATGGCGATTATTTCTCAGACGGATCCGAGGCTTTATAGAAGGTTGGTGGAGACGGTGTGGCCGCTTACGTTGGGCCCGTGGAGGTATACGCTACGGATGCCGTACGAGCTCGAGGGCCTGTTTCCTAAGATGAAGGAGGAAGTACTGGGGGAGTGTGATAAGAAGATATGGTTTGGAGAAGATGAGGAGAGGGAGTTTGTAGATTTGGATCTTGCGAGGGAGCATCATTGGGCTTTGTTTAAGGGGAGGTTATTTGTGGTTTATAGGTCGTCAGTCATAAATTGTCGACAAAGTCGTGGAAGTCTGCGTACGAGACATTCCCTATAGACATCTTATGATTTATTATATTAGAGACCAAAGTCGGGGCAGCTTTGATACCATATAGAATAGCACTGATCACTTATGTATATACTTATTTATTAGATATTAATATTATTGAGAAAAAAAGAAAAAAAAGGAATTTCGAGCCAGAACTTTTATTGTGATAGCTGTGAAGTTAAACAGTATTGCTATATAACATAGCATCAAGTCTCGGAGCCTTCTAATATTAATGTAGACGTATGCTTCGGGACTTTTGAGTATCCAATGACTGGATTGTAAAGACAGTACATATTAAAATTAGCTCGGTTCTACTGTATTCGAGCCGGCTGGACATGATTATATCATGTCGTTGCTGTAAATCGAATAGTTATCGCGACAGAATTCCATCCAACACAAAATTCTAGTCCAAAAGGAAATAAATAAAATAAAAGATCGCCACAGCGGCTCTTAAAGTGACCTCGCCTTCCGCAAACAATGCATGACAAATGGACGTCGTGGCGCAATTCAATATAATATTTATATCCACTTCAATTTAATCCTTTCAAACCAAACCTTGGCCCCCAATTAAAACTCTTGAGCTTTCCGAATTCCGTGTTTACGGTTTGCCAGCGTGCAAAGCCGCGTTCCTTCAAGTGTAGGACCCGGACTCGTCGGAAATCCATCCCTTTGCTCCGTCGGCGCCATATGCGCCTTTGAGGTAGTTGACCCATCAACGGGATCTATAATATGGGAACTTTTTATTTATAAAAAAATTCTTCGAAGGAAGATATATTTCACACGCAAGCCAAAGCTTTTTGAGCGGCGGCGTCAACAATTTACACCAAATACGAACTTTCGTCTTACGCACCGAATTTAAATGGATTTCAGCCAAAAGATCCGATAGCATGGCTCAACGGAGAATTTCAGCAGGATTTTAATTTTGGCATCGAATCGTTTCAAATAGCTAACTGCACAGCAACTCATGCCATCAGAGAGAGAAAGTGGGTTTGCCCCAGCGCTTGCAGCTTTCGTTGCGATTGGCCCAAAAATCAATGACTTGCATGTGGGTTCCCAGCAACCTGGTGGAGATCCCGTTGGATGGTTAACAGGGGTGGTTGCCGCCCGTCGATGTGCAAGCCCTTTCGATTGGGTGACGTTCGCCCTTGGGAATTAATTTGGCATTCTTAAATTCTTTCTTTTCTTACCCAGCTGTTTTTTATTTTATAGGGGAATAAGGAAGCAGGGAAGACAATAGGATAGATAGACTCTCTCCTTCTTTTGTGGAGACAATGAAAAAGTTAGGCTGGATTTGGACAGTGAGCGAATGGGGATTGAGAGGGAGCAAGTGGCAATTTCGATACTTTTCTTGCAGATTTGATTCTGCAGGTTTTCGCGTTGGCCGATGCCTTTTGTACGCCCGTGAATACAATACCTAATATACCGTCAGATGTATACCCTCCGAGAACGACTTTTTTTTCTTTTCCCAAGCGACTTTGATATCTGGAGAACTTCGCCGTCCTAGCAGCGCATGTGGCATATTGCAACCTGCGTCTGCGAAACTCGATTTGAAAACGGCAACAGAGATGCACAGCAATAGAGATGCACAGCAACAACAAGCATGCTGTATGCGGACATGGTTAGGACAATCGGAGAAAAGGTCCCCACTCTAGACTCCGCTAGCTTGGTGTGTCCTTCGGAAGGCGTTGTCTAGCCCAGGCGCTTAAAAAACAGCTGTGAGACCACCAGATGCCAATTTCATCATGAACTAGGTAGCTGCCTATAACGCTCTTCGTTGCAGCACAACTTACTTGAGCTGATGGCTTGGGGGTATTGCGCACGATATATATAAAATAAATAATCAAGATTCTGGAGAAATGTATTTTAGAACAGATATTTTTTTTTTCTTGCTTTCTGAACTTCTTCTGGTGAACCAACATCTGAACGACAACGATTCACTTTTTACTTGTCTGTATCACATTGAACCCCTAGTTGGTTTGCAACAAACAATCTTCGAATTACGTTACCTGGTCCGGGATATTTCTGCGACAAGACTGCACCGGATTTGGTTGAGCCGCGATCAGAACACAAGAAAAAGGTGGTCTCGACTAGTACCAACTACGCTCTACACAGAAGTTTCTGGGGATATCTGTTGCAAAATAAGGTGAGTTCACAAGAAAAGAGAGAGAGAGAGAGAGAGAGAGAGCGCAATAGTATGCGCAGCTATAGTCTACAAAGATCTAGTTCCCCGTGACTCTTGTGTTTTTGGCTAGCTCCCCCTTGTTGCTTACCAGTTGGGGCATTGTTTGCAAGCTGGATGCGCCGAATCAGCGGTGGAGAAAGGCGGACAATCGACATTGTTCAGTTTATTGTGTCAGCCCAGCTGGCTGCCAGTCTGACCAGTCAGAGCGCATTTCTCAGGCGCCGACGGTTCGGGTCCGAACGTTGCCTTTTCCCTCCCCTAACAAGCACTAACAGGCCATTCCACCATATATACAGACGGACCTGCATACGTACAAGACTTGCGTACAGACCATACCGCATCGTGCATTTATTCTATTTTCATATTTTCTTTCCTTCCTACCAGAAGCCAACATCGAGGAGTCCCTTGCCAACTTAACAGACGTCCTGCGACTCTCGAACTCCTAAGTGGCTCTTGGTTTTTCTCAATACTCTTGCCCGACTGCGCCAGATAAATTATTATTTTAAAAAAACGTTTCCTCCGTTCTTCCGCGTGTTTGGATCCCCTCTTCGTTTCCAGTAAAACATTGTATATTATTTCAAAGGTCTCTTTTCTTTGACTGCTTTCGCGGTGTTTCCACAGCGATCGCTCCCCACGTTTCTTTTCTTTCTCTTATTTAAAAGGTGCCGTTTATCGCTCATTCGGACAAGGGAACCGGCGTCTCTGTTCGTTCGTTCAAGGGTTCTTCCTAAAGACTGAAAACGAGAAGAGGATATTGCAGGAAGCAGCAAGGTTAAAAGAGGCAGAACTCGTCCTCGTTCACTTGCACTATTTCTTCCCTCTGCCCCCACAGAACCAGAACCTCCGATAGCGATATAACCACGCACTGTAAAACTCAGGCTGTTCGAAAGGAAGAAAAGAGCGAAATTAAAGGATCCGATCCGATCTGATCTCATCCGACCTTTGCGACTAACTGCAAAAAGATTTTTGATACTCAGGCTCGCTGGATCGAGCTAACTCGTCACGGCACAGCATACCTTCTACAACCAAACGTTTCTCGTCCGACAACAACCGTCCTTCCACCGTCGAACGAACCGTAAAGAATCAGACCGGATTTCGAATTCTTTTTACCCCTCTCTTAAGCTTCTTTCTTCTCCTCACCCCTCTCTCCATATCCCCGATCTAGATATTCGAACAAGCGCTTAAGCCAGTCCCCCTCGACGAGACATGTATTAAGGAGGAAGGAATTTCCAATTCGAGATACCACTTGTTTCCTTTGTTGATTTCCGAATTTCCACACGAAAGAGAAAAGAAAGAAACAAATAAGAGAAAAAAGTCAACCATGGAAGCCGCTCCGCTCACCAGGGTATGTAACATTCCTCCCTCTCGACGAGCAGCTGTTCCTTCGCTCGCTCGCTCGTTCTCTCATTTCGGTACCGGACAATATTACGGGACATGTGTTCGTGTCGAACTGGCCCACTAGCAAAGTATAAAATATAGTATAGCAGGATCGCTGACGTCTTTTTTGATATCTCTCCACTTCTGCAGGCTCACGCACACGCTTCGAAAGCAACCCACCAGCAAACTCTCCACAACTTCAAGCTCGCCTCGCAAGAACACAAGGACGCCGCCGAAGAATTCGGAAAGGCCGAGAAGGAAACAGAGGACCCTGAGGTTAGTTAGTTAGTCAGTTTGATTTATTTTTTATGTTTTTCATATTTGCCATATTTTCGCTGTTTCATGGTGGTCTACCGACATTTTGAACATTCTCGAATCTGGCGTGGTGTCGAAGAGCCCCTGCCCGTCTCGTCTGTCTGTTTGGGTGTGGTCGTGGCTTGAAGGGTGCTGCCGGGTTGGTTCCAAGATCTCGGACCCGCCAATTACTGCTGCTCCAAAATCCCATAAAACCTCACCGCCTCACCTTCTTCCCAGATCCTGCCTTTTAAAAATCCTCAGTCTCTTTTTCTGCTGTCATTAAATATCTTCTTCATCTGCTCCAAAACCACCCCCCGGATATAAATAATCTGATCTCATCTGTATAGTCTTCTACCCCTTACTCGACTTCTACTTCTACTTCTGCTTCTCCTCTCCTTATCGCTTCCAATAATTTTGTATCTTTTGGCGAAGGCGTTCATAAGCTGGTCAGAACACATTAATCTCATTTAAATGACATTCGAGGCTTCAAACTTGAAACACGCTAACATTTTCTCAATCTGATTTTCGAAACCCACAGGCTCTTCGAACTCTCGCTTTATTACAACAGCACCACAGAGACCTATCTTCCAGATTGTTGGCGTCGACAGTCCAGACTCCGCCAACTCCACCTCCAAACCAAACCTCCTTCTCCAACAAAGACTCAAACATGGCGAAGCCGGTTACCGCCACCACAGCTTCCGCATTTTCTCCTCCTACGTCACCAAAACACCGGCCTCCGCCTCTGTTCGGTCCCGAAAGTAGCAAGCCGGAATCTCCAAATAACGAGAAGCCAAAGATGTTCTTCCAGCCGTCGACTCCGACAACTCCTAGCACATCTGATAACCCGAGCCATCCGTCCGGTACGAGGAAGGTGGCTCCACCACCGATACCGCTACCGTCCCCCACAGGCATGAACACCCAGACTCTCACCTACACCCCCATGCGTGACGGCACAGTCTTACCTTCTCCGAATCCATTCGCTCTAGCCAACGAACTTGCAAACGCTAGGGGTATCCGTTCTCCGGTTAGAGGCCGAAGTCCAGCTGCAGGCAACGATAGGAATTTCCTGCAAGTTCGTGAGCCAGAGCCTGGCGCCCGTGCCGCGAGTGCCGGTGGCACAGTGCGGGGAACGAGCCCAGTGTTACTAAACGCACCGCCAAGGAAGGAGAGAAGAAAATCTGCTAGTGCCACCAGTCCCGTCGTGGGACCGAGAGAAGTCTTGCCTTTCGAAGCTTTCAGAGACGATGAAAAGAAGCCCGGCGAGGGACCTGTCAGACCTGCCGTGCAGGAGTACGACTCTTCTATAGGCCGGAGCAGCAGTCCTAATCCGCCGCCAAAACTGGATATGGCATTCACCAAATTTTACAGTCAGTTTGAGGAGTACATTGATGCTGTTGGGAACCCGCTTGCCTTCGCGGGTCTGCCCTTAGATGGGGATTTGTCGAGCATGGATCCAGCGTTGAGGAAAGCTGTAACTGAAAAAGGTGCTGCCGAAAGCTTCTATGTCGTGCCGACTACCGGCGGAACAATGTCTTACGCTGGTATCTTAACAAGAAACCAACAGCAACCGATAGCAGGTGAGAAGAGTGTTACGGCAGCTACTACATCCGATTCCGGACCGAAGCTAGCAGACAAATCCGTCAACACGAAAACTCGAGAGGAATTGGAGCTCGAAAACACACAGCTAAGGCAGCTGACCGACATCATGGCACACAAACTGCACACCTGGGAAACCAGCGCCAAAGTAAACGCTGCAAAGATGAGGGAAAGCTTACAGGTCCTCAAGGAGACGAGCCACAACAGCCCTGTGGTAGAATTGTCATTAGATTCTGATCGAGGGATTGGAAAGTCCAGAGGGTTCGGCCGGGCTAGGGAGCCATTGAAATTAGGCGGAAGAACCGAAACGCAAACTCTGACGTTGCCGGACCGACAGACGGACCTTGATATGCCCTCAACACCAAGGCTGGCACACAAAACGCTTACCCTGACGCTTCCTGGGAGAGACGAATACGACCCACCTAAAACTCCTCGTTTCGGGAGCGGCTTTCCAAAAGATTTTGATGATGAGAAACCAGCCAAATCTACACGCTCCGTATCGCCGAATCCTTCTGGAAAAGCGAGAGGTACCTCACCGCTTCCGGCGTTAAAGCCGAGAGCGTTATCACCTGCACCTTCAGTGCTTTCGGAAAACCCATCGCTAGACGAATTGCAAACTGAAATTGCGAGGCTGAGGCAGCACGAATCTAAAATTTTGAAGGAGAACGACAAGCTAAAGACCGTTGTGGGGAAATATCGAGACCGATGGGAGAAGTTGAAGGAAGGTGCTAGGGCTAGAAGAGCCGAGCAAGATGATGGTGAGAGCGTCAAGTCCGAGGCTCCGGACGCTAAGAGCAAGATTGCAACTAAGGAGTGAAGAAAAAAAGTAACTCTGTTGCAGCCGTACCAAGTACCCGCTCTCTCCTTCCCATTAAATATACTATCTACTTTGTTAACGTCGTTTACGAGCTTTGAACTTACATTTTGGCGTTTGATTGGGATACTACTGTTCTTTCCTTTTTCTTCTTTTTCTTTTATACCCCGTTTTCAAAGCGTCTGATCTACGAGACTGCCTTTCCCCTCCCAAGTACTGTTTCTATTTTCGCACTTTTATTCTTTCTCTTTCTTAGCAAGCATCTTACCTGAGCCGGGTAAGGTCGGTCTCGTACAGCAGACGAATGGCGAAGTTTTTCTTTCTCCTCTTTTGCAGTCGTTTCCATTACACTTATCCATTCATTTTCGCCTTTTAAGCAGGCCTGGAATCCCCTACTCCTTTCCATTCTTTATCTTTTGGTTAATGTTTATTGCCCACATACAGATCTTGTTACGGCCTCTATATATTGATATATACACCAAAAATATATCTCTTTTTCGATAATTTTATTTTACCTGCATAGATTGCTGTTTTGCTCTTCTGTTCATTTTCTTTTGTTTTCATCAAACATTTCTCTTCTCTTCTTTTTCTTTGTATACTGCCTCGAGGTCTCTCTCGTTTTCATTACCTACAGCATATTTGTTTGGAGAAGGGCATTTCTTTCTTTCCTTGCCCTCTTATGTATCTATTTTATTTTAGTATCATTATTTTTTGTTATCTTCTGCTTTGTAGAGCAACAACCATATAAGCTAAAGCTTTTGAGAATTTGGTAGATTTGGATGATAAAAAGATTTTCCGTTCGCACAGTTTGCAGTTTCGATAGCTAGGTTATTCTGTGAATGTATGTATGTATACGTATACTAGCTATCTGATCCGGTTTCATATACATGATTCTTGGTATCTCATCTTCCAAGATGGATAGACCCCTACGTTGTCCATCCGACAGCACTATCAGTAACTTTCTAAGGTGGCATATGTACTTCTACTTCCTCCCGGTTACCACCAAGAAATTAAAATCCATCTCACACCTCTCGTCGCCTTCCGCTAGCACCACCTCTTTCGGCTTCCCATTCTTCCACTCCCCCGGAAACCTCTCAACCTGTTTCCTCATAACCCACGCAACCTCCACTTTCCCCCCTTCGAACCCAGCATCGTTTAACATCTCTTCCATTTCTACTAGACTGATGCCATGACGCTCCACACCGTCCATTTTATCCTCCGGATGAAACCTCCTCGCTTCCGGCCCCGTATTTTCAAAATCGGTCAGTGCGATCGTACCACCCGGTGTGAGCAGCGAGTGAGTAAGTTTGATGAATGAAGATAAGTCTGGGATATGATGCATCACTAGATTAGAAACTATAACATCATATTTCTGTTTTCCTTTTCCTTCTCCTTCTTCGTCCGGTAGCACGTCGTCGTCCGCGCTAGTTAGAAGCGCGCAGAGCGGGGTGATGTTCTTCGGTGCATCTGGGGCGGAGAGTTTGCGGGTTAGAGCTGAGATCATACCCGTTGAAGGGTCTACGGAAAGGATGCTGGAGGCGTAGGGTGCTAGGGCGAGAGATAGGAGGCCAGTGCCAGCCCCCAGGTCGAGTACTTTAGGTTCTATTGTAGAGAATGGGTGGGTTAGGGTAGGATCTTTATAGGTATTATGATATATTATTTTATACATGTGCATCTACGCGCTTATAGATTCTATATCCATAGTGAATCGAACCAATTGAATTATTAAAAATTAAAAAAAAGTCAAGGACTCTATTAGGGACGTACTATTGATACCATCCAGCGACAACGAGGGAACTCGTTCGAGGAGACACGATAATGCGGATTTTGTGGCGGATTGGACATCGGGATTGAGATCCCAGGTTTCGGCCTCGGAATTGAAGCGGGTATTCGAGGAGTCGGTCATGACGATTTTTTATAAAACTTCAATGGTTGTTATCGAGCCTTTGGAATAGCAGAGAATGTAGAGAGGCAATGTCAAGCACTAAGACTATTGAAACAATAACTTCTCAGGTGTATGATATACGTTTAAAAGTAGTTTGTCGGTAGTACCAATTCGTTCATCAACCACTTTGTCAGCATAAGCGGTGCGCCTCGGCTTCTTCGAGCGTCTATCATCGGATACGGTTGTGGGGTAGAAAATGTGTTGTCGCGTGGTTCAGCGTTCGTCGCAGGAAGAAGAACCTTCGAACGACGACGACAGCGCGAAGACGTTCTGATAGATCCTTCCAGCCTTGTCCCCTCACCTACGATACCAATACCACCACCACTAAATTATCGTCCATAAAAGATACAATATTCTCCGTGAGAACCATCGAGCACACCCCAACAACTCTGTTCACATTGAAGATTTCACGTCATTTCCACTTACCCCACAATGTCCACATCGACAGCCCCACCAGATCCGACACCCGAAGAACTCAAAGCGGCGAGGCAGAAGGAGGCGGCCGAACAAGCCGCTCTACCTTACAAATGGAAGCAAACCCTCGAAGAAGTCAATGTTTCGGTCCTGGTCCCCGAAGGCATACGAGCGAAAGATTTGTTCGTTGAGATCAAACTTACTACGTTAAAAGTAGGGTTGAAAGGCTCGGATCCGATAATGCAGGTAGGTTCTGCTGTCTCCCTTCACATCTTATCACATACGAGATTTATACACATATAAATACCACCTACTAATCATGCGTAATTCCAAGGGAACCCTCTTTAACAAGATCCACCTCGACGACGCCACGTGGACCCTAGAAGACCGTAAATGGGTCGAAGTCCACCTTGACAAGGTCAACCAAAAGGAATGGTGGCCGCATGTCTTGACTCACGACCCTAAAATAGACATCACAAAGATCCAGCCCGAGAACTCGAAACTGAGCGATTTGGACGGTGAGACGAGGGGAATGGTGGAGAAGATGATGTTTGATCAACGGCAGAAGGAGATGGGGTTGCCGACGAGCGACGAGCAGAAGAAGATGGATATGCTGAAGAAATTCCAGGCGCAGCATCCAGAGATGGATTTCAGCAAGGCGAAGATTAATATGTAAATAAACAAAGCTGAAATGATATTTTCCGGCGGCTTCGGTAGATATGTCGGATGGGTTTCTTTGATGAGCTTAATTTCCTCTCTTTCTATTCGTCCCAAGGCGGAAAATACGGGTTCTTGGAAAACAAGATTATATTGGCCCTTTTTTTTTTTTTGTAATTGTAATCTGTATAGCGTTTAGCTGGAAAGATAGTTATATGACTTGGCTTCACTTACATAACTAATCGCTGATGTAACTATTTCCCTCGTTCTCGTATTTGAATATGCAACGGTGACACAGTCTTCAGGCTTATATTTTTAGAGCTGCACTACGAAGTAACTAAGGGAGGTTTGGTTTATAGTATTAAGCCGTTGAATATCAAATCAATTATTGCGCGAGTCAATTGAGCCTGTCATAATGCGCCGGCTAAGAGACATCTCGCCGCCAGCCAGTAATATCACAAACCAGAACCAAATGTTCAATGCAAAAAATTGATATAGTTTTTTAACCTCTCAATTCAGCCCCTCTAGACCAGTCGCCGGATCGAGACCGGCCAGTCTCGCCATTAGCGAATATAGTGGCGCGCCTCTAACTTGGTATGTAACGAATTTCCGAAAGGACGTCTCTTTTTGTACGGTTCTCACGTGTGGGCAGGATTAACAACAAAGCATTGAGAAATCGAGAAAAAATGCTGAAGTTTTTTAGGCTACCGTTGGCTTTCGGTTAGGAAGATGTGCTTGCAGACACCAGTTTCGAATTCTTGGGAGCCTGGACGCGAAATATTAAACACTTTAAATTGATTATCGTATCGCTGACAGCCTTCTTTGTCGAATTGTCGAATTGTTTTTGGCACTTATCAGCAGCTCGTAGATTACTACTTTGTACGCCATATCCAGTTATGTAAGATGGAAACCTAGGCAGATTCCGGCGCAGTGTTGTCTAACCCCCATTCCATTATTCCGAAATTTGTCTTAATTTTAAGAGCGAAAAACAAGAGAGGTCTGGAAGCTAGCCTGGACCTCGTTCAAGCTGACATTTCCAGAGCGAAGTTAAGCCGAAAGAGAAACGAAGCTAGTCTCGGAGACGCTGGACTAAAAACAAGCATTTGGCGCAGGGCGCTGTCAAAAGGAGGTCCTTGCTTTGTGCGACGAGGGAAAGCCTGCTCTGGATTGACACCTTATTATCAAATCATGAATCTTCTCCCTGATAAGTGTGTTCGATTCACGTAATATTTATATATTCGCATGCAGTGGCGTGATTTTGAGAGGATCGCGGTGCGCAGTTGGTTAAGCGTGGGATCGGGAAACGCATACCTGCATGCGTTCGGAACGTCGCCGTTTGGCCAGCTGAAGGTCGAATTTTGTTCTGGATCGAAATCTACACTTTTTAATGCATGAAAGAAATGTTTATTGGATGTAAATGGGAATTTTCTCCGGTTGAAGTTAGACCCCGGATGAACCCAGCGAATCGTCCCTTGGATTGTGCTGACCGTGGCGTTCAGTAGGCGATTGTTCAATTTGAAGAGAAATTAACTGACATTACGCCAAGCGGTAAGATGCCGGCTTGGGGGTCCTAGGCCCTTGACAAATTGTGAATATTTCGAGCATTTGGACGTATCGCGACAGGAAACAATCGAATGAGGCGTCGAAAGAATGAGCTGGAGAGTTGTCCATGTTTCTGGCAATACGGCTAAAAGCGCGGCATCCAGGGCTATATTTGCTCCGTCTATGCATGTAACGCAGGCTCTAATATCGATGCGAAAGAGTCGAATCTTGCAGCTTGCATTGCGCCTTTTCCTCACGGGTTCCTGCCAACGTCGGTATGACTGACCGAATTGTCACTGGCACTCGCGCTACGAAATAACAGCTGAAACATTTTCGACTGCGAGAGGCCTTTTATTGGCTCACCGCCACCCACCGACTGACAGGGTCCTTCAGCCCGGGGTCCAATGACGAAAAAAAAAATAGGGGGACCATTAACGAGAAGCTGTTCATTTTATGGAAATCAAGCTAAGCTTTCCTATCAGCAGACAATTGGGAAGGGATTTTCATAAGTATATGCCTGCTTAACCCCTTCGTATCAAGTTTACAATTTATCTGATCACGGTTCACGGTTTTATCCCAGCTTGCGATCACATTCTTCGAGTATTTCCAGCCGTTGAGAAAGCAAGAAAAGTAAGAAGAAAAAAGGTTGGCAGTCGACGGTTCGCACTCCTCGTTTCACAACCCCCGTCTCCAAGATTAAGCACCTTGGATGTTGGAAGGATAATGGAACCGATCTTCGATCCCCGCAGTTTTTAATGCACCGGTAGATTCCTTGACCACTCACAGGCTCGCTCTCGTACTTGGGGTACTCCGCACTGGTTAACGCTGTTTCCCCAGCTTCTCTACACCAAGCCAAACAGCTGACGAACTTGGAATAATACGACTTTGGAGAAAAAGACACAGTCGCTGACTAAAGCCCCGCTTTCCTCTCGAAAATCGCATCTCGATTCAAAACTTTCGAGTCGCACGAAGATCGAAATAAAAATATAAAAAATCGAGAGCTATCACGGTTTAGGAAAACCTCTCGTTTTTCCAACGGTCCTGAATATACGTTCGCACTTCCCCAGCTTTGTGCAACTTGGAAATTACATACGGAGTTCGCACACCAAGCAAACGGCTGTTTCCAAACCTCTCACAAGGTTCTGGAGCGATTGGCCCCCGTGCGATCTCAAAAACCGATTCACGATTCCGATAACCCAATACGATATTTGTTTTTATATTACTATACAAGCTTTTCGTATTGCTTACTTTTCTCACGCCGCCGGCCATGTCCACCTCCCTGCAACAAGCTTCCCGGTTGTCTACCTCTGGAAAAGATCAGAGCTCTGATGTAAGTCCGCTTTCCTGTTGGGACGTTTCCTGGCAGCAGGTTTCGTCCGCCCAATTGAAACCCCTCGTCGCAATTCCAAGGAAACCTGCTGGTTTCCGACCATACCCTTATACCTGGTCTATATATCCTTTACTTTGTTCCACCTTCCTGATCTCTTATTTTCCCATCTCTTATTCTGTACGTGGTGTTCTTCTTTCGGCTCAAAGTTAGTATCGTGTACTACCTTGTTCCGAACAAGCAACACGTTTTTTGTTTCCTTCTCTTTAAGATCTTGCAAGGGCTCGATTTTAAATACCCGGAATAATAATAATTTTTTTATTTATTTTTATTTACAAAAAAGGGCCTTGATGGTTTGCGCTTGAAGCCTTCTTTTTCCTTATTTATAATACTTGCATAACTCTTCCTCTCTTGGGAATACCACAAAGTCTTAGCGACTCCCTGGTCTATCGTTATCCATTGTGCTTCCTTTGTATTGCTTCATTTCCTCTATATCTTCAACGAGAACTATAGGAATATCGTCGTCGTCCGTATACTTACCATGAAGCTGGATTCTTCAAAGCCCGGGGCTCTTTCCTTCAAAGTTCTGGAAGCCGGTCAGGAAGAAATTCGACCTCCGTTAACACCTGCCACCGAGGTGGACCTGCAGAAATCTTGCGCGATACTAGTACAGTCGACCGGGTACTCGAAGTCGTTCAGAGATGCCGTTAACTCGACACATCAAAGAGCACACGCACGACAAAACGGGACCGTACCGATACGAAGCCATAATAGGACGCCGTCGAAGGCGGGGACCAGGACACCAGTCGGAAGGGTTGGGAAGTCGCATAGGAGAAGCGGATCGAGCGCAAGATATGACAAGGCGCCAACCTCGACGTCAAAGTACGTACCACCGAGGAGACCTGCGCCTGAGAGAGCTGTCCCAGTTACAAGACACGGCAGAAAGGTCACCAAGGAAGAAGAAACTGGAGGTCCCGAGGATGACCAAGTGGTAAAGGCGCCAAAACTGAAGAAAGTGGAAGAGGAGCAAGTTGCGCCTGTCGAGAGAAAGTCCAGTGAGAAGGAGAGAAAATCAACCGACGGTAGTGGTAGCGGAGAAGAGGCAGAGAAGAATCGAAAGGGCGTCAAAAAACTTGTCGTGAACATGCATCATGCTGTTACAGGATATTTGCGCCCTCATGATCTTGTCGCATCTCCTGCACCACCTACCACAGAAGTTCAGATCTCACCTACAGCCACTCGGAACGATAGAGTCTCAACAGAAGCCTCGCCGACAATAAAGAACGCAAAACCAGCGGCTGAAAACCTGAAAATCAAAGCTTCAACGAGGAAGGATGGAACCACATACGTGGAGGCCGTGCCAGAATTCTTTCATGCGACAAAAACGAGCTCAGAAGATGAAAAAATTGCCGACATGAAACGGAGTGTTTCCAAACGCCTCGGTCATGTTGTCAAAGAATATGTCAAGCCACCTCATGTCGACAGGTTTACACCTGAGCGTCTCACCACTTCGACTTCAAAAGAAGAACTGAAGAAGTCTGAGCAGAAGAAACACCGGGTTACCAAGGCCATGAAGGAATATGTCAGACCATCGCCTCTCGATATTTCCGAAATAAATGAAATCGAGGAAGCATTATCACCAGTAAAGTCAGAAAAGACGCCAAAATCAGCTATTCTTCCTGCCGAAAAGCCTCCTAAACGGGAAAAATCGCCCATTGAGCATCCTGCGCCGAACAAGGAACTCCCAAAGCCGCCCCCAACTGAACCAGTCGCCAAACCGAAGCTTCCAGTAGCGAATGGCCATCACAATCCCTTTCGCATGCTTCATGACTATGTCAAACCTTCAATGGTAGTGGAACCTACCCCACCGGTAATCCAAACAAGCCCCACACAAGCACCTTCCCTTCCGCCAATACTTCCTTCCGAAAGAAGACCCCTGGCTCCCCAAACCTTACAGCCGGTAGCACCTTACGTCCCACCCAAGATTCGGCCTCGGGGTAAAACACTCCCATCATCTGAAGATCCACCACCAATCGAGTTCGCGCCATCACCATCAATCCGCGCCGGACCAGTTTTCGGTGGTGGTTATCCCGCGAAAAACTACGAGTCCAAGGATAAAGAAAATAAAGGTCCTATCTCACCGGGATTCTTTGGGAGAAATCCAGGTGGGAGTGGGTTTCGTATACATTTTTCGCACTTTTTGCACAAGCAGAGAAGTGATGGATACGATCAGATCGATTAATCGACCAAGGGAACCTGTAGTGGATAAGAGGGAGTGGGATATACCCTGTTGTTTTTTTGTTGGGGGTTTTCTTTGTAAATATAAATATCTACCTTCCTCTAAACTTCTGCGTTGACTTTTTTCTTCTTTCTTCCATTTGTTTAATACTGTAAATAGCAAGCGTCCAAGCGGCTGGGGTGTTTTTGGACTTCTATGTTCAAGAAGTCCTACTCCGAATATGAGCGGCTTTGTTTTGATTATATATTCAATCAAGCTTGCGCTTGTACCACCAATACCATCTACAACCACGAGACACTAAATTAAAATGGCCCTCATTGGCTCAGAACTCGTAGCTGTAGCACAAATACGGATATCCTCACCTTATCGTACTAGCTGACAGGGGATTAACCATGCAGGGCCTCTTCCACTCTGTGCAACTCGGCCAACGGCAGTCTATGTTGACATGTATTACCCGCCCGGGGAAGCGATATCTAACCGTAAGCCGGCGTTTCTGTCTTCTTACCCCTCAGGTCCGATGTGCTACCTGAAATGCACGGGAAGAACGCCTTTCTTCGTGAATGGGTATAGCCTATTTCGTGGGCTCACTACGTTGGAAGCCCTAGTTGATCAATGCGAGACGGATGTCGATGGAGGTCATTTATGTATTTCGTACTTAGGCTAGAGCTATCATATCGAGTATGCAAATCTGAGAGTCTCTTGAAACAGTCCAGCATGCTGTCTGTCATTTAATTTGTGCCCGCGAGTTTCAAACTCGAATTCAAATCAACCTTGTATTTAACACCACCTAGTACAGAAACCAGCCATCCTGCATGGATACCGTCATAATGCCCTTAATTCAGATCGGCTATACCGAACATTCTCGGGCAAGCGGTGAATTTATGCTTTGCGGTTTAATATCTGAGACTTAAAACTCTCATATTATCAACCAATTTTCCCGCTATAAACCTTCAAAACGATAGCTCCATTTGTACAGGTCGGATGGAGATGTGCATGGCGTGCAGTTGTCAACAAGTCGTAACGGCCGCCATGAAGCCTACAACGGGCAAGCCGATTCCTGAAACCTTCCATAATGTACGAGCGTACGTGACTCTGCCTTAGAGGGCCAGTGCTGATAGGCCCTTCGGGTAATGTTCGGCGGATGGATCTTCGTTGACAGCTGAATGTGGCTGTCAGTGTCTTTCGAAGAAACAGGCTAGCGCTATTAATAGTGGTACCATGGCCGTCTTCTCCGTCCGCTTATTGGTGTCGGGGTCTTGGAATCCGCGTGCTAACGGGATCTTTGATAAAATACTACATATGGCACGCTAGTTGCCCTTTCGTATTGAACGACAGCGGATCAGTGGAGATTGAAGTGGGGGAGCTTGGCTATCGAGTTTAAAAGCGAAGGTTGTTAAAGCAGATTTTATAAAAGGAAGCTTCTACGCTGTTAGTTTCTAGATACGTATGTCTCATGATTTGAATCGATCTCTTACGTTTGTTAGCCAGCCGATATAGTGGTTTCATGATACCGTTTCGATTTAAATTACCGCGCAAAGAATTATATATTCCTAAAGTCAACCCCTCACATTAAGAAGAGCAGGTTGAAAGGATCCTAGGATATTCTTATACTAAGTAGGTTTTGCATGAGATAGCCTGTCGTGTCAGGGAAGGCATACTGACCCGCTTCAAGAATCCTAGCTACAAAACGTCATGGCGACCCTACTCCACTCCAGATGCGAATCCCCAGGGTGCGACAAGTTTGAAAGCCTCACCGCCTGCGACTACTGCCAATACATATATTACTGCTCCTATGACCATCGACGGTCTCACCTCTCTCAACACAAAGAATTGTGCACAGAACTAGCGACAGCAGCCTCGCGATATCGCGCCGAACATCGAAAACTTAAACGATTCCCTGGAAATAAGAAATGTCCTTCTCGTCCGTTTGAAAATGCGATAGGACGCTTTACAGAATTTCCGGAAACTCTGGAGTATAGAAATAGGAAACGAACTTTCGTTGAAGTACTCCTAAAGGCAGGAACAAAAGAAGCACTGGAAGCTTGCGTCGAACATGGCCTGGAAATGCATAGACTTTGCTGGAATGGCACATCTGTCTGGCTACGAAATCAAACACCGCTGTTCATGATCATGCTGGGAAGAGATCAAGACGCATACGATTTCAGCAAATGGCTATTCATGGATGATGAAGACCGCGATATCTACGCCACCGACGCCATCCACTACAGCCGCAAGGATCTAGAGGACATGGTACCATTTAACCTTGTGGATGGGAAATTGGACTCAGAGATCTGGGAGACAGTTCAAGATCCGTTCGAAGCTCTGGATTTTATTCGTAAGAAAGTACCGAACGAGTATTACTGTCTTAGCATGATCTTGGTGAAGATTATGTTGCTACAAGATATGAAGGATCTCGAAAACGCCAGATTATTGGAGAAATTACCCATCGTCCGAAAGAACGAAGACATCTTTGACTTAATTCAGGATCAAATTCCAACCACCGAAGTCTTCAGAAGAGATACCGCATTACGGACATTAGACCGAGAGGACTTTGATGATTTAAGAGAACTTCTCGATCAACATATCAACCAACTCTTCGTGCTAATTGGAGGCCAGAAATTCCACTTCTGGACGACTCTGATCAAACGTGGCGGAACAGATTACCGTCAGTCTGACGAAGCGTGGTATAAAGTGTTTGATAAGCTACCAGGAGCTATGCAAGTTATCGAAAGTAGATTGGAGATGGCTAGAAAAGGTGATCAGAAGTTGTTAAAGTTTTGCAACTGTACTTACCAAAAGTATCAACGCGGAGAGGTAAACAAGGGACACGTTTCTTGCTATGCTGGGCGATGCTTTTTTGGTAGAAAAGCGGAAAGCTATTTTGTGGGGTAATTAATATCAGGGTGTTTTCGGGCTCTCATATCAGATTCCTATTTGCAAAGTTCGTTGGAAGCAGGTGTTCAGGGGGTTTGTTTATATTTTCTCGTACTGTCAAGCATTGGGGTTTTCTTCTTCCGCGTTCTTCTCTATAATCTTTGTAATCCGATCCTCGCATACAGGGGTTTCGAAACCATCATTCTGTCGTCAAAACATTTCACCTTCAAGTCAAATCGGTTAAATAATAGCGATAATCAAAGCTCTCTAGTTTCATCTTAACAGTTTATGCAATTACAGTGTTTGCTCCCTGGTTATTGTAGAAGATGCCTTTTGAGCAACACCTATAATGTTGCATTTTAGCTCCGTTGTCGTTCTCGTTCGTATCCTAAGATTCATGGACGGATTAATCTCACTTTAAGTGTAATTCGAAAATCACATTCTGGCGTGTAAATAATAATGATGTAGACGCGCGAAGTATTCCCGGGTTGCTTACATATATATCAATTAACCTCGAGTGGATTTATATTACACGGCTATATTTCAAGCTCAATACATTGCTACAACACAACTTGCTGGTTGCCATCAAATCCTTGCGAAATACAAGGACAAGACGGAACCGCTACATATAAACGAGCCGATGCCTGGTGCTTGGTAGAGTCGGCCAAGGCTGCATGCAGGACTTAGCGGGATCCAACCCGAGATTCATTCTACTGATGGAAAACTCCATAGCTTTCGAAACATTGTTTCTTATATATGATTCCTGGTGGTATCCAGGTACATCCGGTACCTCGCAGAAGCCCGAATAACAATCCAAATTCAAAACAAGTGGAGATCTGTGGAACTTCCTCCTGCATGGAAACTTGAGTTACCTGGCTCCCGTAAATAATCCTTCGCTACGGCCTGATCTTCCGCTTCGCGTTCCACTCCCTTTCTAGATTGGCGGAGGCGGAGGCGGAGGTGCACCAATCAAATGTCAATAGAGGTTAAGTAAAGTTATAAACTTCCGAGAGATTTAAAGTATCCATTGGCCAGGTCAGGTTCGATCTGCAATGGAAGGTTGGCAGGGTGCTCCGCCTCAAATGTTACCTGTAAATTCCACGCGAGTAGATATATTAGCTATGGCGAATATTGGTTCCCGGTTATCTAGCTAAGCATCTTATTAATATATGAACACCCTGGGAACGTGCCTCTACTTGGAGCATACAAGATTCAAGGCGCGAAATATCGTCCGCGGACTAATAGCGGGCCTTTTATTAAAAACCAAGACGGACGATATATCTAACTGTCTATCGGGAGAAATATAACTGGCAATTTCTTATTCTGAAAGTCCACCTATGAGGCTTCATGGTTTCACATCATATCGGGTTAACCTCAAAGATTTTGCAAAGCATGGCGGGCCTGAAGCATCCCCAAAAGTCTACGAGATGGAACTTAGAAGTATATATACTGCGATCCCTTCCTAAAATGATGCCGTTTGAACACCAACCCAGTAGAATATTCAGTCGGTATAGCCCATCAAAATATACCAAGGCCATAATCTAAGTTCATTAAGAACAGTCTCACCAAACCAAAATAAAAGATTTCAAAATGAAGCAAGTTTCCGCCGCTCTATTGGTGCTTGCCGCTGCTGGCACGGTCAATGCCCAAGCCCAACCTTTTGCCCAATGTGGTGGCTCGGGATGGACTGGTCCTACTACGTGTGTCGCCGGATGGACATGCCAATCCTCCAATGAGTGTAAGGCTAAGTTAAGATCTAGTAGAAGTTATATATCGTGTTCAAGCTAATCGAGATTTAGTTTACTCGCAATGCGTTCAGTCTGCTGCAGCAACTACAGCTACGACCACAAAGAGCTCAACCACAAAGAGCTCTACGACTAAAACTACCACTACGAAAAGCGTTACGACTAAGTCTACAACTCTCGCAACTACCAAGACTAGTAGCACCAAAACTAGCGCTTCCAAGACCACGAAGACAAGCAAGACCTCCGCTTCTCTAACACCACCTACCAATCTCCCTGCATCCGCAGGTTCCACCGCTGTCCCAAGTCCCATCATTGTAACAGGCGTATTCGATGGTGGAATGTTGAAATATGATAGAAACCCAAATACGTGCGAGGGACAAACCGAAACTGATGAAGCCGCCGCTATGTTCATCATCGAAGCTGGAGGCACTGTTAAAAATGCTATAATCGGTCCAAACCAGGGCGAGGGTATCCACTGCCGTGGCCCATGCACAATCCAGAATGTCTGGTATGACTTTAGAGAATCCAGCCCAATCTATCTTCAATAGTGATAACTTCTAACTCTAATTTTTTTTAGGTGGGAGGATGTCTGCGAGGATGCTGCCACTTTCAAACAAACTTCTGGAGACTCCTATATCATTGGTGGAGGCGCTTTCCACGCTGCCGATAAGATTTTCCAATTTAATGGACGAGGAACTGTTCATATCACCGGATTTTACGCAAAAGACTATGGAAAGGTCTCCCGCTCCTGTGGTGACTGTACTAATAACGGCGGACCGCGAAACTTTGTCATTGATGGTGTGACTGCTATCGACGGTGGTCCACTTTGCGGTATCAACAGCAACTATGGGGATACTTGCAGGATTTCCAACTCTTGCCAGAGCAATGGAAAGAACTGTGACCGTTATGAGGGCGTTGTTAAGGGTAATGGGTCTACGAAAAAGATTGGAAGCGGTGCAGATGGTATTAGCTGTTTCGTGGACACTTTCACCACCAACTGCTCCTAGAAACTTCGCAACCATCATAGATGCTGTAAAAGTTGGCTTCTTGGCGGTTTCATACCCATGTATATTGATCGCCGACAAAAATCCTAGTTGAAATTGTACACGTAGTGCTTTATTTGAATATGTTTTGTAAATAATCAACTTTTTTATAGTAATTTTGGTATATAAATTGTAAATCTCCGTTATATTAGGACCTAACGATCTATACCCATACGCCTCGTATTAAAGAATATATTACATGTAGACAAAATTGATAAAAACATGCTTATCTATCAAAGGGTCATTAAAATAAAATTATTATTTCGCCTGAATTAATGGCACTCGGCCCCAAGAAAAGAAGGAATCCAAAATGATACGCCAGTCTTGCGAGGACCTCTAATTCCATATCCTTACTCCAATGTTTAATTTGTTAGTAAATATTATCAATACTCGCGTAGCCTCTCCGTATTAAGAATATCTGTAATTTTCATGATACTCTGTCGTCGAGGCGACATTGTTCCATCGAAAGAAGATCTGGACGACGAAGATGCTGGGTGGTGAATTGATGGATCGTAACCGTATTCTTCTGGATACGAATGATCTCCCATTCTGTATCCCCCAAATGCGTCTCCATGGTCTGGAATGTACACAGAATTTCTCCTGGTCTGGCGAGGACTTGTGTAGCCATCTTCTGGGTAATAGCCCGATTGTCTCCTTGAACTCGGCCGCGAGGAAGGAGCCGATATTGGTAGCATCCCACCCGGGCTCTCGAGATCTACGGATACACTTCGGCGGTCTGTCTTTGTCCGGGACACTTTGTTCATCAAGGCGTGATTTCCGCGTGTATGGTTCATGATGAGCCATCGGATGTAACTCTTGAGATACTGGCGCTCCTGTATGATCCGTCTGATTTCATCTTGTGACTCAATTGCATCTATCATGCGGGATAGATGCCCCTCTTCGATGAATGAAGATTTTTGGAACCTGTCCAGGCCGTGGCACGCTGTGTAGTGTGTGCAGATCAGGGATACGATTTTCTACAATATAAAGTGGGTTAGCGACTGGTTCTGCTTCATTGTATAAAAGCCCCACTAATCGAGAACCAATATCTTGGTAAAGTATTTCTTGGGTACGTGTAGTAATTACCTTTGTTCGGTGCCAGTGTTCTGAATATGGTATGCATAGATACTCTCGGATATCGCCAGCTGTTTCATTTTTGAGGAACCGTTCGAAATAGGAAATTTCTTTGGCTAGATCGTCTTGTCGGGCTTGGGTTAATGGTTGTACGAAAATCGTCCGCTCGAGCTCCTCGAGGCTAGGTCTTAGATTTGTAGAGCTCATTTTGTGGTAAACTTATGAAATCTTTTCTGGTGGGAGTGGTATAATTGTGAGACCACAGGTTTCGTAATATATAGTGGACGATAGTAGCTTAGATGCGACAAAGATAGATTTCAAAGGGAACTCGAGGATATTATATATAGCCAGAACAAGAGGTTTGAAGCTTCGCACAAAACCGGCCCAGGACCAAGGATTGGGGTGAAATATAACCCCGGCGCCCAGGAGGAGGAGACTAAGATGGAATGCCCGATTTCATATTGGGCTATTATTTAACCCCTTACAGCCACTTACGTCGAAGCTAAGCAGGCTGGCATGTAATGCACTATATCTGCATCGACTGGCAGATCTTGAAGCCCTATCCGCAGACAAGCGAAATGGCGCTAAACTTTAGGCCCGTCCCGTGAGATCCAACTACAGCAGACAGCTTTACCACAGGCTGCTGAAGGAGAGATCGCCCTGCAGTGCGAGATGAAGTCAGGCAGGGTCAAAGGGACCGCCTTGTTGTATCAGCCAGTCAACGGTTATAATTCGAAGGCCGATAGACAGCAGGGAACCCACCATGTTTCCAAAGCTTACCACCCCTGTCGATATTTGGTCTAGAACCCCAACACATTGCACTTTGACTCTCTATCGACAACCAGCAACCAAAAGGAAAAGAATGCTCTTGGTGTATGTACTTGTGTATGTACTCCACATGCAATGTGGGCTTCAAGCGATAGATCGATCTTGCAATTGCAAAATCGGTGGGGATTATCTGCAGCAAGGTCTTTGCCTTAGTCCAGGGAGAAAACTCTAGGGCTTTGTGAAAGACACTGCATGAACTCGGTAACTCGATTGAACGATTACTCGTATATATCAATTTGATGCCTTCATTCCAGACATGACAAGAAAAGGCCTTAAGGGTGTTCTCCTGAGGGTATTGTATCGCCGGCTTCATCCCTGGCACTCATTAAATCAGGCTCTGGCGTCTTGAGTCGGTTTCAACGGCTTCACTCTCCCAGACCTATCCTGGATGACCATTGTTATTTATCAGCTGATATCCTGCATACCACCCGGTTACCCGCCATCCCGTCTCTCAGTATTCTGTAATTTTTCTTTTTTCCCGAGACCTGGATTTTGACGCTGCAAAGGAATCTTTGCATCGATACATCTGCGAAATGTTGGTAGGCGGTGCGAACAGACACACACACATAACAAACAAACAAACAAACAAACAAACAAACACTTTAAATCAACTTTGCAGATATCAAAAATTATATCACATATTTGCGAAATTATTGCACCAGAATCTAACCTTATTGGATAAGGAAGGAAATATCCTTACATGACAAAGAATCCCTGGCAGATGTCTTCGATACGCACGCGTCTAACTAGTTAGTGACAGCTCCCCAAATTTTCCAATTTACAACCTCTCACCTCCTCTTATGCGAAAAAAAAAGGTGTATAGGAAGTATGTGCGCCACTCCTGCATCTAGAAGCTGTAGCTGTAGCCTTTCACAGGGGGCCTTGTGCTTCTCCAAGCTTCGTTGCCTTGCCTGGCAATCTCAGACCAGGGTACGATCCCGATTCGGTTCAGTCACTGAGGCAAGGGGGCCGCCCAAGATTGCGGGAAAACATCAACTATCAATACTGTAGTTACCCAGAAGCGGAACAAGTCTAAAGGTTGCAGAGTGGAGCCTCCCTTCAGCCGGATCAGGTTGTCTATCACCCAATTCGCAAAGAAACCCATCCTCTCCCGTTCGGATTCTGTGTTGTGGCTAGAAGAGTCCGTGCTGAACCTGCATCGATCTCAAGAAACCCGAACAGGCTCCAAGATCGGTAGATGGTATGTCATATCACAAAGCACCCGAAGTTCGCCGATGGCCAACAACCTGCTTGCTAGCGGTTGTCAATTCTCCTTCACTTGCGTCTCTCCTTGGACTAAAAATTTTCTCGTTATTTTTCACTTGAGGTTATGCAGGGTGTTATTAAATTCAAAACATTTAAAACATTAATTTGGACCTAACTGGAACTAAATTTGGACCTTCTTCTACTGACCACCATCGTTTAAAATCATTAACGCTTAATTATCTCAGAGAGAGAAGCGTCACTGCTAGGGTGCTCAGTCGGAGAGACAACCACTAATTTTTGTGTAGAACTTCCCGGTAACTGGAGACCATGGAAAATTGAAATTGTGGTTCCAATGAGAAAACCCGCTTCTAGAATTGGATAAGATATCCTTCACAATACGGGATAGTTAGCATTGTTTGACGACGTTAAGTAATACGTTTATGAAACGGGTAGCAATAAATAAAGGAAATACGAGACTTTTGATACAAAATTGCTGGATTCTAACCTATATATCGCAAGTACTTAATTAGGCGAGGGAAAAAGCATTTCTAGTGGGCTACGGACATGAAGGTGGTAGATTTTGCATATATTCTTAACAGGGGAACTATCTTTAGAAAGAAGCTGCATATACAAATGTTACACAAAAAATATAGCTTACATTCCCATACTTTGTGACTTTGAAAATTCGTAACCTGGAGATAATTTAAATCCAGGACCTTTACCCATGTCTACGGTGATCTATGTGTTTAAGTACATTAAATATACTCCATACGGTGAAAATACGCCTTATCCGATATGCATATACGAACGCTTTTGATGCAATACCTCGGTCTCCTAGCCAGAGGACTGACCGCGGGTTGGTAAGCCAACCCTTGCAATCTCGTAGCTGTCTGGTCTACAGCTACAAGTCTGTTTCCCCTTTAATTATACCAGCCATCTGTGAATTTTGATGACGGATATATGTCTACGTTTAGATCTAGGTGTGTCAACCCATCCTCGGTCATTTTGGTACCGTAGACGAGCTTTGATCTGAAAGCTCGAGAAATCTCATCGCCAGAGGCGATCGTACCATAGTCCCCAATGGTATCAAGAGCAGCTACATGAAGCGTTAGCAAGGTGGGCTACATTCGTGGTCGACGGTACAAAACTTACGCCGCAAGAGCCGAGCAGTAGAGATATATGAGCCGTCCTTCACAACGACAGAATTCGAGTACCAAAGAGCTAACGCGGAAAAGATGACCTGGGCCCCGAAGAGGCCGCCAAGAAGTGCTTTTTCGCGCAGAAAGTATCAGTTATCTGACCTAAAATAGCAATAACAAAAAGGACAGGAGAGTTAAACTTACCGTACAATGCCCACCATTTAACAGTCAACTTGCTACCTTGGTACGGACAGTGGTCATCATATACAAACTGTCTAGGGTTAATTTGATCTAATGAAGCGATAACTCCTACTGAAAATCTCGATAAGAGATCTTCCATAGCGGTCTGGTTTCCGTCTAGGTAGATACCGGCGCCAACATTATCGCGGTAATGGAAATAAGACCATTTGTTCTCTGTCTTCTGTTAGATTTTTGTCTTACATTTTTTATCTCAAGGTCTACTTTTGAGGAAAGGTTTTACTTACTATTAACCCATCCTCGATTACCGATAGCCCCAGCAGCAATCCTGGCCTGTCTATCTGTGAGAACATGATTGTCGACTTTCGCGTTAAAGACCGGCCCAACCTCTACTACACAGTCGTAGAAGTATCCAATATCTCCAACAGTCTCATTGGTCCAATCTTGAGCGGCGCCTGTTAGCTGAACCACATCAAGGTTACGGCAGCGATCGCAGGTTGTGTCAGTTATAGGTGGTAAAGCGTATGTCGTAAAGTTGGCAAAAAGTTCTTGCAACGTCTTGGACCGGGTTGCGTTTGCTTCGGGGTTCCAGTACCAGAAAGTATCCAGTTCGCTCGTAATGTTCTGGATCTTGTAGGAAGTACAATTTTGATCAGTCGTGATGAAGCGGTCGGTGCGTACACTCAAACCGCCATAGTAATTGAGATCGTGGAACTTTAGGTAGGCAGTGATGATTTCAGTCAGTATATATTCATTTATATAATAACTAAAGAGCTGGGGTGTGGTTTCTTACATGATATTTCCATGAACCGTTGTTGTATTGTTCTAGCCAATATTCATCATTTGGCAGATCATCACTAGCCTTCCCTTTCTTGTAACTGAAAGAGCTGATCCCGTATAGATTTGCCATGAATGATTCTGTGCTTAATCCTCCTCCCGACATTGTAGCGTTATCGAGAGAGTTGGTATCGTTGTTTGGGTAGAAATGATCCATGTCTGCAATAGAGACCATGCCCAGGCGGAGGCCAAGATCGTCCGAGTCTTCGACACTACCGTATACCTAGGAGTTAGCGCTGAATAAACACGATCTTGAGAATGCGCCATACCTATATGATAAACCAAGGAGTGCTATCGCGATGTTAAGGAACTATGCCAAAAGGTATTAGCCTCACTGAACTGGTACTAGATAGGATAAAGCTAGAAAGATTGGACGTACACAAAGTAAACCAACCCAGCTAAAGCATATAATTGCTTTGAGTAGCCATCTTGTCCCCGGGGTACCATGTGTTAAAGATCTTATTCCTAGTTTAACACTCGATCTTAAAGATCCGAGTCCGAGAATCAAATTAATCTAGCGCCTGGAATTAGCAATTCGCCTTGAATAGAGATTCTTTAGTGATTAATTAGAGGCTAGCCTACATCTGTTAATTTGTGCGCGCCTGACGCAAGGACTCGCCATCTTGCCATCTCAGCTAGCTCCTTAAATGCAAGCTAGATAGGATATCTGTTAGTGATGCAATCTCTACTTTGGTCATTTCCATATAGATATCGATTGTTAATACGTACCAACAGATGAATGCCAAACAACAAAAACAGCAAAACCGACAAGCTGTTGAAAATGTATTTATGATTCTTGTCCATAACGTGGCGTCTTGAGAACAGTACAAATAATAAGATAATCGCACCAACAAAGATGAGCGTCCCCAGAACCCGAAGAGCGGTTTTCCAGAATAACCTGTGGAGCTGCTTTGTTGCGCTGTGCATCCACACACCCCCCTCATTTGCGCCTACATCCTCAATGCGATAACATTAAAACCATATTCCAATATTCCATAGTTGCAAATAGGGCCCTCGCACCTTTCCCGTATATTGTTTGAAAGTCCGATATAATCTCGTTGCTGCTGTTTACTGGTAAAGTCCACATGCTCGCCGTTGACCCTCGTTTTTCTTTACCATGCCTAGATTCGTGGAGCTCCGGTGCCGGCGGAGTGGGGATATCTTGTTCAGGCGGTGAACCTGTTCTGAAATGGTGAAGTTTCTGCGAAGGGGAATCAGGTTCGTCATCCTGTAGTCGCTGCCAGCCAGAAGACATTATGATTTTGTGTGAATACGAGCTTGAGTGTTGTTATGAAGATGGTAGAAAATCGTGGTTGGTTATAGTATGACCAGCTGGCCAGGTACTAAAGGATTGTTATATGTATATCTAACGTACAAGCAAAGCTCAGCATGCTATGAAAATCAAATCAACTTTGCGTAGCAAGCGCCGGGCAGTGTTTCATCTACGGTATCTGCTAGAATAAAACCTAAGATTGATCCGTGTCTTGTGCCGCACCCGAGCAGATGCTGACATTCTTGAGCCTGAGTCAATCATGTTGTCTATTGCTTATCTGTATAAGGAGGCTCAACGCTGCAAAGCCTAGTTGAATATTGGGATGACAGGAGCCGAAACCCCTAATTTGGGTGTAGCAAGTGGGTCCGGCTACAGCAAGAATTCCGAGCTTTGGATGTATGCTTTTCTAGTTATTGAGTAGAGCCCCACCTTCGCCGTCAGCGATTGTGAAGGCAGCGATGGTGCTAGAGACGGCCCGACTGGAAAAGTTTCACCTGATATCTTATGGTACCTGGTATGCGACAAAAAAGTGTGGTAGCGTCGGCCTGTTTGCCCTGCTCGCGGGTAATCTCACCATGGCATATATCACGCGCTCATTGTTTTGAAATGTTGTTTGCTATTTGAGTTATGAAATCGGTGTTTATGACTTCAATTTTTATGACGGCGACGGGACAGTCTTAAAATAAGAACATCCGCGCCACAATCATCGTACCAGCCTCACAAACTGTTTACAACTTTCGAAAATGCGAATGCGTTGAGGGGGAGTCTCGTATTAGTCTAACTTTTTTGAAGTGGAGTCGACTCATCCTTTGTCTCGGGGAACGTATCCTCGAGCGGGGAGGCTTCCTCTTTGAGACTAGGAAAAATTCGGGTCTTCACGGCACTCAACATGCAACAGGGTTTTGCAATGGAGACACTGATCCATGTCCTCGGACCTCAACTTGTGCATGCAGGCTCCTTTGCCTTCAAAAGACGATAAAATAGAGGGTCCGAGATGTCAAAACTTCTCCAGTTTTTAATATACATACACAAATGCACATCTCAAAATCTTGTACCTCTAGGTAGCCAACGTTGAAACCTTGAAGAAAAATTAAATTTGGATAATAATACGTAAAAATAAAAATAAAATATTTTAGAAATAAGCAAAACTAAGTATTAACAAGTTATTCGTAAGCATTTCATAAGTGAGTCCAAACCGAGAAAAGCGCTTTTTCGCGAGGAGGCCTAAGCGCTTCAGCCTCGATTTGAAGGCCCTGTCTCGGTAACCATATGTATTTACACAGCGGGCCAAAAAGCGCCCAAACAATAGCAATCACAACGCCGCCTAATACACTTTCTAACTTTGCCTAACAAGTCCCACCGGTTTTTTTTTATTTGGGCAGTGTAAAGATTAAATAGAATACTATTGCATATTGTGAAAAAAACAAGAAGCTTGCTAAAATATTGATTCGTTAATTAACCGCCCTGAGAAGGAGCGAGGTCGTTCCCATCCTCCTTCGATTCTGTCTCCGTATTTGCAGACGCCGCCCGCAGCGAATCTTCGTTATAACGCGGCGGCAAATTTGGTGCCAAAGACGACTGATCATGTTCGGCGTCGAGGTGATTGGCTGTTTGGTATGTCGCTCTCTTTTCTTTGAGTTTCGATGTCCAGGTCTCCATGAACTTAACCAGAGGTGCATAGTAGTAAAGATTCCCTACAATGACCGCTGCGCTGACCTCTCTCGCCATCCAGATCGTGTACTCAGCGTTGAATTTATTTCCTCCTGGGTTCTTTGTGTTTTGCCAGTGGATTAGTCTGATGCGAGAAAATAAACAGGCGATTATGCTGAATATTCCAAGCCCGAGAATGGCCATAATGCAGGCTCTTTTGAGGCGCGTGACTCGTAACTTCCAGATCATTGGGATTGGAATAGCTAAGACAAAAATGTCGGACGACAGATTGAAAACGAGTACAGTTATATGATGCGGAATAAAATTATAACAACTTAGATTGTCTACAGAATCCGATATATGTTAGCAACATACTAGATGGGTTTCAATGTTTTCGTATATAGGCGCGCAAGTATACCGTTCAATAATGTAAGTGTCCAGTACGCTTGGACAGGATGGCACCAAGCTGTAAACTTGAGCACGATGATCATAAAGTAGCCGAATATCGTGTACACAGCTGAAGCCTTGATAAACAGATTGGTTCGTCGATATTTCCTAAATATGTGTTTAGAGATGGTTAGGGGAGGTCAAAAGAAAGGGATTTAGAAATGATAGCATCTAGATGGGTCAAGAACTCACGTAAGATGATGATACACGATCAACAGGCAAATTTTAACAATATATTGGGTTGTAATATTCAAAACCTCACCAAAGAGGGCCATGAGCGCATACGAAGACCAGCGTTGCTGGTCTTCCAGACTCATTTGTAAACTTGTATTGATGCGGCGACTATCAGGCGGTAACTGGGAAAATCCATGCCGACTTAGATTCATCAGTGTTATTGTAACGGTATAAGAAAACTATAGTTGACTATCTTCAGCAAGATGCAGTATTTTGCGAGGGTGGTGTCCGAATACTCGATTCTAAATAAGACGTGTATATTTGGAGTACGGCTACTTACCATAGCAATTATCATAAGCCAATCCGGAGCGTCGAAGTTAAAGCCTCTACTTGAAAATCTCAGTATACTATTTATAAATATATGTTAACAACTGTATTAATTTTTCCATAAATTTGCGAAACACGAAAATAGTTGAATATCGTGACATACAACCGACCGATAGCCACCGTCATCGCAATACACCACCATACTACGAGTTCTGGTGTTACGTTGACCACCGGACGAGCCGTTAGGGGTAGAGTGTTGTCGGCCATTTCGTTTTTGATAATATGGGGAAATGTTGAGTGCGCTTTGACTTCTAAGGGGCATAAATAGGCGGGATCGACTCGGTTCCGAGGGTCATGATTCCCCCATCCCCGCGATACGTTTGGGTACCGAAATATTTTTCAAAAGCCGTATATACGTATACTTTGTAAAGAATATGAATCGGTAAAGAAATAAAGTCTGCGCGAGAGGGCATTTCTTCCATCATATATTCTGCTAGCCAGGGCTGGAAGAGCTGTTTTGAATCTTAACGTAAGCTGCCTAACTGCAACGGGGGAAGGATATCCAAACCCAAGCTCAGAGCGGCGCTGCCAAGCCCGCTTTGACCAGTCGAGAGACTAGCTTTGACCAAACCGAATATTGTGATAGGAAATTTAAATCTAGATCAACAATAGCACTCATGGTGGCACAGAAGCGGTCCAGTTAAAGTTTCAGAACCATGGTATTGGAGGTGGTCAAAAAAGTATGGTCAAATTAAGCGACAAATGCAGAGTAGACCCACGTGTGGAGTAGGTGATCTACGGAGACAAACTTCAGACGGGTAGGACGTAGGATATATACGATTTTTCTTTTGGCAGAATATGTACAGTTTAAATAAGTTCATCTAAAGTTTCAAACCTCGAGGTATCTACAAAATATGAGTTCGTATGAAATCCGCAACAAAAAATGTAAATGATATGGTCTAAATGGATGTCACGCGACACTTACAAGGATTTCGCTTGAGTTTTGACCAAAGGGAACTTGGCCAAGCCTATTGAAACTTACAAGCACTGGCTATAGTACGGGTTAGAATACGTGCAAGTACCTTGAGCACAAGTTGTAGGACCGGTCCAATCTAGTTAAAATTAGTAAATCAACGAGAAACATTTCTTAGAAGCCGGGGAACCTACTAGCGCCGCCGCACTGGCCGTACAGTGGGGAACCTCCCGTCGACCTTAACGTAATCGCAGTTATTAGCTCCTTTCTTTAAAAATAGGGTAACTTGACGTCACGACGTATCAAGTAGCATTCTTACCCCGTTGTAGTTGCGCGAGCAGTCGTGATGGTGGTGGCCGTGCGAGAAGTCGTAGTAACTGTTCGAGATGATGTAGTCGTAGCTCGGGTCGTAGTCGCGGTTGTTCTGGATACGGTCGTTGTCGTCGTTGTACCTCCCGTAATTCCATAGCGGGTCTTGAGGTGCCTCCACCAGTCTCGGACCATCCATCCGTCAAAATCGGTGATAACCGTAGAAGAGCCCGCCAACATGATGAAATTTGTGACGCCGGTTGGAGTCCAATCATAAAAATCTGTATTTTCAAAAAGGAGTCGGTCAGTGCGGTTTCGCGAAGGCAAATATTGGCGAGACATCAACAATCAACAACATACCATCCAAAGCAAAGGTATGTCCCATTTCGTGGAGCAAGATATGGATATTTTCAGTGTTTAGATTAGACATAAAGTATTCTTGGCCAATTCGCTGACCCCTATATAATTACATCGAATTAATAATTTCGTTTATTTTGGGATTTAAAGCCACGACTTACCAATCCCCACCAGCACCACCGCTAAAGCCGTCGGTAAGCCAAAGGCTCTGGTCGTAGTGCCTAGATGCACCACCAGGGCACGAACCGTAGTTTCCATCTTGATGGAAAAATCGTCCACATCGTGGGTCACACTCAGGAATACCACCTTGAAAAAGAAAGATTTTATTTTTAGCCTTAACACAAATACTCTGTCACTAGACAAAGGCTTCTTTGAGCATATGGCTTTCAAAGAAACGCATTTTCAAAAGATTAGCTGACATACCCGAATCTTTAGTGGTGTAAACATCGTATCCACTAGTGGAACCTTGAAGCTGGCTGGTACTCTTAACGGCGTACCCAACGATCTTAACTGGAACGCTGCTGTATGGGAAACCGTCAAAGCCGACCAACCAATCAATCCATTTCTTCATGCTGCGCTGTAGCGCGATGAGGATCTGGGCACGCTGGGCCTCAGTTAGAGTAGCAGCAGAGTCCCATCTAACGCAAAAGTTGAGCGATCCTCCATTGGCCGCGACCTGGTCGAACCCATAGTTTTTAAAGCCTAGGGCATTGGAATAGGTAGCAACTTCGTGATCCCAGACTTGTTGGAGTGGCAGAACCAAGTTAGATGGTCTAGACAGACTTGGTTAACTTGGTTCTAAACGGTGCATTATGATATCTTAGAGATAAGACACATCATGAAGACTTACGGATTCCAGGTTGACTGCCTCGCCACAAGTTTCTGGGGCATAGCAGCCGCAAGCGCCGCAAGCCCAAGGGTGAGGACAGCACTTTCTTGGAGAATGCGACTGATCTGCATGATGGCAACTATGTATGATTACTTTCTCAAGCACTGCTTAGAGTATAATAGACAAGATGAATAGAAATTGAACCTCTTTAACTCTGGCCATGGAAACTGAAAGATAAGAAGATTGAAGGAACAGCGAAAGGGTATAAATAATTAAGAAACAACATCCCGTCTCCAAATCATTCGCCATTTTGGCGCAATCAGTCAATCAATTATCCGAACTCCGTCCTGCTCGCGCTCGTGATAGTGCACACTAGGGAGAAGCTTCGGATCTGGCATAATCCGAGCCTTCGATATGCCTGGTCTGTTGAGAGTGGTAGATGTATTTCTCCACGCTTAAAATGTAGTTCTCATTCATAACATGTAGCCCTGGGGGGGCTGTCAAGTCGCTTACAGGCGATTGCTCCATGGATGACATCCTTTTGCATCTTTGGGTAGCCAATCGGGTGCCATTCCCGCTTAAAACTTCTCACCCCGTTCGGTACTGCCCTTCAAGATTCCATGGACTGTAGAATTATCCAAGAATCAGATAAAACCGACAAGCCTGGTTTTCTCGGATGTTCTGGATCTCTCCCGTGAATTAAACTTGAATTTATAGATTCGGACTCTCAAGCACCGAGGGAAAAGCGTCTAGTCAAACCTTCCTGCCGACGGACGGACCACAAATTTGCGCTTTACCATCAACTCCTTAATCCTGAATCCTGGATTTATATTCGGATCAAACTAGACTTTTGCTTGTAATTATACCTTAAGGAGTGTTGTTCGAAACGTCGAAGAAAGTCAAAACTAAACTTTACCGGGATCTTGCCTCATCATTCGTTCTTCGGGACGACGGGACCGTGGTTTTCGTACAGCAATCCCTCAAAATTTAGGCGGCGAAAGGCGAAACGAAACCTGGCAGTTCTTAGGCTAAAGTTAACAGGGCAGAAAACACCACGCGAAGTCCAACCAACCAACTTCGCGCGTATAATACCTATCAATGTTACCTCATCCGGTATGAAAATACGGTCGACAAATGCGATTTAGATACGAAGGGTGGCATTCGAGTAATAACACTACTACTATTATTATTACTAAAATATAGCGCTCGCTTGATGTTCGACCTTTATCAGTCCGTATAGGTAGTATTGAAATTCTAGTTTCGGAATCTGCCTAAATACTTAGGTATTTAATATCGTAATTCTAGTGTTGTTGGCTGGTTTAGATCAATGTGTTGTTTATGTTGTAACAAACATGCCTAATCAGGATGCAACACATACCAACATCCATTATCAAACAATTTGGCAGCCATCCAAAATTCTTCTGCGAAACGAACCTTGAACGTAGGTGATTGCATCAACGACAGTCTCGACTTTAAGAAGGCAAGTTCATTCCTGCCAATGAACGTTTTACGCCTTCCCCGATCTTGGGCGTCTCCATTCGCTCGTGTTTATTATGGTAAGGACCTCGCCCCAACCTTCTCAAGCGCTCTTTGGTCAATCAATTAACAAGTATTCATGCAGGCACAACCCAGAGAACAGCTCTTTCCTCCCCGGCGGCTGCGATACACACCGGGGAATTAAGCCCAGAGTCGCAAATTTTTCAATCGCGATCCTTGTCCACGGATGCGGCCCCATCTACGGATGCACCTTTAGCCATGGATGCCACATTCGCCAAAGAATCGTCAAACGAATCCTCGACAGACACTATTCCTCGCTCCTCTCCCTCCTCAATTGCGGCGTACCTCCCGTATCAGGTCGAGTTGTCAAAGAGTGGCAATCTCCCTATCTACCAAAAGCATTTGAAGAGCGGGGTAGTAGAGCTGTCGTATATCCGTAAGGTTAAGGGTGACCGAAATGCGCTAGTACAAGACTTAAGCAAGTACCTCGATATACCACTATCTGCTATCAGGATAAAGGAACCATCTGGATTCCTTGAGGTTAAAGGGAAGCGCATGGCAGAGATCAAAGAATTTCTTAGAAGTAAGGGCATAGTCGAAAATTACGAATCGCGCATCTTGAATTCTACCCGAACCAGTTTTCAAAAACAGCCTCGGCACAGACGTGCTCCAAAATAATATTGAATGTACAATAATACCAAATAATCCTCATAAGTAAACAAATGACCATTGGAGATCAAGCAAGTGCGTAAACTCGCTATGACGTTGTGAATGAGAGTCTATGGTAAGGGCGAACATTATACACACTAGCGTTAAGATTGCATGATACCGCGAGAGCATATAATGCAGTCTTATAGGACCAATAATCTGGCCAACGGTTTCGATTCACTATCTAAATGCATATATATTTTCGTAATACAAAAGGAATACCATTGTACGCGCGCGAATCTCTGGTTTGGGAAGGGGAGGACTTTTTATACGTAGAACAGAATTCCACTGATACAATCGATGTTTGCAGGAAAAGCTATATGAAATCGGTTATACCTGGCGCCTCGCGTTCTCTATCTCTGTCTGAGGGGATGAAGCCTTCTCCCTGCTCAGCCTCATAAAACCAAGGGTGCAGATTCCAGTCTACTCTATCTCGGGAGCTGCACCCATAATAAATCATGGGGTTGTTACCAGGTGCAACTGTTATGCCACGAAACGGCCTGCCATTATCTGAAGATCGTTTGTCACAACCTTGGTACAGGTTCGTATTCTCCCATGGTTGTATTCTAAGAGCACGAATGGTTAGCTATTTCTAATCTGGATACGAACTCCTCCTTGTGGAGTTAATGATAGGTCGAGCGCATTGTCTCGCAAACCAGACGCTGGACGCAAAGGAGCGCATATGCCCCTCAGGATAACATACTGTGAAAACTGTTCCCCAGAAGTAAGCCACACAACAAATTGCTGGTATTTGTCATCCGGGCTACAATCTCTCATTTGTATGTAGCCTAGCAATCCGTCTTGGAGTTTGAATATCGGCATATCAATTTTATCCTCGGTCGTATACGTCATGCAGAGTCCTGTATATGAGTGTCGAATATTGCCTTTAAAGTAGGAAGAAAATAGCGAATCTTGATTGTAGATAAACACATCGCCGTTCATGAGCCATCGATACTCCGGGATCGGTTGGTTGATTCTGTCATCGTTTCTGCAATCGCGGTTAACACATTGACATGGACCAATCATTGGGCCCCCCTGGCGGCCGCCGTTGTAATAAAGACAACCTCCCCAGTTAGAGAATCCCAACTCTAGATATCAAACATCATCGGTAAGTCCAAAAATATCAAGAGACCAAGGAAGAGCTATGATGGCGGGTAGCTACCTAACATTCCAGACCATGCGTACGGATAGTGACTATTTGTAGATAGTGGAATACGACGCTTTGGACTACTGTCATCGCGTCTAGCCAGAGGCGAGGCTACATGTGATTGTACACTGACAAAGACTAGAAATAATGCTAACACGTTGAACATTATAGTGTAATGCTTTTGCGGCATTTCGGAACGCACTGGAAGGCTGGAAGCTATCGATATTTGTGTTTTTAAAACTGGGGAGCGGGTAAAAATTATGGTAAGGATAGGTTTTGCAGTTGGTCGCAATGAAGTTACAGTTTACTGACTAAAGTGAATTTTAAAGAGGGATAAATATCATGGTTTATAACTCCATGGCTTGTGTGAACAAATATAGTTAATTTTAAGAATAGTTAGCTAAAATCTAACCTTGCACTTAGCCTCGAGAGTTCTGTTGGATTCTGTGGCTAGTTTTGCGTTGGAGTCTTACTTGCTGCTGATCAGGTTGCGGATGGCGAAGGAGGAACAGGTTATGTTGAAAGGTTATATTTAAATATTTACTGTATGGCTAACCACATACTTGTAAATGCAACCCGTATACTACTTAAGTATGTTTTGCAATAATCAACCAACGCATATGCTGCGATATTGTTGTCAGGCATTCGGTTTGCGGACAGATTACAACTCGATAATCTTATTCTTACAATGTATCCTGGCCTGTGATGCCAAACCTTTCGCATCTACTTTTAACAATAATCCAGCCTAGTATAAATTGACCGACGTAATCCTTTTACAATTAAAAATCCAGATCGCAAAGAAGCTGAGACTAGACTAACAACACCATAATACGATCTCTATAACTAGACTAAACTTGTTGTCTCCAAAAAAAGTAACAACCGAAACATCTATCACAGCCTCGCCCCTTCAGTCCGTCTTCTCTCCCTTTCTTTGTCCCTTAACAATCGTCTCAGGATCTTCCCACTTGGGCTCTTAGGGACAACATCAATAAATTCCACTCCGCCTCCTAGCCTCTTGTGTCGAGACTTATGATCCGACACCCATTTCATCAATTCTTGCTTTACCTCATCCATAGGTTTCACCTCTGGATTTAAAACCACAAAAGCCTTTGGTAACTCGCCGGTCTTCTCGTTTGGCACAGGGATAACGGCGCAATCCGCCACTTTGGGATGATTCAACAGATGCCCTTCTAGCTCCGCCGGAGCGACTTGAAACCCACTGATCTTGATCAACTCTTTTAACCTATCTACGATGAACAAATGTTGGTTGCCTGCCGGCGATTTTTTCATCACTGCTTCGTCTCCTGTGCGTAACCACCTGAGTCCGTACTCAATTATAAAGGTTTCGGCGTCTGCTTTTTTGTTGTTTAGGTATCCGAGGACGATGTTATCACCGTTGATGAGCAGCTCGCCAGACTCGTTTTCTCCAACATCTTTGCCTTGGGCGTTGACGATGCGGCACTTGATGCCTGGTAGGAGGCAACCGGAGGATCCGTGCCAGATGTCGGTCCCTGCGGTGAATGAGACAACGGTTGACGATTCGGTCAGTCCTGTACGATTGGTCATTCTGTTAGCTCTCATATTCTATATTTGGCACATAAGGAAAGGTGGAATTACCATAGCCCTGAACAATATCAATGCTGGGATATAACTTTTTCATCTCCAAGCTCAGCTCTTCTGTCATCGGTGCAGCCCCAGTCATGATGTATTCTACAGAAGAGATATCAAACTTGTCCAAAATCGCCTTATTCTTGGCCATCATGATCAACAACGGTGGGACCAAGTATAGGAAGCTGAGTTTGAAGTTCTGGATGCAGCTCAAGAACGACTGAATCTCGAATTTCGGCAAGATCACGGCAGAATTGCCGGCGTAGGGCTCAAACTGGTTGATGACTACCAGGGCATAGATATGAGATTGAGGGAGCAGAGCGAGCACGCTAGTCGGTTTCGAGAAGTCTCGGAAGGATTTAGAGTATTCAACGATTTGCACTATATTAGTAATTACGTTGAAGTGGGATATCAACACTCCTTTCTGTGTTTGATATGTCAGTGTTAGTGACGGTCAATATAGATGTTGGATGAAATAAAATTATTTTTAGACGTACCGGAAGGCCACTGGTGCCTGAGGAATAGGAAACAAAAGCAACTTTTTTTCTAGAAAATCCCCGTTCCCAACGCAGGGGCTCTATTTCATTCAGCGCCTTTCCTTCTTCAATCAGATCATCAAGTGTTTTGAAGGCTTTCGCTTTCTGTCGCATCTCCTCAGTAGTCACCGCATCTGGGATAGACAACAAGAAAATATTCTCTCTCGGAATATTGGCTTCTTTCGCAGCCTCTAGCGCGGTATCCAATAACGGCGCACAAGTGACAAGCGCCTTTGCTTTCGAATCCTTCAGTTGATATGCTAGCTCGCTGGACGAGTAGGCTGCGTTCGCGGGACTGGTTATACCGTTGACCCGGTGGACGGCGTAGCATAGCGTCAAGTAGTCGATCTGTAAACGCAGTTAGAATTCATATATCAAATATATTAAGCTTCGAAATATGGGAAAGCAAGGGCTACTAACACAATTAATACTGAACAGCCCAACGACTTTCTCCCACTCCGAAAACCCAGTCTGTGGGCCGCCCTTGTTGATGTCATCGATTTTCAAAAGGCGCCTGATCGCTCTGGCTGCATATTCGGCCCTAGCTGTGACTTCAGTAACCGAGTGGCTTTTCCCTGTAAGACCACAGACGTATGGCGGATTCGACTTTTCTGGGTCGGCACGTCCGTAGGCAGGGTTGAGGACAAACTCCCCGGCCGGAATGTGATCAGGCAAGTTTGGTTGCTTTGGCACCCATTCTGGTGCCTCGAAGACAATCATTTTGAATGATGCAAAATATTCAATATATTCTAATTGACAAAGGGGATATGACGTCCTTTTTAACGATGCAGCCTTCGATCGCGAGGAGTTCTTGGTTGATTCCAAATGCAGCTAGTCCGAATAATGGATTGGGGATCACGATCCGTTTGGAATCAGGTGACTGTAGAGTCCCAAGTGATTGATGGTAGATAGCTAGAAGCTTGCGGTCGACTTGAATTCAAAACTTGAAAAACTGGATATGTGCTTAAGTAGGATTAACTAGCGACCCTGAAAAACTCTGGTAATTAGTTAGTAAAGTTATTGCGATCGTTGTTTTGTGCCTTGAGCTTGTGCGCCTTCCGTGCAGGGTACCTTCTTTGAGTAGGTAGGACATGTATACACGAAGCGAGCATCTGGGAACCATTCCTAGTGACCAATAAGATATAAAAAATAAGAGAGAAAAAAGAAAAAATTTAAACATGCAAAAATTCAAATATTTAGCCACAAGTTGGAGAGTATTACTTGCCTTTGTGCGACGATGCTCCTCTACTTTAGTATTCAAGTCGCTTAGGAGGAAACTGGAGGGATAAGGAAACACATTTCCGAACTGCTGAGGTTTTGGGGGGGTGCGCGAGCTGCGGGTACTTATAAAAACATCATAAAAACCGGTCCAACCTCTGTCTTCCTCGGCTCGGGGCCTTGGATAATACGCCATCGGCTCAGCTCATGTCTCTGCGCAGGAGTGAGTGGACTGTGCAGTTGGACTAGAACTGGCTGCAACTGGGCTGCAACCTGGAGGTAGGCCGTACGTAGGTCGAGTAAGTAACTTCCTGCTCGGATCTTCACCACCATTTCGAAATCTCGCTTGCCCCAGACTGTGCAGTTGGGTACGTTAGCTATGGCTGGTCCGAAGTTTCTACGCCCCAGCCTGGGCGACATATCAACTGGGGGCTGCAGCAGGGATATGTTCCATCAAAGCTTTATCTCAATTTAACGGCGGCAAGCAAATCGGCATGCAATGTTCGACGTTCGGTTGCAGGCAATTGGGACGTTTCGACAGAGGTCATCGAAAAAAAAAACACCGAACAAAAGCCCCGAGTTTTTCTGGTGTCTCCGTCTCCACTTTTCTTCTGTTTATACCCCAACCGTGAGCAGCGAGCCAGGCCTGAATGGTACTAGCCAAAACGTTAACCCCATCTGCTAACGCGAATTCGCTGTAAAACTGTGGGGTTCAAGACCTCCAACCGTCTGGGCGACGAAAATGCTCACACGTGAATAATCGTTTCGAAAGCCGATCTGGCGGTAAAGATAATTGCGTTTTCATCGAGATTGATAACAAGTCCTGTGATGCGATATTATTAATCGGTGATGAGGCTCGATTGGGCCTTCTTTCGAAACAAACTTGCCGTTATCGGTACATGTAATCTACGTGGCATAAAAGATACGAAGCAACCATGTCGGTTTTTAGACAGCAATTGTCGGGTGAAATCTGTACATGTAATAAATTGGTGCAGGTTGCTCAATTGGAATGCCAGTTTTCTTGACTTTTCCAGCAAATTGCATCTTACTTGATATATCGCACAGACGGGAGGGACACCTTTTCGGTCGCTTTGAAGCGATTTCCGACGACAATGATATCATCTCCTTAGTGATCATCGAAACGTGCTGCATGATGCATATATATATATCCTGGATGACATATATATATTTAACAACTCCCCCTTAGAGGTACCCAGGTTCTTAATTATTAAGCACTTAGACTATGTAATTCATACAGGCCCTGTACAAATTAAAGAATAGTTAAGTTGAGACTAAAAAAGTCTGATGCGATATATCCTAGTTTTTATTGCCCTAAACGCCTCATCATGATACAAAGCCACAGTAGACACCTATTCTTCCAGCAATCCAAACTGCGGTCCTGATCACGGATACTCAATCTTCAATCTTCCTCCATTATTTTCGTACCACCGACTATTTCCTCTCACATCATAGTCGAACATTCTTGCGTCCCACCACACGTCATATCGCCATTGAACGAGGAACCTGTTTTGTAAAGTCCTTGAACCAACCTGTAGTCGCCGTCGCAGTCGCCGTCGCGGGTGTAAATACCAGTACGGTGCTGAGCTATAAACTCGTCTGTCGAAGACTCCATGGACAACAACCTTGTTCTATTATAAACCAGATATAAAAAATCCCCTGTGCCCTACTAGACTGGTTTACGAGAATCAAGATGAAAATTCCATGAAATAACTGTCGTATCTCTCTTCATCGTCCGCTCATTCTTCGTATTTCACTCCTAATTTCTCCAGATCTCTTATCAACTCTCCTAATCTCAGAGTTTTATCCAACTGCTCGGGTAACAGGGTTTCTCCTTTCTCCTTCCTTGCCTTCAGTTCTTGCGTTTGTCTGATCTTCTTTTGCAAACCTTTCGCTTTCTTTTCAGCGTCTGCAGTTACAGTAGTGGTTTGTTCCGTATTCGGCTCTGTTCCAGCTGGTTTGGTTGTCGTAGTAGTAGTAGTGGGTGCATCTTCAGTCGCAGGCCCCTCCTCTCCATCATCATCCTCCTTCTCATCATCCCCCGCTCCAGCACCAGTCCCCTTCTTCTTCCTACTCCTTTTCTTCTTCGCCGCTCCAACTTTCTCCACCGTCTCCGTAGCGCCAGGCACTCCACCGCTACCACGATTCCTCCACGCCTCCGCTGTACGATTCTGGTATTTCGCGATATCTTCTACCGGAGTGAAACCCGGTTTGACGCGACGTTCGGGTCTTGTAGAGCCATCTGCTCGAACTGAGGAAGGGATAACTCGTGTTCCTGAGGCGAGAGTTTGGATACCCGAGGTGGTTGTTTCGCCACCCGATTTGGAGTCGTTGGATGCCATTTTATAGGCTACGCTGGCCAGATTGAACCGATGGCTTTTGTTGAAACGTATATATTGAGACCGTTAATGGTGATACCTTAGTGACTTCATGAGATCACCGTAAACTAAGTAGATGATGCAATATCGTGGAGGGATTGTCGCAAGGTGGCCGTAGCCGTTCTACGGCGTAAATAGAAATCAAAGGAGCACACGAGGCAATATGGTCAATGGGCCTATTCGGCTATTTTGATGATGGGTATGATTCGGTCTTATCTTATCTCCATCCAATCAGCTCTCTCGCATATCAACCTCAGTCACCTCAAAATTCCGTCACGACCGCCTAACACCCGATTCCTCAAAAACCCCAACCGGCGAAAACCCTCACCCAATTGAACACCCACCACGGCACCCCTCCTCCTCTCTCCTCTCTACTGTCCACAATGGCTGTAAGTGACTTTTTCAGATTGGCTATCATAGGTACTCCGACTAACAGACCTCATTCGCCGTTCCAGTTCGCAAACACAATCTACAACAACCTTGTCCGACGGAACGCCGTCTTCCTCGGCGTGATCTTTGGCGCAGCCTTCGGATTCGAAATGTACACCCTTCCTTCCTTCCTTTCTGTACCGTTAGAATACCTTTTATTGATACGAGAGAGCGCCGGTCGCTCCTGTTCTAAGGTTTCTACTCATGGTATAGAGCGACATAAGCTAACAGAGAGAAACTAAATAGTGGTTTCGATGTCTACTCCCAAAAGTTCTGGGACTGGAAGAACCAGGGCCGGCAATGGAAGGTAAGATATCCCCTATACCAAAAAAGATGAATATCTGAAAACCAAGAAGCCAAGACTAATATTGTATCTCATCATCATAGGATATCCGTCACAAATACGTAACAGCCAGCAGTGACGACGAGTAGACTACACCTCAATACGTTTTGTTAGGAGGGAAAGGAGCATTTGAGAAACAGGGTTGATTGTTTGCATACATACGACGACCCTATCCCCTGTTTTTGGCGAAAAGGAGGACGAGATAGAACAGCTTTTTTGTTCAAAGCGAAATATACATGTACAAAAGAACAGCAGAAACATAACAAAGACACCCCTTCGAATATATATCAATTGCGATTTTATAGCCGTATTTTGCTTGGAATCGAGTGATCTCGATTGTTAGACAGCCTGTTAGCAGGAGTGAGCAATACCTACTATTCAATTTTGGCGCCACGAATATTAACCGCAGAGACAGAAAGTGCGTGCACATTTAAACTACTTGTTAAGACAAATACTTTTCCATTCGACGTTACCAATCAACATCTGTACGTATGCGCCTAGATCACATTTTATAACCCCTTGCCCTACTATATCAATCTCTGTAGTCCATCCATCGAACAAGCTTCAGGCCTAGTAGCCATCTGATATCGATAGACATAGCATAAGAAAGAGCGAGAGATACAATCTTATGACACATTCTACAACGCCCAACAAAAAGCCAAACCGAAAACCTATAAATGAGGGACTTGGAAGCTAATAGATCGTCTCTTTTGAAAGATTGCGATTATAAACCCCGAAAACGAATCCCAAAAAGAGTCTGTGTGTGAAATGTGTATGTCTCCATAAAAACGCCAGCTAAATGTGAAGATATATGATGACCAATAGGCAACTACCAATAGAAACAGAAGAAAGAGTAGGAGCAAAGAAGAGAACCAAAATTGCATCATCAGGTCCAAAACCAGGTCTGCCGTCAAGAAGAAATTAGCCCATAAGGCAATTCCCGTGGGGTTAGAAACACCAAGGTGTTAATCAAAAGGACAAAATTAAGCCTAGGACGCCGCTATTAGTAAAATTGTATCGAATATAACCGGTCTGAAACTCACCAAATAGACATAGGTATTTGGATCACCGGCGCCTCTCTCTAAATACTCTCTCTCAATCAAGCTCTCGATTCTTTTCTTGATCATAGAAGGATCAGGCATAAACCTCTTGGAAAGCTGTTCCGTGATCTGTAGCATCAGATCCGCGTGCTTCAGCGACTTCCTAGCTCTATATTCACCAATATTCGTTAGCAATAACCCTCCAAGATAAAAACTACTCATCAGAGGAATAGTATACTTCATAGTTCGAACAATAGCCGCTTCTATCAAATGGGCTCTGCTCTCATCGACCTTATCCTCCGTCTCCTTCCTCTCCTTATCCGTCTCGACTTTATTGCCCATGCTCTTCACCGTGCCGATCTTGAATTTCAACTGTTTTGACGTGAATCCTGAGTTGAACGAGAACTTGTCCGTAGGCTTTACGTCTCGGGACATGGGTGATTTTATCAATACGCGAGTGCGGGGAGCGACTGCAAGCGATTGTAAGTGGCGGATGAGTTCGGATTCAGGAATCGAGGTCAATGTTTTAATTTCCTAGAGACGTTAGCGAAAATGGTTTGACTGATGAGCATGGAAATCTGTCATACATTGTAAGTTAGGGACTCGGCATCCGGGTTGTTGAACTGGAGCAGGATAACCAAGGCATAGGTCGCAACGTTGATTTCGTACTTGCGAGCCTTAAACGTTGCCCTAACATCCGCAGTACCCTATAACACATGTTAGCAACTACAAATCTTCAGGGTGCAAAACAAATAAAAGTAAAATAACATACCATCTGTGGCTGCCATGTCAACTGTCGGCCGTTATGTCTTCGAAGATAAAATTGTTGGAAGGACGACCGTATCTTCTCTAACTCTATCGGGTAGATACAAGTATGCGTAGCCTCCCCACCCATTGAACTCCACGGCCAGAAGGTCGATGTCAGAACCTTGATATCTAAATCAATTGTCTGGTCATCTGAATGCAAATTGGCAAGATGTTTCTTGTATTCTGCTGTGAGATCCTGAGAGACGTTCATGTCCTTGAACATGCCTTCCATCTTTGATGTAAACGAGTAACCAACCTCCACTTTAAATTTGGAGATCATAGCACGTTCGACATCGTTGGATACCGACCTGCCTAGAATGAGGCGTTTGGAGAGATGTTTCTTGTAATATCTTTCGAAGATATCCTTGTCTGAGATGTATCTAAAGAGGACGATTGCCTTATCTAGCACGCTGTCGACTTCGGCTTCCGTCTTACCCTTGAGGCCTTTCTTGATGTTTTCGTCCACGAATAAAGAGATGGATTCAGGAGATCTCTTATTGTCGTTTATGAACTCTGCAAATGCTTTTGAAATGGTTTGCTGGACGCCTTGGTCGGATGAGAAACTCCGTTCCCAAATCTTGTCAATTTTGTCTTTGAGAGACAGGACATCTTCAACCCATTTTAGAGCCACCAAAGTCTCAGCATTAATAGATTTGTCTTCAGATGTTGCCGCCTCTCCACTACCCTCACCCGTGGTCTTCCTGAAGCTGTAAACACCTTTGTTGATCTCCTTTCCGAGAAATACTATCCGGTCTTTGAGCATTCTCCTGATCTCATTGACATGGATATCCACTCGCCGGATCAGGTTGTACAGAAGCTTCAATTGATCAATCTTATCGTTGTCGATCATAAAGTTAAGACCCGAAGATTCCAACTGCATGACTTCTCGGATGTTCTCGGTGATCAGACGTTCTTCAACGATGGCACGGATTTTGGGTTCTGTTAAGGTAGATATTGTGCTCTGCGTACGCTCCCATTCTTCGTTGAGACGATCGTTCGTCTTTTCTATGTAGGTGGCTGCATCGCAGACTTCCAGCAATTTTCGAGCTTCCTTAGTGTAGAATTCGTCGCTCGCGGTAAGGAATGCACCTTTTGCATAGCCTGGTATCAGCAACTAGAAACCCACAAGATTGGTCCAATCATCAGGGTATCTGTACCTTCAAATTTGGTCAGATAGACCTTCTGATCCTCTTTCTCCTCCAACGATTCGTACAATCCCTCGAGCATGTATACGCATGAACGTATCCGAGCTCGATCGATAACATCTCCGTCTCGTTCCATCTGTACCTGCTCGAGCAGAACCCTGTTCAAGTCGGCACCAATGTCATAGTCCCTATTTCGCAACACGTTATCACGGAACAGAGCCATTCCGACAACCTGTATTGATGGCTTTTTGTTGTCGTTACAGAAGACGCGGTCCTATGCGAACATACGAGAGAGGTTAGCGAAGCTCTTTGATCACTAGAATCACGTCGTTTCAAGTCTTTCGTACCAAGTACATCAGAATGTCTGTAATCATGCCGAGACATAACTGGTGATCTTCCCACGCCTGTTTCACCGAAGCCAAGAATTTATTCCCAGTCTCTCTTCGCTCTAAGGCGCTACTTCCCGCAGCGAAGGTGGGTCTCGTAGGCTTCAGTTGTGTAGCCGTAACACGCCTCAAACGGTCTCTGACAAGATCGTTCACGCTATTATATAAGGAATCGCCGTGCTTCTTTAGTACCATCTTGTACGCGGTTCGGTATAGCTCTTCGAAAGAGAGGTTGGACGCATCTCGCTCGTAGATCTGCTGGAGTGCTTCGGAGAGGAGTTCCCAGGCGTCTTCGAATCTCATAAATTCGTTGGCGAGGCCCTACATGTTAAAAAGGTACGATTAGTGGTTTGAAAGTAGATGCGAAGGAAAAGATAGGAAACAGACTCTTCGAGGCGGGCGGATTTTAATGCGTCCGGCGCCTCCTGCTTTGGATGCCATGTTGGATGGTGGTGTAAGATGGATTGGAGGGGTGGGATGCAATGACCCCACGTTGGCTTCTGATGAAGGATATAGAGTATCGTATCGAGGTGGCGGCGGGACCAGATGCTATCGGGGAGGTTTGTTGATGATTGTCCAAAGTGCCCTAGGAGTTGGTGACAAGCAGAGAAAGTCTTTACATTCCCGTAGAAACTTTGAAACAGCTTTCAGTAGCAGGCTAGCTATTTAGCTATTATTGCTCTCAGAATAGAACAAAGCATACAAGAGCAGGTTATGTTTCTGAGGAATGGCAGCTGAGAAAGATAGGATAGACGCGGTTCCTAGGAGGTTGGAGATGGGTGGAGATGGTGCCTGAAGATCGAAAGGTCAACATGGAAAGTTGAGATACAAAGCCATGGCGACTTGGACGTGTCGACAGGAGAAGAAGCGCATCAGTCAGAGTTGTGGCACGACCTAAGCTTCGGCGACACGGCACTTCACCGCACTGCACTTTGGGTAGACGCGCGATCTAACGACTGTCCACCGTCTTCAATCCCTCAGGCTGCAGCTTTCATTCTGCGAGCGGGGTAGGCAATACAGAAGCTAACTAGCACGAGCAATAGATAGATATGTCAACAAGGCAGTCAAAGCAATTCGTCATACATCAAGAATGTTCTTCTAGATCATAATCGTCATGGCGCGGCTTTAGGTACCGAGAAGGTGCAGATGCCTGTTCTCAAATCTGGTAAAATATCGTTGGCAAACATCTTCAATTTGCAGGCTCTGTGCAACACACTAACTTCATCACCAACACTCTTTCCAAACCGGGCCAGTCTCGAATATTAATCATCATTCCTTCAAGTCCCGTGTATCTAGTATCAAAGAAATGAGGGCATCGGCCTTCCGTCTCACCAAGCCCATCACCGGGTTGGCGCAATACTCTCGACTCTGTACACCCAAGCCGTTTAGATTACAGGCCTTCCATCCTACAGCACCCTCCAGAATTCTTCCTCAAGCACTGTCCTCGATTCGCAAATACTCAACTTCATCAGATGTAGACTCTCCTGCCATACTCCCGCCCCCCAAAGACACCTCTTCCTCACCTTCTACCTCTTCGTCCTCGAAACCATCCTCGAATTCTTCCTTTCGTCTCCTCGACCGACCAACTTATGAATTAACCTTCACCTGCAAAAAATGCAACGAACGCTCATCCCATAAAATGTCGAAACAAGCCTACCACAAGGGCACAGTCCTGATACAGTGTCCTGGATGTCAGGTCCGTCATTTAATTGCAGATCATTTAAAGATCTTCCGCGACAACCCGACGACGATCGAGGATATTCTCAGGGAGAAAGGAGAGAAGATTACCAAAGGGGTGAAATACAATGATGGCGACATTGAAATACTGCCTGATGAGGAAGAAGGAGGAGATTTAAAGGCTGGAGAAGGAGAAGAGAAGAAGTAGTGCGCATACTACTGCTCAAATCCTGTTTAAGGAAGTATTTGGTCAGTGTAGTGCTTATTTTACAAGTCGAAGGGGACACCCGCTCGACTTAGCGCTTTCAATCTGATATGAAATCTCTACTCATGAAATCTCTACTCATGAACGGATATTATGATTATCTCAATATCTCTGATTATCGTGACCACAAATGCTAGAAATGCAACTGTCACCGTTGGCACGACTATCTAGCTTGAATTTGCTGGAACAAGGAACCTGATTGACTTTTCGTCAACTCAATTTGATTGCTCAAAAAAGCCGAATCAAAGAGCTACCCTTTCGATATATTTAGTCACATCCAGGAAGTAATAGCTGATATGGCAAGCGCGACTGCTCACCAGGATCGCTTGTGTCTATATGTCTAGTAATTTTTACCTGTACCATATTTTTTTCACACTCTTGTACATAAGTCAAAGTATATAAATATGGGCCACCCCTAGTTTCGGGCCACCCTTCAACATATTAAAGAAATTATATATTATTAACATAACTCAAGCGATCCTATGGCTATAAATACAAAAACTATATCAATTTACTGGCTTTCTTCAAGATCATCGCTTGCGTAGGTTATATAATATACTACCTGCGGTTAAGTACGGCTAGATCGTCGGAAAAATGCCTCCACCTTGATAACTACCTCATCGTCTTCCTCGACGGATTCTGCCTCATCTGATGCGTCAACAAGAGATTGCTCTGGCTCTAATCCTCGCTGTACAGCTATATTTGCAAGGATAATAAACCTTTCATTTGGTTCTATATGTACCTTCCTTCTTTTAACTTGCCGAATGGCTTCCAATTTAGTCCATGTATCTTTGAGCTTTTATTGCATTAAAGTAAGTTAAATTATATATTTATCAAAGCCTCTACCAATTTTGCAAATTATTAATCATATAGAGGGGTTTTATATAAAAGATTTAAATATATAATTAATATCTTGACTTTTTATAGAGATTATAATATTAATAATTGACTAGGAAGGTAGGATAGGCAGCTGCCAGACCACTATCCAATAATTTTACAGAGGTTTATGGCGATTGTAGGGGTAAAGCCCAGTTGCCCTTTATCCTACAGTAATATTTTTGACTGTAAAAATAGCTATACAAGCCTGAGCATAAAATTGAAGGAATAATACTTTGTTAATACATGTGATATTAATCACGCTCATAAACTGGCCAAGCTATCATCAATATATGGTTTTCAAAACTAAGAAACACCCCAGATCTAATGGCTAGGTAATGTAAAAGATATGAACAAGTAGAAATAGCAGATACATGTTATTAAAATAGCACTAGGCCATAAAATTATCCATTGTATACAATCTATAACTATTAACTACTAACAATCTTATCTTAGAAGGATTATTAATATCTGTTTTTAGTAAAAATACTTTTATTAACCATTCTAACGTAATAATATTATTTGTCCAGCTATTTTCCAAAAAGGTTATGTATTAATTGGAATTACTTTTTAATATATTTGTATAAAACCATTAATCTTAGATAGATTTTGCTTTGAAAATTATTAGCGGATTAAATATAATCCCTGTAGCAGACATATATTTCATAAATAAGATCTAAGAGTGTAAATAGTCTGTTTTTATAGGTATTTGGTCCTTCTGGTAACTAGAACTTCCAATAATAAGGCTATTTTTACCCATTCCAGCCATTATACTGCTCTTATCTGCGTTGTACTGTTATTTTGCGGGGATTTAAAATACAATCTTATATAAGTTAAAAAGCTTGTTTATATTTGTTAGATTTGTAATATTAATTTGTTGTCAGTTGGTATGACGGCTAAAATTTATTTTAATACATAGGTAATGGCTTATAAAATTATTAGTCCATTATTAACCTAATAGTTTGCTATTATTTTGTTTCTAGAGAATTTGGGCTCTAATACCCCAGACTTATTTATATATAAAATATATCCAAGGGCCTCCTAATATAAAATCCATTCTACAAGGTCTTCTTCTTATACTCTAGAAAACCACTACTGGCTTTTATAGGCTATACTATGTGGTTATTGGGCATTAAGCCGGTTTATAAGGGTAGTATACGGTATCTTATAGGTGGTAGCCGTGGAGTGTAATGACTGACCGTTTTGGAGAGCTTCTATTATAGCAGCCATATTGACCTCTGTATATTTATTCTTTCTGGCCATTCTAATTGAGTTTCTAGAAAAAAAACTATTGTTTGGCTAAATATAGTGGTTGTACGAGGAATAATATGAAGATGCGCGTGGTCACGTGGAGAGAGTTTTATAGAAAACGCGGTGGCCCGAAACTAGGGGTGGCCCATATTTATATACTTTGACTTATATTTGAACATTTCGCGTGTCGAGCCAGTTTAACGAATATACAAAATATGTCGATATCCAGTAAACATCTGCGCAAGTCAGATCTCGTGTTGAGTTGTATTGGTTAACTGCGGAAACGTCAAATACTGTGTCGCATATAAGCGAGAGTGTCCTAGTACGGATAAACGTTCGAGCAACCCTCTAGAATCATATGCTTGGGTTCATGGAGTGTGACTTGGCGTAGATGGCATCTTCGGACTTCTTGTACATGGTCTTGTAAACCGTTCACGCGATCGCCTGGTGCAGCTTAACGTAAGTTATAATATATCCGTTGGCGCAGGGTCTTGGAGGCGGTGCAGCTTCAAGACATCTTGCGCCTGGGACTATAAAACCTACACACAAGATCAACCTACCCATTGGAACAATTTCCACTTTGCTATTTCTTTGGCTTTCAAAATACATTTATATTATAGCTACAGGCAGACTAGTAAGCTATGGCGACCTTTCAGCTTCTCCCGCACGACATCAAACTTATGATCTGCCAGGAGCTACCTGACGTGGGTACTCTTATTTCTCTCATCATAGCATCCCGCGACTTTTATGTTGTCTACAAGCAGCATAAACGGTTGATTCTAGAAAACCCGCTATTTGAACATGCAAAAAATTATGCAGACGAGAGCCTCCTCATCGCGCACTTTTGGGAGGCTCCTCACGCCATCCTTGATGACCATTCACAACCAAAAGAACCACTAACTTTCTATATAGACGGATGTCGTGGTGAAAAGCGCCCACTGGCGCCTCCAGAGCTTAGTTCCGAGACAATCAGGCGGCGGATTATCGATAACCATATGGCTATACTTCAAAACTGCGACCTATTCATCAGGAAATCCAAATACCCCAGACTGCTCGTGAATTCGCAAGATGGCGATCAGAAAAAGGAAGAATATCTAGAACAAGGCGACCCAGCGACTATAAATGAAAGACGTAGAATAACCCGAGGATTCTATAGAGCCTGGCTATTAATTCTCGTATCCCGTGCGGTAAAAGTCCCACCGGGGACGGAATTTCTGCATTCTTCTACACAAGCGCTCACTCGGTTGATGTACAGGAGCCACTGGGGTTACTGGGGTCTAAAGGTTATTCAAACGTTATTTAGTTTCTTATATGAAGAGTTGAAGCCGATATTCCTACGGTTCCAGCCAAGTTTCGAGGCTATGAGCCAAAATTTTCCATCAATTTTTGAAGTAGCTCGAACAGAATCTTCACCACCATATTATGTTAAATCTGTAAATGGAAACCCTACTGGTAGGCTGCCTCTACCCTTCGGGCCTTTATCAATAGTTAGATACCAAGCTAATTTCATTTTCAATCTGCAGAAAACTATCTAAAGTACAACTTTGCAGCTTTTATTTCGAGCTATTTCCCACATACGGCAACTTGGATAGGGGATTCAACAAAGCCGCAAGATCTCCGCCAAATTTTCAACGAAGCCAACAAGCTTGCGGAATCTGTAGCTCTATCGGATAGAGTTAGCCAAGACAAGCTCTTCCAGTCACTATTTCTCGTTCAAAAAGTTCGTGATGTCTTCCGCTATAAATCATCTGAAGGTGTGCGTGGACTCGAAGTAGGTGGTAATGAGTTCAACATGGTTACACATTTGATGAAACTCTGCGTGAGCACAAGGAAACCAAATAAGCAATATTCAAAACGTGGGCAGCCGATTGCGAAAGCCGCATGGCTTAGATTTGAGCTTAATGATGAAGATTCTCGTGATTCGGATTATCGGGCTTGCGTTTGGGATAATCAGAGATTAGAAGATTGGGGGTATTGCTTTCCCACACTTGAAAGCCATTCACGGTTTAAGAATTGGCCCATATTTAAGTCGAAGGGATACAGAGCATAAATGTCACCTGAATGCTTAAGATATAGCTCCAACGATATCAAAACCTAGTGGCATTTTCTCTGCCTGCTATACACAAATAATTTCAATATATCTGCCCTCCCTCCCCGCACCTCGATTCCAATCTTATTTTCAGCTTCCTAGCTGTATCGACAGCTTTATTGATTATCCACTCCAATGCAACCTCAGCAAAACAATTATTCCAATATCCTCCGTGCACCCAACCAGACCTCCACCAAATCCGTAAAAATAGAGACATCTCGGGCGACGGTCTCAGAAAACCAGGAGTCTCCTTGAGATATAAACACAACCACGCAAAAGCCCTGAAGCAAGCACCAAAAAGCCCTATAAGAGAACATCGAGGCAAAAAAGGGGGCTGGCAACCAAGAGCCAGCCAAACTACCATATATTGTAGGGTAACGAACGCGCTAACGACCATAGGCACATTCTCAATGCATAGTAATGGCCAAAATTCCGATGAGAGAAGTAGAAGAACCAAACGAGGGAGATTGGAAGAAAAAGAATGATGTGTATACACAAGTATGACAAGACCCAGACAACAGTAACGAACTCGTGGTATTATTAGTATGTTCAACGACAGGATAGAATAATTTTGTACAGTCCAGAAAGATAAAAGATGAAAAATCACATCCACAAAGTCGAAACAATTTAGAAACTTGTAGTAAGGAGTGAATGAAGAATGGAACATAAGGTAACGAATCAAAAAAAAAAAGCAGGGCACCAAACTAAAGGAATATGTTTCAAAGCCGACTTATACTGCCATGATGGATTCAGGGCTCATCATTCCAGGGGTGTTATCAATGTCCTTCTCCTCAAACTTAGTAACAGCTCCATTATTTTCTTCTGATAGAGGTGGCGTAGCAGTTGGCGCGATAATCGCAGTAGATCCTGCAGGTGGAGGTTTGGTCGTAACAGGAGGCGGCGGGTTCGGTCGCTTCTTCTTCTTAGAGTTTCCGCCTTGCCCAGAAACGGGTCGCTTTCGGGGAGTGAGGATTTTGCCCTGTGGAAGAACGTTAGCATGTCTATACTAAATATGAGATGAAACCGAAAAATGAGAATCGACATACTGTTGGCGGCAATCTTGGCTTTGGCGCTCTTTGTTTGATGGGAAGATCTTCGTCCTCAATGAGTGGCTCCTCGCCGTTAGCATGAAGCTTCGCGAGGAAGAAGTTCTGAACGAGCGCGATCTGGTCCTTGAGCAGGTCGCGAGACAGAGGTTCGAAAGGCGCAGGTGCCTTATACTCGTTAGTAGGGACAGCCGGGTTACTATCATATTGTTAGTAAAGTAAAAACTTGGGCTTTGCTGGTCCGAGCAACATACATAGAGCTTTGAGCTTGGTAAGAACTCGTAATTCTTCCTTGAAGCACGCGCATAAGCCCAGATGAGATAGACATGCCGAACTCTCTCTCCAACCCGAGATCCTTGAAACCGTAGTAGTCGTCTCCGATATCATCGGTAAAATCACCGTTGATGAAATGACCCATATCTTCGTCAGCAGCTTCTGGGTTTTCGACATCTTGCAAAGCAGGGCGCTGAACGTATATTAGCAACGTTATTTAAATTACGATAAATTCGGAGACATACCAGGAGGTCCGCCAGATAAGCCCGCATGCGGTCATGCAACAATGAGAGTTTGCCTCCAAGACGCTCAACGTCATCTCTAATGTAACTCTCGAGCGCTTCAATCTCAAGCCCATTCTCACCCAATGTATGCAATAAGATTTCCTAATATTTGTTAGCAAGCTAAACGGGAAAGAAACCACAGAAACATAACTCACATCAGGTTCGAATCTGCCCGTCGGAAGCACAGTTTCCTGATACAACATCACTGTCTTCCCAATCTTTTGGAAAAAGTTCGCTGCGATATCCGTAGCAAGATCGAATGCGGTCGGTTGGAAATCCTCAAACCCCGCATGATAGAAGATTTTTCCTACTGACCGTCGAAAAGCTGCTCTGCAAACCTCACTAGACATGATGGGGCCATCCTCAGAGACCAAAAAGTCCTCTGGCTCGTGTTCAACGAACCCTTTAGGATCATATTTCGTGAATTGGTTGCTGTAAAGTTGCGTTTGAACCTGCATCTGTTTGATCACACCGATCTTGTGACAGATTTTCCGAGTCTCTTGCATCACTTTCATGTTCGAGTCCATACTTCTGGCAAGCCCCGTAGGTGGCTGTGTGAATATCCCCTTTGGAGCCATCCGTCTGTGAAATCCTGTTAAAAGTCGGTTTCGCTTTTGGATATCATTGTGTCAAGCGACGTAGACTTACAAATTCTCCTTGTCTTTATCAATCTCATCCTCATCGTCACCCAACCAAGCCAAATTCCAAGGCAATTCCGGAACGCTGTCCAAGACTTTATAGTAATTAGGCAGCATTTCATCTTCTTCGTCCACCTGCTCTTCAACGGCAACAGCAAGCGGAGCTTTGATATCCTTCGCAACTGCATCTTTATCCCCATGTGCAAGTTCAGATCGTATGAATCGTCCCATGCCGACTCGACCTCGTATCAAGGCGGGCTCATCGAGTTGTATCTTCCCTGAGCGGAATAGTTTATGTCGTTCACTCTAGAACAAGAATAAACGATGAGAAAGTGGTTTAAAAACACCAATCGAATAGAAAGCACTTACCGCCGCCCTAGCTCTTGACTTCTTCGTCATCGTCTTCCATGTTTTATACTCAAGATCCATATCATCCTCGACTTCATATTTTTCAAGTGTGGAATCTAAATCCAACTGCGAAATGTGACCATTGCTAGGTGTATGTGCAGGAGGAGGGGTACCAAATCCATTTTGAGATCCCAGACCACTGCTTTCTGCCAAAATATGAGCAGGAACTGGACTATCTCTGACTTTGACATCCGGAGCACCTTGGATATTGAGGATCGGAGGCTTTGCTTCGGGAGTACTCTCGGTTCGAGCTGGCTTTGCCCCCCCTTTTTTGGCTTTGCTTGTTCCTGGCGCCTTTCTGTTCATACGAGAGGACATTATTGGTTCTAAAACCGGGTAATTAGCAGGTATTTCCATAAAATAAAATAAAAGGTTTTGAATAAGTTATTACCATCATCGCTCTCGGCATCAGCATCTTGATCATGCGCACCAGCTTCTTCCGCCTCAACCTCTGCTCGATCACGGATTGTAATGTCTGGAATGAGAGGAATGAGGCTCTGCGTCATCTTCTGCATCGCAATGGCGTGTTTCCGCAAGTAGTGTTTGGGATCGGCGTTGTATTGTAGGCAATTTTGCCAAATAAGATTAACATCTTCGATAAATTCCCTTTTGCTCTTGTAGGCCAGCTGCTTGAGCTTTTTCATAACGGTTCCGAGATCCATAGGTGTTTTGATGACTGTTTTTTTTTATAAAAAAAGGAAGAGACTGTTAATAATTGGGATAACTTCAAACTCAAATATTTTTGAAGGGAAAGAGACATACTATTGAAATAATCTGGAGCTTCTCGCTTATTAACCCTGTTCAGAAAAGCAGTAGAATGCTCTGTTTGAGCACGAAGCTCAAGTACAACCTTTTCCGCCGCCTCGTACAGCTCCTCCTGGCCAACTTTATCCTCATTCGCCCACTTTGACCTATTCTTCTTCACCTCGGACATCAAATTTCGCAACTCCATATCCGACACCGCCACCCGCTCTCTCTTAGCATCAATCCTCGCGATCAAATGTTTGAGCGTAAGACTTGAGGCCCCCAAGTTTGCATTGCTGAGTTTCCCAGGTGCTCCCTGCGCATTGGCTTCGGCGTTAACCTGTCTGTCCGACTCGTCTAGTTTCTGCTGCTCCAGCATCGCGTCCCTATCGCTCTCGAGGGTGTAAAACATCGTGGAGAAGGATAGTTTTGCGGCGTCTTCCGCGGCTTTCTTGTCAGCTTCCAGCTTTTCTCGAGTTACCGTGGCGCTATCCTTCCCAGTCGATGGTGACTTTGTACGGTCCGGAGAGGATATTTGGATCATGGGTGGGATTGGGGATCTGGGCTTTTGTACGGGTAACGGCGGCGGTGGCGGCGGTTCATCATCCTCCTCGTCCATATCGTAGTCATCGTCTTCGTCCTTCCTCGGCGCCCTGACAGCCGGGGCAGCAGCGTATTTTGACACGCCATTAGTCAAATTAGGCTCGCCATCAGCATCCTCATCCTCAGTTGATTCCTCGATCCCTAACAGCTCATGCACGGTCAAATCCGTAGCGCAGCACGGCCGCCGACTCGGAAAGATGGCAGCAATGGCCTTCTCGAACCGCGCGTAACGAGCGCGACATGCCACCGTCAACGGATCGATCGGTTCCTCCTTCTCGGCCTCGGCGGGATCAATCGAGTTTGTCCGCGTCCTGGATCGCTCATCCCGGAGTATCTGGACCCGGAGATTGGTTGACGAGTAGGACGACATGTATAGCGATTTTTGTTATTTCGCTCCGAATGACGGGGTTGGCTGTGACAAGTACCGTTCTGGCTCCGATATATTGTCAACGATTGGGGATTTGGGATTCCAGGGGTCTTGGGTTTCCCTGATATCACGTTATCGGGGTCCCTCCCTTTCGTCGCGCAAGTTCCGACAGCCCGGATGGAAATGATAGGTGGCAGAAGGGCAGACGGGGAGCGGATTAACTCATAGCAGGCGAGAGCTATGGCCATACAAGTGAACGAGCGACTTTCTACGATGGATTTACAATGTTTATGGTCGGAGGTATCGATAGGAGTCGCCGGGTGCGGTTCCGAGATGCTGAGTTGATGAGGCAGATGTTTGTCTTGTGGTGTTGTTGTGATGTTGCGGCTCCAGCCGCCAAACGCGGGTCATCCTGCTTGCTGCACGCCATTCTAGTCGAGGGACCAAAACTACGCCTGTCTTCGGCACTATACAGCACTAACAAATGCCGACTTCAAATTCCCAGATATTATCCCGCTAGATCCTGCCGCTTATAAATTCTATCACATGGAACCACCACACGCGACAAGGTCATTTGGGATATAGGGATATATAAGCAGATTAACAGCATATTGATATTAAACTTGAAAGAGAATACAAGTGATCTATACTATACTATTCTACTTGTATAAGACAATTTTATCAGTAACATCTGTATGCATAAGAAATGAAGCCTGTATTATATCGTACGCACCACATTAAGCAGGCAATCAAATCCGCAAAACATGTGTATTATCTAGGCATGTGTATATATCTAGGATTCTCAATCAATGCAAGACAAAAAAATGTAAAATAAACCTGCATTCATCTGAGATTGAGTGGCGAGATATCAAGAAAAAAGCTCGAAAATTGAGAGAGAGCAAAGTGCACATTGCGAGCGCTTCTAAAGAACTACCACAAGCGAATGAAACCAGGAAAAAAGAAAGATACACTAGACGCCAATGTAAACCTCCCAGAAAAACAAAAAAAGAAGAAGAGCCACAGTCATTATTACCCAAAAAGCCAGCTTTCTATTGCTCTACACCACGCTTGTACAAAGAACCGAATGGAGGGGGAAAAACACAAAAAGTGAACAAGAAACCCCACGCTCTAAAACCCATATCTAACGAAGAATGTCTTTGATTATGCCTAATTACCGTAGATTTTGTGCTTTCCTTTTTCCTTATTCTTCACCCTTTCTCATGGAGAAGACGCTCCTGTTGTCTTACTACTACTGCCATCTGAAGCAGTATCTTTCATCGAATTTCGTCGTGCGACTTCCGCATCACTTTCCTCTCGGCTCACGAACGTCCAAGACTCCTCTGTGCTGTCAGAAGCCTCGAGTTGCGGGTTCTTGATGAGAGACTTGGAGTATTCCATGTCTCTGTAGATCGCTTGAATCGCCGTATTGACTCCGTTTTCCTATATTTAAAAGGTTTAGTCAGAAAAGCTTTTGTACGAAAAGTGCTACATGAAAGGGTAGAAAAAGTATAACTTACCGATCGGATTTGTTCACCCAGTACCCTCGCTTTTGTGATCATCCGCGTACTATTCGCCGCAAGCCACATCGCCTCGGATAAGGTCTTGACATTCAACTTCTTCAGGCACACGCCAACACCAAGATCCTCCACTCTGCCTCCAAAGAAGAACTGGTCTCCAAAGAATGGGCTGATAACTGTAGGCAGCCCAGCCCGTAAGCTCGCGCCAGTGGTACCAGCTCCACCGTGGTGCACAGCCGCATCAATATGCTTGAACAACCAATCGTGCGGCGTTGCTTTAATCGGTAGAATGCAGTCCGGCAGGGGCACTTCTGATGTACCGACATCCTTCTTCCCTAGCCTATCGGACCATCCTTTAGCTAAAAGGCACCTCACATCTGCCTTAACAACCGAATCAACAACAGTCTGCGTCAGCGCTTGGGGGTCGGCTACAACGATGGATCCGAAACCGATATAAACAATAGGCTTGCCATCTTCCCTCGCCTTGCGCATGAAATCAACCATCTCCTGAGGAGGCTCAAAGTCCTGCTGACTTTCGTCCAAAAACCAGTATCCCGTCACCCTGATCCAATCACTGAAGTCCAGCGGGGGAACAACAACATGCGGACTAAAGTTATAGAGGAACGGAACTTTGTTCGGCTGCATCTTGTCCAGACCGGTGCTTTTGAGGTGGAGTTCCTTCTTTCTCCATCTGTTGACTTGACCGGCGATGGCCTTCCAAAAGACGTTATCGAACATGATATAGGAGAAATAGTTGTAGGCGCCTCCCATCTTGTGGTCAGGGACCGCAAATGCATGAGGGTAAGCTCTGGTTCGGGTCCACGGCATAGTGAAGGCGCGGAAATATGGAATTCTCATCGCTTCTGCGATATGGATACCGGCCATTGCACTCGGGCTTTCGATTAGAACATCCGAATCCTGGCAAGCAGCCCACGCGGAACTGAGTAGTTCGTCGACCCAGGATCGGAATTTAGATGTCGCTTCCTTGAGGAAAGAAATCGTAAACATGCCGTTTTCGACGCAAACCCTCATCAACTCGGCAGGATCGCCAGCGACTTCTCTAAATTCGATACCGTGGCTCTCGACCCAGTCTTTAAACTCAGCGTGAGTTGCAATCCTTGCTTTGTGTCCGTCTTTTATCAAGCCTTTGCAAAGAGCAATATACGGTTGGACGTCACCACGAGAACCGATTGTTAAACAGGTAAACCGCAAAGACTCCTGGGGTTTGAAATGAACGATAGATGTATGTGGATCGTCGAACACTATTGGTGGAACATCCATAGCATGGCCGCTGGCCACCTCGTTTGTCGTCTGAGGGAGCTTCATCTCATGCTCAAGGTGGCCAGCTTCCAGTCTAGCCTCTTGCAACATATCATGTTCCCGTTTCGCGATTTCGGCATTTGCTTTCTGCTCAGGAGTTATCAATTGACTCGCATGCATCTGCCGAACATTATCGATCGCTTTTGTCAAAGTGCTGCCGCAATCATCTCGGTTCTCCAAGCCTGCGAATTCGAAAAAGAGCTCTTCGTGGCCGCGGATTGTGACAACTAGTCCATGATAACTGAATCGGAAACCGCGTTCCTTGTCAACATTCTCAACATCGCGGAGTGGCAGAATCATCTATAGTGAATAATCTAGTTAGTTTATAATTAAAATTTAAGAGGGAAATAGAAATCATACCCTCGTTTTAGTACCAGGCACCATGCTTCTAAAGCAAAAGTGCTGGTCACCCAGATAAATCTTGCCGTAAAGTGGTAAAACGCGCGATAGATAACCAAAGTAAACAGCAACGAGATTTTCCGACTCCGATAGTGCAAATCGCTGCCTGAATCGCTCAGAGGGAGTGGCGGCTCCCTCATCTTCGTCATCAGCATCGGCGTCCCCAGTCGCAGCATCACTAGGAACGGCCCCTTTCTCATCATAGTGCTTCCTCCCACCCGTCCACATATCCGTAACCTTGCCGAAGTAGCCCATACCACCGGTAGCAACATGCTTCGACCGCCGTTTCATCCAGTCCGCAATGCCCTGGGCTGAACGAATGGGAATCGCCCCCACCTTGTAAACGTCAGTCAAAGAGGCGCTGGTTAAGGAGAATCTCTTATCAGAAGACGTTCGTTGGTCTAACGACGGACGTTCCAGATCACCCGGCGAAGATTCGATCTTTTTCACAGCGCTATCCGGAATTGCAATCCCTACATCAGTGCCAGTTCGTGACGGTGGGTGAATGTGAAGTGGGGGCGCTCCAATCGGCGCGATGGTGCCCGCCTTATCCTTTAGCGTGGGAGATCTGCCTCTGTCGATATCTGAAGGATCCGTGATAGCAAGAGACTGTTGGAAGACATCGCTCCTAGATAAGAACTGGCTAGCTGCGAGCTCGCCTTCGCTTTCAGAGGAAGCAGGCATAGCATCGGATGACTCCGTCATGGAAGATGGTTCGCTCTGCAGCATTGACTTTACATACGAGCTAGACGAAAGCTCTCGCGAAGGCGACCCTCTCGCTGATACTGGTGGCGATGGCTTTTGAGACTTGTTCTTTCGTCTCAAGACACTAGTAAGAGATGAGCTGCGGACTTCATTATTATCGATACTCTTCCTCGAAACATCCAGGCTTCGGCGATTAGCATCCATACTGCGGCGAGTATATTCGCCACTTGTACGAGGGCTGCCCATCACCGGGGAGGCAGGAACTGGGAGCAAAGTGTCTCTGACTGCTTCTCTAAGCAGTGGCGCAATCGGTCCATCGCCGCTACGGGTTGGAACCGTAGCAGCTGGCCAAGCGGGCATCCCCATCACCAACGAATTACGTAAAGACTTCCCAGTTGGCGAGGAGGGGCTCATCTCACGAACGGGTGAGCACGCAAGGCTAGCTCTGTTTGGTGATAGTGCGACTCCAGCATTGCCTTGAGTTAAAAGATGCTCTGGAATTTTCTGCGCGGTAGTATCCTCCACCAAGAGTCTGATAAGCTCGAAGGCTTCGGCACCGAAGCTAAAAAAAGAGAAGTAGTACTATAATAATAGCGTTAGCCTAAGTAGCTGCAAATCGGCTGAGAGTTCACAAACCTCATCGATGGCATACGTCTCATCGTCAGCTACAACCTTCAACTTGAAGGTATCGGCGAACTCGATCACTGGACTCTTCTCGACATCAAGAACATTTTCTATCGGAATAACAACTTTGACACTATCGCCATCGTTGTGTATCCGAAAGATAACCTTCTCCAAAGCCTTGGTCCATTCGATAGCGCTCGTGGCAGAGTCCGCCTTGAACTCGTATTTTCGTGAATTGGTGACAAGCGTAAAAGAGTAGTCTTTGCTGCCTTCATCAGCATATGCCTGTATCGCATATCGAAGATCGATGTTGCCGCTAGGGAAATAGAGCTCCGAGGCGTCTGAATAATAGGAAAGAACGTCTCCTTTCAGTGTAAACCAGTATCGGCCGTACCGGGGATTTTTTCGGCCGCGTTTGTAAAAATGTCCTGATTTTAAAATTGAATCCTAGATGTGAGGTTAGTATCAATGAAACCTACAACATGTGGAACAAATATTCTAAAACTTGCCTGTTTCTTAGGCATATAGGCAAAAAAGCATATATGTTTGTCGGTTATATATAGATATCCTTGGAGTAGCACGGTCTTAAGCAGCCAGCAGGGATATTCTAAGCCGAAAATGGTAAGTTTGAAGCTCGAATCTCTATATGGAACCACAGCTTCAACATACCTGATTGTACTTCTTCAGGCTCGGAGAGATTGAAAATCTTCTGTACTTTCTCGGAAAGAGCAGTGGATGATATAGAGAACTCAGGGAACAGGACATCCTCACAATCTCCTTCTTGAGCTGCTTCCATGGCTGAATTCGCGGCTGTGATGGTTGATTGTTCCAGGCTCGGTATTTCATTAGCACGGGAAGATCGGGACACGGAAGGTATTGGTATGGAGCCTTGACTCGAAGCAAGCTCAGTTGAGGAGGCGGTGTCTTCAGAAGCTGATGCAGCTGAGCTAGGTGTGCTTTTTGACTTCTTCTCATGGCGTTTCTGTTGTATCGATTTTATTATGTTCTTAGGGAGGAATCTGCTTTCGCTGAGTCGCTTGGAAGCCGAGAGGTCTATCTTTTCCGATTCTATTACAGCTTGAGAGCGCTCTTCATTCGCACTCTTCAAGCCTTCTTTAATAAGATTGTTTTTCATCTTTTCTGTTTCTTTTCCTTCTTCATCACTACTATCCTCGTCTGCGTCTCCTTCTTCTATATCGGAATCGAATCTGGCGTGGAAATCGGCTTTGGAGCCTGCAGCTTGTATCATCTGAAATACGGACTGGTGCATGCTAAAGTTTCCTCCCTTAGCAGACAAGCTCACATCTTTCAGATCATGTTCGGAGGATATCTTGAAACGGTCCGGGAGCGCTGGAGAATGGGATCTAGGCCTCGCACGCTGGGGTAGATAAACATGGTCGACCCGTGTCGGCCTGTCTTCGACTTCGGACGACATTTTGTATTATTTTGCAGAGAGAATGAAAGGTGAGTTTCGCACTGTCAAACGTATAAGGTTGAATTTCTAGGGGTCGTTTTCCGCTGTGGCGTGAGGGAAGGCAGAGAAGAATAAGAAGAGGGTGTCAAGATTGGTTCGCCCTTGTGACCTGTGGGTGTTCCTATGGTTCGACGGTCAGCATACCCATCCAATAGTTCATTCACAACTCCACACACAAAGAAAAAAACAAGATAGATAAAAGAGATAAACGATTCGCGGCATTAAGTCTCGAGATATCGTCTTGCTTTTGGGCACCTGCGCTTTTGCGTGTGTCTGCACCTGGATCCTTTTTCGCGTGACTCTTCCCGCAGGCCATAAAAGGCGGATAAAGGGACTTCCGAGGCTCACCTATCGATATTGGTCTAAAAAGCGATTGTCACTGTTAGGATTACTGTCGGACTCAATTTGGCAAGGAGCGCGGTTAGGGCAAATGGCAAATCGCGGTAGGATTCTGTGGCTGAAAAGAGATCGGATATCTAAAGTATGTCGGAAAGGCAACGACGCTATGAGGCTTCAAACAAAGGCTATTATAGTAAACGAGTTGACAAGTTGGAACAAATGGTTTGGGGCGGATAGCCGTATTAATAATGGACTGAAAGGTTGGGGGTTTTAAATAGGACTGTGGCACTGATAGAGATCGAGATCGAGTAGAGGGCCCACAGACAGTAGCAGCAGTTCGGCCGTTCACAATCTCCCGAATAGTTGAAACAACATGGCCGTAGAGAGTAGGAATGATATCCACACAGACTGATGGCGTGGAGAGAGTGACTAAGGAACCAGTTGGCTTGGTTGGTTGGTTGGTTGGTTGGTTGGTGTGGTGCAGGTGCAGGTGGAAGCGAGGGGCTTCGGAAGGGAGCTTGGGAGCTCGAAGCTAGTTGGCTAACGTGGGACGTACTGAGAGGCAGAATGCTGTGCATCGGCCTGCACCTCTGCATCATTCGGCCGCTGCTCTGCATAACCTGCTTATATAACAAGTACTTCACGTTATAACGTTAAACAGGTGAAGGACTCAAGTACTCTCTACTCTGGTCCGCTCAGCCTGCGAGCATCGCGATCGATCACCAATGCTAGATATTGATAGACAGCAATATATCTACGTATGGACAGCATGCTGCGGTTAGCGGCTTGGCCGTGAACGAGATGGATGGTGATACCATTCCCTGGAGAATTCCTCTGCATCCACCGACGTTGCCTGCAGGTCAACAGAAATGCATTGCATTACAGACATACATCGAGGCATCCCTGCCAAATCCACGCGTTAACGTTATCTCGCACTGTTTAAGTTTTCACAAGCCTCATTCGTCCCAGATCTTTTCGATATCGCTGCGAAAGGCTAATTCTAGAATGCAATAATGCAATAATATCAACGAAACGAAAAATCTAAGCCGCATTGGTAGGCCGCCGCCCCTGAAAAACACTCGAATGCGACCAAGAATAATGGAGGCTTAGCTTATTAATAACTTTAACCTACTTCGCACAACCAATAGTTAAATATATATTCAACAATATGATTGCGTGGGCGGTCAGCAATAACCAGATCTTTGATATAGACCAGTATCACCGCTACCTTTCGAGAATCGTGGAATGTATATTTTTACACGAAGCTGTGTGGTTGCTCAAGTTAGACCAGCTCGCGTCGCAAAAAGGTGCCCTGCTCTTAATTAACTCGTATTCTGTCTATGTCTCTAGACGACGCAATTTGAAAGCTGTGTTTCTGCCCTGGTTCGCTATATAGCACTATATTTAAATTGGCCAATATTATAGCTTAATATAATATAATCAGGTCCCATAGCTTGCGCGGTTGTAGGCAAGTTTGAGCGTCACAAAATCGCCTGGATTGGCATTTCCTGGTCTCGAAACCACGACTTTCCGGTACTTTGTGTCGTTTGGTTAACGAGACCAGTATTTTCTCAACAATGCAATGGCCTGGAAAGCTCACAGGATACAGAGACTCAATTAACCATTTTTAAAAATAAAAAAGTAATTTCTTCGGTCTGATTGATTTTGGTCTGATTTAGTCCCGTAACCCAACAAAACAACCAATATTTGGCTTGCAAAGAGACTGGGTTAGCGTGCAACGTTTGCTTAGGATATCAACACCCAGTTGATCATTCAAACAACAGCATGATGGGGGCTTGTCAGGATCCAGATATGTGCGGTTGACTCCTCTTTAAATTTCTGAAGCCATTGAGTGGCCAAATTCGCCAATAGCAAGGCCTACAAGCCTGCATGATCGTTTCATTATTTGTAAGCATGCAGCTTTTTTTCTCGTTCCTGGATCCTGAGATCTGGAGATGTTGTTTCGCAGGATCCAGAGACTCGCCTATTTAAAGTTGGCCGTGAGTTGAAATATCTCGATATCAAATCAGACACCAACAAAGACTTCTTAAGCTCGCTTTCTAACTCATCCAAGCTCCAAGAACTCTTTCCCAAACACAATAATAATAATTAAAAAATCGCAAGACCGAAATATCTAGCAATGCAGGTCATCAACTTCGTCAAGAAAGATCTCTTCGGAGGCGCTATCACCGCCAATTCGCCATCCAATTGGATGGATATGAGGTTCGTAAATCCCCCCGCCAACTGCTGTACCTGCGTTCTAAGGCTTGCTTCACCAAGACCAAGCACCGTACTCATTTCGCGCGCCTTTTGAACACCTCCAAATGCTTCCGTTTCGTTTTTTGGCTTCGATCATTTTTATTCTATCTACTGGGGAACCGCTTTGACCAACCATAAAATGCGACTGCGACGGCGAAACAATTTTACCTCCCCGCGCGGGGTGTGGTAAAAATGGGTCGTCCGGGACATTCATCATCTACGATATTTTCTCTCTATTTAGCGATATACGTCAAGTACCAGACAACCAGGAATGCTTTATCGATTTAACGGGTCTCGCGACTGAGATATTCGAACTCAACGAACGGGTTGAGAAGGAAAACGACGAAGAGGCTATCAAGTTTCACCTAGCGGATATCTTCGAAGATAGTCCGTACAAGATCTGGAATAGCAGGAAATTGGAAGCCGGCGAGATTCCAGGGCTGCCGTATGTATTCAATCTTTCCAAATTAGAATGCCAACGTTGAAAGTGGACTAAACTAACCATCAACCTTTTGAGCAATGACCAGCAACATCCCAGCCTACACGATGCTCATTACGACTCCGTACGTGGAGAACCGCCGTAACAAGGTTGGCCACGCTTCGCAGTTCGTCGCGCTAGCTATCGTGATCATTCGGCTGGAACAGCAAAAGACAGATATCGTCATCACCGCCAACATGCCACATTCCTATGAGGATGCTATGGCTGAGAAGTCACTTTGCCGCCCTGGCGGAGAGGCTGAGTTGGGGTTCTTAGATGACTACGTTTGGAAGCACGATGAGGCCGGCAAGGCGTTGAAAACCTTGCTTGAAATCATCGAGGAAGGGGTTAAGACTTTCACCATTCACGATTGGGGTCTTTTCGTGACGGAGGAGCAAAATTAGGTTACAGAGTACCCCCAGGCTTGAGAATACGAGTGCATCATTATTGTAATCAGTAGAGCGATAACAGGCGATTGTTTCTTGCTTTCATCCAGCCAAAACCAAACTGATATACTTCGAGCCGCCACGACGAGAAATCGCCATATGAATTGATCTCATACCCCCCAATCTCTTATCCCATCTGCTGCCTCAAACCATCCATATCTATAATAGTCCTAACTTCCTTCACCTTCCCTTCTTCGAATTTATAAAACGCATGCTCTACAATCTCAACCGCTTTCCCGTTTGGTTGAAACCCCAAGAATTCATCCTTCGGCGTGCCTCTAATTAAAAGTCTAACCGCCACCTGCTGTTCGTTTTCATCCGCAACAAGGACGTCAATATTGAATTTAAGGTCTGGCGCGGGAATCGTAGATCGGGTTATTAGGCCGATGTAATCTTCTGCGGAATATGGATTGTGATTCCAAATGACCTCAGATTGGATCATTGTCGTGAGCAATTGCCAATCGCGATTATTTATCGCCTGAATGTAGTTTTTGTAAACTTGTGAAATGGAGGATGCCATCGTGCCTTTTGCTTCACTTCAATTTTCTTTGCAAAGATAGCGTGAGTTTTGAAGATATACAATATAGCATAGCATCGAATTCAAATATTCGGGTTATATATGACGTCACTGCGAGCTTCAGGCCCCGCGGCGTCCGAACACCAACCAACATTCTCATAACCGCTTATCAACTATCTCCCGACGACCTCAACCTCGACTTACGTTCTTCATGTAAACATCGCAAAATCCAACCGACCGCCTTCCCAAGGTTCAAAGATCCGACCGCCACCATGGCTTCCGATCGTGATCCCTCGCGGCGGCGTGAATACTCAAATCCAGCAGATCTGCTCAAGGCCGCCGCATATACCACACTCCGTCACTCTGCAATGGCGAACTTTTATACTCGGTAAAATCCCCCCTCCCGACCCTTATACTCCCTTCTCTTTTTTTTGCAAAGGCGCCTACTAAAACTTACCTCTATTACCAAGGCTTTCGAAAGAAGACCGAACCCTTCTCAGCAAAGCGAATCAAAAGACCAGAACCCATTATTCCATCGGATCATTCTGCGGCTTCTGCCTAGGAACCTTCCTCGCTCTCCGCCGCCGCCGCTCCCTCTGGCGTGTTTTCCAAAATACCCGAGGCCAAAACCAATCGCTAAGCATCGTATACAACGACGGCAGACAGGAGGCGCTGGCCGACATAACTCCGTCCCTCAGGCCAAGCCTGGCTCGTGGGGTAGCCACATATGTTGGCTTCGGAATCGCTGGGATGTTTGCTGGCGGCATGGTCGGTGGCATGACTGGAACGAGAGCGAGGAGAAAGATTTTTCAAGAAGATCCCGGCGCGGTTCGACGTATCAATTCGACGCAGTTGAACTGTCTTATTCACGATTTGAAAAGCTATACGGAGGAGGTGGAGAGGTTGAATGCTAGACAGCAACCGAGAGAAGCTGGAGATCGGCCTGCGGACGGTACAGATACATCCTGGCCACCGGAGTCGCCGAATTGGCCCCCAGATATATCGAAATGGAAATAATTGAGCAGTTTAGGGTATAAATAGCCGGATATGGGGATAATCTCTAACTATTTGGATATATTCAACTCCATCAATCTAATGTAAATATTGAAGAAGGGCTGTATAAACCGGATGCTATGGAGCATTGCTTATAAGACTGTAACGAAATATGGTTGCATCCTCCAGGAATATTCATTATAGCCCTTATAAAACCATCAAAATCTAGAAAGCGCAATTGCTAGCTACTCAATCAAGTAAATATCAAGTATATCAGTGATGCGATCTAAACCTAGACGTTTGAGATGCGGAATATTACTTTGACGCAGCTTCCCATATTCTGTTGGTTAGAAGGCCTGGTTGGCTGTTCGTCGCTTATAAACCGCACTAAAATTAAACTTCAACGACCTATCTTCAAAGCTTTGCGCAACACCTCTACCACCCTCTGTCTTACAGTCGACAACGAAGGCCGGGCGCCATCGATCTAACCTCGTCCGGCATCTGCCACCTGCAACTTTGGAGCCTTAGGGATACGTATTACAAACTTTAAACCCAGCGATTCTTTCACTCAATTCGCCCGTCATGACGAAGATGGATGAGTATATAGCTGCCCACAAGCAGAATGAAGAGGACGCAAAGAAGGATAATGATGAAATGACCGAAACATTACTGTATGTTATGAGCCCCGAATTTTTCTTTCCTTATTCGTCTCTTCTTCCTTGTTCCATTTCATTTTATTGTTCCCAATAAATCCCAAAATCGGAGCCAAAAAAATTTAATCTATAAAAGAAATATAAAATTCAAAATGTGATTTATAAAAAACCGATAAGCTAAATTCTGTCTTGCCTTCTCATTTGAAACAGGTCTCCTGAAGATATAAAAATCATCTCCCGCGTAAGGTGGGAAACCAACATGGTTAGGTACGCAAGCATAGCCGCAGTCACCGGCCTAGCCGGCTTCGCAGCCTACCGTAGCCGCATAAGGCTCAGAGAGCTCTACAAAATTGCGCTTGCGAGTAGTCCGGTGTACACCAGGAGGCTGTCGCGTATACCATTGATCGTGGGCGACGTAGGACTGGGAGTTTGTGCCGTTGGCGCCGGCTTCGTTAATGGCGCTTTTGTTGGAGCTTGGATTGGTAAACATCTTGAATCGAAGAGGCGGGAGCAACATCTCGAGGTCTTTGCCAGAAGTACCGAAGCATTTCGACAGTATATGATGGCGGAAAACGAGAGATCTATAAAAATATTAGCCCTGGAGAATATGGTATTGGAGAATGACGGAGAGCCAATCGACTTTGCACAAATTAATGAGTTGAAGGTGTACAGAACGAAACGGACATACACGACGAAGCAACTTTTATCAGAATACTAATCACTATTCAAAGGATACTATAATTTTGCAAAAGAATTGTAAATATGTATATATAGAAAATTCATTCAGCGTAACTAGGGTTTAGATTTGTCAAAATGATGCAAATCGAACTTTCTCTTGAGAGAATATGGATACAGGCTACATCGTAATAATGAATATGCAAAACGAGAACCGGCTTCAAAGCCCACAAACTCCATCAACTATGCATCGAGATCCACGAGGCGCCAAACGCCCTCAGAAATATGTCTACGCCAAAAGCAATGCGCTGTATGATACCCAGACCTGTGACCTAATCGATCGTAATGACCAACTTCTCAAATCTTTCCAAAGCATCCGAACTCGAGCCATCAGAATTTTCAAGACTTGCGCTAGTCTCATGGGGTTGTCTCGCAGCTTCCAGCTTTTCACGAAAGGACGGTTTCCCGGAAGTCTTCGTCGGCGAGACACCCTCTGCTTCGATTCTAGCCTTCTCTTCCTTCCAAAGTCGAGTCACTTCTTTCTGCATGACTCCGAGATTGAATGGTGTCCCAGGCGGTAGTTCCTTTTTTAATTTTGCAAAAGTTTCCTTTTGGAAGATCTGGTAGGAGGTCAACCCGCTCCCCGCCGCTCCCTCCTTTTTCACGGTCCTGGGCACTGGCTTAATTTGGACCAAAGGCATCTTGCACTTCTCACATCCTTTAGTAGTAGTCCACTCTTTCTTCCGACTGTGCGCCTTGTACACCCTATCGCAGCCGGGACACTGATATTCGAACTTGAAATTTATCTCGAGAGTGTGACAAGTAGTGGGGACTGGAATATCCATGGCTTTGCCTATCTTCTTTGCCCATGATTTGAATAGCTTCCCATGAGGCCCTTCATTTTTGAGCTGTCTCCGATCTATTTCCAAAATGTCCACGCACGCGTGAGTGTACTCGTGGGCAAGTGTATCTTTTATACGGTCAAAATCATCGCAAACTTTAATTTCTAGCGATATGACGCAGGAAAATGACGTAGGGGTCTTATCGTCTACGCTGCTATATCGTTTCACAAGGCAAGTGCCAGCCGTTGTGTGGTTTGCGTTTGTCCAGACGAGCTGGAGGCCACCTTCTTTAGCTGTGAGCCTTTGAACGGCACCGTTGTTTACCGTATCGTCCAATTGAATCAGGTAGTCCCTCGCAAACTTGTCCCTGTTCTCCTCAGAATCTTTACGACGAAGCCGTTCGACGGTTTTAGGGGCGAGGGCCTTGCTGGCCTTTGGTTTTGCTCGAGGCATCGTCATCGGCGTCCGTGGTATATTGGAAGAATTCTGTGAGAATTCATCCTCAGTGTCGGAGTCGGTCAAGTCAAATATACTCGACGATGTTCGCTTCGTGATCTTTAGAGGCCGCTTAAATTTGTTTGGAACGCTTCCTTGAGTTAGCTCCAGTCTCTAATCCTTCTTCAAGTTTTACTTACAAATCAACAATGTGGTCATCGTCAACTGCTAGGTCGCCCAGACCGCGACTTAAAAGGTCGATCTCGTCTGCTGTTTGAGATGGTAGGGACGCCGCTGCTGAAACCACTCGTGTGGACCTTACAGAAGCGAGAAGAGACTGCTTTTTCAGAGGACTTTGGTTCCTTCTTACGTCCGGTGACTGACATAAGCTCTGCCGAAAGTGGGCCTTGAACTGGGAGCTTTCCGCTTCAGTGAAAATCGACTCTGCGTTCCATTCAGAGTTCCGGTTTAGTTTGGTGGTCGATGTTGGGATGAATGGTTTTCGGCTCTCTCGCCTTTTTCTTGGAGTAACTGTTTCATCTTGAATTTCATCGTCGCTGATAGCGACGGTGAAGCTTGATTTCACGGGACTTGCCCTTGAAGTCTTTAGGGCCGTGGCTCTCCTTCGGGAACCAACAATGATGTCATCGTCTTCAGAGTCCTCATTCGTCTCAACATCTGGTTCGTAAGGTGGGTCCTCGTCGTCTGGTAACGAAATTTCGCTGTCTGTTGCTTCTTGGATTTCAGAAACATATTGTTCCTCCTCATCCTTTGGACTCTTTGTTGGAGTGCTGGAGATGGCTGTCAATTCCGGAAGAACTGGGTATAGGATATCCTCCTTTGCTGAAATTGTGCTGGGGATGCTTTCTAGGGTAGTCGTCTCGTCTGCACATGAGAAATATGTGGATTCATCTTGTGCTTGTGATGGCTCGTCTAAGGACTCATCCGAAGAGGAGTATGTAATATCATTCTCCACTACCCATTGCTCGTGCGTAGTCTGGCTGGCGGTCAGGCGGACCATGATTGCGGTAACCAAGGTTGGTGATAATATTATTGTAGCTATATATAATTCAAGCGTAATGTTGGAGGTTCGATGGCATCTACTCGTCAGTACGTGATGTAATGTAAAGATCAAGGTAGATCTGATGCTGGGATGTTTTTTCGCCCTGGGAATCAAGGAGCTGTTGTGGGTTAATATTCCAGTTGTCTGGAGCTGTTTTGGGGTTTATTTGATGATTGCCTAATAGAGCTGGTTGCTGAGACAACGTCTCGAACGGCCAACCTCCCGCAACACATTATGTATGGCTTCCACCCGCAAACGGCAGTTTGTGGCCTTCACCTATACCTAGTTACCGCCTACAATAGCTTAATTCGAAAGCCTGAAAGCTATAGCCAATCGCATTAGTTTGAAGTCGTCTACGCTCTCACATCGCTGGGCGTAATCTCGGTTGCAGTACTGCTTCTTCTGGTGTCAATTCAAGCTTTGCGCATTATCAATATATCGAACCGCTAGTTCTAGTTGGATTCTAACTTTACCTTATCGGAAAAACTTCGGAAGATAATTTATGCGTCGCTAGCCTCCAAGAAGATCACGATCATATGACAAAAGAAACGCTTTCTTTTCGTATATATATACGATACGAATAAGGAAATTCGCAGATAAACGTTATCGTATTCTTTTTTTTCTATCGATACCACATAGACCGTGCATGCTGCATGCAGTGTCTCATGAACTCGCCAAGGGGTTGACTCATGAATTTGGATGGAGCTAGATCTTAGCTTACTAACTTCAGACTCAAACAAGCGAAAGATTTGTCTTCTGCTCTGGTTTGTCCATACCAAACTTTTTACATAACACTCTATGTATTAATCAGCTAGCAACGTTGTAAACGTTACACAGATCCAATTATCCTTGGGTATGTGGGGTCCCTGAAGCCCCAACTCGAGGTTAGAGGCTACAAAGCATCCTTGGAACCGGAATTACGACCACCAGTTCCGTATATCCACCCATATCTCCAGGAATCTCTCTCAACGCCCCCGAGATTATTAATTGGTGATCTCGTCTCCACTAAACTTAGCTCTCCCGTGGCCGCGTTCACGGCTCCTAGTAAAAACTCCACAATAGCTAGACCATGAGTCAAGCATGCATGTATTCTGCAATATGCACCACATATGCTCCATATAGCTCTTCATCGGATGACCGTTTTGGGCCCACAAAACTATCTGTAGATAAAGTGGCAAATGCATGATTGCGAGCCCCTCAGCAAATTTGAAGTTACCTTACTGTACACCGGAGGATTTTCCGAGAGACGCAACCGCCATTCCTACAACCAATGAACTAACATGGGAGTGGAACATTCTATAGGCGCAGTAGTAGCAGCATGCAGTATGGCCTTATACCCATCAAGTGAATAGTCTTTGAAAATTGGGTTGAATTTTAGCTTTATAACGTCTTGGTAGATTTCTAACGAGAGTTCTCGGAAACGACCCGCGGACGATATTTTTCGACACCATCAGTGATGGAGACATAGAACGTGTTTTTGAGGGTACCCTCGGGCTCCTAAGTGCTAAAGCTTCTGAATTCATGTTTAAGATGGTCATTTGCTTTGATAGACCTACGTAATCACTGATAAGACTACAAAAAAATTGCAGGATGAACAGGTATATAATCCCCTTGACATCCTCGAGGAATAGGAATGCTATCACTACGATCAGCATCACTCAATCTTGAACTCCAATTTTCATAATATATTTTACAATGATATATCCAAAATGTTCATAGATACCATCTCTCTCCATACAAGTAGCGCGCTCCCTGCCGCGATAATTACTGTTAAGCCACCATACACCGTAACCTCTGCTCTCCCCATCAGATTCGAGCTACCCTATGTACCTCTCAGCGAGTTCAATCCTACGATCCCAATCTACCGTTCTTCTAAGTTTCTGCCGCCGCAAGAAGACGGCTCACCGCCTGAGTACCGCCCAGCTCTCCGGTCTGCCTCTGCAGACCTAAAGCCCAACCCTTCACACCTGCTACAATTTGATCCTCGCACAAAAGGAATCGTCGTCACTTCACCTGAAGGCGTCAAGGTTGCTTTCATCTCCTTTGCTAAGCATCGAGTGCCAGCCGTTACAGTTTACCATTCCTTGAACCAATCAATCGAAGGAACGGAAGACCGGGAGACACAAGTAGAGTTATTCCAAAGCCAAGAAGGCTCCTCAACTGCAGACACCGACACGTACACAGAACTAGAAGACGGGTCACCCAAGGAAACGATAACTCTTTCCTCCCACAGATTCTTCCGGTCGAAAAAAACGAACTTTGTAACGGAGAACTGCCAATTCCGATGGCAAAAATCTTCGAAACACTCGAACGAGCTGGCACTATCCCGAACATTTCTTAAACCTATCCCCGCGGACGAAAATAAATCGGTTAATAGTAACGGTCGAGACCACATAGTGGGTAGGATCGGCATCAGTGAGTACGATGCTTCAATAGTGGTATTAGAAATGGAGGAGGAGATTAGAGGAGGGTTATCTGAAGCAATGTTCTTGGGGAGCGCAATCGCGATGTTGAAAAAGTCGGATTTGAGAGTCGCTAGGGAGTCAAAATTAAGACGTTTCGCGTGATGGTACATTGCTACATGACCAAACGAGAAGTATGAATGGATGAATGGATTGCTTCTTTAATTTCTTAGCTTCTCGGATTGAACCTTTTTCTACTTCTATTTTAGAACAAATACTATTTTTTATTTATTCTTTCGGCATCTTTTATATTGGCAGGTTATCATATTCAAACTCACTATGTAAACACCGTAATGGACAATTTATTTTCGAGTTCTGCAAGCTATTTGTTAAATCTTGTTTTCGGCCCGAATTCGAAAAGGGATAGCATTCGAGCAGCCGAATAGCCAATTAATTGCGTTGTAACATAATACAACATCTCACGCATATATATATAGCTCGAGCTGCTTAGTTCTCGCTATAGAATCTCCGACTTGTAGACATTCGGCCCCGCCTGTTCGGTGTTTTTTAGATTCGGACGTAAATTAATGCAGTAAATTACGTTGAAGAAAGCAGGTGCTAATGTTTGCCCAAGTAGACCATAGAAAGTTTGAGAGAGCCAGGCCGCATATTCATATCCGAGGTAGGGCCAACCTCATGATCCAGCCAGCGGCGACCCTTGGCACAAAAACCCGGCGGTTTTGAAAACGAGTTAAACCGCGGTTATTGCTCGATGCGCACTTACTTGTCCGTCGTCATTACTATCATTGCAAATTAAATTGATGTCAAGTAAATCCACCACCTTCTTCTAAATTTCATTCATCGATTTAAACTCGAATACTCCAGCTCTAGCACTAGCCTGGGCAGCTCTTAATATCCAGGGATATCCTTAAATAGTAGAGTATGCGCTGTGCTACTAACTATTTGATGCCAATCCATAAAATTGCTACATAAAATCCAACATTCAGATTGAAACCCCAACGTCTACGAAATTTATAATATCAAACTGTTGTCGATTTAAAAAACTAAGAGGTAAAAAGGCTATACCCTCTAAACTATAAAGGGAAAATGTCTGCAAAGTACAAGTACGATCTTGATTTCGAAGCTCACGCCGCTCCGATCCTCGCGGCTGCAAAGAAGGTCCCCCCAGCTCCACTTCACGATGTTGAAACCATTAGAAACGGTGCCAAACTTGCCTACGCCGCCTGGGCGCAAATAGCAGCTGCCTCGCCGCCTGATACCTCAGTCCAACTATCTCCAGTTACTCATAAAACTCACACCTGTAAATCACAAGATGGTTACGAAATCACCATCCACCATTTCCAACCCGAGACCTCTGCAGCTGCAGCTCCTACCCCAGCGATCCTTCACATTCATGGTGGCGGCATGATAATCAGTCACATAGAGCTTCAACTAGGCCTTCCGAAAAACCACGCCTCCACTTCTAAAATCCCAACTTTTTCAGTTGACTACCGTGTCGCACCAGAAGTTACTTCCACCACACCGGTCGAAGATGTCTATGCCGCTTTACAATGGCTCCACTCTCATGCGCAAGAGTTAAACGTCGATCCGGCACGCATAGCAATAATGGGCGAATCGGCAGGAGGTGGGATAGCTGCCGGTGTTGCCTTGCTGGCCAGAGACCGTAACCTGTCCCCCCCAATCGCGAAGCAAATCCTAATCTACCCTATGCTCGACGATCGAAACACTAAGCCTACGCCGATAGCCCCGTTTGCGGTCTGGAGTTACGATAATAACATTACCGGCTGGACCGCCTTGCTCGGTAAGGATGTAATCGGAACCGACAAAGTTAGTCAATACGCAGCACCTGCGAGAGCAACAGATTTTTCAAATTTGCCAGCGACGTATATAGACGTTGGTGGATTGGATATATTTCTTACTGAAGATATAGAGTATGCGAAACGGTTGGCGGAAAACGGAGTTGAAGTCGAGGCGCATGTATACCCAGGGGTTCCGCATGCGTTTGAGATGCTTGCGCCAGCGGCGGTAGCTACGAAACGGGCGAAGGAGAATAGGTTGAGAGCTATGCGTAGTTTGCTGTAAGACCCTGTACTCAGTGGCAGTTAGCAAGTTCCCATTATAGACAATACGCGCATTTAAATAATATAAAGCGATTGTAGAATTCGTCCCAATATCATGAAATAAATCCAAGGGACTTGATTCCAATGCTTTTTGAAAGCGGTTGCGTCCAATTCATCTTCGCTACCGAGATTTCCCCGGGCGTGGATTGAGATTTCCCCAAAGATACCTAACAATATTTGTGAACGGGAAGAACCGCCTTATGGTATATAAGATACACTCGTTCAATTAACAAATTTCCAAAAACTCGACTATCCGATAATGCCCCTTTTGAATGCCATACCAGGATGTCCCAATCACGCCCCAACATCCCCCGCAAGCCTCGTCCACCCTTCCGCCCTCCACGGCGCAATCACCAAACTCATCTGATCGGCATCAATAGTCCCACTCGCCTCCAACGCCCCACAAATCTCCTCAACATCCATCGTCGTGGTCTTCGACAACGCCAAATCCAACGCCACATCAGCCGGGAAAGTTTCCTCCGTCGTCTCCGCGAGCCCCTTCCACGCCGCGCTGCTCCATGGGTTTAACATTATCGCTGTGGTGCATATCGATGATGTATTCGTGCCCTTTTTCATTTTAGGAAAAAGTGATTAGTATCCTGTTGCATTGAACATTGCATGGGTGCTAGGAAAGAGCAGACTTACGGATATCTCAGCCAAAGCCAGCAAAAGCTTATTAACCCTCTTGATCTCCTCCTGCGACTTCTTCGGATCCCCTCGCACCCCTTCCAAATCCTCAACCACAGACTCAATAATCCCCTCATCGCGTTCCATAGCCCCGATAACACCCAGCAGCATGGTCGACAGCAAATGCTCCGGATTCTTCTCAATACTCCCCATCAGCTGCTGCATCGCCACATCCCTCTCCTCCTCCCCACCTTTCGCCCACAGCACCTGCGCCAAAACAACCACCACATCCGGATCCTCCCCGGACTCTGTCAACGCCAACCGAAACATCTCCAAACTCTCGTCTATCCTGTTGAGGAAATAATACGCTAATCCGGCTGTTAAATGCGCCGACAACCTGCTCTTCGGTAGCACTTCCAAATCCTGCGAAAGGTTTACTGATAACTCGGCGCTTTCGATCGCGTTTTCGTAGTCCTTTAATCCTAGGTAACATCTAGCTCGATCCGCGGTGGCCTGCGCGTACATGACCAAATCCTCGTTCGCTTCCGATTCTTCATACCTCGCTTCTAAGATGTCGCAAACTAGACACAACTTGGCAACAGCACCTTCGAAATCCCCGGCTCGCTCTTCGTACAACGCCGCGAGCCGCAACGACATCGGGTCGCTCGACCTCTGCTGCACCAGCTGGCTAGCTGCAAACATCGGGTTGAGCAGGCTGGTCAGTGAAGAGTCGGTACGGTGTTGTTCGAGCAGCACATCGAACGTTGCGCTGGCGAATTGCGTTTTGACGATGGTGGAATAACTTTCCGATGCCGAGAGTTGGAACGCGTGGTCGAATAGTCCCGTAGCATCGGCTGCTTGCCCTGTAGCGAGGGCTACGAGCCCTTGGCCGACCCACGCGTGAGCGTAGTCTGGGTCCGCGGACTGTCCGCGGGTGAAGGCGTCATTTGCGAGTTGGTAGTCGCCGTGCAGCATATACAATGTTCCGAGATTGGTCCATATGCGGGCGTTCTACTAAATATCAGCGGACATTCTATTTTTTGGTTTGTCAGAGTGGAAAGAAATATCGTGTAAATACCTTCTCGTTGATATGCAGCGCCCTCACGAGCGCATGTTGTGCAACTTTGGCGTTGACATCAGATGTTGCAACTCCCAGTGCATTCCAGAAGTCGCTGTTCCCTGGTTCTAGCTTGATAGCTCGCTTGAAACAAGTTATTGCTGCTTTTCTATATTTTGTCTGGCGATCGGCAGGACAGAGTAGTGCACGATACTCCGCTGTACCAAGGTTGAACCAGGCGACGGCGTGGGCGTGGCGGTCTTCGGCGGATGCGTAGATACCTCGTTTATAAGCTAGGATGCTGCCGAGTAAACACTTCTGGAGCGGTGGTAAATCGTTGTAAGTTTCGAGCGTGGAAGATCCGACGGTGTCCGTTTCGGATAGAATATTAAATTCGGCGGTATCAATCTCCGTGACGAGGATTTCTGAAACGTCGTCCGCGGGGAACTCGTGGAGAAGGTTTTCGACCCAGGAGAATATCGAACAAGCATCGCCCACTGCTTTCCACAAATTAAACGCCGCAGGGTTGGTCTTCACGATTCGCTTGGCGATTTGTAGAGCTTCTCGAGCTGCAAGAGCCGCACGACCGTATAACCCGGTGTTTAAATTATTAAATGATGCCGCGACAAGTGCCTCCGCGAGCGCCATCATAGCCCCAAATTCGTCAGGCCTTTTTGCCAAAACTTCTCTATATCCATCGCAGGCGGTATCAAACTCTCCAAGCTCTCGTTCGACATTTGCCATCATGTAGGTAATAAACCAATTTTCGGGATCGAGGGATTTAGCCTGGTTGAAAGCTTTCGTAGCCGCTATGTATCTCCCCGAACCAGAGTATGACTCTCCAAGTCCTATCCAGGAGTGAACATCTTTGGGAGATGTTCGTAACGCGGCTTGAAAAGCTTGAATCGCCAATGGGAAATTTAAATTGTTCTATAGACAAATTAGCACCGGTCTGCAGATAGTGTTAGAGGCCATACGCACCAATTCAACTACACCGAGAGCAACCTGCGGCCATGATGCAGTCTTGCCCACCGTTGTCCGCTTCTTATCCGCTTCAGCAGCCCTTCGCGCTACTATCTCCACCAGTTCCCAATCCTTCGTATCCGCAAAGTTGCGAGCAAGTCGTTCCGCCGCTTCATATTCTCCTGATGAAAGCTCAAAGGCCTTTTGGAAACATTTATTCGCTCGCTCGATATCACCAGCAACATCGGCGTAGTAAATACCCAAGCTACTAAACGCAGGGGCAAAGTTGGGATTGCTTCGCAGCGCCTGCATGAAGTAATAATACGCGCCCTCCCGGCTATTGCGTTTCTCCGGTTCCGATTCCCATAACGCGGATCCGATTCTCCATAAAACCTGAGCTTTGAGGTCTCTTGACTGAGGGTCCACGCCAGTAATCCGCTCCAAGCATGATTGTAACTCTCCGATGCCGACATCGTAATGGCCTTGTTGGATCTCACACCAGGCTGCTTCCGAGATGACCTTTAGGTTTTCAGGATCGCTGGTGAGTGCTTTGGTTAAGAAGCTAGATGCCTGCGCAAAGTCGCCTTGATCCTCAAGGATGAGGCCGAGACCGATGAGGGCGCTGGTGTTTTTAGGGTTTCTTGTGAGAACGTCTTTAAAGGATGTGGTTGCTTCGTTGTGATGTCGAGGGGCTTGATAATGTACAAACGCGTTCGCGAGGAGGACGGTTATCGCATCCGTGTTTCTATCGAAGAAATTTAGCAAGCGGGAAATTCAAACCTACATGGATTTGAGCCTTACTTTTGGAGTTTCAACCCACTAATTTGGGATTGTCTGGCTACAGCCGTGAGACCCTTTCGGCATGTATCCACTGCGTTCTCATACTCGCTGAGAAGGAGGTAGTATTCGCCTAATATCCGATGACCAAGAACTGATGATTTGTCCCTTTCGAGTCCATCCTTTTTAAGAAATGTTAGTGCCTGAAACTTAACTAAATTTCAAAGAGAGAGCTTACAATAATGAAGTCGAGGCGCTCATCAGGACCGATTTCTTGGATGAGGGAAACACCTCCTTCGTCTTCTTCCTCCTCTTCGGGTTCTGCTGTTGGAAACGGTGATATGTCGGAATCAAGATAGGCCCGCAGGATGGTCGCGAGACCCGAGTTTGGAAATAGGTCGACATAGCTCCTGAGAAGAGTTACATCATAGTCACCTATAAACCGATTAGAATGATGTCATCAACATATATAGATGGCGTACGAACCAATATTGTCAACATCTCGCCATTCAATCTCGATCTTCCAGGCCAATTCGTAAGGAACTTTTAAGACGACTATTCCATTAGCCCATTCCAACACCTTTTCTCGTTGGGCAGCTTTCTCAGATGCTCCAAGGACTTCCAGGTAGCTATATCCAAGCTTCAGTTGTTTTGCCTCGGTATCTCGGCGAACTTGGTCATCTTTTGTCCAGTTGATTATTTGGCCATATATATCCTGTAACTGTTTACCCGAAAGCTGTGAGCGAAATTAAAATATTACCATTTGCTCAGGAGAGGACTTACTGGTGACTTCTTCCAGACCTCTTGTTTGACTTGGACCGTCACACTCCTTTCCGTAGCTCCTAAGCGAGATTTTCGGGATGCTATTTGACTATTAATAAGCTCCTTTTCTTCAGCTTCGATGATTTCGGCCAATCTCTGGTATATGATGTCCGGGAGTGGTATCGACGGCGAGTCTTCGAGATACGGGTATATCGGGCTGTCCGGCAGCTGTAACATCAAAGCTTTCCTTTGCTATACCACCGGAGAGTATCAGCTGCTTGCTGCATGCACTTTAGACAAGGTGGATTTGGGAGGGTTCTACCTGCGATCGAGTGCCTCTAGTTTCAACGAACGGCAAAGCTTTGCTTATAACAGCGTCAAATTTGGTCCGGTCTTCTCTATGCTCTTGATTAGCTTTCGAGTGGGGTGGTAGTTGGGATCAAATAATCCCCATCAGAATCCTCACTTTTGCAAATGTATAATGAGCAGCTCCTTGACGGCATCCATATACTCGTCTATCTGCTGCGTTTCCTCGAACAGGGTTACTAGTCCCTGCCATGCTGTTGCTTCGGAAGGTTTGAGCTCTGTTGCTGCTCTGTAGGCGTTTTCACCATCCTTGACCTCGTGTAGGCGGAACTGAGATAGTCCGAGATATACATTTCTGCCATGCGGGGAGGCTCAAATCAGATCTTATGCTCGCTATAAATTTTGGGAGGGGTTATATCTGTGGGAAATTGAGTTGGTCGTACGCGCCGTAATTGTTTGGGTCCGTTTGGAGAGCTTTGAGGGATAGGTCTCGTGCTTCCTCCCATTTCTGCTGGTCGATTGCAGTCCTAACTGCTTTCAGAACGGCCTTGGAGGCTGCTTTCGACATTACGACGGGGTTTTTTTGGGGGAGTTGTACGATTGTGTCTTCGTACTCTGTGGGGTGTAACGAATTGAAGTAACAGCGACGAGGTTTTTCGGTGGAGTAGTAAAAGTTGGGCAGGAGTAATTTAGACGTCTAGACCAATATTCGGCTTGTGGACAGTTGGGAGATTGAGAATTTTGTCAAAATGAAGGTATTAATTATCTTGGTATTGCGAAGTAGTGATACTACTACAAAGACTAAAGGCCCGGAGGGTCACCGCAATCATTTTTGTATATGCTGCCTGATATAATTGATAGCTAAGTTGGCTGTTACACAATCTACGGGACACAACGACGGAAGCTTCGTATACCATCAGCCTAGTTGTTATCAAACGTACAAATCCCCAAAGAATTCTTATTATTATTACATCGGTAGAGACGAGTTTGATCGTAGACGTAGATGATATGCTGAGCAAGTCCTTAAGCGCGAATCGGTCGAAACCGGCGGTGGGGAATTCTGAGGCATGAAAGCGTGACCGGAGGTTAGGCAGCTTGTCTGCGGGCAGGACAGGCAATACGGGCAGGACGGGCGGGCTCACGTGCAGATTGGAGCTGGCAGGGGTTGTGTCTTGAGGACCAGCCCGATCTGGTTGCCCTTCGCAGCAACGGCACTAGCAACGGTGACGATGATGTTATGACAATAATAATGCCTCCACAGAAAAGAAAAGAACCCCTGACCAGACAGGCTAACGAGCAGGACTCACAGCCTGGACTGGCCCTACTTACAATTACGTGCATGGCTGGCTTACGACAGCTCTTCCCTCAGAGTCCATTCTGTAACCGTCCTTGGCGCTGTGTGCGGTGCTGTAAAGTGTAAAGTGAACAAAGGTGAACGAGAGTAATGCGCCCGATCGCCGCCTCTCGCCTCCCCCATAAATCAACCGCCCCAGCCATCCACCCATCCATCTCAACTTAACCCGTGAACCCCCATCTGCTTTCCCAAACTCTCTCTCCTTCTCTCCTTCATCTTCCTTCACCAGTACACCATATTTGACTTTCCTATCCACAAATACTAAAGAAACTTCACATCTAGTTATCCGTGATAACTAATAAACCACCAATATGAGAATCTCGACTCTCGCGACCGCGGCCGGATTTGCCGGTCTCGCCCATGCTGGCGTCCATAAGCTCGCCCTCAAGAAGATCCCCATCGAGGATACTCTCGTAAGAACCTCCGGTTTTTAGACTCAAGTCGTAATTTTCTCTAGACTCTCGCTTACACTCTGCTTCTTAAATTTAATAGATGGGTCAAGATGTTCAGACTCAGGTCCGAGCCTTGAGCCAAAAGTATATGGGCTCCCGACCGAACAACCGTCACATGTTCGTGAACGACGTGAACTCTGAAGGCGGACACTCGCTCCCTCTCGAGGTAAGCCCCAACCTTTTCGCCATATCTATTTGGTGGACAATCTATTAATCTTTATCTCTCCGTGCCTGCAGAACTTCATGAACGCTCAATGTAAGTATCACTCCTGAAGCTCGCTTACGTCATTACGCGATCTCGAAGCTTACCGCCTGTGATCCATCGCAGACTTCTCCGAAATCACCCTCGGATCTCCTCCACAGACCTTCAAGGTCGTTCTTGACACCGGAAGCTCCAACTTGTGGGTCCCGTCGCAGCAATGTACCTCCATCGCGTGCTTCCTCCACACCAAGTATGACTCGTCGGCATCCACCACCTACAAGGCCAACGGCACCAACTTCGAGATCCATTACGGATCGGGAAGCATGGAAGGTTTCGTTTCAAACGATAACTTGTGCATCGGCGACTTGGAAATCAAAGGAGTTGATTTCGCAGAAGCCACCAAAGGTATGTATTATCAGCATGTGAGGCGCTCCGCTCCTTTTTCCCGAATACAAACTAACGATCTTCAGAACCCGGTTTGGCATTCGCCTTCGGAAAGTTTGACGGTATTCTTGGTTTGGGATACGATACCATCTCGGTTAACAAGATGGTTCCCCCATTCTACCAGATGATCAACCAGAAGCTTCTTGACTCGCCAGTGTTTGCCTTCAACATTGCCAGTGACCAAGAGCAGAGCGAGGTCACCTTCGGTGGTTTTGATAAGCAGTACACCAGCAGCTTGACTTGGATCCCTCTCCGAAGGAAGGCGTACTGGGAAGTCGAATTCGACTCGCTCACCTTCGGTGACCAAACCGCCGAATTTGACTCCATGGGCGCCATCCTCGATACCGGTACCTCGCTCATCACCCTCCCATCAGACTACGCCGAGATGCTGTAAGTTCTTCATCCTTATAAACCTAGTCTAGTTAGTCATCCTACTAACACACCATTTAGGAACTCCTTCATTGGCGCCAAGAAGAGCTGGAACGGTCAATACACCGTTGACTGCGGCAAGGTTGATGGTCTTCCAGATCTCACCTTCACCCTGTCCGGTACCAAGTTCACCATCAAGGCCACCGACTACACCCTGAACATCCAGGGCAGCTGCATCAGCGCTATCACCGCTCTTGATATGCCCGAGCCAGTTGGTATGTATCTTCTGCTTGGTACTTGTGTGAAAATCACATTCTGTGAACAAGCCGGCTAACCTTTTCAAACTAGGTCCTCTTGCTATTCTCGGTGATGCTTTCTTGCGTAAATACTACTCCGTCTATGATTTGGGCAAGAACAGAGTTGGTTTGGCTCCAGTCAAATAAGCGTGTCTTTCTTTTCTTAACCACCTTTGTTTTTTTACGCACGCAATTGCGCGCATAAAATGTATTGGTGAAGGACAGTTTGATATTCTTTGTACAACAAGTTGGAAGTAATTTAGGTTTTTTCCCTCTCTCTATCTCTCAGAATGGCATATCCTTGGTCGCTTAGGTGTTAGTTTCAATTGTTGCTCTTAATGATTTATAGTAGTTGGTTCGCCACAATTAATGAAAGATGGGAATTCATTTCGCGGGAATCTAGTTTTCTTTCTTCCTTGTTGTTTATAGTATACGCATAGTAATAGGATCAAGGACGCACGTTTCATGGTACGATATATAGATAGGAACTTTTAACAAATGAAATGTTCTCTTTTGACACGCTTTTGAATCGTTTTTTTGACATGGATCGTGAGATCCTTGCTAGTAGACGTTTTGGATCGGGACAGTCCAGACGCTAATGCACTGTACGACGGCCGGAATGTCTGAGTCGTTGCTTCCAGCATGCGGTGCGACCAATAGATGAGAGATTTGCCTAATGGTGAGTCGGTAGTTCACATAGGTTAACACTAGAATGAAGGTAACATAGTAACGTCATTACGATAGTATATTGGACACCGATTGTTTGCTAAGGATGCTTTTCTCATGCTGCAAATATTGTTGGAGCCTTAATATTGGAAGTTAAGATCGTAGCAATTAATCTACGGAAGAAAAGCAATTGCAAATGCTTTACGAAACAAGAGTCGGTACTTGTTCATGCATGGCCTTGTCTTAGGACTACAGATATATAGCCAGCACTTACATTCTTCAATTTTTATGCACCTCGATAATGAATTAGTCATTCTCACGGTATAACGTTACCTATTTCTAAATACCACCACCATCATTATCATTATCATTATTATCATTATCATTATCACCAACCACCGCCACCACCACAACCAAATCCCCCTAGCAGCCACAAAAAAAGTAAACCAAAAAAATACCATGCCCACTTTAACAACTCACCTCCTAAGCCTCCAGCCCGCCGCCTACGAATCCGCAACCCAACATCCATTCCTCGCATTATCAGCCAACGCCGCCCTCCCAGCGGACAAACTCCTCGCGTGGCTGCTGCAGGACCGGCATTACGCTATAACCTACATCTCATTCATCGGGTCGTTGCTCGCCAAGCTTGATATTTACCCCAGTCCTACCATTTTTACTGCTGCAGCGGGTGTAGATTCCACAGGAGAAGAAGGAAATTTCGATGGTAACAGCAAGGAGAACCTCAGCTGGAAAATCACCACGACGCTCATCTTCTCGTTGACGAATATTAAGGCTGAAATAGAGCTTTTTGATAAAGTTTTAAAGGACGAGTTTGGAGGAGGAGGAGGAGGAGAAGGAAGCGTGAATGCGGATGTGGAAGTACTTCCCATAACGAGAGCGTATAAAGATCTCTTTGCGGGCGCGGGAGGCGCGAAAGCGGGACTTCTGGAGGGATTGGTGGTATTATGGGCTACCGAGCGGTGTTATTTTGATGCATGGGGGTTCGCAAAGAGGTCTATGGATACTGCTGCTACAGGTGCCTCGGAGGATGCAGGATATATTGTTGATCAGAAGGGGGAGGGCCCGGAAAGTGTGATGAGGACAGTGTTTATTCCGAATTGGACATCAGAGGGGTTTGAAGTGTTTGTGAAGGACCTTGAAGAGCTAGTTAATGCGGTTGCTGAGGAAGAGGGGGTGAAGGTAGGGAGTGGGGTTTGGAGGAAGTGTGAGGAGGTTTGGAGGCAGGTGCTCTGGTTGGAGGAGAGGTTTTGGCCAAAAATTTGAAGGTGTGGATTTTGGGTTTTGTGTAGGTCAAGCTTACTGATAAAGGATATTACTTTATAATTACATGTGAGAGCAACTGGAAGCCTCCACAGATTTCACCGCGAGGTCTATATTTTGGTATCTCTTCTTGAACTATGGATCCCTTCGGATATGTGACTGGCTAGTTATTAGGTTAGGAGACTTTCTTCTATTTCTCTTCTAAGTACCAGATAGCCATCCTTGGCGTTTGTGAGACAGAATAAATATATTCTATGCATATGCTCTATTTTCAAAAGGTACGATCTAGAAGTCCGATCTATCGAGAAGTTCCTTCTATCCTTTGCATCAGTGTGTTTTGCGCCTACTTGATAAGCCTAGTCACAACGCAAATATTCTTCTTCGTTTGTTGTAAATCTGCGAGCTTTATCTATATACACCGGATCAAGCTATCAATAGCATATTCATACCTTATCGAATAACACACTCCTGTCCAACGTTCAAAGCGTGAATCTAAACTCCTCTGATCCCTCCAAGATCTTCTCTCCACGATCTGCCTTTTTGTTCGCCCGGTGGAAATAAGTCATCAGTCCGCTGACGATAATTATAATCAAGGTAGAAGCTACGATACAAGCGTACAAGCCTGGTTTGTACCCGGGAGCATCTTGTGGACTGCGTGTAAATCTTGTTCAGTACGCTTCGCACTCTCAATGATAACTATTTAATGAGGTAATTATAGAAAAGGTAGAATTTATGATAACTTACCGAAATACCAAACTGCCAGTGATACCGCCCAGGGCAGCAGAACTAACCATAACGACGGACGTGAACGCTCGTTTCCATTGTCCGCGGATATTATTCGCTTGGTAAGTAAACGCGAGTGGGATATTGGTGCCAGCGGCGGAGTTGACAAAAAATACACCAGCGTATTGAGCAGCCGTGTTCGGAGCCCAGCCTACCATGAGAATTCCGATGATTGAGAAAATGCAGTTAAAGATGATGACTGGGCCGCGGAGCTTATATTTATCGCTGAACCAGCAGCAAGCGACCATCCAGAGGGCGTGGATTAAAGATGGCGGAGCGACGAGGAGTTGAGATGCTGCAGCTGAGAAGCCCATTCCTTTGTAGATTTTTTATACGAGGTAAGCGATTGCAACCTCAAACGTGGGAAGGATATGAGCAGTAGAAGGATTCGGATACGTACTTTGATGAAGAATCAGCGGTAGAAAGAAGGACAGCGAATACGTCACAACGGCGGTGAATCCCAGTACACTTCCGAGGAAGAAGACCTTGGGATCTTTCCCCGCGCTTAGGAATTTCTTTATATTGAACGGCTCGGTTTCAACGTCACCGCGATCTTTGTCGAGTTTTCGACGGATGAAATTTATTTCGGCTTTTGTGAGGAAGTTCCATACTTTATGGACGTTCTTGTCGTCGGGAAAGGGGACCATGAAAATGTAACCAATTATGGCGATGACGCAGGTTATGACGCCTTCCATGAGGAAGATCCATCTCTAGAGGGGTGGACCGCTAGTTAAAATTGTATCTGTGATTTTGAGATGATGGGGGCTTTGAATATTACCCAACCAGATAATCCAGCGACACCATTCATTTTCATGAGCCCGTAGGAGAGCATTCCCTGTATTTGTCGCTATGTGTTAGCAATTTAAGTGACTTCTAAGCGGCTGGGATAATTTAGGTATGTCAAAGTATTTTCAGTAGATTATTTCGTGATATAATCCGGTTTAGAAAACAATATTAAAGGTGAGCTTACAGAAAATGCTGTCGAAATGCACCCGAGTACATAGAAAGCTGCAAAACGTTTTCCCAGTTCATCTATAGCAGTCGCGTGTCATTCAATTCAGAAATTAATTAATTCACGGTTTCCACCCCCGATTATAGGAGTGCGTATGAGGTTGCCTGGATTCGAGGGTAGTATGAAGTAAGGCTTACATCGAGTATACCAGGTACTGAGCAAATATGCGACTCCAGGAAAGTAGCCGGCCTATTCAATGAAGATTTAGATATTTCGCCAGTATATGACATGCATATTCGGCAAGAATAGATAGCAATCAGGACTACGAGGATAGCGAGATAACAGCTACATAGACCAATTAAATTGAAGAAACACACCTCAAAAAGACCTAGCACAAGACGTAGCCCCAATATTTGCTGCCAATGCTGGACGAATGCCATCCCGATAACAGCTGCTCCCCATAGCAAAGCAACACTCGGTAAGAAGACACGCGGACCGATGGCACGACATGCTACTACCGTTGGAAGTTCGAATAGGACGTATGTAATAAAGAATACGAGGGTTGCAATGGACTGCGGTATACAAATAGTAGGTTAGCTTATATCATCCTATGAGCTTGAGTGTTGTCTTGAACAGTAGGAAATGGCTGCAGCCCCTAAACGGATACTTGGACCAGGTAGGTAGACGCTGATTCGAATTACAACACCTTGCAACACTGGATATTTGAGGTTGTGAAATGGCTCACATGATGAAATGCGTGAAACAGAGTGGGGGCAATATATCAGTGTTTAAAGGACTCTTACGTATCCGTTATTTTTTATATTCATATTCAACTCGGCGTTCATCCTAAGTTGTTTCCACTTTAGAACTCGGGCTTTCGAACAGACCTACAAAACGAAATCATGCTCGACTCCAAAAATGACATTCAAATATCTATTGATATCCGAGATATACGTTATATAGCTTGTTTACTTACCCAGCGACAGATGCAGCACCCATATTACCTCTGTCTATCAGCGAAACGCAGTAAATGACACCTGTCACCATGATTAGACGCCAATCGACTCGACGAGCGATCCTCTTCTGCTCGGCCTCGGTGTATTCGACATCTTCAGAGTCTTTGGGACTCGGTAGCTCGACTGTCTCTACCGGTATAGTTTTAGATGTCTTTTCGTCTGCTAGTGTCATTTTAGATAGGCTTGCGTTTTTCAAATATTGGATAGATCTAGAGGGGTGAACTCGCTCAATGAAAACGTTTGAGATATATGGAGATATATGGTATTTATATACGAAGATATAGGGAATTTGAATTTCGCATTCTAATTGCACAGCCAAACTACGTTACATGGATAATAGTTAAACAAGATATTTTCATACGTGTGGATAGGAGATAACTCAATTCGCAAAAGTATCAAACATTCAAGTGTCATTTAGGCAGATATTTAAACAGAATATATGCAGGTCCGAAGGTTGCCTTGTAGTTAGCAGGTCAGTTGGGTTTTATCTAACTAGCCTATGAGGTGAGCTCGGGCAACGGCAACGGGGTCGCGAAAAGCCAACCTGCCGTTTTAGCGAACCGCTCGTTGGCTAACCGAATCTCGGCTGCAGAACGCAAAATGGAAACTGTGATTTAGAGTCGTTGATAGTGTTCTGGCCCATCTGCATCGAGCTCGGCCTATTATTGCGATTAAGCTTAAGGCGCCTATATTTATCTTGTGATATTGGGCTTATCCTGTGATCTTGAATTATATATGGAAGGCGGTTAAATTTTGGTATACCGAAGATTTTCAACAGAATGGAAATAAACCTAGCTCACTGCTCCGTATAGTACCACATCCGATTCGGATGTAAAGGCTAGTCCATTGACCGAGCTTGGCGCGATGAAAGTATTAAACTACCGTAATGATCTGACATTGGAAGAGACAGCGTGCAGCATGGCATCCGATAGTAGCGTGGGCTTAGTAGTCGATATCGGAGGAGGTACCGCTGAAACTATTCTCAATCGCGAAAAGCCCGCCGCAGGTATCTAAAGAAATCGTATACGAAGCGACGTGGTTCGCGGGTATCGAGCTGTTCAGTCTCATTATAGGGAGGTATACACTTAACCCGGACGCTATAAAAGAAACATTGGAAACCCCACTGTTGTTGAGTATTATGTCCGGACAACTATATGAAGCTGTACAGCTGGTGTTAACGTTGATCACGATTTTGGGGCCGATAACACGGGTATAGCGATTGCAGCGGTACCGGGGAGATTAGATATATATAAGGTTCAGCTGGAGGCGGGCGCATCAAAGAATATCGAACATGCACGGCGGAAATCTTCCAAGGGATATTATTCATTGGCGAGCATTATTGGCGAGGCGATGACATCTAGATATTCTGGGGGGTAGTGAGCGTGGAAATATCACGACACAGAGACCTGTCCTCGAAGATATTGAAATAGGATCCATAAGAGAGATTGATGGTCCGGAGGACTTGTATATATAAATTCTTCTTCAGAAATTCTGTCTTCTGGGGTAATACACCCGCAAAATCCAAGAACAACTCTTCGCGGAGACACTTGTATATATACTCGGGCCATTTTCATGATATGCCTCATTTTAAAGCTATCGTTCAATATCTCCTGAGTGGGTAAATATATACTTGATTATTTTATTCTACGGACTCATTGGACTGAAATAATTGCATCAGAAACTAATGATGCTTAGGTGCCCTGCATCAAATCAATCATTCGTCCGTTTTGAGGCTCCGCAACCCAACGATATACGGACGAGATATATCAGCAATGATGATATAAAAAAAACGGCGAAAAGGAAACACCCAGAACGCTCTATCCGAACCATGCATTTTGAACGATGAGGAAGGAATATTTATTTTCCAATTTTATAATTACCCACTATGATTCGGCGATGTTATCTACGATAGTATCACTTGATCGATTGATAACGTTTATAGCAAACATATTGTTGTTTTATTTTAGCAGCACTGATTTATATATTTTTCGGCGTGATAGTTAAAAAATAAATAAAAAATTTGCCATTTTGTGAAAACCGCATTTTGATGTATAAATAGAGTTAGAGATATTATGCAACTGAATCATGGGCCAACAATGGAAGCGAAAGTGAGAACACGTATTTTCTACTTCGTATATATATGGAGATCCGGTGTTTCTCTCGAACAACCCCGACCGAATTCGTGGTTCGCGAATCGGAAAAAAGGGATATTTTTAACAGCATGCATAAGTTTGTTCTACGTTTGGCAAGTTGCAGGATTCTCAGAGAGGGAGACGGGCCTCTTGGATGGAAACACATATCTATTCTCGGTCATTGAATTGCAAAATGGTGACATCTATGAGCAGATCCGAGTTGCTCGTATCGCTATTTCGAGTTCGAAGAAAAAATAAATAAATTCTACAATACGCTGCAGCCGAAAGGAATCTCCTGCGAGAGGTATCGGAGAGGCACGTGAGGCATTCTCGGCAGGGCTCCTCATTGTTATGATGAATGCGGACATGGGGAGAACGCAACACCCGGGCGCTCCACCATGCAGGCACAGGCCAATAGATTACTATTAAGAGTATGGAGAACAGATTAAACAATTGCCGGAGTGCATATGTAATTGTATGTAACCTTGAAACGTCGCAAAAAATGCGCGATGGAATGGATCAATTGTGGGCACAGCGGCATACTGGTGGCATGGCATGGCATGGCATGGTATGGGCACGGCGGGCTGGGTTTTTGCTGCTCCACTCCACCATTTGGATATCATCTGGAAGCTGTGAATGGAATATATCCAAATACGCAGATATCAACGATAGCGGCTTAACTACTTATTTATATATCTATACCCAGTATCTATATATTTACCAGTATAATAAGCTTCCCGAAAGAAGAGACGCTTGCATGAGAACCTAGCTATAGTGCTATTTTTTGGCCGTAGAAGGGCTGTACATGCGACTAAGCGCCCACCATTCCTCCTCCTGGCCTCGATCAAATCGAACCAGTCTACCTTTCCTTCCCAACTTTCAACGGATAATAAACAAAAAAAACTCGGCGGCATATTACAAGACATCTATCGTGCAGGACCCCTTTTGCCAGATAACCCGGAGGTTCAACAGCCCTGATTCTCAGTTTTTTGCCTTCTCGGTTCTTTGAGAAGAGAGTTTCTATTTTCTGTACGCTTCGCATTTGGGTTTATCCATGGTGTTTTGAGTTTTTTCCCGTCTGTGAGGCTTTTGCCCATGCAACAACGATTACTGGTCCTTTCAGCAGCTAAACGAAGGACGCCTCTTTCGCCTTAAATCACCTGGTTGGCATCGTCTTAGCCTTACCCGTTGCCAAAGTTGGTCTGGTCTAGTCCGGGCTTTATAACAATACTGACCCTGATTGAGGTTAACATAACCTTCTAATCAGTCTGAAAGCAACTATTCGGATTCAAAGCCCCGACGTCGATGCATCGCTCACTCGCTCGGATATATACACGACATCACTAGCCTGAGGTCATCCTGAGCACTCGTTCTTTCGCTTAGTCTTCGATATCGTGCTATCTCGGAACCTGGTCGGTTTCTGGATCCTGCACTTTTCCTTCGCCTGCCAGGCCCGCAGCCTCACTGCATGCGATACGTCTAACAAACCTCGGGAATCGAATCGATATCATGATCTCACAAAACTGAAAAGCCGAAAATGTCGGTATCCTCTCGATCAACCGCCAGACACGAAAGCTTGCTGACTCCTCGTCGGCAGATTACATTGTAGTATACATCTGCTCAACCTACCTACTGAAACCTGTAGCAAGGTGAACCCGAAACCATCCCACCAAAATCGAATCGCATCAGGCGGCCAACGATACTATGGACCAGCCACGACCGCATACATCTCACCAGGCAGTCCCGAGCACGCCTGGTGGTTATCCTCGAGTGGACACCCAGCTAGCCAACAACGCTTTCCAAAATGTTCCACCAGCTTACCAGGCCGGCCCGCCTGGTACCTTGCTTATTCCTCAATACGACCCTTCGCAACCGGCGTCGTATGCTTCAAGTCCAATCGTAGGTCCGTCGGGGCGACCAAGGGCAGCTACGAATACGGAGATACCACAGTCGAATCTGGGAAATCTGGGGAATATGACACCGGTGGCGCTTTTCTCGTCAAGTTCCATTTCGAGGAACCCACCCCCTCCAAGACCACAAAATCCCACCGGCCTCACGCCGCTGCCCATACAACAACCACGACACGTCTCTACGCCATTACATTCAAACGCTGATGGTATGCAAACTACTTGCTATGTTTGATAGGCATAGATAATACGTGTATTGACCAAAAAAACTACTTATAGGTTCACGACCCCTTCAGCAGAATGTTTCAAATCCAAATTTGCCCTTCGGTATACCACCGCCACCACCAAAAACCGAGAACACCTGGCAATCGACTTGGGGAAAAACACATGGACGCGAATGGGAGAACCGGCCGACGATTCAGACCACCTTTCAGAACACCTACCACCCTCATGGCATGCCTTATCAACTGCCCGGATCACCCCTTACCGCGCAGGCACCAGTCCCAATTGGATACAATCACGCTCCGATCCCTCACATACCACCACCACCTTCCCATCCGGCCCCTCTGCAGAGTAATCAACCCCTTCAGCCGTCACAGATTGTTAGAGAAGCATTTCATAGGACTGATTCAGAACCCTCCGAGGCATCATCAGTGTTCTCGAAGCCGGAAATAGACGAGGCCATGACACCTCTTACCATTAATACACCCTCACTAATCCGACATCCTCATGTTCTACCGGTCAGAAGCGAGACACCTTCTTCCTCCGCGCCGTTGTCGGCGGAGGAAGTGGCCTCGTGGACAATCGAGAAGGTAACCACTTTCCTCGCGGATCACCATTTCACAAAAGAATGGCAGGATGCTTTCCGAACTCAAGACATCTTTGGGAAAGAGTTCTTACTCATCGGCCAGGTTAACGGCTACAATCTCCTCTACAACTCTATATTACCCGAAGTACAATTGTTATACGGCGCCGGGGCGAAGCAGGATCGCGAGCGACACGAAGCTCGAAGACTGAAAAAGCTGGTTCGCTCCCTTGCGCCTGCAATCGACGAATCGCCCGTGACCGGGTCTTCTTCCGCGCCAACAAAATCGCCGACTTTGGCCCCACTGAACCTTTTGAAGCGCCAGAATAGAAACAGCACGATCCCACCGGGTAGTGACTGGGCTGAGCAGCTGCGGTCCGTGACACAGCCCGCCCCACGAAATAACATTACAAAGTCAGCACTATCATCTTTGGACTTCGGGGGGCGAAGGCATTCGCCCAGTAACTCCGATGTATCGCTGCCCCTTCCAAACGCGCCGGCTCTCCAGTCAGTAACCAAGTCGTCTATTCCTGGGTCTCCGCAATCGTCACCCTCTCCTATTCATGCGACTCTCACGCCACGCCACGGCTATTCAAACTCTACAGATTCAACCTATTCTCGACCAGAAGGTTCCCGATTTGTGAGCGATAGTATCTTGACGAAAAATCGGCCGAAAGGTAGACCTAGCTTTGGACACGACTCTCCGGATATTGGGAAGGAATCAGTTAAAGATCGCGGAAAGGCATTTATCGGTCGAATAGGCAGATCGTGGAAAAAGACTAATGCTCGGGATGAGTTCGATGAATCGCCAACCAGCCCGATGCCCCTATCCATGCAGCCTCCGAGCATGCCTTACTTTAGCCACAACAGAAGCGATTCTTCTCTAGATCGACCTTCTTCTGCGACATCGATTCTTTCGGAATATGACTCAAGGTTTAAAGGACGGGGATTGCTTAATCCTGGCCCTTCGGCGAAGACTCTGTTGTTTTTTGTTACAACCAATGGGAAGCAGTTTAATCTTCTAGATTTGACACTAGCGACTGATGCGGATACTGTACGGAAACTTATTTGCCATGTCGTCGGGATCGAGGATTGGGAGATGGCGAAGATTTATCTCACGGAAGTTGGCCAATCCGATCACGGTAAGATGTATTGTACTCCACTCATATATGAGAGATATTGATGACAGTAACAACACAGAGGCACCATTAACGGACCAGATGCTCATGTTAAGCCGACGGCACGGCGACAATCTTGCCGGCGTAAAGTTCTTCGTACAGGATATCTCTCCGCCTCCGAGCAAACTCATGGGGCTGGGCATCAACACGGTAAGCACGAGCGGCTCGAATCTCCAGACGCCTGTCGTGCGTGCTCGTAGTCAGTCCCCGATACCCCTCTCGCCATCGAGGAGGCAACATGAGGAAGAAACCCTAACAGCATTGGAGCGTGGACGATCATTATGGCCGGATGAATTTATTGAAAGAAAAGAACTTCAGCGTGCATCGTCGAATGGTCCTAAAATAAACATAACCGAGCCGCCGAGTGCAACTGCTCGTCTGAATGCAGAATCACAGCTCCAGATTGATACCGCAATAGACGAGATTCACTCTAGAAGCCCAATAAATATAGGCAATGGATTCGGCAAGAAGACACCGTCACATTCGAAGGCTACCTCTATAGACCTTCCTATCCATCCTTCGCCCGGAGGGGAGAACACCCTACCGTATCCAGACTCCCCTGTGTCCGAAAAGATGGCAATGTCGGCCCCATTAGCGATGCCAGCTGAACCGACGAGTATACCACGAAAAGCAACTCCTCAAAATGCTGCGACAAAGACATTTGGAGAACTGCATAAACAGCGAACGATGACAATCGAATCGCAAAAGGCGGCAAAAGCAAGAAGGAGGAACGAAAGCATTGACCTTAATATAAACCCTCCAAGTTTCTCTAGAATTAGCTCTCAAGTAGTCGACTTCGATCATCCTCGCACATCACCTTTTGAAGACAAACGGCATTTCGACGATGTTAAACCGGAAAATAGCAGAGAAAGCTGGAAGCCTCTTCGAAAACCCCCACCCCCTCCAATTGTCGAATCTGGCTCGTTAAGGGGAACACCGTTGTCGTACAGAAAACCAGTTGATAAGAGCAAGGTGTCGCGGAAGAAGAGTGTTAATCAGGGTAGGGGCAGTGTGGCGAACCTTGAGATGTCAGAAAAGGGGAGGAGGCAGGGCGTGCAAGTGGATGCGAGATCAGCGAGTGGTATCGCGGCTTCATTGGCTAGTGCGGGGCTTCAAGGAGCTGGCTTTGGAATGACTATTGGAAGCACTAAACCCAATTTGCCCCGAACGGGCACTATGGGCTCTGGTGATTCCAGTAACAAGTCCACCCCTACCTCGCTTCCGCCATTGACGCTGGGATCAGGAAGAGCGATGGCAACGGTCAAGTTTGACAACATTGGCGGCGGAAGTCCAGGTAAAGGTGGGAGCCCAAGCAGTCCAGGTTTCACATGGGGAAAAGGAAATATGCTGTTCAAGATTCCTGACTATTCACAAGAAGCATCACCTGAGACTATAGATGGAAACACGACTTCCTTTTTGCGGCCTGATTCGATGTACAGTGGAGGTGTCTCACCCGCAATTAGTCCTGGAGCCGAAATGCCGCCCCCTTTGCCATTCAATCCGTCTGAATTCCCTGATGATCAAATAAAATTCACTGAGACCCCAACAAAACCTGGAAACGATGATTCCGACGATGACTCTGACGATGGACTCTTCCAAAAACCACTAACAAGAGAAGAAAAGGAACAGAAGGACTCCGTATCCCCTGAAGAAAAGGCCGACTCGACCAAAGGTGAAATCGACGATTCTGGCGACGACAGCGACGACGGTTTCTTCCAGATTCCGATTCCAGGACGCGGCAAGAAGAGCCCGGTGAAATCGACGGCCAACGAGGACGACTCCACCAACGTTCGGAAAACTGTCGTGTTTGGATCCAAGGATTCGTTTATTTCGCCTGTTCAAAGTTCTTCAACCCCTGGAACCGATGGACGAGGATCGCTATCATCGCCATTTCCGGAATACGAGCAGGGCGATGATAATGTCAACATATCACCATCGCCCATCAAAGCTCGTTACCCTAGGCCGGATTCTTTTAACGCGGATGATACTAACGTTTGGGCGTCTCGTCCACCTGCTGAAACTCTTGTCCACCATCTCGATGCTTTCTTCCCGGACATTAACTTGGATGAGCCTATCATTGAAGAAACCGCTATAGAAAATGTCATAACAGAAGAAAGCTCTCCGCCTGCATCTCCTCTCCCTAGTACTGTTAGCCATACAAGTAATAACATCAGTGCCTTAAGTCGTCGGGCGAGGGAGCCTCAACCTCAGATGGCAACGGCGTCTGAGATTCTTAGCAGGACTGCAGAGAGATCGCTTGGAAGACAAGGGTTAGGTAGAATGAAATCTATCCGTCAGACATTTAGGGAAGCGCATGATATCAGGAGCAAAGTACCAAGTGTTATATCAGGAACTCAGACGGGCAGAAACGTGCGGAACAGCACGGTAATGCGTAGGAAGAGTACCAAGATGTTTGGCGCAAAACTTGTGGAACTGCATCCTGGCGCACATGCAAAGAAGATTGCATCAATTGCAGCTGCTACCGCTTCGTTGGATAATAGAAGTGGTATCAAGCGACAAGGTATGTGGTCTTGGATCCCATCTTTTTATTCTAAATTATTAAACTGATTGTAGCTTCTATAGCCACTTTCAAGTGGTTCAAGGGTCAGCTTATTGGCCAGGGGACCTACGGAAAAGTGTATTTGGGCATGAACGCCACCACTGGTGAATTCTTAGCGGTTAAGCAAGTAGAATTCACACCGAACGACTCGCGGAAGGCCCTCATCGCTGCTCTTAATCAAGAAATTGAAACGATGAAGGATCTTGATCATGCGAACATCGTGCAGTATCTTGGTTGTGAACGCAAAGAGTTCGCTATTAGCATTTTCTTGGAGTATATTCCCGGTGGGTCGGTCGGAAGTTGTCTGAAAAAGCACGGTAAATTTGAAGAACCGGTCGTACGAGATCTCACCAGACAGATGCTTGACGGGTTGGCTTACCTCCACCGAGAAGGTATCTTGCACCGAGATTTGAAGGGCGATAATATCCTCCTCGATCTCGACGGCACCTGCAAGATCTCTGATTTCGGTATTAGCAAAAAGACAGAAGATATTTATGGTAACGACGCTTCGAATAATATGCAAGGGTCGGTGTTCTGGATGGCACCTGAGGTTGTGAATCCAAAGAAAGGACAAGGTTATAGTGCTAAAGTTGACATCTGGTCCGTTGGGTGCGTTGTCTTGGAGATGTTTGCTGGTCGACGACCGTGGGAGAACGAGGAGACTATTGGGGCTATCTTTAAGATCGGATCCGAACGGATGGCTCCTCCTGTTCCCGATGACGTCTCGCAATTCGTCTCGCCGGAGGCTATCGCCTTCATGGCGGATTGTCACACTACGTAAGTTCCCTCTTGTTGTTGTTGGATTAATCTTTAGAACGATGCTAATAAATCCGTTTTTTCTTAGTGAACCATCCGAACGACCAACAGCTGAGACGTTGCTTACACAACACCCCTTTTGCGCATTCGATCCTACTTATAACTTTTTGGATACGGCGTTGTATCACAAGATTTCTGCATTTGTTAATACCAGCGTTTAAGGATTCTTTTTTGATATTATTTTTGTGGCCAAAAGCGGGTGTAATATTTTGCTGTCGGGTTTTTAACATCTTTTTTTGGGTTTAAAATAGTTTTGAAGTATCTATCCTTCGATCTGTATTTATACACGCGATTTTGATTTTGCGTTCATGTGAATGGAGTTTATGATTTTTATATTTACTCTTATTAGACCTTTTAACGTGAAAAGTAGTATGAGTAGTATGTCAACTTTCCAGAATACACCTAATTAATTCGCTAAGATTCAAAACCGTGAAGGCCCGGGGTCATGGATTTTGAGGGTGGACAGAAGGCTATATATAGGATTGTAGGTATATATAGTTATGATCTGCTCTATGATATACGGTAGCATAGAAACCACCATATGGCTTGATATCGGGCCACCTATCCTTTATACCTGTAACATCATCTTTAAGTCCCAAATAGTTACGCTTATTGCGAAAGACTCCTCCAGTCAGTCAGCTCCTCCTCCTCCTCTGGGCGTAGTTTAGCTTCAGGTCGTTGGCATGCATCAACTATACTGATGCACCTCGACATCCTGCAACAAGAACAACGCGTTAACAAATCACTCTATTGATATACATCTTTGCTAGAACATCGAATGATGGTTGATTCGTTAGAGTTGCGTTTCGCCCAAGAAACCCGCAACTCGAATGAGGAGATTCACATGGATCCCGTAGCGCCAAATGAGGCTACTCAGCATTTTGGCTCCTATTTCCGGGAGGTGCTCCCTGCCTACGGCTGGAAGGACGAAGACAGACATGGCAGCGGAGGATCATTTCGATGCGATATTGCCAGCGCTAAAATATGGAGTTTATTTCTATCGGGGTTTATCTTTTTAATACCAAGTTATTTAACCTCTCGTCACTCCAAGGGTCACTCGATACGGAATTTAGCCTCGACGGCATGGCTGGACGGATTGCGCGGCATCGCATGCCTCATAGTATTCATATTCCATTACCAGAACGCATATTTTTCTGGCTGGGGAGATACATATGTTTTTGACGGCACGGGAAACAGCTACTTCATGCAATTGCCTATCATCTACATTTTGCGCAGCGGACCGCCTATGGTACATATATTTTTTATTATATCCGGTTTTGCGCTTTCGTACAAGAGCGTGAAATTGATGAGGAAGCCGGTATCGCACCTCACCAGCCATGCAATCTTATCAAATATCGCGAGTTCAATCTTTAAACGATACCTGCGTTTAATATTACCGTGCGGGGGGATCTTTATCGTAGTTACCTGCTTCGCAGCAGCAGGGTGGTATGAGCCGTATGCAAGACCAGGTTTTCCAATTGCTAACGTTGAGGTTCGACCACCCTTGCAAGAGAGTCTTTATGCTCAGATTAAGTGGGCAATTTGGGACTTCTACGAATTTTCGATTTTAATGACTCTCATTTTTGTTAGGCCCCCGTACTGGTGCCACTCTAATGTGAGTGCCTATACATATCTTAATGGTTAACAGATTGCTGACTTGATATTTAGCCACACATGTGGACTATTCCTGTTGAGTTCAAACAGTCACTATACTTATTCCTTTCTATCGTCGGCATGTCCCATCTTAAACGTTGGCTTCGCGTTAAGGTCATTTTGCCGGGCTTGGTTATGCTTGCTTTACACCAAGGCATTTGGCAACTAAGCCTGTTCCATTTCGGATTTTTCTTAGCAGAGATACATACCGATATCATAGCTACTCGGGAGGATACCCTGCTGTCGGAGCCAGGCAGTCCTCTACCAACCTGTGAGAGCCCAAAGCTATGCTCGAACAGATCTCTCAGACTGTTGAAAAAACATGGTCCCACCACTTTTTTCGTCATTGGTTTATACCTTTGCTCGTATCCTGAGAAGGGTTGTGATACCAACTTGCCAACAGGATTTGGAAACTTAACGCTATATTGGACGCCTTCGTCGTATACTGGGCTGGATATTATGGTATTCTGGCGGGCGCTAGGTGCACAACTTATTTGTTTTGCGCTCCTTTTCATGCCATCGATACAAAGTATTTTATGCACAAGGTTCTCTCAATATATGGGGCGTATATCTTTTGCGCTCTATTTGGTACACGGGGCCATCAACAAAACTTTGGGTTACCATCTAGTGGATTGGGGATGGGAGAAAATAGGAGTCAATGCTATTTGGGAGCATGACCTGCAGACGGGTGACAAGCAGCTGAGCGACTTGCCGCAGAGCTTGGAGTCTATGAGGGTTGCTGTGGTAATATTTACATTCTTGTTCATAGTTGGGCCCGTCACGATATGCGTGGCAGATGTTTTCGGGAGGGTCTTCGATGCACCATCTGTGAAGTTTGTACGGTGGCTGGAAAGCAAGTTGGTCAGGAATTAACTAATTGGTATTGAGGGATTTTTGTCAGTTGTATGCATGGCCGGAGTACATAGATATTTTATGCGGTTTCGGGATTCTATGCTCAGGTCTAAATCTAGATGCCGTCATACCATACTGCAAGATGTGGAAGCGAGATAATGGAGCCTCAGCCGCAAATCACTCTAACTAAAGAGAGATGTCGTTAATGTTAAAGTGTTGTAACTGCAGAATCCAACATTAGTTTCAGTCTTTAAGTTGGCTAAGTGCGGAGTATTTAGTCCTATTATCTTTATCATTACCGTTTTAAGATATTTTAAAGACGGGATATACAGTATGCAGCCGCAGCTTTGATGAGTCAAGATCATTTTCGTATTATGAGTCGTCCATAATGTTGTGACTCTTGCGCTAGCATCGCACGTTTGTGGTCCGTTCTTGACGAGAATTCAGATGTTCTGATTGGGCAATAGGGGACTTACGGGGATCGTATGCCAAATCTTCGATGCTTTCACACCGCGGTGATATTAGATAAACCACATCCAGACGTTTCCATGCATTTCTTGCATGTAACAGATGCTCATTCCCCCTGGATGTGGATCTAATATAGCGTGACGACGTTTCAACGTGAAGGATGTGCATATGCCTTTTGTGGGGGGAGAAATGTGTTGTTTTGAGGTTGGGACTGCGAGCTAAACGTCTGTGTTACGTGCTATGGCTAAAAGTATTTAGATGGCTCTAAAGAACGACTTCTAGAGACTGGAATCGATATCAACTGATCAATCAATCAGCAGCCCAAATGAAAGCCTAGCCATTGGTGGTCTACTCAAAACTATTTTATTCTATGGTATCTTCGTTTTAAACGTCTTTTATTCTATATATCATAAATCTTCTTTTTACTCTATCTTTTTAGGTATATATTGCGCCGGAGGTGTATCTTCAAGATGTCAGGATTTGATCGCAGGTCCTACTATGAGATGCTCCGAGACTCCATGTCAGTTACCTTAGTCAAGGCGGTCTTAAACAAGGAGCTTGCCGAGTCTAAGGAATCGCGACTCAGAGCTAGTCGCAATGGCGGAGAAGTAAACGCAAGGAAGGAGGCGGAAGATCTGGGAGAATTCATCGAGGTAACTTGCAATTCGACTTGTTAATTTAACGGTGCATTTCTTGTATTCTTGGTTTGTGTTCTCGCGTTGATTTACATCTATGTCCGTTTTGCAGTTCCTTGCTTCAGATTTATTCCAGTACCTCCCGAAGGACTTGACGGAAGTCACCTACGATAAGAAAATCGCAGACGAAACCGAGCGCGTCGGATCTATCGAGACGGCTGAAGGTTTCCTTAATAACCTGCCCTCGACTTATGTTGATGCGATTGTAGAAGCGAAGTTACTAGATGACCTAGGTTGTTCAAATTTTCCTCCTCAAATTCCGCCTGCCTTCAATATTCCGGGGCTTAATTTAGGAAAATATCTCGCTTTCAGGATCAGGAACTAGCTAACATATGATATCTGGTGGTATAGAAGACGTAAAAAGGATGACCACGACCGTAATGGAGGATTACCTTGCGGCCGCTACGGCTGCGCCCTTGAAATGGACTGAGACTCGGCCGCTTGAATGCGAGCTGTGCGCTCGAGAAGTTAGATTGACGTGAGTTTTTTTAATTAAAAGCATAGTATTTTGTAATACCCAAGAGACTAACAAGACCAACCTTATAGATATCATCATCTCATCCCTGTAAGTATTTCCTTTGGGTTGATTTTTACCTTAAATTTTGTACCTGTAATCAATGTCTACGCTGTTTCGTTTCTTCCCTTTTTACTCACATTGATCTCAATACAGCGGTCGACACATTCCCGGGTGTTGAAGAAGAACATACATCCGGAGTATATGCTAAATAGAGTTGGTATGTTTCCCCGGCTCGAGAATCAGTCTGGCGTCCGAGTCTTTTGCTAACAATTTCCATAGCATGGCTCTGTAGATTATGTCACTCTTTTGTAAGTTCTTTTGACACCCTATGATACCACGATGTGTCCAAGATCTCGCCGCTAACATATACTATTAGGTCCACCACTGTGAGGAGAACATGGAACTGGCTAAGAACTGGTATACAATCGAGCTCTTAGAACAGAGAGATGATATCCAAAGATGGATCGCATATATTTCAAAACGGCCAGGGAGGACGAGAGTAAAATAAGTTCGCCTCGTTCTGATGATCTTTGAAAAAGGATATGTGGGAGATGGTAGTTACGCAAGCGTTTCGTAGGGGTATGCTAGTGTCCTTCATGTGGCTTTAGGATACATTATTGTTCCCTTATATTGAGGATCACGCCACCCAGCTGGCTCTAATCATAGAGTATCTACTTAATTTCATGTATACATTTTCAAAAAGCTCCTCACATTTTAAAATCGTGCCCACACAGCGTTCGAGGATGCATATGAGATTTCAAAAGCAAGCTTTGGATTCTAAATATACCAGAAAGGAACATTTATTGACTACCTAAACAATACTGAGCCAATATTCTTCAACCCTGGGAGCTTTTAATTGGTTTGGGGTTCTTTGGTCAATTACAATTACAAGCATGGACCATGCTATCTGCATAGTTTGATGTAGTGCGAAAGCCACGCAACGCTTTTTTCCTTAGAACCCTCCCATTTTCCAACAGTTCAACGGCGACCTATTGATTAATAAATATTGTATCCGCCTTAAATTTTGAGCCTCAAAAAAGAAATTTCGAGGCTGTGTGCTACCGTTAGCGAATGCTTGCATGTGGGGCTTCTCAATCATTCTAGCTCGGTCCTGGTCTTCGTTGTACCTGTGTAGATGTATCACATGGACATTATGAGTACTCACTCCATCACTTCAGCGTGGAAGTAACGGGATGCTGTAATATAAATTCCACAAAAGGCACAGACCACATGAAGCGCTGAGCGAGGTCACAAGGCAAGCTTGGGCTTATTCCCAGAATCGTTTCTAAATTAACTAGAAAATGAGATCTCTGAGCATCAGTTCCTGAAGAGTATTTGTAGATATAGTCAGCCTCGTGACCTACGAGGCTTGAATATGAAGGGCCAAATAATGTCGCAACACAGCAGCACGAACACAGCCAACTATCAAATCGACAGGTGCGCCATGACGCAAGACGCGAAGTTGAATCCGCCACTGGGGCCTAGAGGTATGGTGAGCATTGTAGTTCAAGCTTAGACGCAGTATTTGATTAATTCTCGCGCTTTTCGCGGATCCCTATGGAAGTTGCGAGAATTATATTGCCAGTCTCCAAAATGCAACAAGCCAATTGCACAACCATGGAATCCGGTTTAAAGGTCTGGGTGGGATCGGGTCTGGGTGGGATCGAGCAATTTAAAAAGTATCATTGATGCAAATTAGTGCTAGCGAATAGCAAGCTATGTAAACGACCGGTCAACCGTCGACGCGGCCTGTGTAATACTACCTACTAGTGGTTTGCAGATACATGTGCCTGTCTGACGTTCATGTCCGACCTGGCGTTCCTTTTTTTCTTGTGTTGTTTTGTGGGTCAGCGGTTCCCATGGTGCCCGATTCACAAGGCCAGAACGGCTGATACATGCAGGTCCGATGAATATAAAGATTAGAAAAGAGGCTCGCCGCCGGTTTCGTTGCATTATTTTCCGGCTTCGAGGATCTAAGCGCAACATTATATCTAACATTTTCAACTCTCTAAAATAACGGTTAATCTAAAACAGGTACCGAGACGGATTCGATTCACTCCGCGATATATACTCCGCCTTCCTCGTTGTTGAAGATTCGCTGTGGCTAAGATCTAGTCCTGCACCTTTCGAGATTATATACGATCCAAAGATTGCCTCGCTCGCTATATCTTGATCCCGGTTGTCAACAGTATCGGAAATAGTATTTAAAGGTGCCTTCCAAAACGCTTTCAACGATTTTCAGGTCCATGGTAAGTCGGTATTCCAGATGATACCAACTAATCTCACCGTATTCAATTCAAATTATTTCAATCAGCATCTCCAAGAATATGGTTTCTCTAACCAGATCGCTATTCCAGGCGGCGGACCCGGGAGGGTATCAATATGGCGTTAACGTACTCTCTCCCGGCGTTGATCCTGTCGTCGAGTAAGTCTTTCCGCATCCGTTATCGCGCTTATATACATGTGCATGGCTCACGTCGGGAAATATAGTATCATACTTGTCCACGGCTTGGGAGGCGATCCTTACAAGACTTGGACTTATCCAGGCGGCAAGAAGGAGCCTGCAGTACTATGGCCCAAAGATCTTTTGGCAAGGGAGATACCCGAGGTCAGGATACTGAGCTACGGGTATGATACGAAAATTACGTCGTGGTTTGAAGGAGCAACTTCGAATATGATTCATCACCATAGCGAAACCATGATTTCGAGATTGCATAATTTCCGAAGTGTGAGTTTTCAATTTAGTAGACAAAATCTATATGAGGTCAAAGGTGTGCTGATGCTGATATCTATAAAAGAGGAAAATTGACGGGAAGAACGCAACAGAACGGCCGATTATATGGATTGGTCATTCTCTCGGCGGTATTCTTATCAAGAGGGTAAATATCCTAACTTGGGAATATATTCCTATTTGAAACGGCATTTACTGATAGTTAACTATCATTTTACATGATTTAGGCTTTAATATATTCAAATAGCTGTGGTGTTGACCATAACGAACGGCTTCGTTCGATCAAAGTATCAACCCAGGGTATTCTTTTTATGGGAACGCCTCACATGGGCTCCGATATCGTAAGATGGGGCTCACTAGCTCGCAAGTTGCTCTGTTTCTTTCCTGGTGTCCGGCTCGATAGCTCCATGCTCTCCATGCTAGGTCAAAACTCCGAAACTTTGCAAAACATCAACACCTTGTTTATTGGGATCGCCTCGTCGTTTGAAATTGTGTATTTTTATGAGGAGCTAGAGACGCTATTACCAACCGGGCAGCATGAAATCGTAAGTAGTTTCAAAGATTCCGTTATGGACATACATTTTGGGGACTATCGTTTAACATTTATCAAAGATTGTACCATATTCCTCAGCTATAGTCGACTCACCGAACACCGAAAAGATAGGAATTCATGGCACCCACCAGACTATGGTAAAATACAAAGATGAATCTTCACCGGGTTATTCTGACGTCGCCGGTATTCTTCGACAAATGGTCGATACCGCCGTTACATTCGCACCGGGACGATGGGAAGCGGAAAGAAGGTCAGCCGTAGCAGCAACAGATGAAAAGATAAAAGAAATCCTCGTGCAACGAGGTATGTTGTCAGGTCCTTGCAAAAGAGGAGATTCCCCATTCGGCGTTTGCGTGAGACTTAAACGCGGAAAATATGGACAGATTCTAATATGGTAATTTATTTATTGGGTGGTATTTCTTACAGGCGCATCTGGATTATATATGGGACCGCCGAGATCTATAATGATGGGGAGTCCTCGTCGGCTATCAGGCCTGGGTTGGCAGGATGCTAATCCGGTTGAAGTTGAGGAGGTGGACTCAACAGATGGCGATGGAGAGATCCCTTCGAGACGTTAGTATAGAGTCTCCTTAATCTGCTTTCTCTTTTAGTTCGTTTATATTATAATATATCATGTCTGCTTTAAAAGAATCATGTATCCACTTCCTCTCGCTATCCTCGTAATTACGTAGCTCATGACCCCCTAAGCATATCCTGTATAATCTAACCTTTTGCATTTGATATCTGCGGTATCAGGAACTAATATTTTTCTTTCTAGGTCTCGCCATCACGCAATCTGGAGAATACTCTGCAAACTCCAGCCTGATTCTCCCACCGAGCCTTCCCATATTTGCTGTACCCTTACATCCCAACGAATCCCCAGTGACCCGCGACTACCTTCTCAGAGACTTCGACACCATACTCCTCGCGGACGACCGTCGTTCCAAAGGCAATACAGGTTTACTCCTCTGGGGCCCTCCCGGCTCCGGCAAAACCCATCTGGTCCGCGAATACGTCTTCAACCGCAGAGAATACTTCACCGGCGGAATATTCTGGGTCAACGCCCGCACGGCAGCGAGCCGAGTCGATAGTTTCCGGATCATATACAAAAAGCTAAACCTACCCAGCGCGGTGATGCAAGACGTAAACTCGCCGCACGCGGATAGGAGCGGGATGGATTTGTGCACTTGTAGGGTTTTGGAGTGGATGGAACGAACTGAGAATTGGTTGTTGGTCCTCGACGGTGCGAATGCTGTTGACGAGGGTGATATTGACGATTTGAAGTCTTGCATGCCGACGAGCCGAGGGAGCAGTATTCTTTTCACAACGCTGAATCAATCTTTGGATGGACAGGCAAGGTTGGGTGCCCCTGTCGGGTACAAGATTCCACAGATGACAATGAAGGAGGCGATGTCGATATTCTTAACTGAAGCGAAGATCGTGGATCCGACGCCGCAGGAGGTCAAGGTTGCCGGAGAACTCGTGGAGTTGTTGGATTACCTGATCGGGGCGATTCACATCGCTGCTTGCTATATCGCGGAACGACAAGTGTCTATCTACGAGTACCTAAGAGGGTTTAAAGAACAGCCAAAGGTATCCGGAGACGGGTGGAGTCCGCTCGCCCTAACGCTAGATACTTTGGAAACGAAACATCCCGAGGCGGCAAACTTGTTGAAGCTCATCTCGTATTTTGGGACGGATATTCCCACGCTGATGATCCATTGGGGATTAGAGGCGTTACCGGCACAAGTGCGAGTCGTCGCAAAGGAGGAAGACGGAACCTTTGATTTCAATCTTACCATCAAACACCTTCTGGCATTCAGCTTGGTTCGCAGGACGCACTACAACGAAAGCGAGAACGGAAAGGAATGGCGGGTCGACAGACTACATTTACAAAGTTTGATACAAACCTACGTCCGACAGCGGTTGAATAGTCAAGCGGATCTCGGGCAAGCGTGGGTTAAATTCGCAGGAATTGTTTTTCGGCATGCGTTCGAACGGGCTGAGAAACAGAGAGGCCAGAACGGCAACATATTTATCAAGGACTACGAGGAGTTTTTGATGCACGGAGAATCGTTGGTGCAGTATATGAGAGAGCAGAAGGTTAGCAGAAGGTCGATACGGTTGACGGTTGAGAATGTGAACCGGGTGATCGAAGAGCAGAATAGAGCTCAGGAAACGGGTAGATTAATCGAGTTGCCAAATAGGTCAATATGGGGGCGCACAGATACGGAATCGCCAGAGACCGTTTATGTCGCTAGGAGGTCGACAATGGATAGTAGTAGCGCTACTGGGTCATCTCTGAGCGCGAGCACTTTGTCCGAGATATCCAAGGGAAACGCTTTCTCGGTGGGGAATAATAGTAAGATAACACAGGAAGGGCATCAAGAGGAGGCTAAAGAGGAACCGAAAGAGATACCAGTTCTGCCAGATAGAGAACCTCCCAAGTCGATATTATCCCGAGCATCAACTTCGAACACAATCCAAGCCTCGATAGCAAGCACAAGGGAAACTAAATACCAAGGGAAGAAACTACAAAGACGGCTGAGCCATCGCAGCTATAAATCTCGCACACAGAAAGATCCGAAGCAAGATCCGAAGCAAGAATCAAGCAATTCTGCAGCAGCCTTAAATGCGAGTGTACCAATGTCTGTTACGACTGGAACACAGACACCTCCCATTGATATTCCGAAGGAGTCTTCTAGGTATTATACACATGCAACTCAGACATCCGACAACGGACCTAGTTCACCGAGCTATTTCTCGGATACACAATTATTTTCTTTTCCGAGTGTCGAGACGCCAGCCGTATCTCCTCGTGGCATATTCATCCCATTTGCACCGAATGTACCCCAGGTATATACCAACGACCTGACAAGCCATTCGGCTCCAAGTAATCTCAACCGTCTCTATCGAGAATCAGAGTTACCCGTATGTACATGTTCATCAACTCAGATATAAATCACCAGTACTAGAAACTAACTATATTTACAACAGAATACTCTACCTCCTACCGCAGCCCGTACTCTCTCGGATCCTGTCCGTGACCCCGGCCCAAATCTCCCTCTACCCCGAACAATTCGACGTAGAAAAGCCGTTGATTTAACACCAGACAGCCAAGATGATAACGACAAGATCAAAATCCCACGTCTCGAAGAGCCATCTCCTGTACCCCCGTTCCTGTCAATCGCGAGCACCCCACCCATGAATTACTATTACTACGTCAATTCGCACGAAAACCCTACAAACAACGAAAATGGAGAACAGGAAGAGGAAGAGGACGATTTCGTCACAGTAAACAGCGAACCAGGTCCGTCACGAATTTACCGGGGAGGACTCAGCCCCACTCCTCTCATGCGACATAAAATCCTCTACAACACCCCGGCATCGAGTGCCGCAACTGCGGGTCTCGTCCGGTTGAGGCCACCGCCGTCTCGACAACAACTTGGTAGTATTTATTCGCAAGACGACGTATTCCTATCCGCGCCGACGAGTCCCCTGTTATCACGGATGAGCAGCATGATCAGCGACGCGGACGTATCGTCCATGGTGCCGTCACCGGGTTCGTTGGTTAATCTGGCGAGGAGTTTTGTAAGGAGTCGGGGCTCGTCGATTAGTTCTATGGGGACGATGTCTACGGCTACGGAGGCGGTAGAACGGGGGAGATCGATGGAGAGGAGAAAATCAGTTGAGAGGGAGGAGAGTCCGGAGAGAAGAGCGGGGTTGAAGAAGGCGGATTAAGCTTATTAGGGAGAGCGGAGCAATGAATGTTCTGACGAATTTGGATAATTATGTATTTTTCTTGGTGGCTGCATTAATGTTAGAATTTTTTGTCCATAGTTTGGGGGTTATATTTTGGGTTTTGGTATAGATTGGCATTATTTTTTGGAAATTGATGAATAATGATTGATGTAACATGTTGATTATTAATATAACGACGTCGATAAAATAAGATATGCCGTATAAAGTTCTAATGGCTGGTTAAGAAGTCTGTATGCATATGACCTCGCGCGACGCATATATGGATATCCGGTCTACAAAGGTATGGTAAATTAGAGATGGAAGGGAAGAAACAAGGTAAAAGAGAAAAAGAAAAACTAGATATAGGATAAAAAGGAAAGCGAAAGTCATTCAGTAATTGATAAATCGAGTTTTAAACTTCAGGTTTTCTTCGGATTACGGTTCGAATTCCCAATAACCTATGGCGCCACTGTCGTCTTCTTAGTATAGTGTATAATTTTGTTCCAGTTTTCTGAATGATGGCTGACGGTCATGGGACTGGAAGAAAGGCGGAGAGCCCTACATCTGATTTCTCCATCTCTGTGCGCAAATCCTCAGTATATACCGATCCAGCTAAAGGAAGAACTAGTGGAGGGCTTTTCACTTCCCTCAAAAGTTGGTCGTTTAAGATACTCAAGTCGGGGACCCCTGGCGAAGCAATAGGAGCAGCGAATGAGGTGGTTGCAAGTATAAGCGGGAAAATCCCGAGAGCTCGAGTTGTGGCTGTGAATCTCATGATTTTCGCGTCATGGAAAAACGAGGCGTGAAATATAGTGCAGCTGATTTGATGTAAGGGCTAGTGAAAAGAACTTTTGAACGTGGGTAGTCGATCATTAACAAAAAATCGAACCCCCATCATGGTTTTATATTTCATCCATAGGAATGCTGGGAGTGTAAACAGCATCCAGAAGTTTTAAAATTCCACGTCTAAAGCGTCAAAATCTCCATAGCAATGGAATGAATGAAGACGGCCCGACCCTGCGGACTGACTATTAGTATTACCCTTACTTGAGACGGTGAAAGTGCATTACTTCAATGTTTCTATTCAACCTCTTCGAATTAGCCCATTTGATTAATTTTTGGTACCGTTTTAAAGATCGGCGTTTTTAAATTGTTAATATTACACATTACCAAATAATCGTGAACATGCAAATATATTGAGCTGAGAGGGTAAGTTCGCGATGCCCTTCAGAATGTGGTATTTTAGCTAGAAATGTGTTGTGTACCACTCAATTCTACGTGACATAGTCCATTGATGTATGCAATGATACCATAGATATGCCAATAGTTAGTTATATTGATAATATTAATTAAATTTCTAATTGAATAACAGATGAGTAGACTTGACTATGAGGTCCGCTTATCCGTTCTACCGGATTTTTAATCTCTCGTTCACAGTATCTTTTTCTTTAAATATTGGTATTGGAGAGACACAGGTTTACTCCAAAATTCCAACCCACAATCTTGTAACTATGATATAGCGTATTATATTATATGTTTTCCCTGCAGCCCTGTTGAAAGACACGGTCCGACGAGAGTATCACGCTCGCACATAAAACAAAAATTGTGACACAACCTACATGCATAGATGGGACCGTCCGCACGCACGTCGCTGGTCGTTTGTTTTTAGCCTGAATAGACGAGCCCTCAGATACGAGAGGCGTCTATCAGTCGACTCTGCTCCGCCATTAGGCCTTCCGTGAAACGGTATCCCGTTGCATATCGATTGAGGCATTGCCCATGCGAAGTTTGTTCACAAGGTGAGGCATCCATCTTGAGATCGATCAATTACGTTATCAAACAGCAGTACCGCGCGGGGTATTGAAATTGCAAAAGAGTCGGAAAGGCAATCGTGGAAGTCTGGGCATGAGGCAACGGAAAATCAATTGCTACGCAGTTAGATAATTCGTATCGAGAATATACTGGTGCAATGACTATAACCTTTTTTTAGTCATCAAATACGAAGTTTATTTTACGTTATTGCTTCCCCAGTACTTTATGAGAGGTGAAACGGACATATATAGCTATATGAAAGGGAAGAAATGGTTGTGATTTGGAATTAATACTGGAGGATCGTAAATCAAAATCACGTTCGTATCCCTCTTGAAACATTCATTTCGTTACAAAAGACAACTGGGGAGAACCTCTTTCCTATTTTATCTTCTATAACATTATTCGCTAGCCGGACCATGGTTAGCTAGATCCACCCACATTGTACCGTCCTCGCGCAACACAAATATGCATCTTTGAGATGTGCTTCAAAACCGAGGTCGAGGCTGCGGCTGCGACGGCGATTCTTCCAGACGCCAAAGCAGCAAACAGTTTCGGCGGCTGCTGCGACAACCTGTAAATGGGGAAAGGTTTCTGATATTTTAGTTTTCGATAAATCGTATTTTTTCTGGCGCCTGATATGATACTAATAATATTATTATAATTAACTGTCTTCACCCGTCTTTCGTCGTACGTACGGCCGAGAGGTTTGGTTTCTATATTTATATTTTTCTTGTCTGTCGCAAGCAGTTCGGAATGCCACATGCACATGCGCAGTTGGCTCAAATGTATTTTCCGCACGCGACTTGGACATTCGCTTTGTTCAAGCTTCGTTCCAAGCTCGTTCATTCGCGGGCTGGCGCTGTCGGGCGACGCAAGCAAGGCCTACTTTGGCCTACTTTGGGTTACTTTGGGCGACTTTGGAGGTCAACGGGGGTGGACTTCGCCACAGGGGCCAGACCCACATTACGAATCCTCAAATCCTCGTCGCTCTTACATAAGTTGGATGTCTTCCCATTGTTTTATTATATATAGCATCCAAATCCCTACTCGTGATTTGCAATACCTGTGCGAGCGAACGAACAAAGCGTATTTGACAATTTACCGATTTTACAGATCCTAAACAAATATTATTACCAAGAAATTTCGAAACTAACATTATCATAACGAGAGCTTGAGAGAAAGCGCATCTTTATATATCTATATCTCTACTGAACCAACCAACTTTGAAATCCTTACTTCACTAATCACCGTACTCTCGCTCGCTCTCACTCTTCTCGCCTCACCTGCTCCTTCGAAAAGAAGATTTATAAATAGCGATATAGCGAAATAGCGAAATATCCAAATAGCCAAATATCGAATACATCACCGTATAATTTGGAGAAGCGATAATAATCGAGAATGGTGATACGAGCGGAGGCCCAGTCCCTCGACACCCTCACAAGGCTCGCCGACGACCCGCCGCTGCACATCCGCCGGTACCCAGCCCAACCACCTCCTCCTCACCATGGGCCTCACACGCCGTCGCAGAATCAGCTCAAGCTTTACATCGTCCGGGTCCCGAACAGCCAAGGTGAGTTCCTCCTGTTGCGCTTTCTTTCTAATCATGCAACTGTCGTCTCGCTAATGCACGTTCTTTGCGCCCGCAGATATAATCCTCACCCCTCTTAAACCCCAGTGCAGCACCGTCACCGCCCAGGACATCATCTCCTGCCTTTACTACCTCCGAGTCCAACCTCTCGAACCTGCTCCTAAACCTCGTTCTCAGTCCCTTCAGCCGGAGCACACTCGCGGCACCAGCTCCCTCGACGATGCCCGTCCCTCATACCCGCGTGCCTCCTTCAGCGGCGAAAGCTCGCGAAGTGAGCACCTCGCCCCTGGGAGTCATGGAAATGGCTTCCTCTCCCCGTCCACTTCCAGCCTTACCTCCATGAATAGCATGCACAGCGGCCATGTAGCCTGTGGTAACGATTTCGAGATAACCTTCATCCGCCGCGATCCGACAACCGGCACGCAAACCACCGTCGGCCGTATATACTCGAACAACAACTCCCCTCTTGAAAGCATGACGCACATGCCCAACTCGTTTGCCGCGCAGATGATGGCCCAAGAAGCTATGATCTCCAAGAAAGGCAGACGGGATCGGAAGCGTCTCAACCTCGAGATATGGACTCCTGGGTACCAGAAATTCCTCTGCCAGCGCCCTGCCAAACGGCCAGCAGCTGCAGCGACAAATCTAGAGGCACCAGATAGCGCGCGGCCTAGCACAGGTACCAGCGACGGCGGCAGCGAGCGCGGCAGTGAGCGAGAAGGTTTCAGAAGCTACCTTTGGCCTGCACCTGTGCCTCCTCCTCCACCAGGTCTGGAAGACGTAGGTCCGCCACCACCACCAAAGGACCCGGTACGCCCGCCACCATCGGCAGCAATGAGGGCGATGAATCCAGCGATGGCACGGATAAACTATCAGTCTCGGTTTACGGAAATCTACTCGCCGGATACCCCAACCGCGCCTCCGGTCTCCGAGCGACAGGACACCGACGAAATGTCACTACTGCAAGAATACGACGAAGACAGCGACGTCATCTTCAAACGCACCCTCCACCTCGCTGGCGAATCGTTCTGGAAAAACACAGGCAAGCGAATATCCGCCTTCCACTCCACCCACCTCCGCAAAAGGTCCTACGAGGGCAACAGCGGTCTTCAACAGCAGCAAAAACCCGGCTATGCCGTCGACGAAGAAGCCCGTCTCGCAATGCAGCAGATGGGTCTGTACTCCCCGTCCCCGCAAACCGCTTCTCCATCCTCCTGCCCACCATCAGGCACCCCCACAGGTGCCGACGACCTGAATAACAGCAGGAAGGAAACGAAAGGCAAAGGTTACATCTTCGCCCCACCGCACCGTGGCACCGGTAACTGCGAGTTCGAAACGAACTCCGTCGGCCGTAAGATCCGACTGAGACTAATCCCGTCCGTAACGATGACGGGCAGCCCTTACGGCCAACACACGTCATTGGTAAAGTCGGATCCGATAACACTCTGTACGTTATCGTTTCAACCACCCGACACCCTCCCCGGCGACCGAACTCCCGGGATGATGCCTTCGTCGTCGTCTTCTTACAGTGGACACTCACGCAGCGCTAGCGCGTCTGCAAAGTTTAAACTCGTGGGGGAGAAGTTCAAGGCCAAGTTGAACCAGCATCATCATAAAGACGGGAATATGGGTATGCAAAGACAGGGTAGTTGGACGGAGGTCGTGGAACACGAAGCTGGCAGCGGGTTGAAGAGTAAACTGGGGAGTTTGTTGGTTGAAGGTGAGGGGATGGATGTGCTTGATATGGTTGTGATTAGCTCTATGGGAGTATTTTGGAAAAGGTATTGTGAATGGAGCGAGGATTTGAAAGAAGGGGGGTTCACGTGATGGAAGATTGATGCGTTTATTGAGTGAGCTTGTTCGGAGCCATGAGGTGAATCCGAGGCATTCAAACTGAGCCTTTTGTTTTTTGAGTTTTTCTATTGTTATTTCGAAAGCGACGTTAGCGATTCCCCATGGCATCTTGCATATCATATCATATAATCTCATTTACAGGCGTTATTCATTCTGAATTGGAAAGATTCATGTAGCATATATTATATATTCATTAAAATTATTAAACCACTTCCCACTTCATCGATCCAAGTATCATACCGTAAAACGGAGATTTCATGTCTCTTCATATCATACACCTTGCAAACTCGTAAGAATCGACCTTGTATCGATCTATAATTCTTCGACGACATCAATTTTTACAATCCCAATCACCAATCATCTTCGTCATACCCAACGGAAACCTCTCTCCCTTCCTCACCACCTTCCTCAAGCCCTTCCTCATCCCATAATTCGTCATCCTTCCCCTCAACTGCATCCCCTTCATCTCTCAAATCCCTCCAATTCTCCCCATTATACGCCGCAACCTCAGCTTCGCTAGCCCACCCGCCCCATCCCTTCAACCCGCCACCAACCAACTTCTTGGCTTCCCCAAGTTTCGTCTTCCTAGTCTCCACAACTTCCATATCCTCCTTCGTTAGATTCCTAGTATCCATCCCCGCGTACAAATTCCACAACGCCCTGAGCGCAATAATCGGCAGCCGTCGGTTCCGCACTTCCAAGAAATCGCTGTAATGGACCATCCATTTCAACAGTTGTAACACGGGGTTGAATTCGTCTTGGCCAGTTTTCAAAAGGAGACGGATGTACCCGTGAATATGCGCTGTGCGCACGGCGACCATTGGCGGTAATCGTGATTTCTCCTCTTCAACCGGCGACGAAAGCTCCACCAATTTTTCAAACAACAGTTCTTGTTCGTGTCTAGCATCCGCACTTTCCGTATTCTCATCTTCACCCGCCTTATCACCCGGATCAACCCCAGCTTTCTCACCTGCCCACTCACCCGCACCAACCCTCCGAATCCTCAAACGAACAAAATCCTTCGCCCCAGTATGCTTCCTAAAACTCCTCGTCTTCAACTCTCTAATCCCCACCACGCTCTCCCAGATCTCCACCGCATCCGCAGCTCTGAAAGGCATGGGCTTATGCGGCGCCCCAACCTGCTCATCCCCAAAATTCCCATGCCGCAAAAGATTCATCTCATACTCCCACCCTTTCTCCGCCGCGACCACGAGTTCGTATACAAACCCCATATCCTGCGGATACGCGCCCCAAATCGACCTCACGTGCTGCCAGATCTTGAGCACGCTGAGGTTTACATCGCGGTATTTCATCCTGCGGTGCGGATTCCCCTCGCTAAACCTTGCGGATGAGAGACGGCCGACGGCCGTGCGCGCCCAGGAAGATTGAAACAGGCCGCGGTGGAGACGGGTGTAGTTTAGCGCTTTGAGAATGTTGGTCCATGCGGTTATCGATGTGATGCCGAACGATGAGGCGACAATTATGGCGTGCGGTACGCGGCCGAAGAGTAGTTTTTTCGCGAAGAGGAGGTGGTCGTCGAAACGGTGGGATTTGGAGGGCGCGTAGGTTGTTGAGGTGAGGGAGGCGATGTATGCGATTGCGAGGTCGATGGTGGCTGAGGCTGAGACTCTTGCTTCCGGGTGGAGAGACTCCGTGGCGCTGATCTTGGGTAGTTCTTCGAGAGATATTTGCTTGATCTCGAGCTTTTCTAGTTCTTTGCGGTGTAGGACCTTCCACCATTCCCAGACAGTTTCTCCCTTCTCGGTTCTGAGGAATCTACGGCGTGTCGGGGGGTCATACCACGCTTCGAGGTATCGGTGCGCTTCGGAAGCTGAGGCGGAATTACTGACGAGATGCTTTATGAGACCAAGGCTGGGCGAGACATCGCGGCGGGTCATGATGGACCACAGCTCATCGACGCTGGGGGGTGGTGTCGGGATATAAGCACCACGAGCAGGGTCTTGAGGTGGGTCGAGGAGGTTTTTGGTATCACCGATGCTGACAGTAGCTCTATCTTCGAAATTTGGACCAAGGTTAGGTTTTGTGGGACCTCGTACGATCGTATCTCCACTTCGTAAGTAGTGATCGGTCGGATCGGGCTGCGGCTCTGTTGGAGCGTATATCCTCTCTAGTTCTTCGCCAGGAACGAATCGTCGAAAGTTTGGCGTCGGTCGTGTTAAAACCTCTTGGGTCGACGGATATTCCTTTCGCCAGTTCTGCTTCCGAGCTTGTAAGACTTTGAGAAACATTTCCTGGAATACGTGAACGGCACCTATTTTTTCCATCATGGTCGTTAGAGGAACGTTGAGGAACAGTAGAAAAATATGCCAGGCCTCGTTCAGGGTACGGGTCGCTCGAATCCTAGCTTGCCAAATCGTGAACGGGTTATCATTGCCGGAACTAGAACCGGCGATGAACCACGTTCGGCGAAGCACAGTCGGAGCGCCATCGTCTTCGCGGCCCGAGAGAACCATTGCGGCCTTCTCCCAGGTTCCAAGTGGGTAGCCTGCGCGCTGCATCTCCGTTAGAAAAAGACCCGCATCGCCAACGATCATTTTCTCAGTTTCCGATTGCACTCGTGAATGAGATTCGTCGTATCCGTCAGTGGCTTCCTTCCATGGTGGCCAATTATAACCTTGTTGAGCTATGATGCCGCGTTCTGTTGGTGACTTCGGTGAAGCCAGCCGGGTTCTAACAATGCCACGGAAACCTTTCGGTTCAAGGTGCATGACGGGGTTTGCTTGGAACATCTTCTTGAGTAGGAAGACTTGCGCATCGATGATGTACCTTAGCGATGTATAGTAAGGATTGCTTATCCGAGGCGGGCTGCTAATGGACCAAATGATGTGATTACAAAACGTGACGTCGTTCTTCGAGATCTCGGCAGGATTATCGATGGAGTGTTTGGCGTACACTTTGGCCACGAGTAGCAAGTGTGTCGGCGCGAAATAGTTCGCCAGGCGGAACAGTCTCAGAAACATGATCCTCTTCGTCACCGAATCGACCTTGTGATCCGGTTTCTGGAGCTGTTCTGCCATCTCACGATTCTTAGTAAGGTACTTGTCTACCAGCAGCGTAATCTTCCTGACCGTCAAAGTGGTATGTCCCGAAAGATGCCTCAGCGTGTGATTGACCGTGAAACTGGGGACTCGGAAACGGAGTTTTCGACAGAGCCAGTCTAGACGGCTGATAGCCTCCGGACCAGACCTTCCCAGCAAAACGAACGCCCATAGACTCAAATCCGAGTAGTCGGCATTTCGGCTGCGCAGGTATTCCCTAGCAGGTAACCCCAGGGCGAAAAACTCTCTGCGAAGCGGATAACCCTCGTCGTACAGCTGTTGGCGATCCGGCCATACTCTGTACAGGATATAGCGGGCGGTAAGGCCTGCGAGGGATATACCTCTATTCTCCGGAGGCGACCCGTCTGCCGAGTTGTGATTTTGAAGGCTTTCGCGCCGGAGAGCTCGGTTCAAGGGCGCCTGCGGGTTCGTGTAACCGAGATTCGTGCTGCCTTTCCTGGGAAGCGGAATGTCATCGGCACAACCAAGAAGGCGCAAGATAGGCAAGAGTTGCTTCCGTGTCGCTTCTGGTGGCAAGCTTGGATCTCGTGGGGAAGGGCGTACGAGAGGGTTTAGTAGAGGTTCTTGTTCAGCGAGCTCCGCTTGGGCGGCCTCATCGAACCGCCGGCGATTGTGAGGAACAGCAGCTAGAATGCATTTTGTTTGAAGGATAGATGCTCTAGTTGGGTAGAGGCCGTGATGTGAGCGGGCTCTGCGGATAGCGGAGCTGGCACTTGAGATCATCCAGAGGAGAGGTTAGAAGGAGTCGCGAGGAGTGCCATCGAGGATGTAGGGGAGAAATATAGTAGTAATTATGGTACTGTGGGCATATCTTGCGTAATTGCGGGGAGTGACTTCTACAAGGCCGCCCTACTAAGATCTTCGGAGAGGGGCCTAGAAAAGAGTGAGCCCAATTGAAGAAAGAAGAAATATCGTTCGTATGAGTATCGTGATCTAAGAAACCTCTAAGCATCAAAATTTTGTGTGTGGTGAAAAGAGTGTTGGTATTCAATCGGTGATAAGCCGAGATGGATCGGATATAAAACAAGACGATGAGACGCGCGGGTGCATCGCTTCGTCGCCAAAAGCCGGGACCCAAAGAGCGAGAACGAGGGAGGACGGGACCACCTCGCGAAAAGGCGAATTAATTGGAAATGAACGAACGAATGGTTGCCATCACGAACGCAATTAGAAGAGATTACTGAGCAGCACAGCACAAACCACAAGAGCAATATTAGTTTAATGCTTCACAGCAGCATTTGATTGCATAGCATAGCAGCAGCAGAGGCAGCAGGGGACAGGACGAATTAAAAAGGGTGGGCAATCGGAGGGAAGAGACAAAGAACGCTAGCCTTTTCCACCACTCGTTATTTTTTATTTTATTTTTTTATATTTTCTTCTTCCTCCTCGTTTTCCTCCCGCTCCTGCTGTCTTCCCTTTCTCCTCTTTCTCCTCTTGCAAGAATTCCCTCCTGTATTTTATTTTATTTTATTTTATTTGGAAGCAGTATCATAAATATATTATACGTATACTACTTCTCTCGGAGGCCTTTTTTTCTCTGCGGATGAGAAGGTTTTTCTGTCCCGACAATCCTTCTCTCTCATCGAATTGCCCAACTTCGAAACTTTTTTTTTTGATACACCCGACGCACGCAGCCTTACCGCCGTTGCATCAATTCATTACGCGGGTCCACCACACAAAATTTCTCATCGAGGAGCGACTGATTCCGCGTAGGTGGACAAGTTCAAGCAACCAGCAGCAGCAGCAAAAGGAGGACAATTCAAAAATTCGAAAATTTGGTGATACCTCGACCCCCGTAGAACTAGTCGCAACGTGTAGTTATTTCTCTCCGGGAGCTGGTGGGTCAGCCATTTATCAGCCAGCTTTCTTGCACCGTCGGCGTGAGATCCTGAATCCGAACTTCTGTTAGCGTGGGACCAGGAACCTGTCCCAACGACCGACGTACGCCGAATGAGACAGACAGCCCCTGCGATTAATCCGGACTGGACCTTGAATTTTGATATTTGGCTTCGATAGAATCTTCCCATCCTTCTTCGAACCGGATCATTTTATTTTATTTTTTGGTATTGAGAACACCAACAATAGTGTCTGACACTAGCGATTCATCGACGCGTCTTGGGTCAACTCCGACGTTCTCAACAGCACGGTTGAAGGGCAAGGTGGATTCCTTCATGGCTACGGCCACATCGGCACCTCCCAGTAAGTGAATTAGCATAACTTTCATATTTCCCGGGCCGATCGTCTTTTCACGTTCCGCTATCGCGTGTAGGGGGGGTGGTTTTGGCTCCTGCTGTTCCTTTTATCCTGTTTAACTCTTCTGGTCAGATGGTGTTGAGAGAGAAAGAGAAGAAGCTTATGACATTGGATGTTTTATCACTTTTTTTTTCGAGACGATTTTGTTATACTCTATCTGGGGAGACAGGCCAGATTCCTGCAGCAAGCCACCACCCTCTCTCTCTCTCTCTCTCCAAAGAGCATTCATTCTCACTCGCTCAGCCCATCACCATCTCTTTCCCTCTCATACCAACTTACCTTGTAATCCAGGCCTTTCCGTTCTCATAATATAATATAACATATTTGTATATTATAATTACTCTGACATCCGTTGTTTCTGTTGCTGGTATCTTTGTCTTTGTCGTTGGCGTTGTTTCTTTGTGTGTGCGACCAACACAAACCTCCGTCGCCGTCGCCGTCTTTTCTTTCCAACCAACAACCGTCGTCCTTTCACTCGTCTCGTCTCGTCTCTCTGTTGCTGCTGCTGCTTTTAACTCTCCATCTGCTCCCAACCCACAATCCATCTGCTTCGCTAACCGCGTCTGGTTCATCGCCAGCAATGAACGGCTTCGGCCCTGCCCCCTCCGTCTCGGTCCCCTCGTCGGCTTCTGCTCCTTCTGCTGCTCTTACCCCCGCCACGACTGCTCCTTCGACCATCATCCATACCAATGCCGTCGTCCATCTCAACTCCAACAATGCTGCGACAGGCGCCGCCGTCGCTCCGTCGCCTTTCTCGACATCAGCCTCATCATCCATCGCTACTCCATTAAAACAATTCCCTTCATCAACGAATACCTCCTCAGCCAACGTCAACGGCACGACGAGCAACACTACTAGCATCCCTTTCCCATATCCCTCTCACGACACAACTTCCATCACAGGCAAGAGGAAACGCGCCGACAGCAGCCCTGTCAAGGAATCACAGAATTTGACTGGAATCCCGCTAGCTCATAGGCAAAAGCTGCTGTCTGATTTCCGTCAGAGTTTTCTGCTGACACTTACAGAGTATGACTCCCATTCAATCTTGGTCTTTTCATCTCCAAGATTATCATCATCTTTTTCGCTTCAACATTAGTTGGTATCGCTGAAGTGCAAGGAGAGAAAACCATCTTGCTGACCATTTTATCCTTGCAGGCACGATGCTGGTATTTCATTACTTGACAAGCCGGTATCCCCGGAACCAAACTCCCACGAGGCCAAGAAGTCAAAAACGCTCTCTAGTCCAGATGGTATGCAGACATTACGGCAAAGGTTAATCTCGGACACGTTCTACACATCCCTGCAGACACTTCTCAAGGACCTCAATGTCATCATTAACGAATCCTTAGAGGAATTGGGTGCTGCGGCTGGAATCGCGCCGGAAGACGAGATGAAGGACGACGATGCTACTCCCATCAAGGATGAATCTGGTGATGTCGCTGGTAGGATTAGAAAATTCAAACAAATCGCGCAGGACTTGATCACGCAGGCGATAACTCAGCATCCGTATCTTAATGTCGCCGAAGAAGCCAAGGTCCCAGACACGGCAGAGTCCGCCGACGACGAGAGTCCCACTACTGAACGCCCTCGACAGCCTTCCAACTATAAGCTAGCCGTCGCTGTTTCTAATGGGAACAAGACGTACTACTCGATGGTCAAAGCACCGAGCAAGGCCTCTAAACCGACCGGGAAACATACGGATGAGATGGACATTGACGAGAACTCGACAGACCAACTTGCTGCCCAAGATCTGCCTCCGCACGCCCAAATAATCACGATTTACGAGTCTAGCGCTTCTTTGGAACGACCCCAAACTATGAAAGAAACATTTGCAAGTTTCACCAAAGCTGCACAGAATCTACGTCGCGACAAGAAGAGCCCGGAGAAGCGCCAATCCGACTGGCGAGATCAGGGATTGGAAACCGCTGATTGGTTATACTATGGACCTTTCATGTCCTTTTGTCCGACATCCGATGATGGTAGAGCCACTGTCGCTGAAGGGCTCAAGAGTTGGTACTGGTACACCAAACACGGCGATAGTGAGCTAAAGAGGGTCTTGGCCGGTCGCCAAGACGATGAAGACGAGGAAAGACAATTCAAGGAGCTTGCCGATAGCTATGAGCCCCTTCCCATCGACCCGGCACTGTTCGAAACCGAAACCGAGAGCGAGAAAGCGCTCCGAGAAATCAGCGACATCCTGTCAGACCTCCATTTGAAGCAGAACACACGTCTCGTCAAACATAATAACCTATCAAAGCCATCCAAACCGGACCAAGCCGAATCCGAGGTTTACCAGAAGGCCCAGACTCGTCTGGTAGAGCTAATCGCCAAACTGGAGCCAGAAGTTTGTGAAAAGCTTGATCAGATCCTTGATATGGCACCAAATGTCGATACCCTCCCACTACGGACTCCGCCCATGCCTGGATCGATGCCGAACCCTGAAAAGGCGCCGCCACCACAGGCTCCTATGCCCACACCAGCTCCGCAATATACGACCACGAGAGTTAGCTACGCTCCTTACGCAGGAGAAGGAGCCTTCACACCCACCGCCCGCGTTGTATCAAACCGATCTTCTGGTCACAATCAATACACGAATCGCACGAATTACGCTCAACAGTCTTACGCACAGCCTCAAACACCCGTCCGCCAGCAGCAGTACGGTCCGAATACTCCGTATTATCAGGCACAGACGCCTTACACAGGCCAGCACCGCCAAGCAGTGCCCGTTACACCGCAGTATCCTGCCAGCGGCTACGCGAACAGTCCGTTCTCAAGAAGCACCTCGGGAACCGTACCGAGAATGGCACCGGCAGGTGGACAACAGGTGTTCGTTCATGGATCTACACCCACTATCCAACAACCTGCTATCCGCCAAACACACTTTATCACCCAACAAACAAGTCACGGCCCGGTGCAGGTCCAAACCGGCAGACGAGTATCTCTTGCCCCTCAAGTCCAACAACAACAGCCACCACCTCAGCAACAACAGCCACCCCGCACACCCTCAGCACAAGGTTTTGCTGCTCCTTACACTCCCGGCCACGCTCAGTATACAGGAATTGCACAGCAAACGCAACAGCAGATGCTCCGCACTCAGCAGCAGCAGCAGCAGCCGCAATTTCATGCTCAGCCTCATACACCGACTCAGGCCCAGTATGCCATGTATCACCAGCAGCAGGCACGGCCCATACAGCCAGGGCAGTCCAGAGCTCCGTTCCCGAGCAACTTTCAAAATCAGGTCCGGATAGTGCAAGCCCAGCCGGGGACCCCGGGGACGCCGAGTAGCAGGTGAAAGACGGTTGATGACATCTAGGAGGTTGGGAGGAGTTATAGTACAATATGATCTTGTGTGAGGTTAAATACATCGCTAGGTGGAGAATGGGCACGAAATTCTGTTTAATAATGTTTCCCTTTTTTTCTTTCTTTTAAAGGTGTCAGATATATGTGTACTGGACCGCTTTTTTTTTTTCCTTTTTCGTTTTTCACTATTCGGAGTTTAAACTGGGTACTCCTTTTTTCCTATTCTTCTTTCTTCCTTTTTATTTACCCTTTTTTCCCTCTACCTCTTTTTCTTCTTCTATTACTTCTTCTTTCCGCTTCTCATGTCAAATATATGGAACCCGGTAATACTCCTTTTTAGTTAAATAATTTCTCTTTTTCTCTCACTGTTAGTTGTAACACGCCCGTTGTCTTTACGCGCAAAAAAGGTATCTTTTTTCCCCCTCCGCGTATGGTTGTATTGTCTTTTTCCTTTTCATTTGGAAGATATCTCGAAAAAGTTGCTTTATTGTTTTTAGATCAGGATGGCGGGCAAGAGGAAGAACAGAATATATTATTTTTATTAGCACGCACACTAAAGTATATTTTTAGGAGTTTCCATAATATATTAATACATATGGATATCAATGTGGATTAAAAATGTGCTTGCCTCTCCAGATATGTTTTTTCTTTCCATTCTACTAGTGTATTTTCTAATGTTTCATTTATTTATCCGAATAATCACTAATTAGCTTTTCTAATTTGTGACGGGGGATGCTGCATAGACCTCTAATTTACAATTCAATATTAGTTTTCTGTTCCTAAAATATGCTTCTAGCCGAATTTTAAGTAGTGGTTTTCTACGATTAACATATTATCATGATATCGTCGGTAGTGGTAGCTCGGGGTGCATGGTATACAAGGATCTGGGATCATATCGATCAACTGGTCTCATTGAACCAACGAAGCGAAGAGCATGTGCATGCATGTCCCTTTCCTCTTGCCGTTTTTATATTGTTCTTTCCTTTTTGAAACTGTCATGGTATATCTGCGTGACGACAATCGGGCGGCTCCGACAACCAAAGAAAAAAAATAAACGTTAAAATAAACGGATTGTCGCTGGGCAGTTCTTCTGAAAGTTTAGCAACTCCATATCAATTAAACAGCTAGGCCGGCCGGTCACGATTTATAATTTAGAAAATAAAACCCTCAGTTGGACATAATAATAATGTCGGAAGCAAATTTAGAGAAGTCTATCGAGCAGCTCGTAGAGGAGTGGCTCGAGTTAGATAGGGTATGCAGATTCTACTAGCTATACAAATGCAAATGCTTGCATGCATGATATTGAAGCTTGAGAAGCTGACCGGCGCACATTCCTTTGTAACAGGACGAACCGACTCGAAAGGAAATTCAAGATTTAGTCGCACAAGGGGATAATGCTGAGCTCGAGAAGAGGTTACGGAACCGTATGTATTCTCTCATTTCCTCTCTTTCAGTTCAGTGTCTCGAGATTTATATCTTCACTGCAAGATCACCGAGGGAAATACCACACGTCCAACACAATAACCGCATTCTCAACTCAATTCAACATCAATGGGATATTCAAACTTATATGAAAGAAATATAAATACTAAAGAATAAAAAATGAATAGGAATCACATTTGGCACTGCCGGCCTCCGTTCCTCTATGCAAGCCGGCTTCGCCCATCTCAACCCTCTTACTATAATCCAAGCGTCCCAGGGCCTCGCCGCGTATGTTCTCTCCACCGTATCCTCCTCATCCACAAAAAAATCAGCGGTAATAATTGGCCACGACCACCGCCACAAGTCTGAAATGTTCGCAAATCTCACATCCATAGCCTTCATCTTAAAGGGAGTGAAAGTCTACTATATGGAAGGATTGGTCCATACCCCGCTCGTACCCTTCGGACTCGGGTATTTAAATCAAAATGAGGAAGGGTATGTGGTTGCGGCAGGAGTAATGATCACGGCGTCGCATAATCCGGCGAGGGATAATGGATATAAGGTGTACTGGGGCAACGGGTGTCAGATTATTCCGCCGGTAGATGCGGGGATCGCCGCGGCTATTGAGGATAATTTGGTGCCCGTGGAGGGGGCTTGGAATGTTGCGTGGCTGCTTGCCGGGGGTAACCCGGTGGAGATGGTTAAGGAGAGGGTTGAGAAGGCTTATTTTGAAACGTTGAAGGTGATGCTGGGGAAGATGAGGGGTGGAGAAGCCGAAGGGAAGGTGAGGTTTGTATATACGCCTATGCACGGAGTCGGATTGGCGGCTGCGACGCAGGTGGTGGAGCTTTTAGGAATGCAAGAAGGGATGGTGGTTGTAGAGGAGCAGGCAAAGTTGGTTTATACCTTCTCTTTTATTTTCAAGATACCACAGACGAGCTAACTAAGGGTGTTTAAAGGCCTGATCCTGATTTCCCTACTGTCAAGTTTCCGAATCCCGAGGAGAAAGGCGCACTGGACCTTGCAATGGCAGCGGCAGATAAGCAAGGCATCACTATCGTCCTCGCCAATGATCCAGATGCGGATCGATTTGCTGCCGCTGAAAAAGTCGAGTAAGTTCTAATATATATATAAATACATCTTTCTTCTATTTCTAGAACCATTAGCTGACCAAATATGCCCAGCGGCAAATGGCGCATCCTAACCGGCAACCAACTCGGTGTCCTCTTCGCCTCCCACATGCTGTCCACTTCCTCTCTCCCACCCCACAAAATCTCGCTCCTCTCCTCCGCCGTCTCCACCCAGATGCTTTCCGCGATGGCTCAAATCGACGGTTTCCACCACGAAGAAACCCTTACGGGATTTAAATGGCTCGGCAATGTTGCGCAGCAAATTACCGCCAAGGAAGAACATACAGCGATTTATGCATTCGAAGAAGCTATCGGTTACATGTTTTCCGATGTGGTTTACGACAAAGACGGCATCGCGGCATTAGGGGTGTTTTTAACAATGCTGGAGAAGTGGGGGCGTGAAGGAATCTCGCCGGTGCAGAAGCTGGAGCAGTTATACGCGAAGTATGGGTATTTTGAGAGTTGTAACGGGTACGTCGTTTCGCCGGCGCCAAAGGTTACGAAAGAAGTGTTCGATGGGATTAGGAATATGAGAGGGGAAGGAGAAGAGGGAAGCAGGTATCCGGGAGTTTTGGGAGGGAGGAAGATTACGTATTGGAGGGACCTTACGGAAGGGTTTGATAGTGCGACGGCAGATGGTGTGCCTGTTTTACCTGTGGATAAGAGCAGTCAGATGATTACTGTGGGCATGGATGGGGTGAAATTTACGATCAGGGGTAGTGGAACTGAGCCTAAGATTAAGTGTAAGTTTCTATGCTCAAGCCGTTATTCTAGTTTGCTTTTAACTTACTAACGAAATCGATAGACTATGTTGAAGCGAAGGCGTCAGGGAAAGATGAGGCGGCTAGGGCTGCCAAAGAGGTGGCTGATGCTATTGTCAAGGAATGGTTTAGACCTGAAGTCTATGGCTTGGCTGTTTCGTAGGAGAATATATAGAATAAGTACTGAAGTTTAGACTGCAGTCTATATCATAATAAGAAAAAAAGTGATATACTTTCTATCTCAACTATATGATATATGCTATATGCGATATCTATTATCTATCATACAAACGACCTTGAATAGTACATGTAACCCTTACCTTCCCTTAAAAACCGGCTTCCTCTTCTCGCCGAACGCTTTCAGCGCCTCATATTTATCCTCACTCTCTATAATAGTAGCATACGCCAGCCCTTCCACATCCAACCCACCTTGCAATCCAACCTTAACAGCTCTCTTAGCTGCAACAATAGCCAACGGCCCACCTTCACAAATCGTCTTTGCCAACTGCACACCTTCATCGTTTACATTCGTTCCATCCTCAGCTATACGGTCTACCAATCCCCAGTTCAACGCCTCAGCAGCGCTAACCCGTCGGCCGGTGAGTACCATATCTAACGCTCTGCTTTTGCCGATCAATTGGGCAATTCGCTGCGTTCCTCCAGCGCCCGGGATGATGCCTAGGCGGGTTTCCGGGAGGGATAGCTGGGCGGAGTTAGTGGTTACTCGGAGATCGGTTGATAGCGCGAGTTCGAGGCCGCCGCCGTGAGCGTGGGTTGGGATACACGATATCGTGGGGATGAGAAGGTTGGAAAGGTTGGTAAACGTGGAGTTTAAAGTGTGCAGGAAAGTGGTGGTTTGCTGCGGGGTGAATGTTTTGCGTTCCTATGGAGTTTTATATATTAGTCTATTTGCGTTGTAGACGTTGTATTTTCTTAGTCCTTGTATTACCTTCAAATCGGCCCCGGCACAGAATACGCCACCAACTCCGGATTCGCTCGAGCCGATGACTAGCGCTCTTGTGCCGCCTTTCCCACCTTCAGAAGCAACGGAGTCGATATGGTCGCGGAACGCTCGTAGTAGGTCCCAGCTAAGGGCATTTTTGGCGGCTGGACGGTTGAGAAGGAGGAGGCGGATTGTGCCAATGTGCGGTGCGGGTATCGATTTCGAGATGACGAGGTCTGTGGCTGTCTGCTCAGTGCCAGTAGAGTATAGGCGACTTGATACGGTTTTTAGAGTGAATTGGCGTTGGAGAGGTCGCAGGCGAACTGCAACAGTGCGAAGCGATGCCATTGAAATGATCCCTTTTTATTTTGAAGGTTTATATGCAAATATCACTAATGTGTAGTAGCCAGGAAGAATATAAATCAACCCAGATTGAATTGCTTGACTGCGATAAATGAAACCTGGGGAAACGGTTTGCGTCGGCAAGAAAGATGCAACAGACTCCAACACGATCTTTCAAAACAAGAAAACACCCCAGGGTATAGGCTGCGTAAGAGATAATCCAGAAGGATACATTTACATATCTGGATTCACGAACACTTTGTATGTATAACACAATTCATTTACTAGATATACCAGGTATAACATTCCGTATCAAAAAAACATCAACATGACCAACTTCAGCAACCATAGTTGAGCAGACCTTGAAAAGAAATCGTCGCTATAAAGAGTGCATTCTCAGATGGCAAGACAGCAAATGCCCTAGTTGAACTCGTCGACCAACTTAGACACCTCCACTTTCCACCTAGTAATACCAATAGCTCTTTCATGAAGATAATTTTTGAGCCCCTGACCCGAATAATCTTCTGCCGTTGGAATAGCATTCGACAGTTCCCTAACTTCGTCAATCCGTATAGCCCACGCTAATCTATCAGCCACCGATGTGAACTCGACTTCGGCTTGGCCAGTGCATCGAATCCATTGGAGCAGGCGATGTGTATCATCAGCTAATTTCCAAACCTCGGTGATAAGACTCCCAACTATAACTCATTCATTGATTGTTAGCAAATCATCACATTATTACATATAGTTTGACGCCGCAGCTTGACTCCGCAGCTTGATATACTACATACCATCAATAAGGCACTGCACTTTCTTCTCATATTTTCTTTTATCTAAAACTGAGCCTACGCCCAAAGTAGCCCAGATGAACGAGCCTGCTACCGCAGCAACAGCAAGCGGCGCCGCGGCTGCGAGTAATAGAGGGCTGCTGATAGTGAGGGCAAGAGGAGCTTCAACCAGTCCGAAGGTGACTCCGATAGCCATCAGAGGTGGCAACTCCGTAACTGCAACAGGCACCATTGTAAAGGTCGTGACTGCGAGGCTTGTGAATACGCCGGAGACGCCAAAGTAGGCAGCCGCTAGTGTTAGGTTGGATTTCGATTTCTGCGCAGATTCTTGCATGATGGTGTCATAAATATCGAATGCTTTCTTATTAGCAGTAAACATATCCGCAGCTACCTCCGTAGCATAGTGAAGCTTATCTCCCAGTTCCATATCATCAGTAGCTGAAATGTCTGATATAAATCACTAATCAATAAGTGCGGCTTTACGAATCAATTCTAAGTGATATTACCTTGTTGCAAATGGCGTTGGGTAAGGAGCTGGAGTATAGAGTCGAAGCATTTCATGAGGCGTTCGAGTTTGACTTTCCACTCAAGCGCTTGAAATTTCTCGTCGGCATCCTTTGTCGCTTTCATTCTCTAAAATCCCAGATGTATGTTAGAAGTAACCTAGTTAGAGTGGCTTAGGTTCTCCTGTGAAGGAAATTCATACTGCTCTAATCTCCAAGATAGCTCGAGATACTTCACAAACGACCACTCCAGCGCCTGTGAGCTGCGTCATATTCATAGTTTGTGATAGGAGAGATAATTCCTGGAAGGTCTGGGCACCGACACATTCTACTAGTGTTCTTGCTGCCCATGCGCCGTATTGTAAGGAGGTGTTTGCAGAGAAAGCAAAACACGGTGTGTAAAGCCTGTTATAAGAATCACTGGTCAGCAGAATGGATCTCATGGCTAGGGTCTCACAAATACCCGATGTCCATCGAGGAGACTTGAAATTTATGACTGACCAGCTCGGAATCTCCATAGTGTCTCGGTGGGAATCCAACAACCACTGCAGGTTCGTTCCTCCATTTTGGATAGTACCTAAAAAGAAGTCACCGTTCCATATCCGCTCAAATTCAGTGCCTCGGATTGGCGACAAGCCAAATATCTTGGCCCTAGAAAGTCTAATAAGTTGTGTCTGGCCCTCTTTGGAGAAAACCTTTTGACAGAATTCCAACGCAGCCTGAGGAAAGGTCATGTTTGTACCGGCTGATACGTCGAAGGCAATCTATAGGTTTGAATTTTGTGAGAAATATACGCCTCAACCTGACCACAAGGCCATAATCGAGGTCTAAGGAGTACCTTAAGCAGCTTCTTAGTCACCCCTGAATTCTGAGTAATAATTTCGATGGCGTGATTGGAATACACGAGGGGACAAATGGCATTTCTCGAACCATTTGCTTCCCCAGACATAAAGAGGTCTTCGAGAAATTCGTCTATTCGTGACTGGAAACGATGTCTCCGGGTGGGATTCTCTGCCAAATCGGGGCGTTCGTAATCCACGACTTTGAGATGATACTGCAGCAAATATTAATATATATGGTATTAGCTGTATATACGCAGTCATTATCATCATTTCTGATGTTCCTACCACCGCGGGTATGGAAACTAAAATATCATTTTAACTTACCTGCTCGATGTATCTCTCTTCCGTTGGATCTGCATCTTCGTCGTGTGGCCTCAAGTTCAAATTTTCTAGTTCGGGTAATAAATCTCTAATCATTTCTAAAGAATTGGTGATATGACTCAATTGAAACAAATGTTTTTAGGATACTATGTAGTAGAACTGGTAGATGATACTTTAGAGGATGGTAGAACTAGTAGGACAGACCAGTACTTGCTGAGCTGGAACGGATGTCCAGATATAAACTATCAGGCATCATTGCTGCACAATGCTCATTCTTTAGCAAATCTGTGCCTTACTACGCATGAAAACAAGGCGTTTTTGTATACCATATTTTGTGATATTCAAAGGTAGCAGCCGTGTCCGCTGCCTACTGTGCCTCACCTACGCGCGCGCCTTCGTTTCATCATCCAGACCACAATCAAATGTGTTGCTGTCGGCTGCGATTCACGGAATCCACGACCACCCCTTTGGGTGTAGTTCTTGCTTGCATTGCTTGTCACCTTGAAATTAAGCCTTGCAAGTCTCATTATTCCAGTTTCTCGTTTCTATAAATCCCAAGCACCTTTAAATATCCTCCCACTGCTTCTACAGATAAAGTCTCACTGCGCGGCGTGCATGCAGCAACAATGAGTTCGAGTTCTCCACCCAAGATACCAAAAGCACCACCTCAATCTGCCAATGCGATCCGTCGTTCACTTCTTGGTCATCTAAGGCGGTATGCCACTATCGTACATGGTGATGACTCCAATGGATTGACACCGGAAGAAGTTCAGGCGCAGAAAGGTAATAATACTATATTTGAATAGTTCGAATATATTACCCCATTTTTCTCTCTGCGCTCATGGGTTTTCTCTTCTGACCTGCGACATGGTCTCATTCGTTTGGAATAATATATAGATGCGGGAATATCCGACGAAGTGATCCAGAAAGTCTACTTTAGCAAGCAGGATTCGAAAGAACGAGAGTCGAAAATCCATGTCATACAACAATTGGTTCTCACAGACCTACAAAGGATCATTTCTGAAATTAATGGGGTAAATAAAAATCGAGAAGTTCAGGGCCGACTTATAGGCATAGTCGGAATTATATTGTAAGAACTAAACTTGGATAGGAGACGCTCCTATTTTTATTTTATTGGCTCCCTATTGCCTAATTGCTAATAGCCCGTAGTATCGGTATCACGGTCTTGGAGATTCGCCGACCACTTGGAATTTTCATGGCCGCAAAATATGCGCTTCAGATCTGCCGCACTGAGTCTGCTAGAAATATTGTATCCCGAATAGTTGCTAAACTCTACGCCCAATCACCAATTTTCTGGCTGATTGCAAGCGTGGCAAGCATAGCTGGCTACTACCTTATCCGAGATATACGAATGCTAATTGCTATCGATTCTGTCACGAACACTATTCAAAGGATGCAAGAAAAAACTAATCGTTTGAAGAGGGTATCCGATTCTGAAACTGAAATTCTGACAGGTTGGAGATGGGGTTCTGTACCTTGGAGGGACTACATGAGAGAGCCGCGCGCAGAGGATCTTGAATTTGGTCACAAGGATTAAAGACATTGAATAGTGATTTAACTACCTTACTTACTTGTATTTAGCCATATTAACTTCTATTTTTGATTTACTTAATTGGATTTATCAGCACCCGATTTTAGAATAGACCATGCGAAATTTCCATGGGCAAAGGCTAACGCCATAATAACGCCGGCTCAAATGCATACTAAAAACACCAAAGAGCTCTCCCTTCCCTCTATTACATCTTAAGCTGCCACTAGTAATAGCAAGTCTTCAAGCAAAAGCCGTCCAGACTGCTGCCTTCAGCCTCTCCACACTCCCCTTGCTCATACACAATAACCCATCCCCACCCATCCAATCTACAAATGCAAACAATAGCTTCACATTCCTCAATCGATCCGCATTCACCCCCGCCAAACTCGTCCTCTCCATCAGCAACCTTGCATCAACTGTTGTATCCCTCATTGTCGCATTCACCGGACTCGCCACGTCGTTCGGCAGCAACCACGCCTTCTCAGGTTGATCCAGCGATGTCAGGGGAGCGAGCCCCAACACCCATTCGAACCCTATCAAAGATGTGCTCTGGTACTCTTCCTCCAATGCCGTAAACGTAGCCCGATAGATCGAATTGACAGCGAATTGCGGCGGTCGTGGTTGAACGTATATCGTCTGAGTTCGCTGGAAAGCCATCAAATGTTCGGGATTGTGGACAAAATCCAACACAGCAGGCCACCATCCCGGCTTTGTGGTTTTAACAGAAGTCACAAGTTCTAGGTCGGGGAGGATGCACGGTGCATTGCCCTCACGGACAGACCCATCCTTCATCGTGATCTCTATTGGAATTGAAATCGGCCTGTTTGTCTCTACTTCGCGTGGAACAAGACATCTCGGCTCCGCTGCTAGTACCCAGAAATGACGGAACGCCTGCAAATGCGAGCGGTTATCCAGAATGCTATTCGGATATAGAGGATAGAAGGCTAAAAGAAGAGACCCGATTGCAAGGTTTGAGGTTCCGAAAGTGAAAGTTCCTCCAGCAAGGAACAGCACTCCGATCGCTATATGCGTAGCAAGATGGCTTCCAAATGGTATATCGCCATCAACTTTGCCGTGCATTCTACGCAGTCGACGTAAGACGGGGATGTCGCCAGAACCTGCCATCACTGTGGCTGCGGATAGAGCAATGACGGCTTGGCAATTCCGGGCAGTTGCTCTCGACAGCTTCTGATCATAGTTAGTAGCTATGGGGAAATTAGTAAAGGTTTCCTTCAAAGAGCATCATTGATGCCTTACCTGAAAGCAAGCACAGCCGGGTAAACTGGTCTAGATAATATAACAATGTATCCCTCGCTCTCTCATTCATAGTACCAGCATATCTCAATCCGACCGCAAAACAAAGTCCTCCAACAATATTGAACAACGGTAAATGGGAACTGTCCATGTGCTTGATGGTGTCCAATTTCCAGTGATGTTTCAGACAATTGGGGAAGTTATATTTAACCCACTCCAAATTTGGTTCGATGTGATCCCACATGATTAGGTGCTTGGCGAGCGTTCTGAGTAAGAAGATATCCGGGCGGACATAGTCCATCAAAGCTGTGGTCTCAGGGACATCGATCTTTTTCGCCAATGCCTCATCGTTCGTTTTCATGTATATTAGTGCGATGGCAATCGTAGCAGAGGCAGTGGATTTATCTAATGAATGTATCATCTCGATATTCTTGCTTCCAACCGCGATGCCAAGGAGCCTTGTGACGATGTTAAGGTCTTGCAACGATTTGAGATCGTGTCCCTTCCCAAGATTTATAAAACCAAGGGCGAATCCGGCTGCTAGTCTGTACCCTTCATCACGGAGGGTGTCAGGCAGAGCCGCTGGGTCCAAATTTTCTACCTCTTCAATTTCAGAGAGCAGCATCTCACTCATTCTTCGATGTTGTGTGTTGTAGTATAAGAGGCCTACCCCCATGATACCCGCCGTTTGAGTGAGTGGAGAGAGGTTCAGGTCTGCCGAGCCATGGGGAAGTAATCGGACGACGTGCACAGAAAGTAACTTGGTTATCATATTATCCATAGTTCCAAGGTACGACGCAGCTAACCCAAGAAGAAGCCCGATACAAGTCATCGTGTGCTTTGGCGTCAAGTAATTAAACGCATCCCATTTCGCAATCGACTTGAGATGGCCATTCAACCCTAGCGCCAAAAGGAACCCAGCATGACGGTTACTAAGCTCGTTAGGCTTGTTGAACACGATCCAGGAGGTATCAATGTCGTGCGCGTCTCTCGAAATGCTCAAACCCGCCGCTACGCCGGCGTGGAAGAACGCCCAGCAGACCTTTTCTTCGGTGTAGTTCACTTTCTCGGCGCTAACGGTAAAGCCACCGGGTTTCATGATACTAGTTAGATTAAACCCTGGTGTTGGAAACTTTTCGGTGAGAAGCGGTATTCTTGCGCTGTAGTACAAGAGACCTCGACCAGAAGGAACAGCCAATGTTCGCATCGCGGTGTACTGCGCCAGGAATTGCTGGCGTTCGATCTGTTCTTGCTCGTTCATGTTTTGGTCAGGGATAAACTTGACCGCGCATGGTCTCGATGATTGCAACAATTTTACTGCTTCATTCCAACGTCTGTCGTCAGGCCATATTAATCTGGTAATATTGGTCCGATCCATTTCTGCGCTACCATCGAAGGCGCCAAGGCTCTCTGGCTCAAGCGTGGTAGCACATACGGTGTGTACATCTCGTAGGCCGTCATGAAGGGGAGGCTATATCTCCCATTAGCGAAGTCTTTAGACTGGATAATACCAATACTTGGTGCTTACGTTGGTCCATCGAGTAGCCTGATTCTTTCCTTTGCCACTAAGTACCAATTTCAAATCCTTTCTTGACACCAGCTCAAGAGCAAATTCCCCCCATGATGTTGGTGGACTTTCTTGGACCCGTGTGATAGCTTCTATAAATGGGAGGGAAATCCCTTCAGGTAGTTTTTCCAAAAAGCTCCAGGTGATTCCGAGTTTGATCATTTGCGATACAGCGTTCTCGAAATTTCTCCCAGAGGACCGAATTTGGGAGTAGAGTTCAGTAATAATCCGAGTCTTAGGAGTGATGTGAGCACAGAAATGGCCAGTGTTCAAGTGTTCATTGGACTTTGGAACGACAATATCGTGCAAGGTCATGAACGGAATTTGAACTGCTCGGGATTGGTCCTGGAAACATTCAACTAGCCAATCATATATAGATGGCTGTCTAAAATGCGGCTCCTGGACCGCAACGTCAGGGAAGCGGGCTACGATCAATCAGCTAAGATGTCGAGACCTATCCCAGGATATTTATTAACTCACAAGTATCAAACTCCCAATTCTCCATTTCAATATCGTCGGCCATATATCCGTTGACCCAGCCCATCCAGCCCATCCACATGCACATCTGCAAAAGCAATGCTCCCAACTTTCGGACAGCTGGTTCCATCGATAGGTCCAATTTCCATTCTTCTCGGAGGATATGTAGCCCTACGATTAACATTGCGAATGAGGTCCGTCGTACCTCTGGCTCATTGCTCTTCGTAAATAATTCCTTTTCAATCCCCTTTCCTTCTTTAGTTGTGAGGAATTCGCGAGCAGCGGTGATGCAGTCTAGGAAGTAGGTATTCTTCTTAGATCTCGAAGAAGAATTCAACGACCCGGCGGTCAAAGGAGGGCCTCTGAGTCCATCAAATTTCTGCTCCTCGACCTCTGCCACCCATTCCCATGCTGTTGAACGCAAGAAATCTGCCTGAGGACCGATATCATAATCCTCTGTGAGCATGTCCTCCCAAGTCGCCGAACTCGCACTCGAGATTCGTGCGAGTCCTGTCCGCCTCCTAGGTTTCCTAACGACTGGGGGAAGTGCTGAAACTCCGAGTAGCATGATGGCCATCACAAATCCTCTCCATTCTTCAAGTGAAGGCCCCGATTCCGGGAATGCAAAGTTCTTTATCCCAGATTTTGTCCGCATGATCTCCATCCAGACGACTGAGATGACCTCACCACCTCTTTGCGCAGGGAGGCAATAACGAGCAGTATCAAGGGCTTGTTTGACAAACTCATCTTTAGGACAGATTTGTATTGCCAAACGATGAATCACATCTTTCTCATCCACGATAGATACCCGGCCATGAGCTTCAGGATACATCAATCCCGTGATCCTATTAAGCGGAAGGGATAAAGATCGGGCGAAATCACGTTTTTGTTTTCGCATCTGGCCTGGAGTGTGCATGTTCGAGCGAGCGAGTGTTGGTGGAAAGGGGAGGCTCAGCGGAGGACACCATGGCGCACTAACTTCTAGCTGGCCGCCTTCTTTGAGGATCAGCAACTTCGTAACATCGTCATCTAAAAGTTGTACCGCATCCTTGGCTGACTTTTGTAAAACATCAATTAATGTAACTTTCCTGAGAGATCGCTTTTTAGTAGTATATGCAGGAAGAAAGGCGGGCAACTGAAGAATCACTTGTAGCATTCTTGATTCAGCCCGATTAACGATGACAAGGATGGCTCTCTGGCCTTCATTTTCATTTGCGGTAGACATGCGTGGTGCCAGTACTGTGAAAATGCGCGGTAGCGTCTTTGTCGTAAGAGCCTCCGAGCCAAGGTTGTACGGAATAGTTTCAATTTTTGTGAATAGGATCTCATTTCGAAGGCTGTTCACCTCGGTCTGTCCAAGATTCTCCAAGTTGATATTGCTATTAAGCTCGTCTAATAGGGCATCAATGGGCGGTCCGTCACGAAAAGAAGAAGATCCAGCTTTCGCCATGTCGTTGAAAGAAATCCTATCGACTGAGCCTCCGAGGTCAGCACGAGCCACAAGCGAGCTAACTCTCCGGTTGGAAGTTTTCTCTTTGTCGAAGTCCAGTCTGATGCTCTGTTCAGGGCTGATCATGCTGGGGTTTGGTACAGCAGGCGTGGCGACACCGGTTCCTGCACCGAAAGATGACCGTCGCCTCGACAGCGTCCCGGCCAGTGAGGGTGTCCGTTTCCCGGATGCTCCTATTTGGCTTTGGGGGATATATTTTGCTTGCCAGATTGTAATACGGCTGAGCTGAACATTTCTAGTAACTGCAATGATGACTTCTGTGGCATGTTTGGAATGCATGCCGGCGCCTTTCTGTTGTACAGTTTCCAAGAACAATATCTCTTCCCCAGGATCCATCGCGCATCCCCCATCATGATCGAGAACCATCCCAAGGTCCGAGAGTGGATCTTTCAGAATAAACAACCTCGGTACATCTGCCATCGAGAATGCCCCTTGGAGCATAACACCATTCGGTGCTGCTAGTGCGTATTGGATCTCGCACGGCAGATGGACGACGTAACTTGTCCCCGTCAAAAAGTAGATAAATGCCTCGTTCTTTAGCAAAACGACAAGCGCTCTGTTCCTCGGTTCTTCGAATATCAGGTCGTCATCCTCTGCCGTATCATCTTCATCAATGTCCATGAACGCCACATCCTTCTGTTTTCTCTTCATCTTGGGGAAACTTCCTAGCTGTGTAGCATACGTTCTCGATTTCGAATTCCATGTTGACTTCTTCCTCTTCGCATCCGCGTCGTTATTTGCTGCCCCCTTTCGCCTCTTCCCATCTTTCTTATCTCCAGTAATTCCTTCATCGTCGAAAAACCAAGCGAATAATGCCTGCTGCACCTGCTGCTTTTCTGCCGTGTATCGGTATACCCGCTGTATGATGCCGCCTTGTGACCATATTACTGTATCTTTAATGACCAGCAGTTCTTCGTCACAGACGTGGGGAGAAAGCGTCCATTGATATGAGTTTGGAGAAGGAGGATCGGGTAGGAGTTTTTCGGCGAAACAATATGGTAGAGCGGTGGGCTTGTGTTCACCAAGTGTCGTAAGTTGTGCCATCGCGTCGTCGAATCAAGCGTCAGAGCTCAATGGGGCTCTTGATGGGTCCAGAGACGGGAATATCATTCTATGCGTCAGGAAGCTGGTAAGATCGAACAGGTAAGTAGCGAAGAGAGTCTAGTTCGTGAATATTAGTCCAAGGTTAACCAGAAATTGGGTATTTTTATGTATCGTTATATCCGTTATTTGATAGATGTGGGTGCTTAGTGGTGGTGGCTGTTGAAATAGTGGGATGTTTTGTTTATACCAACAAGCTTTGGTTGCAATGACAGGGGTAGCTACAATGCGGCGCGTTCAACGCAAACCTTATGTAAGCAGCTGCATAGAACCCGATTTTATAGTTAACGAAATATGTATAAGTAGTTTTGTTGTATTCGCAAGATCTGATCCAGCTCCAGAAACCAGTAAATTGAATAAGCGAGTCGCACATCTTGATATCATCCAAAACATTATTGAAAAGCTTCCTTTGTGCAATATGGGAGATGGTATTAGACAATGGTATAGATACATAAAACCCCAAGTACAAAACTAAGTTACACCTTGCATACCAAAAGCCGCTGCATGCTCGTGTTGATATTGAATCGCCCTCAAATCAAAGCATCATAGGCTTCACCTCCAAAGGACAGCCGGTATCTATCTTTTGCCGAATTAGAGCTGCCCTAGTCACCTTCTCTGCAACACTCATCAAGGTTCCACCACCATACCCCGACTGATCGTACGCAGCATCAGCCATAGCACGATCAGCTTTAAATATGATTTTCTCGATTTCATCTTCCTCCTCTTCCTCCTCTTCCGCTTCCTCCTCACTGTCATCTTCGTCTTCGGGTTCCGGTTTATACCCGAACCGCCGTGCTTCAGGATGCTTCTTCAACCACTTTTGTTTCTTCAACAGGCAGCGAAGATGAAATACGTGCCCACAGGCAAAAGCGACCAGAGTCTCCGGTTCTCGTTGCTCAAACACACTCTTACAAATACCACACCCCGAATTACCAAGCGACTCTGCGTTCCCTGCATCCTTCTCTTTCGCCTTCTCATCCTTCTCCGGGACTGTTGTAATAGTTGCAGACTCCACCGCCTTAACATCAAACTTAACACCCTTCCTCCTCCCCGTTCTCAGCTTCTCCATCCCAACGTTTACCTCCCCGGTAAGACACCTAGCAACACCAGCGCTCAAGCTCCACTGAATCTCATGTTCTCGCAAAATCTTCGTCAACCCCTCCTTCAGACCAGGAACTTCTAATCCGTTCGGAATCCTCTTAACCAATTCGATAGGATTCAAGCTCGTCCCGACATGCTCGAGTAAAGCTAGAATAAACGACGGTTTATCCATTCCGTACTCCAAAAGCTTCTTCCAGAGCTCTGGGTCGTCTCGGCTTTTTGCGAAATCGATAGCTGCCGCAACATCGTTCTTTTCGTTTATAATGAGGGACAACGCCTCCTCTGCCCGACCGGTAAAAGAATACAAATGCACCAACTCGTCGATGTACTTGCGTTGCTCGCATATTTTCAAAGCCTTCTCGAAATCGTAATCCTCACTCGTGTGCAAGAACTCCATAAGGGCTCGGCGGTCGTATTCCGCGAACGAAGCAACCATAAGATCCCCAAAGGGTTCAAGTCTACCACGTATCCCGACTCCAGTAAATGCGGCTTGCTTGTCTCTCATCCAGAGGTCTTTGAAGTAAAAGAACAACAAGAGCGGCTCATCTTCCTTTTTTAATTCTCGGACAACATCATCAAGACTGATTCCAGTTCCTTCATGGTCCCAACCTTCGTGAACGAGTAATTGGATATACTCTTTTGTAATTTCCTCGAGCTCTTCTTTGGTTGCAGACTTGAGCATCCGGTCGTCGGCAGGCAACCAAAGCCACGCAGCAACATGACCTTGAATCGCAGCGCTAAGAATATTGTACTCCTTAGCCAACTGTAGAGCCTCCTCGGCATTCTTCAGCGTGATATATTCCATCAAAGCTTCGGTATGCCGTGCTGTTCGAGTATATAAGATCGCTAGACAGTTATGCATGCGCCTCCAGCCAATGCTCCCTTTCCTCAGTCCAACCTCCCCCCGATCTTTCAGCTTTTTCTCTACAATTTTTGCAATCGCATCGTTGTCGTAGAGCTCCCCAGGCCAGGTCTGAACCAGAGCCTCAAACATTGCCCAATCATCTTCGAGATACGTGCTGAGTATAAGTTCATAAATTGCCGTTGGTATTGGCGGTCGTAGCATCTTGATTGGAACATGAGGTGTGATTTCCCGGACTTTTCCAGCTTTCAAGAACGCCCATATCCAGCTTTCCCACCGAGGGCTCGTATCCAAGACCTTTTCTGACACTTCAGCGGCCTCTTCCCACTTTTGGTCTCTCATCAGCTCTCCAAGCCACAGTTCTCCGATCCTCCTCTTCTCCTTTGCGGGAGCAGAATAAAGGTTCTTATTGTTTTCTGTAATACTCATATCATCGGTATCGTCACCTTCCTCATCCGTGTCATCTTCTATTGCTGATTCAGAGATGATGTCAGGGAATTTGTCAACGAGATTCCATGCTTCTGCGAATCGATGTCGGTCCAAAAGCCAATTAAGCCTATCCTTCTTCCCACGTTCTGTAGCGAAAATACAGTCGTATGGCGAGGATATATATATCTTCCACCCAGGTACATTTTCCCGGCCTTCCATTGGAGATTTCGCCTTGGCTTTTAGGAATAGGCCTTTGAGCGATGACCTTGGAGTATCGTCATCCTTCTTGCTACTACTGGCCTTCTCAGTTGAAAAGCTCTCCGACCTCGACATGATACTTGCGCCAGAGCTAAATAGAGTCGTCGCATTCAGTCCAGCAGACCAGAGGCCTCCTCCAATACTAGCTGCACCTTCTACAAGATCGCCTGTTTTCGGAGTACCTGGCGTATTTGGGACAGTAGGCCCGGGTTGTTTGGGTAGATGTGAAGTTGGAGGGACGAAGGAAAGATGGTAGTCATTAGCAGATAGCGTCTCATACCGGGACATCATCAAACTGTCAGCGCTAACCTCAGAGGCGGTTACCAGATCAACGATTCGAATTTCGGGTGCCAGTGCATTCGCACGATGAGCTAGCCGTCTCCGAGGAGCAGCTCCCTCCTCCTCCGCTTCGCCAGATCCTTCTTCAACATCTTTTGGTTTTTCAGCCGCAAGATAGGCTAGAAATAAGATTTGAGAAGGGTTATAGAGAGTCAGGCCGGCGACAGTGCAGTCTGTTTGAACACTATAGACTATGCGTTAGAGAATAGACTCGTCAAAAAAATAAAAAGCGAGCTTACACGTGAACAATTTCGGCCCATCCCCAGGCCTTACCCTCATTAGACTCGACTGGGCCCTTGCCCTTAGATGCAGGCGCGGCCTGTATCACGAATCCATCTCCCCCATAGACGTCAACAACCCATATTACTGGCCCCCAGGAGATCAGCAACCTTTCTTTCCCACCCCCGCGCCGAATCTTCTGCCCCACGACCTTCTTCTTGACGAGATGGCCCTTCCCCTTCCCCTCCTCGTGTTCGATTTCTTCTGCTCTTTTCTCCAGGGTATCCAAATCGATCCACTCCATCCTAACTTTCCAACCAGCAGCCATTTCTTCAGGGACTTCTTCCGGCCGTGCTATGGCACTGATCTTCTTCCATTCACCAGCGCGATCTATCTTATCACCCTTAAACGTGACCAAATGGCTTCTCATGATCTTGATTCCTGACTCATTAGCCCACGCCACGAATCTCGGCGACACCCGACTCCACGAGATAGTACTGATAGGCCCTTCCCCAGAGTACTGCACAACGTCTTTCGTACTACCTCCCCAAGGTAGCCATGATCCACCCCCTCCAGCTACAGAAGCCGCAGTAGTCGTTTTTGGAGCGGCCCGAGACACTATCAAGTTCCCAGCTCGTCCACCAGAGAGGAATATCCTATCATGCTTGAATGTTGGCGAAAGCGCGATTGCGGAGACAGGTCGTGAGAAGTTCGTCCGTGATACATCCTTCGAGTCTTGTAGATGTGTGATGCAAGTGTGGCCGTCTAGTGAGGAGGTGGCGATATGGATGGACGACGACGATATAGGCACAGCTGCACTGTCCTGCCAGTAAAGCGAAGATGGCGGAGGTATTGGTGGAGAGACAGAAAGAGATGTTACGGAAGCCGTATGCGCATGGTAGACTCGGAGTGGATGGAGCGAGGGGAGCGACAAGATGTGCTAATGCGATCAATGTTAGTAAACAAATAGTAGGAAACTGTGCCTCTGGGGTTTGGTATCATACGACGTTTCCATTATGGGTTCCAATAATCTGCGCTTTCCAATAGCATTAGCAAAGCCAAGTCCAAATGCAAGGGTTGGCGCATGAAATAGATGTTGGATTCTACCAGTTTATCACCGGCGACAACAGCAGTACTAGTCGCATCGCCGTTCCGATAGACATTTCCCATAGAAGAAGTAAGCCTAACATACTTCAGCTTCGGTTCTTCCTCGTCTTCCTCATCTTCCTCATCTTCCTCTCCTCCTCCAGCTGTAGAAGATTCGCCAGCAGCATCATGGCTGTGACCACGATCGATGGTTTGGACTACGCTTGCAGTTGTCTCGTCGGTGGCCTTGGGAGTTTCGTCTCCGTCGGCAGTATCAATCAGCTTGGCGGAGGATATGGGGATAGAGGGAATATCGTCTTCTTTCAGCGGACCAGGCGACGAGGACGATGATGGCTCCATTGCATGTCGAGTTGCATGGCCTAACAGGAAGGAGAATAGTTTGGATAGCTTGCTTTCGATGACGAACGCGACTGAGTCCGGGGTAACCGAATCAACGCATCTTTGGACGGCTTGGCTCGACCTCGATCATCCGACTTCTGCATCTTTGGCGACGAGAACGGTTTGATGCGTCACATCGACGCGATTCTTTTACTATTGCAAAATATCGTTGACCGGAAAGAGCTGGCTCTTTGCACCATCCTCAAAACAACCAATTTCACCATAAATCTCAGTCCAATTCACCAACCGAGCTCCACGTTAGTTGCGGTCCAAAATGCCACGATCTCGGGATATGCGTATGGACGTCGACGAGGACGAAGACCTGTTCACCGATACCCGCAAGGTTACTCAAGAAAAAGACGAAGATTTAGAAGCCAAGTACCCAAACCGTCCCCGAAACACAAAATCCAGTCTCCCCTTCAGCGCTCTCTACCGTGAGCTTTTCAACCCGCTGCTGGCAAACCTTAAGAAGCCAACCGGCCCGCGAGTCAAGAAAACCACCCAACAGAAGAAACCGCAGGAGAAGCGTCGAGATATTATAAACCGCTTTATTTCGAGATGGCGAAGAGATGTCGGAAACGATATCTGGCCGGCATTTAGGCTCATCATGCCGGATAAAGATCGAGAACGGAGTGTTTATGGGTTGAAAGAGAAGGCTTTGGGCAGTATCCTCATTAAAGTTTTACGCATCTCCAAAGATTCGGATGATGCTTATAATTTATTGAACTGGAAGCAACCTCGAATGACTGGAGACAGCAGAGCAGCTGGTGCTGGAGACTTCCCTACAAGATGTAATGACGCTATCTCCAAGCGAGCGTTGAGGTCAGAACCGGGAGACCTTACGATTGACGAAGTCAACGAACTTCTCGATCAATTGGCAGAAGATTCGAAAAACCAGCTCCCTGTAATGCAGGAGTTCTACACCCGAATGAACGCAGAAGAGCTTCAATGGCTCATCAAGATCATCCTCAAGCAGATGAAAGTTGGTGCTACAGAAAAGACATTTTTCGATTGCTGGCACGAGGATGCCGATAACCTTTTCAACGTCTCTTCGTCGCTGAAGCTCGTGTGCTGGGAGCTGTGGGATCCGGAATTCCGACTCAATGTCACCGATAAAGGCGTAAAGCTCATGCAAACATTCCAACCCCAATTAGCACAATTCCAACTCCGTTCGTTCGAAGACGTCGTCAAAAGAATGCATGCTACGGACAACGATAATATCTTCTGGATCGAAGAGAAGCTGGATGGTGAGAGGATGCAATTACATATGGATGATGATGGGAAATTCAAATTCTGGAGTAGAAAAGCAAAGGACTACACGGACCATTATGGTTCCTCCATCGACGATGAGGGCGGAGCCTTAACTCGGTACCTTAAAAATGCTTTTAAACCCGGTGTCCGAAATATAATTTTAGACGGCGAAATGGTTACCTGGGATCCCATCGAAGATGCAATGGTCGCATTCGGTACCCTTAAATCTGCAGTTATCGCACAGAGGACGGATGATCCAACTGCCCATCGTCCATTCTTCCGTGTATTCGATATTCTATACCTCAACGATACCTCTTTGATTAATTACACTCTGAGAGATCGACGAAATGCTCTGCATAGCGCTGTACAGGCAGTACCTCGACGACTCGAAGTCCATAGCCACACAGAAGGCACAACGGTTGAAGACATCAAAGCAAAACTTCGAGAAGTTGTCGCTGAAGCTTCAGAAGGCCTTGTCATCAAAAATCCTCGAAGCATGTATAATCTAGGTGATCGAAATGATGATTGGCTAAAGGTGAAGCCAGAGTACATGAAAGAGATGGGTGAAAACTTTGATGTTCTTGTAGTCGGTGGCTACTATGGTCAAGGCAGCCGTGGCGGTAGGCTTTCTACTTTCATGTGCGCTTTAAAGGCTCCGGATGGTAAATACTACTCTTTTTGCAAAGTCGGAGGTGGGTTCACGGCACAGGATTACAACTATATCAGACATCAAACCGAAGGGAAATGGTCCACTTGGAATCCCAGAAGGCCACCAACGGAGTATATCGAGTTGGCAGCTGGCCAGGCAGAACGTCCAGATGAGTGGATTAAACCCGAAGACTCACTCGTCATCTCTATAAAAGGAGCTTCGATCACTCCCAGTGACCAGTTTAAAACCGGCCTAACATTGAGATTTCCTCGTTTCATGAAGCTCAGAGAGGACAGAGCTTGGGATTCTGCATTGAACCTACAGGAATTCTACCGCCTGAAGAGGACGATGGAGGAAGCAAAACATGAGAACGAGATGCAAGTTGAGCGTAGGCGGGCGACAAAGAGAGTCAAGAGAGATCTCAAGATTGCCGGCGCAGACGAAATAATAGAGCCTATTAAAGTGAATAACGACCACCTTTTCGAAGGAATGAACTTCTGTAAGGCGGCGCATCCTACCTCCCGGTTTTACGATAGTCTAATGGTGTAAACAGGGATCGTGACAGAATGCTCTAAACCGAGGAAAAGCAAGGCCGAGATTGAAGGAATAGTCAAAGCTTGCGGCGGCAAAATCTTTCAATCCGACGGCGGCGCCGATAACGTAAAGTGCATCGCTGACAAGTCTGTCGTCAAGGTGTTGACACTGAAAAAGAAGAACGTTGAGGTTATCCGTCCACAGTGGATATTTGACTGCCACGACTTGAGTTGCATCTTACCGCTAGAGGCGGACAGACATATGCTCTACATTCCACCTGAATCAGAAGATAATTTCAAAGATACAGTCGATCGCTACGGCGACAGTTACTACCGCGATACGTCAGCAGACGACCTTGGTAAACTATTAAGGGAAACCGAGAATCTTAAGCTGGAAGACGAAGAAGAAATCACTAGTGACACAATATCAAGTCTGAAAAAAGAACTCTCGCAGCTAGACCCACCGATTGGCTGGATGTTCCAGCGTGTCGTTGCATACCTAGATACTCCGGAGAACGCAAAAAAGAACAACATATTAGCAAGCGCGGAGGATATTAGAAAGGCGATTAGCCAATCCCGTGCGCAGCTCGAGAGTAATAGCTTGGCACTATTGATGTGCCAGAATTTGTTAGAGTTTGGTAGCGGAAATATAGTTGATGACTTTGAAGATGAGACTATTACACACGTGATAGTTGATTATGGGGATCGTTCGAGAGTCAGGGCAATTCGGAATTTATTACGGGTTAGAGATCGGATTCCACGGGTTACCGTGAGTGATTGGGTGGAAGAGAGTTGGATGGATGAGACGTTGCTCGATGCAGAAAGTAAGTGTAAACCCTAGCAGCTAAGATTGTAGTAAATAACCCGTACTAATATTTTTGGTGGTCAACAGACTTTCCCGTCGAGATGTAAATCATATAAGTTAGCTAACCACCAAAAAGATACCATGAATGCTCAAATCTTCAAGTTTTCAGATATACTACATATGTCTTATCCACTTCAAGCCTGTTTCCAATCCAATGAAGCCATTTATCCCGTAAACCAGTCGCTTGACACAGAGCAGAGGTCCGCAGACTAGTTATTCGTACGTTTACATTAGCTAGCTAAGTCGGGAAGGCGGGACCAGAAGCCAGAAGCCGGCTTTAAATAAGATTAGGTAGAGAATATCTACTTAGTTAAGAAATAAACAAATTTCAAATATGAGCTGATGCTTGTCTAATCCCCCAGCCCTCATTACTGTATTCACCAAGAGTAGCTTCAGTCTTGTTGGACTAAGTACACATATCATAACTGCTTATAGAGTTGCTACTTTTGTTCAAATCATTTCTAGTTTATAATTGTAAGTTGGAAAATAAGTACTTCATTTATACGAATCTTATACAAAATTTTCGATACAGTTATACAGAATAGGAGAATGTGTGTGTATGTTTGCCATATACGTACACGTCCATGTTTGGTATGGAAAAGAAAATAAACTCGATGTCAGTGTTCTTTGCGAAAGTAAAAACGCAAAGTGCTACTAGCACATCTACAGGTATGAGATTCTGGATCTACGGATAACCACTAAAAAATAATATAAAGAAAATCCAGAAAGAAAGAAAAGAGCCTTATCGAAAAGGACAGAATCGCACAATGCTAAAGATGAGAGAACAGCAAAGCATAAAATGCATCAATGCGAAAGAAGAAATCAATAACTCCAATCCACAAAACGCCGGTCAAGAACAGGAAAGCAAAAGTATGAAGGCAAAAAAGTAAAAGAATAATAAGGGAGAAGAGCGTATATGATAGTATCTGTTCAGTCATCGTAGCCGTCATCGAACGGTTCAAAACGATTCATTGTGCCTCGTGTGATCATCAATGAGTTTCGTTATTCAGGTTGAAAGTGTATAGGGGACAGCATCAAACAAGAGTGTGAAGGATTTCGAAATAATGAAACACCTCCTTTAAGAACGGGAGAAAGACCCGGGGGATCCAACAAAGCATACTTCAAGACGTCGAGCTCAGAAGGCTTCATCCTCCCAGTCGTCATCTTGTGATACCTCTTGAAAACCAGTAGGAATAATTCCGCGCTGCTTCTTCTGACTACCACCATAGTGATTGAAGTTTTTCTTCTCCTTCACAGCATTGAGCCGATCATAATAATGGTTGCTGACATCAGGTTCATAATCCGAATCATCTCCAAATGTTTCCCAGTTCTCGCTGCTGACGGCACTAACGGTGGAGGCAAGGGTTGAAGCTTGCGATGTAAGAGAAGGAACTCTACTGGCATCATCATATGATGAGACGGAGTGGCTTTGCTTGGCTTTGGTATATTCCATTCTGTCGAAGGGGTTGTTTTCACGCCTTGCCATCATAGTCTCGACGGGGCTGCAAAGAGTTGGTGATGTGCTGTTATTATCAGAGGGCATCTGATCCATAATGTTGCGTGGCTTAAAGTTTTGCTGAGGTGGTGCCATGTTTTCTTTCACATTCTGCTCAAAGGATTTCATCTTTGGTGGAGGGAGTCTGATTGGGTTGGTGCTAGATTGTGCTGCCTGTTGAGCCATGTATGCTGGCATCCGACGAGCCGTTCCACCGGCACTAGTTGGTGTCTTTGTCGGGTTGTTCGTTCCAGCATTCCTGCCAACGGTACTTGGTGTTTTGCTACGAGGAGGGACCGTATTCTTCCGTTCAGGGGAGTTCTGCCCATTCTGAGTGAAGTTCCCAAGTGGTTGGCGAGTAAAGGGAGTTGGGGATTTTGTCGCGGTTCTTGGTGGTGGAGCTTTGGAAACAACAGGAGTTCTGGCCGCTGAGCGCATGCCTGCAGCACTGGTTGGTCTGGCTGGTGTTTGCTTTGGAGTCGCAGCCGCCTTTGCAGCAGCAGCTTTCGGGGCAGTAGCCTTCAAGACAACAGCGGCAGAATTTTGGTTCTTGGAAGACGGACGCTGCTTCTCGAGAATCATTTCGAGATATGACTCTCCATGAACCTTAAAAACTTCGCCATTCTCTCCTTCCCATTGCTCAAGAGAGGCGACCAGATCGGCTTCAACTTTTGGCAATTCTTTAGCAATGCGTTTTCTGAGCTTCTCTTCACGTAACAATCTTGTTGGATCACGAGGGCCTTTAGCTAGCAAGCGTGTTGGATCCTGGGCTGAAGCTTGCAAACTTGACTTGTCGTTTACCAGTGTTTGATATCTTTCAATCAAATTCAGGATGGGACTGCGTTCATCAACAATCTTTTGTAGTCTAGAAACCTCCATTTCGTGTGCACGAAGAACAGCCTCGGTGTTAGAATTTGACCAGGCCGGTTCAAATTGGTACATTTCCTTGTCTGTGTAGTATAGTGCATCCCATAAATCTTGCAGCATGCTCCGGGCCTCTGCAATGAATATGTGCATATGTTGCTTTTTGATTTCCATCAATCGGTTCATTTCAGTTTCCCACTTCATAAAGAGCCATTAGCGATTTGATATTAGGCAATTGACAAATTCGGAGCCACTCACGTTTTGCATGACCTCAAGGCTGCACCCTCGGTTTCGTTGCAAGAATCTTTGCTCCTCCTCTTCGTCCTGCTGGAATTTCTCCCAGAGAGGTTGAAGTTGTTGGTGGATATCATTGATCTTGCGTTCTCTGATCGCCTTCTCATCAGAAAGCTTTTGTTTTTTTGACCTGAAACTGGTAATCGCTTCCATTCTGATATCGTAATTATCGTAGTTGTCCCTACACGTTTCTACGATTTTTCGATCGATAAGATGGGTAGGAGTTCCCAAGTCTGCCCATAAGTTCACAATGTCGGCACAGAGGGTCTTAACCGTCGCGATCCTGCGCGTAAATTCTTCATAGACTCGAGAAAATTCTGCCTCGAGTTTTTGTTTGGAAGAGGCTGTGATCTTGAAGGTGTATGTTGGGTTGGTAAGGCTGGGTAGTTGAATGCGAACGAATCCCTCTTCCATATTGCAGGCGTAGGATTCAATTGCTTGGACAAGTTCTGGTGATAAATTGTTAGCTACTCTCCTCGGGTATCATTACGCAAGACCAAACACCTACTCTTTATTTCTTCAAAATCCTGTTCATATTGACTGCGAAGCATATTATGCTGCTGCTTCAATGTCTCAACGCAAACTCGGAGCGGGTATGTAACAACCAAATCGTCATACTCGTTGGCTCGTCTGCCGTCATCCATCGCGCGATGGATCTGTCGAATACTCAAGATCAATTTATTGGCCTCTTCGGCCAAAGCATTCTTCTCGGCATTAACGAGACGAAGCTGGCTTTGCAAGGTTTCTGATAGAGCAGCGTATAGAGCCGCTTCTCTGGATTCGCGATCATGGCGTGGTACACCAATCTCATCGAAGACCCCATGAAGGGATTTTACGATGGATGTGACCTGGGATGTAAGATATGAGTTATCCATCTGTTAGCCGTCCCCTTGTATCGAGATGGTGTAAAGGTGACAATTATATTGCGCCTCAAGATCGGATTCCGTCACTTTAATACCAGCAAGTAGTAGGAGTGTTTTATTGTGAGGTTGGCGGGTTTGTTTTTTTCTTCAGCCACCCTCCGATAGTAAACGTGACTTTATGAGGGAAGAGATACAATCGCCGATTTGATAGAAAATGGCAGGATAAAACAAGGTAACGACGTCGCAAATTTGAACTGACTCTTGGTCAAGATCGTAGATATCGAAACAGAAATGGTGGTGGTGATGATGGAATGGAGGAAGTGGTGGATGAGAGGTGAGGCTTTGAAGAAAGAAGGCAGGTTGATGTCAAAGTACATCTACAGAAAGTGGCTTTGGGGGGAAATCCTTTGTATATTATTTGATTAAGATTTGGTGCTGTTGCCGGGTTGGGTAAACAAAGTGCACCAACATTGGCACTGGTTGCTATGCGACACCACAACCACACGCCCAAACACATTTCCGCATTTGACGCCAACGCTCAATCTGAAACCCAGCGGGCGAACATTCCAAAAAACGTCTACCTAGGTGCCCCGCCATTCCATCGAGCCACCAGCGGAATTGTCGGCATAGACGACTGACTTCCCGGATGTGGCAGCTATTTTAGGTACCAGGCACAGGTACAAGCATCATTTCTCTGTTTGTTTCGGTCAACATCTCAGCATCTAGTGTGCATAGCAACGGCGCGTCCTATACAATTCCGAGATAGCTTGGCTACGTCAAGAGAAGCTGTCCTCTATCTTTATCTTGTATCTATTGAATCATTTGACAGGTCTCACTATCCCGGTTGCTTCTTTATCGTGAGAGTAATATATCTGAAATCCCCTATAAGTGAAGTCTATACGCAGCTTCCTTTTCCCTTTGTGGGAGTTCCAGAAGGCAAGTGTTTGATGTTGCAATTCCGTAACAAGACCAATAATGCTTAAGACAAATCAATGCAACACCTGTAACCCAGAAGACGAACGCCACCGTCGTATGATCTCTGAACATTCATATTGAAGAACATATGCAGACCGCCTCGCCGTCAAAGGCTCAAGTAGTAGGCGCGGGTTGTGATTGCTGAGAATGAGAATGACCACATTGCCCTAGCTTTAGCTTGCTAAAGTCAAAGATCCTCTCTTTCACAACCGTAGACAGCAGACCACAAATCTCTTCGTTCGCAATCTTATTACTATCCCGCACAATCTTACTTAGTTGGTTATCCTTCCCTCCTTTACCATCGCCGCCACCAAAACCACCTCTGGGGCCGCCGCCAAATACGATTTTAGAATGAGATAGCTGCGCCTCTGCTTTCTTGATCTTGCGCGAGATCTCTGCCATTTGCTTTGAAGAATACTCTCGGTTCTGTCATAGTATCTGTTAGTAGGAAAATCCTAAGACATAGAAGGAACGTAGCAGCTTACTGTAAACAAGGGAGATTGTGATAAAGTTGAAACCCAATACTTGTGCCATAAAAGCTCCAACAAGTGATTATCCAACGACGACTTATAATGTGTGATCTCGATCGGATAATATTGACTGCTATGTGCACCAAAGTCTTCAATCTTGCTAAGCGGAATAGTTTGGTACTCCGCATCTTTCCCGCTCGCTTGTTTGTGACCTTCAGGGTAAGTTCTAAAGGCACCGATGTCGACTTTTCCTGCACTGATAGTCCTATCCGGATCAATAACAACAGCAAGGAAGGGGTCCAGCCACTGTTGCTGCATCATCTGCGTATTGACATCGATACCGGATAACCAACAACCATAGCCTGGATGCGAGTGATACCAGCCGACAACGTTCTCTTTGCGCCCGATTTCCTTAGCTAATCGATCTGCTTCGGCCATGTATTCATAGGCTTCGTTTTGGGCGTTGACACGGGTTTCGGTTCCTTCGACGGGGAGTGGGAAAGCGTCGCTAACGATGAACGATGTGCCGTGGACTCTACCAACCATAAGGCCCATAATTTCGATACTTCCTCCGGATCTCGCATGCATCGTCTACGAGTTGAAATTATCAGTCCGACAGATACCTTACAGCCTGGGCGCGGTCTGAGCAGCTTACCATCTTTAGCAGCGCAACGGCTGATATTCTGACGCTCTTAAAGTAATCCGGGCTATCCAAACGTTAGTTTCGGTCCTATCTAAGCCTTCCTTAGACGGTATACGTACTTTCCCTTCCATGGTTTAGCATCGAGAGTGGTTTTCTGCTCTTCCTCATCGAACCCGTAGATAAAGTCTTTCACCGGATCAACGAGAGTAACCTTATTTTCCAGCTCCCAGGTCTTTCGAGCTAAATCCGCCGACATCGTGATAGTTGAGATGAGGTGTCTTGTATCGTTGTTGTAAGGATGCGAAGTTGAGGCGGATTGTGACTGATAGAGTGGGGGGAGAGACGCGAGCTCTGAAGCTAAGTTATCAGCTTCCAAAGTGCACACCGCCACAGCTAGAGCTTATCGAGAACCGCCACAACACGCCAAGACACACAATCGCCACATAAGCAAGGAGCCGAACTTTTTCTGGCGCAAGAAAGGAAAATTTCAAGATTCGCTTCGATAATTCTTCCAACTGTTCTCCAACAGGTCGCCCGCAGCCGACCACTCCACTTACAGCGATGGGTCTCCAGAAGAAGGTAATAGGTCTTTAAATAGTTCGTGTATAGTTCTGCGACGCTAATACTTCAACTATACAGCACGGAAAAGGTCGTCTCGACAAGTGGTACAAACTCGCCAAAGAGAAAAACTATCGCGCCAGATCCGCCTTCAAGCTCATACAGCTGAACCAGAAATATGGCTTTCTACAAAAATCGAGGGTCCTCATCGATCTCTGCGCTGCGCCAGGAGTACGCTTCATCTCCCGATTTTATTAAATAATAGGCTCGGCAACTAAACTATTTTTTTTTTCACAGGGCTGGTTGCAAGTCGCAGCGGAGAACATGCCAACCTCGAGTTTAATCGTCGGAGTCGACCTTACACCGATAAAACCGATACCGAAAGTCATCACCTTTGTCTCCGATATCACCACGGACAAATGTCGGTCGACCTTACGGCAGCACTTGAAAACTTGGAAGGCAGACACGGTACTTCACGACGGTGCACCGAACGTCGGTACGGCCTGGGTGCAGGACGCTTTCACGCAGGCGGAACTCACGCTACAATCACTGAAATTGGCGACGGAGTTTCTCGTCGAGGGTGGAACGTTTGTTACCAAAATCTTCCGTTCGAAGGATTACAATTCGCTACTGTGGGTGTTCAACCAATTGTTCAAGAAGGTGGAAGCGACAAAGCCGCCGTCATCGCGAAACGTCTCCGCCGAGATCTTTGTTGTATGCCGAGGCTACCTTGCGCCGAAGAGGGTAGATCCCAAATTCTTAGATGCGAAGACCGTGTTTGAGGAATTGCCAGATGCGACACCAAACAACGAAGCGAAGGTCTACAATCCAGAAAAGAAGAAGAGAAAGAGGGACGGTTATGAAGAGGGTGACAATCTGCTATACAAGGAGGTTCCGGTTAAAGAGTTCATTGAGACAACAGATCCGATTGCTTTACTTGGCTCCCTAAATAAGTTCACTTTCACGGATAAGAACGACATTGCGACTGCAACAATAATAAAAATGCCGGAGACAACTGTGGAAATACGGAATTGCTGCAATGACTTAAGAGTCCTCGGTAGAAGAGACTTCAAGTTATTACTCAGGTGGCGTCTAGCAATACGAGAGAAATTTGGGTGGTCGACGAAGAAGAAGAAGGAAGCCGAGGAAGAGAAAGATACCGAAGAAACTGCGGAAATTACACCTATGGATGAGGAACTACGGATGGAGGAGGACTTGAAAAACATGCATGAGAAAGATACAAAGAAGAAGAAGAAGGAGAAGAAGAAAGACAATGAGCGGAAGCAGAAAGAAATTGTTAGGCTACAGATGCACATGACAGCACCTATGGACCTTGGCTTAGAACAACAGGCAGGTCCTGGGGACGAACAGTCAATGTTCAAACTAAAGGCTATTGACGCAGCAGGTGGCTTGAAGGAAGTGGCAAAGGGTAAGATGAATATGGTGGTGGATGAGGAAGAGGCAAAGGCCCGGGCCGCTGCCGCACAGAGAGGTGAGGACAGCGAAGGTGATGAAAGTGATGATTCAGAAGATGAATTAGACGATGAATTGGACAGGATGTACGAACAATTCGTACAGACAAAAGCGGAGCGAGATGATAAGTTCAAAGCGAAACGAGCACGAAAAGAGGGTGCTGACGAAGAATGGGAAGGTATCGATGGTGCTAAACCCGATATGACTAGCGATGAAGAAGTTGTCGCGGAAGAGGACTCCGACTCCGACTCGTCAGATGATGACGACGAGGATGCTGAATCTGAGCCCAAGCAACGCCTTGTAACGTCTCTAGATAATGAAACGACACCTAGTGGAAGTCTCAGTAAGAAGGCAGCACTTTTCTTTGATCAAGATATTTTCAGAGAGTTGGGTGATATTGGAGAAGAGTCTGCAATTACCGAGGAGGAGGAGGAGGAGGAGGAGGAAGAAGATCTAGAAATGGAAGACTCAGGGGACGAGGAAATGGCTTCCGACGATGAGAAGGGCGTCTCTGATCAAGAATCAAGCTCAGCGACAATCGAGGATGCCGACGAATGGTTTGATACAAAGGAAACCGCTGATAGCGGAGACGAAGATGTAAGCGATAGTGGAATCGAGATCGTACCTTCAAACAAGGATGACATGTGGGATTCCAACGAAAAGGGACCTTCGAAAAATGGCAAGCCAGATATCGACATAATCACAGCAGAAGCAATGACCCTTGCTCATCAGATCGCACTCGGGAAGAAATCTAAAGCTGATTTGATCGACGATGGTTTCAATAAATATTCATTCCGATCGAAAGAAGGATTACCCGAGTGGTTCCTTGAAGATGAATCAAAACACAGCAAGCCAATGCGGCCGATCACTGCTGCAGGTGCTGCTGCAATCAAGGAAAAACTCCGCGCTTTGAATGCCCGGCCAATCAAGAAGGTCAAAGAAGCGAAAGACCGGAAGAAGTTCAAAGCTCACCAGAGACTTGAGAAGCTGAGAAAGAAGTCTGCTATGCTGATGGAAGAGGAAGGCATGACAGAAAAGGAAAAGGCACAGAAGATCACAAGGATGATCAATAGGGCTACGAAGAAGAGGCCAAAGCAGGAAGTGAAGGTAGTCGTTGCGAGAGGAGGAAACAAGGGTGTACCGGGACGGCCGAAGGGTGTGAAGGGCAAATACAAAATCGTAGATGCCCGAATGAAGGCGTATGTTATCCCTCTTGGCCTAATATCAACGGTGATAGTACTAACAAGGTGCATCTGCAGAGACAAATCCCGCGTAAAGAAAAAGAAATGAGCATAAAGACCAACAGTTCTGCATGTATGTGTTTCTGTGTGTATATAGACATATATCTCGATATAGAACAAGATATAGATCTTAGAATCGACCATGGCGGCTATTTTTGCCAATGTAGTCTCTGCACCGCCTCTCATTGGCATATAGAAATCAAAGTTTGGAATAGGCATCAGTATATGGTCGGTTGCAATTATAGTTACTCATTTAGGCTATTGTGCTCGGAATCGTACAATTCGTAATACCCACCTAAACCCCCATTGGAAAGTTTAGTTCACGTAGTGGATCAACCTCTCGTGAATTGTAGTGTATTCTGGAATACTCTCCTGTCATACCGCAGTGTAACACAATTCAATGTCGGTTCTATGACAAGAAACGACTATGGCTTAGTTAAACTTATCCTAATGATCCTTAGGTCTTTATATCGAGCGTTTAGTGTATGACAACCCCAGACTGTGAGTATTTTCGCTAATATATATTGACTGTTATAAGTATCAACTAATTTCATAACTATTAGTATAAACTGAAGCATGATAGCATTGATACCTATGTTTAAATCACGCATAGACGGGAACAAGTTGACGGGGAACAAGTTGAATGACCGAAAATCAGTCACTAGACATATAAAACCGGAGGTCAGGAGACTATTAATACGTTCATGCTAGATCGCCAATAATATTAAGAATACTTTTAGCGTCTACTCTCAATTTCCTTAATGCAATCTTAGTCGCCGTGACGAAAAACCGTTTCAGAACATGCATATAGATTAATATGTATATGCGTATTAGCTACTACTACATCGTTAGCTGGAGAGAATGGTATCAAATTGCCAACTTTTTCGATGTCGGGAATATGGCTTGAATCTTAGCCATTAAACAGAACGTAGAATTTTATTCAACATTTGGCTAACAGAACGCTTCTCTTGTTACAGCCCAACGGTAATTCTATAGACTGGCGGCGGGCTACTTACTTACGGTGAAGAAACTTAGATCCAAAAAAATTCATTAAGTAGGCATCTCTAAACGATAATTTATGGTCGAGGTTGCATGGGACGAGCTAGGGCTAGTTCTTGGAATAAATCATTCTCAAAGTAGAGAGAACACCCAGTAAATCTTCTATCAAAGTTAAAAGTGATATGCCCCACCTCATAACTTCGATAGAAGTTACGTCAGAAGACCAGAAAGTGGCTACTAGAGTTAGGAAGAGAGAAGGTCACCGATTATAAGTACCCTGAGTTTTACCAGCATGGAAAGATGTTCAATCGAAAAACCAAATTCTCACTTAGGCTTCAAGTTCATGATGTGCCTTCCCCCCGCACAAACAGACATCCAAAAACGATGGTGGGGTTTCTTACAGTCGTCTTCTCAGGATTGTTTTTCTTGCACTCTATCCCAAGCTAATAACCGTCAACTACTCTCGCTATGTATGCAGGCTATAACAGAAGCTAGGATCAGGGATCCTTGCATCGGCAACATAACCAATGAGACATCCCTACAATATTCTCATTATTGAGAATTTGTTTGTTACTTTTAGAGCACGATCGATGTATAGTTGCATGCAGAGATCGATCTTTATTCAACTCGGTATTGAATATTACTGGTTCCAGACATACCCCACTCTCCATTTTATCCAACTTAAGTACTTCATTTCTGATGGCGGCAGTTACCGGATATGTGCTGTTCATCGAACTCTCCTAGTTAATGGTTTAGAATCCCGCCTCTTCAGTCACGCAGATTACTCTATTCTAATTTTTGTTTATAACAGATACCTACGAGATAGCTATATAAGCCAGTGGGTTTTAGGATCGTAAAGCACAGATCTTCCTCTGGTGTATATAGTGAAACATTCTCGCAAAGATCCCTATTACCAGCGAAGTGGATATAGGATTCCCTCATTACGTCGGTTTCCTAAATTAATAATTATACAAATGACGGGTGTCCGGCATTTTTGATGTAGGGAGGATATAAAATTTGTTCGACGTTTCGCAAGGGATTAGCAAAAGTGGTATATTCTGTCGAGGGTTGGAATTGAGGGGTACGCGGCCGCATTTATCTATGTTCGGGATGTCTCTGATCTCACATATACAGCGTAAATGTTCCGGTATGCCGTAGAAATTGCTAGGTATTGTTCCTTGCAGTTGAGCAATTCGAGAAAGATGACATGCGACAGGGCAGTTGTAACCAATATAGCGCCCGTTGAGAGGGGCTAACAGCCTGGACGCCAGCCGGGAGAAACTCTTCTACTAGCATTAAGTACGTGACACAGCAGACTCGACCTCTGTCTCGAAGCTCGCGAAGCACAGTCCTCAATTGGCCAAGAACAACCCTAGTAGAAAAATACTTAGTCTTCGCTCCATGCAGCCTTTCGGCTATCGCGAGTGGTAATCGCAGCCCTTTTTAGTACAGCCGATCCAGAACACTGCGCAAAACACAACCGAGCATGTGTCGAATTCGGCCAAGTTGGCCAAGCCTAGGTAAACCAGGTTGCCGCGTGAGGTGGCTTGTCAGCGCTACTGACTACCAAACACGGACAACCAAGTTTGCACAACACCTGCAATGCAACAGCATCTCGGAGCACTTGGCGTTCTTGGCCAACCATTCGCGACGTCGGCCGTTCGCTCATGTAATGTGTCGTAAGCTAGGGTTCTGGCATGCAGGTTCGAGTCAAGCGACCTGTGTCGGCTTGCTTAATTCAGGCGGAAAAGCTTGTGCTTTCCTTCTTGGAGCCCATGGTTTAATACGACTGGTGGATTGAAAGAAGCGCCGTTACTCATGCATGGAATGCAGCTAACAGAGTCAGCGGGTCTGGTTCCAACTCTTGTCGGTGATCTTTGTCCATCACATATGATTTCATACCGGTATACTAGCAACTATAGCTCTACCTACATATTGACCATCCAGCTATTGACAGTTACATATAAAAAGATGCATTCTTCTACATGCATATTCAAGTGCTTCTTTCCCTATCGCCCATCAAGCGCACGCTCAGCATCAAAGGTGCTTTGCTATCCATTCTTTTCCCTGCTTTCACTCATTGCAAGCAGTCGTCTCTCCTTTCAACCAAGCTCTACCCTAGTCACTCTCTTTCATTGAACAGGGCAAACCACTCTCTTTCCTTAGAAGTATTAAGAACAACTTTTTGTCCAAGAAGATTTCGTTTTGTAGTCTTGACATAATGCGTTCCACAACTTTGATTGCCTCTGTGGCAGTGGCCTTTGCCACGACTGTCATGGCAATCCCGAGTAACCTTATCCCAAGACTTGGGAGCCCTCTCCGAAGGAGTACTCTCCAAACGAGAACCCCTCCTACTGATTTCTGGCCAGCCTACAACGGAACATTCACTCCATGGAAACATATTGGGTAAGCTCTAGAAAACAATTTGGATTTTCGCCAAAGCTTTTTAACTGACTTCTATTGTATCTAGGTGTTTTTCTGGTGACGTTGAGTTGACATATGATACCAAGATGTGCTCTTGCATGAACACTGGGTGGAAAGGCGCCGCAGCAGATCTGCCGTTTACCATTGAAAAATGTATGGCGAGATGCAAAGGCGCCGGTTTCCGCTACGCCGGTATTAAAGGCACCAACGATGCCAAATCGGTTGGTCAATCCTGTCTCCGTAAAAGTATCTTTTTCTAGCTCGCTAACAAGAGAACTTAGTGTTGGTGCGGCTCTGGCATTTCGGATGACGAGAAACTTAGCACCACCGCCAAGTGCGACGTTAATTGCTTAACGGAAGCAGGCGACAAGACCAAGGGATATGATACCAAATGCTGTGGAGGTTTGACAACATGGAGCGTGTACAAGGATCCTTGCTATAAGGATTACGATGGAGACGCAGAGTCAGACAACTACGAACCCATAGGGTGCTTCTACTACTGGGGCGGTAAGTTGACCGAATAATCCTTACGAGTAACCAGGTGCAAGCGAATTAGATATTATCTATCAACCCTGACGAATTTAATCCTCTAGCCGTACTAATTAAATCTTTCTGATATGTTGTAGGAGGGCTGTTGACCACTACGATTGCCGAAGTGAGCGGAGATAACTTGAGCACTGAGTCGTGTCTACAAGCTTGTGCCTCTAGAGGATATGCCTACGCTGGTACAGCTGCTTCTTCTCTTAGCGCCACCTACAACCGCGGCGACCAGTGCTGGTGCGGAGGAAGAGTCTCAGCATACTGGATCCAAAGACATAAGGACTATCCAGCGGATAACACCCAATGCACTGTATTGTGTTCCGCAACAGAAAAGATTAAAGCATCAATCCAGCCAAGTGACTATGAGTACTGTGGTAACGCTTGGTATATGAATGTTTACTTTAACAATAATCTTGATGTCAGCGATACGTGCGACGCTGGTCCACCACCGAGTACCACCACCGCCACAAGGAAAAATAGGACCAAGACCAAGGGGCCCCATAGTAAGACCATGAAGACTAAGACCAAGAAGACTAAGACCAAGGGAACTCCTACCACCGATGAACCAGAATCCTCGACAACTGATGACACAACCACCGATGACACAGACACAACCACCGATGACACAGACACATCCACTGATGACACAGATACATCCACTGATGACACAGACACATCTACTGATGACACGGATACATCCACCGATGACACAGACACATCTACTGATGACACAGACACATCCACTGATGATACAGACACATCCACTGATGACACAGATACGTCCACCGATGACACAGACACATCCACTCCTGGCGTCAAAAGTACCACCACAAAGCCCCCTTACCCTAGAACCACCCCGGCAACTACCACCGATGATACAGATACATCCACTACGGATGAGCCAAGTGGCCCCACTCCCACCGACGATACAGAGACCTCCACCACGGATACCCCACCGGAGGAGACCTCGGATACTCCACCAGATGCCACATCTGATACTCCGCCAGACGCCACTTCTGATACTCCACCAGACGAGACCTCTGATACTCCACCAGATGAGACCTCTGATACTCCGCCAGATGAAACCTCGGATACCCCACCGGATGCCACCTCGGATGTTCCGCCAGCGGAAACCAGCACGCCTCCGGATACCATTTGCCAGATGCCACAGGTCCCCAGAGGTGACAAAACCAAGTGGAAGGGCATTACCTACCCTCTTGGCGGAGTCGGATGGCCCAGCGTTAACTGCCACCACGACAAGACCAAGTTCAAGCAAGGTTATCACTTTGAGCTCTACGCCAATCCGGATGCCCAGTGCCGTCGCGACTACAAGCAGACTACAACTGAAGTCCAAGCTGCTTGCTGGAATGCTTGTATCGAGCAATCGAAGGTTTGCATTACCAAGTACGCTTCCAAGAAGGTCTGCAAGGGTAAGATGTGCTGGCAGACGACTGTTTTGAAGCAGCAGTGTACCAGCCAGCTTCAGGCATGCAAGGATGCCAACAAAGCAAGCTCCTCCGTCATTGTGAATGCCAATAAAAATTTGTGCAAAAAGTGGGGCAAGCCCCACGGTGGTGGTCCTAAGAACACAGGCGGAGGATATTACAAGTAGATTCACAACACAGGATGTAATGGGCTAGTGTGCGAGAGAAGTCATTGGCATGGCCAGCGGATTCCGCAGATAAGGAGGAATTTAGATTTAGTGGTTTTTTTATCATAACTCATATATTTAAAATTGGGTATATTAGAGGCACGTAGCGAAGCTTTTAACGAATCTGACGAATTTAACGAATTAACGAATTGGAGAATACATACATATGCCATACCTACTATGGAAGAGTGCTAGATCACGTTTGTGTTGGATACTGTTGGATTTGTCGTGTTGCAGCCAGCCACCTCTAACAAAGTTAAATGGTCTAACCATATTTGGGAATTTCCCGAATTGGTAAACACGCGAATTTCCTTTCACGTTTGTTGCTACTTCGTCCATGCACGCTTTCACGCGATGGGAGGAGATCAATCAATCAATCAATCAACGAGCCCAACACGGTATCGTAATTAAACCTAGTTCCCCTTCCAACCATCCCAAAACGAAGTAACTAGCATTTTAATATCTGTGCCACCCTTTTCTCTTCCCTTCTCTCTTCCTTCTCTTTCCTTCTTCAACGGCTAAACCAATCTCACCATCACAATGCTTCCATCCTCCTCATCAAGACCCTCACGCAAACGAAAGGCTTCAACCCTCAAAGAAGATATTCCAGCAAAACTTCCCAGATGCTCTCCGCGTACCTCGAAGATCCGTCGGGATGCCTTCTTCGCTGGTGCCCTTCGACGAAGCGAAAGACGTCGTAATCCTCTCTCCGAAATATCTCCAGCAGCATCCAACGAACTTCCTACCTCGCCATCGAATCCTGCTTCTTCGCCGCCACCACCATTGTTCTCCTCGTCACCACTGAAACATCAGTTGTTGACACCGGCGTCAACACCCGATGTCACATTTTTGAAAAAATTACAGATTGCGAAAGAAAACGATGGAAGTCACGATTTCAGCGTCCCCGTTTCGTCTCGACTTGTCGACGATTTTCAGGACATTATCAAAAAGCCGAAGATTAGGAAACCGATGCCGCGTTCTTTCAGTTTCTGTAATCTCGATCGATCATTGAATGGATACCAACCTGACCAAATGCACGGAATGCGACTCGGAAGTATGTTGCCTCGACCACCACCCGAATTTATGAAATTGTTGCTGACTTTTGTTTCTTTCATAGAACGAAATTGGATCACAGAAGGATTTTATTCGGAAAAGCACGATGTTCACATATACACTGAACCAGACTCTGGAGTACAGATACCATTTTGTCTGGCAACATTTAACAGTATGTCTTTTTTTAACCTTTTACACCTCATTTCGAGTCTTTGCTAATGCTCTTTGATTTACCTAGCAATGCCAATGGTGGCCGTGGGATACGAGTGTGGCGGGATACGACTAGTGGGCACAGGTCCGTGGGATCAAGATTCGATACTGGGAAGAGGAGGATATTCTTATCGTGGCTTCGACAAAGAGTCTGCATCCGTGCTGATACATGATAACGCCATTTTCGATTTGTCCTTATCGGCGGATGATAGATTTGTTGTGAGTATTCTTCAAAGTAATAAGAGATATACACATGACAGTTCAATTCTAACATTAACTCTTTTCTTAGGCCTCTGCCAGCGGCGACCAGACCTGTCGGGTAAACGATATCGAAAAAAAAGTCACCGTCGCAACCCTCACCGGCCACCGCGGCTCCGTCAAACAAATCAACCATTCCCTCGACAATCACAACCTGCTACTCACATCCTCACGAGATTCCGACGTACACATCTGGGACCTGCGAACAACGGGCTCATCTGGAGGTGAAAACCAGGGAACCACCCAAAAGCCCATCAACACCATCTTTGGCGGCCACAGAACAGGAGATAAGTTTGGCTCCGTCACGGCAGCGGTATGGTCCACCAGAAACCCCTACCAAATAGCCACAGCATCGCACAACGACGCAATAATCAAAGTCTGGGACATTCGAAAATCACACTATTTGAAAAAGATGGCAAATTCGGCCCCGCCGCTAGTGGAATGCGAAGCACCGAAGCCGAGATTTCATGACTTTAAACCACATAGGGATTACGGGATCACTTCATTAAGCTTTTCGCCGGATGGAGGACGGCTTTATGCGCTTTGTAAGGATGGGAACGCCTACGCTTATTCGACTTCGCATATGCACCTAGGACCCATCCATTTTTACGCACATCAGAAACTTAAGACCAATTCATTTTATGTTAAGAGTTCGGTGTCGAGGGATGGGGCAATGCTGGCTACCGGAAGTACAGATGGAACAGTGGTTTTGTTCCCCACGGATGAAAAGTACTTGATGCCGGCCGAGGATGATGGGTTACCGGTGCCACAGGGAGCGGCCGCTAGTGTGACTGCTGCGAGAGAATTGAGGAGTGGGAAGGGGACCGCTTTGGTGGAGGGACATTCAGGGAAGGAGGTTACGGGAGTTTCGTGGGATATCAATGGAAGCGTGGTGTCGATTAGTGACGATTGCGCGGCGAGGATTTGGAGAGACGATGATCACGGAGCGAGAGCTGAGGAGCTTAGAAGTGACAGTTGGGCCAATGGGGAGAAACATGGATGTGGATGGAGCGAAGGGGACTGAATGGATAGAATTTGGGACAGGTTCAATAGGGTGTTTGTTTGCATTGACTTGTAGGAATTTTCTCATGGACGGCGCTTTTGACTTTCTTACTCCGTTAGATCGGAGCTACTATATATAGTTTTAAGAGTGAGGCTAGGATCTTATATACTAGCGTCTCATAAAGCGACACTAGCTTGTCGCAAATACCAAATATATTTACAAATCCATACTTACATACCATCTCCAATCATCTAGAATTCTCTACTCCTCTTAACCAACTCCTCCATCTCTTCTTCCTCTCCACTATCTCCTGTCTTCCCCTTCTGCCCATCCTCTTTCTCCTGCCAAGTCATAACTATTCTCCCTTTCTCATCCACCATCCCGCGTCTCCCATACCACCTCACATTCTCCAATCGTCTCAAAACCTCCTCTTCTCCCAGAATCATCATTATCCTATGGATCCCAGGTCCGCTCTTACCACCTGTTAGCGCGTACCTTAAATTCCTCTGCACGATCCTCTGACTCTCCTTATCACCTTCCCAGTTCTCATCAAGGATTCTATCAATAAACGCTTCATCCCAAGGAAGCACGATCCCACCATCACTACCACCACCGGTCATTCTCTTTTTGATAGCCCTGACGAGCACGTTCACCGCTTCTTTCCCTTTGATCACACCCTCGCCGCTAGACTTGTTTCTAAAAACATTCGCTTCCACGGAGTCAAAGTCCGGGTCCGGGAGGAAAAAATAATCGTGCTGTTCTACAAATTTCACGGGGGTGACGTAGTTTTTCAGGTCGGCGTCCAGGATAGTGGCGATGTATTCGGGTGAACGGAGGGGTAACGGGCTTTGAGGGAGGGTTGCTTCGAGGGCGGTTTGGATGGAGGAGATTATAGACGAGATGAACGGGGTGGTGCCGTCGATTTCTGTTTTCTGATATTGTTCCGCGGAGGCGTAGGTTGCGACGTAGGCCTTTTGGAGATAGTCGAGCTTGCCAAAGTTGACTTTGGTATTTCCTTTGGTCAGGTCTTTGATCGAGAACTATACATATTTCCCCTCTGGTTAGTTTTGCAAGAAACTCAAAATCGATGATTACACATAAACCAGAAACGAAAGAAGAAAACGACATATGGATTTCCAATAAAAAAAGAACCGCACCTCTTCAGCCAACTCCTCCAACGGCAGTATATCACTCTTCAACCGATTATTCCACCCCAAAAGGGCCACAAAATTCAGTAGCGCTTCAGGTAGATACCCTTTATCCCTATACTCCGCCACATGCACGTCTCCGCTGCGCTTACTCAACTTCTGCCCCTCCGCATCTTGCAATAGTCCCACGTGACAAAACGTCGGCGGCTCCCACCCGAACGCAGCGTACATGTACACGTGCTTCGGCGTCGACGGTAACCACTCGATACCCCTAACCACATGCGAGATTTCCATCGTATGGTCATCAACTACGTTGGCGAGATGGTAGGTTGGCAGTCCATCTTGTTTTATCAGGATGGGGTCTTCGAAGGCTGGCACGCCGTGGCGGATTGTGCTGCGGCCGGGTTTGATGCGGCCGTAGACGGCATCACTGAATGGGGGGTAGGTATCTGGGACGAGAAGGCGAATGACGTGCGGCTCGCCGGCAGATGCGCGGGAGGCGGATTCGGATGTTGAAATGCTAGTGCAGATTCGGTCGTATTCAGAGGTCAGGCCGCGGGTGCGCCGGTCTTCGGCGAGGGCGCGGAGACGGTCGATGCTACAGAAGCAGCGGTAGGCATGGCCGGACTGGAGGTTTAGATTAGAAGAAAGGTGGATAGATACAGAGGGTGTGTGAACGGACTTCTAGTAGCTGCTCTGCGTGTTCTTTGTGTATATGTGATCGTTCTGACTGTAAAAAGATGCAACAGGTGTGAGTATAAACTATCGTGAATGAACCAATTGATCGCCAGTTATAGCAATATAGACATACCTGTCGATAAGGACCGTAGCGCCCTCCGACTTCCGGGCCTATGACGAGTCAGCCAGCGTATTTAACCCTGTTATTCTCAAAATGCAGGTTCCATTCACAAACCTTCATCCCATTGCAGTCCCGCCCATCTCAAGATATCAAACAGAGCTTCTTCGGCTCCTGCTACTGTCCGTTGCTTTTCCAGTAAGCTCAATGTGTCCTTTTTCCTTTATATCTCGTATCTCGTATCTCTTTTCGGCGCCGGAGATGATATTCTTCTTCCAGGGAAAGGCTACAATGTTTGGTAGGCGGTGAATAAAAAGGTAGAGGTGATTTCGTGCTCTAGCTAACCTGATCCGTATCCTCGATACGCAGAATAAACTTCCCTCCGGTGCGCTTCGCGAGGAGGTAGTTGAACAGTGCAGTTCGTAGGGAGCCTAGGTGGAGGAAACCGGTGGGGGACGGTGCGAAGCGTGTTCTAGCGGGGCTGGCGGGGTCGGCGATCTTGACGCGGCGGGAAGAGTACGAGCGACAGCAGCTTTCGCAGACCCAGGGTATCGCAGCCTTCTTTAGGAGCCGGCGTCCTCCGAGGAAGCGGCGGGCGATTGATATGCCGCCGGTTGGAGGAAGCATCGTTGTCGCGACAGCTATAATGTATGGCGGTTTGGTCGTTTGTTGTGGCAGCGGCAGTGGTGGGGTGGAGGGATTGGTTTGTGAAACATTCTTTGTCAAAGGGCTTTTTTTGGTTTGCGAAAAATTTAGTTGGAAAAAAGACCTTTCGGACAGGAAAACACCACCACGGCAGTAGCAGGATATATCAGGATCACAACTAGCTATCCAGACGCTTTAAACGAGGTTCGCAGTAGGCTCTCATGGACGGGAGATGGTGTGCTGGTGTGCGAAAGGCTAACAGAAGCTACTTATTCCAGCTATCCTCTTCGTATATTCAATATACTGGTCCGAACAGGCTGCCCGATTATAACACCTTTGTCTGTCGCCCAAAATTACTAAGGAAAATAAGAGTACGAGCGTACAGCTCCCCGCTTTAGAAGCTTATAGTGTATCTGACATGACATGCTTCTCAGTGAACAAGGCCGGCGAAATGATAGACCTATACGAGGTCCTCGGTGTCTCCAAGGACTCTTCGAAAGCAGAGGTCAAGAAAGCGTACCACAAGGTATGTTGGCAAGCTTGTCTATCCTACTATTTCACTGCTACCAGACAAAGACGATTCTAACATCCTAAATTTGTTAAATTTTCACAGGCCGCTTTAGCCCACCACCCAGATAAACAACCCGAACATCTCCGTGAGGACGCAGAAATCAAATTCAAAGCCGTCTCGCAAGCCTACGAGATCCTCTCCGACGACGAAAAGCGCGCGCATTACGATACGTTTGGCATCGATGGTGTGAACAATCCCGGTATGGGGCCGGGAATGGGACCCGAAATGGACTTTGAGGATTTCATAAACATGTTTGGCGGCATGGGCGGGATGCCGGGGATGCCTGGCCACGGAATGCACGGAATGCACGAAATGGGTGGCGGCGGCGGGCCTGGTGGCCCAGGGAGAACGCCGAGAGGGAATGATGTGGTGCATCAGTATGAGGTTACGCTGGAGGAGTTGTACAAGGGCAAAACCGTCAAGTTTGGGAGTTCGAGGAATGTGCTTTGTCAGTCGTGTAAAGGGTGAGAGAGATATAATATTTTGCTCTTCTTAGCTGGCTGGGAAGTATAGGATGCTAACATTTTACGAAAGGACTGGAGGGAAAGAAGGCGCAAAACCGAAGGAGTGCGGCAGCTGTCATGGGTCTGGACATACGACGTCGCTCCGCCAGATTGGACGTGGGTTGGTCACCAGAGACGAAGTACCTTGTCCCGTCTGCCACGGTAATGGAACTATATTTAAGGAAAAGGAGAAATGCCGGAAGTGCAAGGGCGCATGCGTGAAGGAGGAAAAGAAGGTGCTGGAAATATACATACCGCGGGGAGCAAAGTAAGAAAGAACGAAGGAGAAGAAATAACTTTTATATCTGCTAAATCTTGGAATCCTAGAAACGGCGAGAAGATCGTTCTACAAGGTGAAGCAGATGAAGTTGTAAGTAACCCCCCTGAAATATACATTCCAAGAGCTAAATCTGACCTCAAATATCGTATAGCCCGGCTACACCACCGGCGACATAATATTCGTCGTCAACGAAAAGGAACATGACTCGTTCGCCCGTGCCGGCTTCGACCTGACACACACCATCAAAATCACCCTACAAGAAGCGATATGCGGCTTCTCCCGCGTCGTATTAAAGCACCTTGACGGCCGAGGAATTCAGATTGAGCACAAAAAGGGCACGATGCTCCAACAAGGACATATACTAAAAGTCAACGGTGAAGGTATGCCGATGAAACGCGGGGAGGCGAAGGGGGATCTTTACCTGATCGTTGAGATGATCTGGCCGACCGAGGAGTGGCTGGCGAATGATGAGAACATCGCAAAGATCAAGGAGGTGCTACCAGATGGGCCGAAGCCGGAGATTGAAGCGACCGAACAAGTTGATGAGGTGCAGTTTACGGTCACAGATCTTGACGAGGTGCGTGATACCCACCACAATGTATTATGTACAGAGGAGGTGTTTGCTAACGTTAGAGCGCACAGGCCGAACACGGACCGCATGGATCAGCCTGGGTAGATGAGGTGAGTGTTATAACCTTTCCTTATGTTTGCTAATCTTTGCTCTTGTGCTAATGTTTTTTTGATATGTAGGACGAGGAGGAGGATGACGAGGACGGGGCGGGCGTACAGTGCCAGCAACAATAGACCAACAGGTAGCATTAAACCTTTTCTACATTCCTTTCTACGTCTGGCACAGCATCTGCTTCTTAAATTCTTTTCTTTTTGCTTTCTTTTTTGAAACTAAAGTTATAGGAATTTTGAAATCATGATGTTGCTTTCCTACACAAAATAACTAGACGGCATCTGTGTTTTTTCTTCCTTTCTAACGAAACTTGACATTGCATGTAACCTCTCCCTCATCTCACGACAATTCCATATTCTTGTTTGAGACTGCTTTTTTCTTCATGAACCTGCATCGGATTGGCGTTAATATTGTTTGTCTTTTGGGGCTTTTCTAAAGTTTTTTTTTGACGTGTGTTGGAGCGGTTAGATAGATTCTATTCTTTCACAGTTAACAGTTTTAAAAATTTATACTCTGTGACAAGAAAGTTGCTAATTTAGCACAAACCCTTTTAAAATGGATTGGATTGTCAGGCCCTAACGGGGTGCCTGGACTGACCGATCGGATCGGAAGGAGGTTAGTATCGCTATCGCATGGTGAGACCGGGCGTGGGGGACTAAACCCGAGACGGCGAGATTCTGCAACGATGGATTTTCCATTTTGTATATATATTGTATAATCAGATCAATGCGCATGATATCACGATTTACAATTATAGCTTGATAAAAAGGATCGGAGCGGATGCCTTCTGGAAGTTCCGAGGTCGTATTTTTGCCATCGGATGGGAGAAGAAGATGTCACAACGTGCCAGCATTGGAAATAGAACTGTTCTTGTTATATCAAAGTCGTATGCGCATGAGAACTGTGCACGATTCGAGCAGGTTCGGTCTGTTTCATGGCGGTCAAACGAGTTGGAAACGGCGAGGCTAAAGTTGTATTTTATTTTATTTTATTTTGCATTTGTATCTTTTTATATCTTCCATATCTTCAGATTGTTTTTTTATATCTGATTAAAAATAAAGATAAAAGATAAATAAAATTAAAAAAAGGACAGACGGAGGATGGGGAAAAAAAGACCCGAATTCAAAGATCGTATTCTAGGATCCTGCAGGAATAAATGAAAAGAGATGCGAGATTATATGAGATTATATGAGATTGTAGGTAATAATATACGCGCCTGCCTAAATGACTAGAGGCTGTTACTATGGGTAATATCGCAGACCCACTTTTTTTTCTGGTCTTTTGATACTTCGGCTGGCTTGCAGGGTTTAATGATCTTGCCTGCAGCCAGCTGGGGCACTCGGACCTGCATGCGGCAGAGCGTCCCAACTTTCCCTTCCCCTTTTCAGCTAGGCAGGTACGGCGAGTGCAGCAGGTTGGGAAGAAGTCGACCGAAGAAAACGGCAAAGAAGGCGAAGGCGATGGCGATAGTAAGATTATAAGAGCGGGCTGGCCAGAAACATTCCCATGACCTCTTCCGCTCCACCACCACCCTCTTTATGTACATTATATACACACTTGTACAGAATTGTGCTAGTAAGAAGAGTATAAGTAGAAGTATCCTCCCTTCGTCGGGGCTGTCAGCCATCACTTTGGATTGCGCGAGTTCCGAGACAAATAGTGGCTGATTGGCTGTGGACGCATTCCTGCATGTGGATTCTGTAACAAGAGCGCCCCTCAAACAAAAAGACCCTCAAACAAAGGCCCCGACTTCAAAACCACCGCTCTTTCCTCCGCCGTTTCGTTTCCTGTCGTTTCTCATATTTATATATTGCTCGACTATTACTCTCCAAATTAATAATACCGAACAAAACCCTTCAAATACGCTTCGCTCCCCGCTGTCATCTTAATCCAGCTTTGTTCGCCTTTTCTCTCTCTCTCTCTCTCTCTCTCTCTCTCTCTCATCTTCTACCGTCGATTACTCTCCATCTCACAGTTGTTATCCCGATACCAACCCGAAACACCATTCCCAAACAGGCCAATTCTCACCATATCCGCTCTGGTCGCACAACATAATCCTCAAGGATAACAGTACATATACAGGCATAGAGGTCTAGGGACCCGGAGCACGCTTACGGTCTCTCCCATGGTACCGCTACCGACATTCAGATCGATACCAAAGTCCGCTCCACAAACGCAAACAATGCCTGAATCAATACCCTCCGACTTTTGCGCCTGCAAGAACTGCGGCGCCGTCATCGACGTCACATCCGAGGCCGACTACCCTCGCGAAGCCCGTCTGCGCATCGAAGAGCTCGAGCAGCAGGTAAAAGAGTTCAGCGTTCGTGCTGTTATGGCTTGTATGTTTCGCCTGTTTGTCCTTTAGAATCCTAAACTCTCACTCTTTTTCTTTAACCGTCGCTAACCTTCTCTCTCTCTAACCCTCACAGCCGAACGTCTGGCTCAAGCACAGAAAGAAATATTTGACCTCCGTCGCAAGTCAGAACCCACCAATTCATCTACAGTATCATCATCAACATCATCCGTCGGAGCAACTCCCCAATCCCCGCTCCAGCGTAGCAATACAGTCACAGCTACACTCCAAAGCACCTACAAAGCCAGCACCCAAAAGATAAACCAGCTTTTTGCCTATCGCACTGCTACTGCTATGACAGAAATGCCTCCACCTGTCGAGCGACCTCCAACACCTCCCGAAGCTCTCGCACGTGCCTCAATGGAATCCCAGGCCCTCGATGACCTCTCCAACGCTCTCTGCCAGGAACGCCGACAGCGCCAGATCGCAGAACAGCAGCTGTCATCGGTAAAAAACGAGTTGGAAGAACTGTCCGCCACGCTATTCCAGCAGGCGAACGAGATGGTCTCCGTTGAGCGAAAAGCAAGGGCGAAATTGGAAGACAAACTCCAAGTCATGGAGAAGAGAGACCAGGAGAAACGAGTGAGATTGGAGACTCTGGAACAAGGTTTTGAGAGGATCCATCGGGTGAGAGGGTTGTTGGGTAATAATATGACAACGCCGACGCAGTTACCCGCACGTGTGCCTGTAGCGCACGCGCCCGTTCCTGTGCAAGTCGCACCGGTTTCAGCTCCTCACAGCAGAAATAATTCGAATACGAGCATTGGGAGCTTCGCACAAAAGGTGAAGATGTTGGGCGCCAGGCCGATGAATATCAATACTTCGGTGGCTGCCTGAACGAAGGGAGGGAGGGGTTAAGTAATATAAACCTAGGGAGCCTGAGCTCTTTGGGGGATGAATGAACGTCACGTTTAAGCCCGGCGCTGAACGAGAAACAACTCATACGACATTTACGGCTTTTACGATTCTTTTACAAAAAGGGACGAAATGTGGATAGGGAAATTAGATGAGGGCTTCTGGGAATATACTCTCTACCGGAACGGGTCTCGTCAATTTCAGACATTTTGTTACCTTTTTAAACCTTTATTTTCCTTTTCTCTTTGGTATTGGCGTTTTTTTTTTCATATTTCATATTTTCTGTTTCCGCTTTTTTCCAAGATACCCACCCTTTTTTCCAATCCGCCGGGCGGGTCTTTTATGTCCTTTTCTTTTACTTTTGATACCCACTTACCCATACTTTACCGGTGGGAAAACACTCAAGTTTGAGCTTTATTTCTTGCACTCTACTTGATATGTTCGAACACTTGCAATCCGCTCTTCTCTCCTTCTCTCTTTTCGATGAGTCGAAGTTGATGACAAGGGACTGGAAATGCATAGATGCATATATTTGCACGATTAATGTATTTATAATTCTATTCAACTATATATAATTTTCATGATCATTGATATTCTCACGCTTCGTGCCATAATTAATGTGTTCTATATATGTATCATGTGTAACACTAATGACTGTGTTTTAACTTCTGAGCTTCTAAAAAGAGACATTGATATCGTATCGTATATTCTATAATGTATGTAATACAAAATGTGAAAAAACACTGATAAAATGATAAAAGATCAAATCAAATCATACAATCATACTTCATCCATCATCCAAACTTTAAGCTAACCAAAAAACACAAAAAATAATAATCCCTAAACAAAGCATAAAAAAGACGAGACACCGGCTTCTGCTAATGCTACATTTAAAAATTCCAAAAATTCGTACACCATCAATGATTATAATCAATCAATCAGTCAATCAAAAATCGCACATCTTACACTTCCCCGGGCACCTTCTTATCCACCGCCCGCCGAATCAACCGCTCAAACAGCATGATCTGCCGCTTGCTCTCACTCAACCCCACCCCTTCTAACCCCTTCAACTCCATCTCCAAATCTTCTGTATTCCTCGTCGTGAGCGCGTCTTCACCATCTTCAACCGCCTCTTCCTCCCGCCTTACTCCTTCAACATGCCGGCGCTGATGATTGCCATTATGGCGCTGGTGCTGAGGCTGAGGCTGGTGATACCCATTCACACTTTTAATCAACGGGTGTCTCGGCCTCCTTGGCACGGGTGATCCATCGGTTAAACCCGCTGTCCCGGAAATAACCCCACCTTCCGCGCGCCATCTCGCTTTCCAGCGTTCCGCCGCCACAGAAGCCGAGGAATTTGGTGATATCGTTTCGTACGACACCGTCGACTGCGCATGTTTCTCTTCCTCCTCTTCCTCTTGGGAATGCTGCCGATGATGAATAAACGTCGAAGGGATCGAACTTCTCCTTCGACCGTGCGCGTGCATTATCCGTTTTCTCGAGGATTCCGCGTCGTCGTCGTTATCGTCTACTACTTCCTCTTCTCCCTGCATACCGTACCCATCATCGCCAACACTACCATCATCATCGTAGTACTCGTCACCCTCTTCTTCCTCTTTCCATTTCTGTAGCCGAGTGTCATTATTATTCGCTCGTACCAAAGAAGTAGTTGAAGTCACCGGTTTTGCCTTTTCCTGTCTTTCTTGATCCCTCTGTTTCTCCTGTAAAGCTTGCGCCTCCTCCAGCGCTTCCAGCCGGATCTTCCTCAATGCCGCGATGCTAGCAGTATCGCTCCACTCGACCGAACTAACCGACAACGCCGACGTGGCGATCGAAGATGAAGCTGATTCCGTATCCGATACTTCGTCATCGTCTTCTTCTACATCGTCTTCTTCCTCGTTAGAGCTATTGCTTTCGTCCGCTGCTTCCTTTTTTGCGACGGCGGAGCGGCCGGATAACTTGATCGGGGAGTTTGAAAACATCGCTTTCGCTACATCGATGTTAAGGAGGTGTTGTTGCTGCTGCTGTTCCTCCCGTGAGGGAATGGGTGATGATGATGACAGAACTGGCGGTTCTGTGCTCCTTCTGCGTAGTGAGAATTTGGGTGGTGTACGCTGTTGCTGGGAGTGGAGGATTTGCTGTGAGGATTTTGAACGAGTGGTTGCTGCCGCCGGACGGTGACGGCGGGCTAACGGCGATTCTTCAGGAGATGCGAAGGAGGGTTCTTTGAAGTTGGCGGGAACGGTACGGGTTGAAGGCAACGGCGTGTGTTTTTCGGGCGTGGTCTGGTTGGAACGGGGTTTATGGCTTGAATTGGAATTATCGATGCCAGCAGTGTCCAGCCAGGCTTTAAGATACGGTGTTGGTTCAGCGAGGGTATGGCCGTTGGCAGGTTGGGTTTTAGACGGTGGTATTGGCCGAGGTTTTAAGGGTGTGAGGTGTAGCTCGTCCGTTTCGTTCTCGGGAGCTGCAGGGAGATTAGAGTCCTGCGAGATGATGGATAGCGGCCTTCGCGGCGAATGGCTAGATAGACGTTCGGACATCTTGTCGGAGATATGTCTGTTTGTCCTACTATTTAGCCTACTCCATATATTGCTGACCCGCTCGTTGACGTTGTGGATGAAGTCTGATGGAACAGAGCTGGTTTCCGATGGTGGAGCCGCCGCATGAACTTGCTCCAACGCTGATGAAAGATCTGTTTCGGTGATTTCGAGATGTCGGGAGGGTGTATAGATTGCCGGAACGTATTCATCATGAATACGAGGTTTCGACGGTGTCTTCTTGACGACTGTGACTGTCCTCCGTGGCGTATTGGTGGTTGATCTGACTGCTACTCTTGTGTCGTGCTTCCGTCGTATATCAACGATGTTTTCCCTCCTCGGCGTCGCTCTAATCGTATGCTCGGATCCATCCAACGACCTGTTATCCTCACCCCATCCGCCGCCTCTCCCACCGTTATCCCCCGCGACAACCTGCTGCTCATGCCGTACAACCGACTCATTTTCGCTATCACCAATGCTCCTCTCCAAATGCGCCTTCCTCAACCTCGCTACGCCCAAAAAGATTCGTAAAAAGTCACCGAGCGCCCGTTCGTCCCTACCGCAGATCTTGTGCGGCTCCAGAAACGACAGGTCCATCTTGAGGATATCGTGCGCGATATGTCCGATGAGCACGCGGATGTTCCGCAGTTGCGAGTCATGAGACAAGTCGCGCGGCGTGGCGTAGGGGAGTTTGAGACGGAACAGGAGCTCGTAGAGGTCCAGCAGGAGGGACGGGGTTATGTCGTCAAGGGTAGAGATGGCGGGGAGAGGAGTGGAAGCGAGGATGGCGTTGAACTGGGAGACGACATCTATGAAATTGTGAGGTTAGTTTGGGGAGAAATTCGAGATAGATGGATGAATGATGGAGAGGCGTACTGTCACCGGTGGCAGAGGTGTCTGAGGTAGCGATGAGAGAAGGCATTCATGCTATGCAGGCGGAGGGTAGTTGGTAGTATTGTATGGAGGGTGGAGGGGTTAGTGGAGCATTGTCGGCGTGTGGTAGATTAAGGGAGGACCGGGATGGCGCTATAAATTGACAATATAGGTTGTAGGGGGGTATTGAGGTTGATGATGAGAAGTGAAGTATGTTGCACGGAAGCGCCTTCCCAATCGGGATGTAATTGTTGTGGCGCGTTGTTGCGTTGTGCTGCGTGCCCAGTGTGTCACCAACCTCACGCAACACATTTCGAAAGAAGATATCAACTTATGAGAAGATGGAGAATCTCAGTTTTAAACCAAGCCATTTGAGAAGCTAGATGGGTATGTAAAGATAGGTTTACGTCTTTAGTTTGATACATTAATCTATTATATAGTAGTTTAGAGAGAACGTATACTCCAACAACTGGTTAACTGACTGATTGTCTGTGTCGCATGTCGTTTAACTGGATTTATCCCCTTCGCGAATTCGATAACTAAATGATGATATCAGACTCGGAATGCTAAACATGCCGCTGTATAACAAGCCCGTTGGTTGGTGGAACGTAATTATATATTTGGTTAATGGCTATTGAACATATAGAACCCCACCCACGTTATATCTGTGTATCACGCGTATATCCTAAATCCACTCGTATGCAATCTGTATTATCCGTTTAAACGATCCGAGGCCGTTTTACATTGGCATCGGCGAAAATCAAACATGCGAAACGGCGGCCAAATTCGAAATAGCAAATTAAAAGGAAGGCACGGTCCCATGCCCGTATAAACAATATATATTATTCTCGATGAATTATCCGTGAATATATAAACACCCACGCTCCCACCTGTCACCGGGGCTTTTCCAACTTAATTCCCCATCATCCACAGGCCCTCGTCATCGAAAGTCGTCCAAATCGGGTCGATATACTGCTCTCGTACCTGACCTAGCTTACCTTCGGACTCAGCTCGCCTCCCAAGGCTTTTCCCAGCAATAAGGCCAGTCAGGCGAGGCGGAAAAAAAAAAACTAAAACTCGAAAATCTTTCTTTTGTATTCAACTCAACTTTAATTCGAAGTCGACTGGTTTTTCTAACTCCAACCCAAGTCATCCCATCTCGTTCTGTTTCCTCTCCTTTCGACCTTTACCTTGTACGCTTTGTGCTCTTTTTTTTCTCTCTTGCTCTCTCCAAATATAGACTATCCTATTCCTTCTCCCGAGTCATGCGATTAGCTGCTTTACAAACGGAGTAGCGCATCAGCTATCTTCTTCTGCTCTTTCCTGCGTCGTTCCTCTCGTCTCAGCTGTGTACCTGTCACCGTTATCGTGCCCCCGTTTTAACGCATTTATTTCCCTTACATCATCCCATACTAATTTTGGTCACGCTATTACTACTGATATAAAACACCCCATTTCCCATACCTTTCCACCACCCCCTCGTTGGATCTTCGAGTCCCCTCTCTGCAGCATCCCGATAGCACATATCTCTTCGGCAGCCTCCCGCTCCTTATCACACTTCTCACTCACATTCTACCCGGTTTTCTGGTCTCTGGTCTTGAACCCCCCCCTTTTTTCGCCATGTCATTCTTCGCGCAGTTTCACCCGAAGGGCACGCAGCTCACCAAGGTCTCGGAAACGATCAAGGTCACCAGAACCCCCGTTCCCGGATCCAAAGCCAAACCCTCTCCTCCGCCCCGTGAATCCCGCTACGTCAGCAGCAGTGCCGCCTCCTCATCAACCTCAGCCTCAACGACAAGGACGAGTAGCACGGCATCAACCGCACAACAACAGCAACACCCGACCCGCAAGCGCAAGCTGCAGAGCTCGCGCGCCGACACCCCTAGTTCTGCGGGTAGCGGCAGCACGGCCAGCAGCAGCGTCTACTTCTCCGCCGACATCCGCTCGTCCTCATCGACACCGATCAAAAAGCAAAAATCGCGAACGGCGCTGGCGAAACGGACTCCTGAACCCGAAAAGCTGTTGTCGAGCAGCGAGGACGAGTCGGATAATGATTCCGAGTTGTCGGATTTGAGGCGGAAGAGTCGGGCGAGTCGGTCGCTCGAGTCTGATGTTACGATATACTCGGGTGAGAAGAGGGATATGGTTAATCCGGACTCGTTTACGGACCGGGCGTTGCATATTGTTGATGCTAGGGCTATTGCGAATCTCTCGTTGGGGGGTTATAAGTTATGTAAGTTGTTTTCTATTCTTCCAGCTAAATTCATTTTTTATATACTGTGTGCTCGGCGGCGGCGCAGAAGAAAAAAATCGTAATAAATGGACACTAACAAATAATGTTGCTAAACTGACAGACTTCGGACATGACGAAACCCTCCCTACCGACGTCTCCGTCCACCACGTCGGCAGCCCTCTAACCGAAAAATACAGCCTCGTGTTCCCCGACGACCCTGATGAATTCCGGCCGATTGAAGATATCTCCGTCACTGTCGAAACGGTTGCCAAAACGCTCATGACGAAGGAACAAGCGAAACCGATCCTCGACGAAGAAAACGGCATGCTGCGCCGCCTCAATCGGTACCGTAATACGCACAAGCAGAGGGAGTACATGCGAGTGCTGAAGGAATACAATGTGATTGTGCGGGAGATGAGGAAGAACGGGATGATGAAGAGGAATATTGAGAACCTGGAGGCTTTGCCGAGCGCCCTGGTGGATTATATTCTTACGCAGTGCTATCAACGTGTGGTTTCGAAAGAAGCTAAGTTGGTGAAGGAGGATGAGAGTATGTTCTTTTTCATAAAAAATTTCTTTACTTCTGGGATTATTGACTAATGATGATTGCATTTATTAGAAGCATTTACGGATAATGTTTATGGCGAACTTCTTAGCCCACTCTTGCGCCAAATGTTTGGGAAGGCCGGGCTGAGGCCATCGTCTGTGTTTGTCGACCTAGGGTCTGGAGTTGGTAACGCCGTTCTTCATGCTGCGCTCGAATACGGGTGCGAAAGTTGGGGCGTTGAAATGATGAACCGAGCGGCGAAAGTCGCTGAGGCTCAGGCCAAGGAGTTCAAGTCCCGCGCTAGGTATGTAACTTTTGTGATTGAACATTTGGGTATTATATAACTATGAATATGCTAACTTTTAACTCTTTGTTGACAGACTCTGGGGCGTCAACCACGGTACCGTCAGTCTCAGACATGCTTCCTTCTTTGATTGTCCCGATATTGATGAAGCGATGAAGCGGGCTGATGTGCTTGTATGTATCCCTTTTCTCCTATCATAAACATAGCTTTGCTAACGAACTGCTCCCTCTCTTTCTCTAGCTCGTCAACAACTTTGCATTCCAAGCCAAAACCAACGACCGCTTAGTTTTGAAGTTCCTTGATCTAAAGGATGGCACTAAGATTATATCGCTCAAGCCGTTTGTCGAAGCTGGAAGGGTGATTAACGATCGCAACTGCGAGGATCCATTGAATAATTTCCGCAGCGAAACCTTTGAGGCATACAGCGGCGGGAACGTCAGTTGGACGGATAGCAGTTTGAAATGGTATCTCACGACTGTGGACAGGGAACCCGTGAGGAAGTATTGGAGCCAGTTTGGGCGATGAATTTCTGGGTGTTTTTCCTTTCTTTTCGTTTTATGAGACATGGCATAGCGAGGAGGACTCCTTTTAGGATCCTGTCCTCCTTCATACCCCTGCGATATAGCATTTGACGCTTGGGATTTTCAAGTTCGGATTCTTTTTCCTTTCGTTTTTTTGAACATTGACAACCGAGTTGATATACCCGTTGGAGAGCCATTTCGGTTTGTTTGGTTTGGTCCTTTTGTTGGATGCATGATTACCGGGACGCTGAGTTCGACCTTTTTGCCTTTCTTTCTTTCTTTTTACCATTCTGTCTAGGTGAGGTATATGTCGAAGCCTGGTTCTTCGGGATCACCACCACTTCCCCTTCTCCTTCTTCTCCTTCTTCTCCTTCTGAAGTTGTGTCCGATTGGATGATCATCGTGTAGATTAGACTAGCGTCGTCACTTTCGTCCTTGTTTTTTCCGGAGGCCAGGAATGGAAACGAGAAGATTTATAGATGGATCCTTACTTTCCTCTTCTGGCGTAATCGATAGTTGGTTATAACTGTGATATAGTGAATATGAGTGCACATCTACTTGATCATTGTGGTTGTTCTTGTCTCTTGTCTGTCTCCCTTGCTTTCTCCTTCAAGAATACTTTGAATTGTTATTCATAGATTCGACCTCGTTCTCCTTCAGAGCCATCCACCTAGCGATCAAATCCTCGTTCTCGGATTTGAGTCGCATCTTGGTCTGCTCTCCGATGTTGAGCTGAATGTTTAATGCGATAATCTCGTCCTGCAAGTTTTCGATCATTTTACGGTTTAGCTTTGATTCCTCGTCGCGGGTTTTCAGCTTTTGTTCGAGCTGGTAGCGTTCGTTTTTGATCTTGTCCAGCTCGCGGAGGTTGGCGGAGGAGGACTTTTGGAGCTGGGTGAGCGCTGTTGTCGCGGTTATGAGTTGGGATTGGAGGGTTGTGCGGTCGCGTTGGGAGGTGGCTAGGTCGCTGCGAAGGGTTGTGAGGGAGGCGTGGAGGGTTTGGAGTTCTGTTGCTGACGGAGTAGGAGGAGCAGCGGGGGCGGGGGATTTGATTCTGGAAGGGGTGGAGGATGTTGTCGAGGTTGTGTCGGCTGGTGGGTCAGTGGAGGAGGGAGGAGGGTGAGGGGTGTTGAGGAGGGCGGCACGGTCTGCGAGGCGGGTGTCTACGATATATATGTTAGAGACGATATATGGCTAGATATGTGATATGTAAATATATGAATGAAGCTTACATTCGTTGATGATGGCGAGCTGGGCCTTTTCACGAGTATCCCGTTCGGCGAAAGCGACGAGGAGGTCGCTCCGCCACGCTACCTTGGCCATCGTCGGGATGAGGCGGTAGAGATTAGGATGGTAGTGGGGGTGGATGAGGTTGGAGGAGGGAAAGAGAAAAGAAGAAGAAGAAGAAGAAGAAGAAGAAAAGGACAGGATGAGAAAAAGTGGAGTCAGTCAGCCTGCCAGTCGCTTAAGGGCTAGTTAGTTGAAGAGAGAGCAGCAATGCCAGTTCAGGGAAGAAGAGTGCCGTCATCTTTTCCCCATCAACCTCATCAACTTCATCATCATTGTCTCCTCCTCCTCCTCCGTCCTTATTATATAATCTCCTTCGAGATTGAACATAACGTAACTTCGCTTTTGTTCGTCCGTCGTCAGCAGCGTCGTCGTCAAGATAGTATACCATACACACGACTGAACCAGTCTATAAGACAAGAGCTGCAGCGTCGGGTTTGGTCGTCTGCCGCCTGCCAGCTGTACAAACATCCATTCCTTCCCCAGCCACCCACCACCACCTGCTTGCCGCTTTCTCTCTCTCTTCCTCCTCCTCCCACGCTTCAAATCATCGCCGCCGACAAACATCTAAGCTCCAGCTCCAGCTTCAACCGCACGTCAACAGCCGTATCAACTATACTTTATAGCACCATCAACGCCGTCGCCGTCGCCCAATATGTCCTCGAGAAAGAAGGTCCTACTCAAGGTATGCCGTTCTCTCTCTCTCCTACTCCCCCCAACTGCAATTCTTGCCGGAACCGTCGTCGGAGCCAGGATCCAATATCCATCCCAGGACTTACTTCCTAGACCTCCTCGGAACCTTGGAACCTCTTCGCCCAGAACCTCCCTCGCTCTTATTCTTTTTGTCAAAAACCAGTTTCCCCATCATTGTTTTGTCTCTTCAGCCATTTTCAACTGGGACTAACGTTTTTCAAACCTTTGATTCGACGTCGTGCGGATTGCTTTTTGGCTTTGTGACAACACCTACAGAACAAGAATTCTGACTACAAGTTGAAGGTCATCATTCTAGGAGATAGCGGTGTAGGGAAGACCTCATTGATGAATCAATATGTATGTATACTCCATTCTTTTTTTCGCCGAACCATTGCATGAAGGCTTATTTTTTTCGCAACGATAAACAGGTCAACAAGAAGTTCAGTGCTAGCTACAAAGCCACCATTGGTGCCGACTTTCTCACAAAGGAAGTACTCGTCGACGACAGGCTAGTCACCATGCAAGTGCGTACTACTCACTCTTTTAATACTACTACCGTATGATGATTTACACAAGAAAAAGAAAACATCAATTAACAGAAAGATATTCTGCTCGCCGTCTATAGATCTGGGACACCGCTGGCCAAGAACGCTTCCAGTCTCTCGGCGTAGCCTTCTACCGTGGCGCCGACTGCTGCGTGCTCGTCTACGACGTTAACAATCAAAAATCCTTCGAGACGCTAGACTCCTGGCGTGACGAGTTTCTGATACAGGCGTCGCCTCGTGATGCGGACTCCTTCCCGTTCGTGGTAATCGGAAACAAGATCGATGTAGGCGACGGGAAGAGACAGGTATCGCAGAAGAGGGCGATGGCGTTCTGTCAGAGCAAAGGCAATCTGCCATATTTCGAGACTAGCGCAAAGGAGGCTATTAATGTGGAACAGGCCTTTGAAGGTAAATCCCTTTTCTAACAATCGTTTTATTATTATTATTTTCAAAAGCGGAAAGAGTTTTAGGAGGTGCTAATCTTTCCTATCAACAGTCATTGCGAGGCACGCTTTGGCTCAAGAAGAGGCCGAAGAGTATACCGGCGACTTTGGATCGTCGACTATTGTTGATATCGGTGCTGACTCCGAGAGGGACGGATGCGCTTGCTGAATGGAGACTGCGAACCCGGCCTGGAAACGAAAAACTAAAGCATTGCTTCACCTTCTACGAACCGATTGAGTATACATTGGAGGGGTGTTGGACGTCTGGGAAGGTGGTAAACTGTATATGGGAACGTCGCTTCTATTATTTTGCATCTGCCTTAGTTCAACACCAACCAGTGCGATTTTTCTTTTTTCTTTGGAGTTGTAGAGACGGTTGATATACCGAATAGGGAGGATAAACTTTTGGATAAATGATGATGATATTACATCCTTTTTTCCCTTTTCCTTTGCTTTCCCCCCCTGGTCTATCATTATTTTTCATGTTGTCGTGCGTCGGTACGGTATTTGCTTTGAACTTCCCTGCATCTTTTTTGGCTTCCGTATATAATACCCTCATCAATCGTGAATTTACATCTGTCTTTTCTTTCTGTCTCTTTCACTCTTTATGTTTCGGCCATGTTTTTATGCTCAGTTGATACGGTTATTTACCTCTACAATTTAATCTAGTTGAACCTGATGGTTTATTGAGATTTCCAGTGCTGTAGTGAGATGTGATACTGATCGTTATCTAGATGTTAATTTCCGATAGCTATATATTGGCCATTAAGTACTTAAATATTTAGGATATTAGTCAAATGTAGTCTTGATACTTTTTATAGGCACAAACCGCCCCCATATTTGTAAGTGAGTTTCAATTAATTATTAAAACCCCTTGAATTTTACGTAAAAAGTTAGAATATTGGACGAAAAAAATCTTGGTTTTGTGAGTTCCTAGGCCTCATGATCCAAGGTAGAAGGCGACACGGGAATGTTAAAAAAAATAAAAAAAATAAAAAAAATAAGGCCCTAGCCAGATCTGCAGATGCTACTCTTTGAACAAGGAATTAATCTCGGCTGGGAGAAACAGTTTATTTGCGGTGCGACTTACCGCTTGAACAGAAAGCAGATTTGAGGATACTAATAGTATTATCGACAATCTAAGAGCATACGCGAATTCTGGCATTACAATATTTATTATACTGCGTTATTATGGATATATTATATTATACTTATAGAGCATTAGATATGTTGATTGCCCGTTTGTTCCACGAGAATTACTCTCAAAAGATGACTGGATTTCGGTAGCTCTCAATGGTATGCATGATGACTCCGGTCGCTCTTCAATTGGACCAAAAAAATGACATAAATTTCAAATAATAAATTCATAAAAAAGATATATTTTATTATATGGCCCTGTACAGAATCGAACTGTCACGCAGAATGTAAGTTCTGCGTCTATCTACCATCGCAAGGCCGACCTTTCTTTATTTAATTTTATGTCTACAAGATGAGAAGTTGAAGCTGTAAACTTACTCACAAAATTCAACACCAAGTGCAAGACTACCGCCGTACTGGGGGCTAGACTATGAGAACTAACGAGAATAGAATAGCTAGCTAGTATCGTGTCGGATAAAGCGTTTTATTTTATGGCACAAACTTCCGACGGTTAGGCTGGCACCCTGGTTTGAGGCTGTCTGAGCCGATGTCATTGTCTTATCATATTAATTATAACATGCTAGTGCTTCTTAGTTATCGTATTATTGGCAAAAGGGGTCCCTGGCCGACGCAAAGACCTGCCAGCCGCAGGGCGACAACAGCCGACGAGCAAATCCAACTGAACCTCTTCCTTGCGAAAGAGACCACATCGACCAAACTATTCTAATTACATCTCACGAAATTCACCGAATTATACCGAATTATACCATACGAGAATCTCCCTTCGAATTGAGGACCGATTACATCGATATATCATATCTGCCCCCCCAAACGTACATCTTACGATACATATGCCATCGGTGAGCTGAGCTGATCGCGTGGACAAGACCCAGCCTATCTATCTGAAAGGAGCACACCCGAACTTTGCGCCTGCTGATAACGAAGAGACGACCCTTCGAAGGCCTACTACAAACTAGACAGGCTCCTTTCCAGGACTGATAGTACGACTGGCCAGGGTCAGCTGCATCTTTTCTTCACATTCCCATTCCCGCCGCCTTGCATCGTCTGCATCGGACGAGCGAGCTAGCACAAACGCCGCCCACCAGTCATCTTTCTCCGACATATCTCCCACCCACTTTTTTTGATTTCTTGGCTGCCGTTCAGCAGCAGGTGGCTTCTTTGTGTGTGTATTTTTTGCTTTCTCAACATCGATCTCGTGCACAAAATCTCGAGATTAGATTATCCCGAACCTTGCATCGTCACTCTTAGAGACGGCCTTCTGCGACGCTTGATAGATAGATTATTATCTATTCTATTCTATCGTATCCCCACGCCCGTATACACACATATTACTTACTTGAGTCAGTAAGTAGTACACTGGGAAGAGTAGTAATAGTAACAGTAGTACAGAAAACCTGTTTGAACTAGGCCTTGTGGATGGACTTAACGTATGTACCTCCCAATCACCCCCATTCACCTCACCCAGGTCGATCAACCTCCCAAAAGTTAACCACCCCACCCGACGCCGGCAAATCCTCCCCCTCCAGATGACCCACCCCCCATGCTAACTCTACGCTTAGGGTCCTTTATTCCGAACACCACGATACTTAAAAAAAGCTTATACATTCCTCCTATTTTCCCTTTGTTAACCTAAAATCCAATAAAGGTGGCTCCCTCACCTATCTCAACCTCTCCCTCTCCTTCGTCTTCCTCAAACTATCGCTGGAAAGCTGTACCGGACTCCCCTCCGCCTCCACCACCGCCACCGAAGGACGACCCCTCGAAGCTTCACCTCTCTAGTACCGTCGTCGTCCCTTTTGGGAGCAGTAGGAGTAGTAGTCCCAGTAACGCTGGTGTCAACAATTACATCCGACCTCTTCCTCTTCCTCCTCCCCCCCCTCCGAGGGACTATCAACAACGACAGCACACACCGGTCTTTGGCCTTCTCCCACAATCTCATGACCGGTCCCGTAACGAGTACACGACGTCCGACCGTAGTAGCAGTAGAAGCAGCCATCACGGTTCCGGATATCCTGCCGTAACAGCAGCAAAAGCGGCAGCGCCGATACACGTACAGGAGGAAGTCGAACTAGAGTATCTCCAGAGGAAGCAAGGGGGTTATCGCCAAGCCTCGACCACTGTCACCACCACCCCAGTTCGCAATAGTAGTAATAACAATACGAACGGAGACGGGATGGGTCGCTATGAAGAAGACGAGGAGAGCGCGGGTATGGACGAGCGAGAGCGTTTGGTCACCGACAGGGAGAGCGAGACCGGGGAAGTAACAACTATCGAAGCTCGAAAGTACCTCGGTGGCCTATCGAGAAGGGCTTTTGGGATTGCGTTATTGCTGCTGGTTGTTACGTTATGGGTCACTTCCAGCTTTTTGGTTAGCGTGAGTATTATCAACTTGCCCGTTTTAGCAACTGTTTCCTTTTTTTAAAATAAAAAAATTTAAGTTTTGTGTATTACGACTCTAACTTGATGTGTGCTGACTCAATTATCGTGGAAATAGCACATCTTTACAGATGATGACTATGTCAAACCATATCTGGTGGTGTACCTCAGCACATCGTCGTTCACAGTGTACTTGATACCGTGGGGGGTCAAGCAATTTTTTAAAAATGCCGGCGTACGACGATTTCTACGGCTTCAACCTTTGCGAGGGGCCAAGTCGAGATTGGATACTAGGTATACACGACTAGATGGTGAGGATGACGAGGAAGAAGATATTTTTGAAGGTGAACATGTCGGACCGAACGGCCGCAAGCTCACCCCTAGAGAAACCATGTGGTTGAGCGCTCAGTTCTGCTTGCTTTGGTTTGTTGTATGTGATCTCTCTCAAAATCGTGTGGTTCTTATCAAAGGGTACAAAATACTAATTGATTGATTGATAGGCAAACTGGTTTGCCGGTGCGTGTCTGGAATATACGACCGTCGCATCCACTACAATTCTCTCCGCCACATCCTCAATCTTCACCCTCGTCTTTGGCGCTCTTTTCAAAGTGGAACGCTTCTCGTGGGCAAAACTTCTTGCCATAAGTGTATCTTTAACCGGTGTCGTTCTCATTTCGAAGGCCGATGCGACAAAAGCAACTGCGCCGCAACCAACCTCTGATGATGGTGAAAAACATCATTCGCCAGCGGAGATCATGTTGGGCGATGGGATGGCTTTGGCTGGTGCGATGATTTATGGGCTGTATACCGTCTTGTTGAAGGTCAAGATTGGCCACGAGAGTCGAGTTAGCATGCAGCTGTTTTTCGGCTTTGTGGGACTGTTTAATTTTATGTGTCTTTGGCCCGGTTTGATTATACTGCATTATACCGGATATGAGAAGTTTGAGATGCCACCAACGGAAGGGGTTTGGGCCATTCTTTTTGTGAGTATATGATCTATATCTTGGCTAACCTCTCAAACATTTTGCGAAATGATAGATTTTGATTGCTAACATGATATATTTTCTAATAGATCAACTGCTGTATTACCGTCGTATCAGATTTCTGCTGGGTCTTCGCGATGATGTATACAACTCCCGTCATCGTGACGGTAGGATTGAGTCTGAGCATTCCGATGGCCCTCTTCGGCGATGTGATAATTTCAAGCTTGAAATTATCATGGACGTATTGGCTAGGAGCCTGCTTGGTATTCGGCGCCTTTTTCGTTGTTAATAACAGCGTGAAGGATGATGAGCTTTTGGAGGTTTCCGGGGTTGCAGCGGCAGCAGGAGCGGGCTCCGCGGCTCTTATGGACCCTGAGGGAGATCTCGAGGAGAGTGATGAAGATAGACGACGCAGTCGAGTTTTTGAGCGGAGGTAAAGAGGCATTTTTTCTTCTCCGTATAACGAGTTCTTTCTTTCCCCTTCCATCTTTTATGGTCACGACAGGATTTTTTCCTTTTTTTTTTGGTGGCAGCTTGTTTGTTTTATATAAAACGAAAGACTGGAGTTTACGGGGCATTATTTTTTTCTCTTTCTATTTTATACCTTTCTTTATTAACTGTAGATGACGATATCCTTTGGACTACACGGATACACACGCCTGTCTATAGATTTAGCCTTGCAGCAGCGGCATCAGTTGGGTACGTCAAAGCGGAGTTGGGCATTTTCTTTTACATTTTCCAAAATTATGTATGCACCTCTAGAGCGAGACTATAGATGGCAGATATCCTGTTTATATATTTTTTAGTATTGAGCGAGTTCGGGGAAAGAGAAGGCAAAAAAAGAAGGAAGAATCCAAAGCATTTTTATTTCATCGACTTCATCGCGTCTACTTTTAAGCTTTTGGTCTCATTTGAATCGCTATCCTACATGCATATGAAAAGACGTATGTATAACTTTTCCCTACCTCGAATATTATATAAAAATCTCAAAAATAAAATAGTACAAATGCCCCACTCCAGCAGATATGTACAGAAGGTACTCGATAGTAGTAGTTACTGTATAGAAAGGCAAAACCCTCTAGTCTTCGTCCTCATCTTCCTCATCCTCAGCAGCGGCCTCCTTCTCCTTCTCCTCAACCAACTTCTTCTTATACTCCACCGCCCGCGCAACCACATACTCCTTCCTCTTCTTATCCCCCGGCGCAAACTTCTCCTCCAACTCCATCCACTTGTTAAACAACCCGTTCGCCTTCTTCGCGTTCAACTTGGCCCCCACCAAAACCCTAGGAAACAACCGTCGCACGACATCCGCATCTCCCTGTTTCGCTTCTAGATCGATATACACGTTCCAAATATCCAACCGCTTCGGATACGCCGCCAGCAGCTTTTCAAACAACGTACGTCCCTTTTCCGCTTCGCCGGATTTATACTCCAGCTGTGCGAATTTCAACGTGAGGCCCGGGTGGACTTTGACGTCTTGGATCGCCTGTAACGCTCTCGCGAGCATGATGCGGGCTTCATCCCCCCTATTGTGCTGCATCATGTACGTCATATAATTAATCCACACTTTTTCGTCCTGTGAGAACTTCTTGATCATGGTTTGGAATAATTCGTCCGCCTTTTCGTGTTTGCCCGTTTGTATATACACGCTGACGAGGCCCTGGTGGATCTTCTTGCTGTCATTGTACTGACAAGCGTTTTTGAAGGCTATCTCGAGGGTTTCCGGGGTGCCGAATTCGAGCTCGAGATTGAGTCTTGCCATCCAGATGTTGAGCTTGGAGTCCTCGTTGCGGTGATCGATTTTTTTCAACGCGCGTTCGGCGATGGCGCGGGCGCCTACGGTGTCGCCGTTGCTTACGATGAACGCCATGTATGACATCCAGAGGAGGGAGTCGTTCGGGGTGGCGAGGATGAGACGTTCGTAGTCTGCGGCGGCTTGGGGTTGGCGGGTGTTAAGCTCGCCGGTGAGATCGACTTTTATGGCGTTCTTCTTTTTCTTAGGCTTCTTGCTGGCGTCTTCGTCGTCTTCGGACTCGGAGGGGGTTTCTGTGGGGCCAAACATGGCGTCCATGATATCGGTTCTCCAGGCGGATGGTAGGGCTGGAGCAGGAGCGCTAAAGCGATCAATGCCGCTGATAGTCACGCCTTTGCCCTCGTCGAGTTTGACACCACCTGTTTCCTCTTCATCACTTTCTGCCTCCTCGTTTTCTTCTCCTTCTTCCTCATCGCCTTCCATATCTTCGTCTTCATCCGCTTCGATGATCAACCGATCCTCTTTGGGTACCTTCGGGACCAGTTCTTCTGCAGGCAGGCCCTCAAAGTAGCTCGCTTTCAATCCGAACGAGATCCTTCCTTTAGTTCTATCGACCTTCAGAATCTTCGCTTTAACCAGATCACCCTCTGCGAACAACTTGCTCGGATCAGGATCTTGTTCGCTTGACATTTGAGATTTATGACACAGTCCGCTAACGTTATCCGAGCCGTCGATGACAATAAAGCATCCAAAATCGGTAACCTTGCGGACGTGCCCGTCGACGAAATCGCCAGCGTTATAGTCCGCTATCGTTTTCTTCGCCGTCCCACTGACAACAGACTTCTTCAGATTGATGGAAACCTGGTTGGTATCCAAGTCGACAGACATGATTTTACCTCTGACCAACTGGTGTACTTTGAAACCTTTCTTCCAGTCTTTGACGAATTCATCGCTGAGGTCAGCGATCCTTGCGCGCGCAACAACCGCGCCGCCGAGGTGCACGTAAACCCCGTTGTCTGCAACGTTGGTAACAAACCCGCGGTACACTTTTCCGACTTTCAGATCCGCCACAGTCTTGACTTCGACATCGCGAACCTTTGAAGAAGAGTCAAGAATTCTCGACGGACGGGTCGACAGGTGTATCTTTTTATTCGAAGAATCAATGTTCAAAACGCACACTCTGAGGACGCTATCCTTGTGAAAATTCTTGACATCCGCTTTATCGAAATCGTCGGCCATATCTGCTAAGCTGATGGATCCTAGCAGAGACTCAGAAAGCTGAACTATGGCTTTTCCGTCGGAGATTTTGGAGACTCGCGCAGGGACCATCATGCCCTCGGCAATACTTGTCCAGTCGAGTGGTTTGTTATTGCCAGTGTATCGGCCGGTGAGTTCAAGTCTCCCCGTATCAACATCAACGTCCAGGACCGAGACTCTAAGAGCTGCGCCCACGGGGTAATGCTTCTCCAAATCGCTGAGTGCGGCAACATCGTCCGAAATATCCAGGAGCTTGACGCGGCCACGAACCTTTGGAGAGATATTGACCCAGAGATGATCTTGTTGAACATTATTGACGAATGCGAGGTATGTTCCATCGTGCTTCAAGTCAGCGTAGCTGAGTAGCTGGAGACTGCTAGCTTTGAGCGTTTCCGACTTTGCGGAAAGCTCAAATGTCGGGAGTTTTCCAGCGATACGATGGGATATCGGAAGGTATTTGTGGCTTTTAATATCATGAAGACCGATGACTCGGACGTCAATTTCTTGGCCCACGCTGAGGCCTTGTCTGAGAAGCGGATGTTTCTTGTTCTTGATGGAATCCCAGTCCTCGAAATATTCAGATGCGTCCACTCGTCCCTTAACATTATCGGCAAGGTCGATATTCAGCTGGGAGGGTTTCACGGACGTGATCTTGCCCTTAACCGTGGTAGCTCGTTCGAAGTCTTCAATGACCAAGATCTTAGTATCTACGGGGTTGATAACACTTGCAGAGGCAACCGTAGGTTTCTCTGTCTCGGGTTTGGCCTTAGGAGCTGGTTCCGAGACGGGTGGGGGGCGTAAAGATAGGACAAATTGTTCCTTGACAGGGACGATGGAGGTGACATAGCAGGTAATTGATTGTAACCTCTGGTAGCCATATTCTGGTAGATCCTCAACTTCCTTGGGTAGAGCCTGCGTAACAAATCAGTACAACAAATTTACCACTTTACATAAATACGAACTACTTACTTTTCTCGGGAGTAGAGCAGTGACGCCATCGATGAAGCTAACAAAGACGCCAAAATGGGTGATGTCTTTAACAAATCCAGCTACGACGTTCCCGATCTTCACGTCTAAAAAGTTCTTGATCAACGTGTCGGCTTTGGCGGCCTTAACAAGACTTGGTTTCGCGGTCAGATAAACTATGTTTCTCATCTCGTCCTTACGAAGGACAACAAGGTCAACTAGTTTCTGACCAGCCCTGAGTCTCTTGAACGTTCCAAGGTTCTTCTCTTTTGAGCCATCAGTCAAGTGGCCAAGAACAACCAATCCTTTGATTCCTTCTTGAAGACCCACGACGACGTCGTCGTTCGACTTTTCAATGATAGAACCGTCCACGATGCTACCAAGGGCAATATTCCGTAGCGCCTCAGCTTTCTCTTTGCTCGACTCAGACTCGCTGTTTCGGCATGACAAGCGAACCTTCTTTTGTATTGGGTCACTGGACAAAACATGAACATTTAACGTTTGCCCAACTTTGAAATGCTCCATAGGATCTTTGATAAAGGCCTCGCTCATCTCTGAAACAGGAAGAAACCCTTTAACATCCCCATAAAATTCCAAGATAGCGCCAGAAGGCATCAACTTGATAATTGTTCCTGGTGTTTCTTCGTCTTCTTCGACATCGATGTAGTCCGCGAATACTGGCCCTTCCGAATTTACTATCGCTTTCTTCAACGTCATTTTGATCCGATGTAAATCTGGATCAACACGTAGAATCCTGCCTTTGACAGATGCCCCTTCTCGGAATTTCTTCTCCGGATGCTGTAAAACGATATCCGACATATGCATTTCTGGAACATAAGCTTCCATGCCTTCTTCAATTTCAACCATCATTCCATTAGCCGTAAACCGAGTGATTTTGCCTTTGACAACGTCACCAGCATTGACATCATCGAATCTCAGATACCTCTGCTCGAGAATCTTTTGTTCCATCGAGGCAAGTAGAAGGCCATCCATGCTATTGTAGTCAAGAATCCTAACAGCGTGCTGGCTACCCGCTTTGTACGGGCCAGTGGGTAATATCGAGTCGACCTTCTTATCAGATATCCTTGATATGTGAACGAATACCATAGCCGGTAAGCCGATGTTGAGAATAATTCCAACACCAGGGATTATGTGCTTCACAACAGCATCTGACTTGATCGCACCAATTGGCAACTTTGACAGTGACAATTTACCAGCGTGAGTTTGAGGTCCCATATCCTTCACGTGACCCAGAAGAGATGCTGCGAATTTCCTATCTTCAGACCCAGGAATTGTAGCTATCAAGCGGAGGGTTATATTGTTTCCTGGCTTGTATTTGTTCTGGAGCGTTTCGCTAGCGAAGCAGCCAGAATGGAAGAGATCGACTGTGACATCGACTGAGCCCATGAGCTTGCAGATAAGGCCGTTATCGCGAACTTCGGTGACCAAGACCTTCGAAGCCAGAGTACCAGGGAGGAAACAGTCTATTGTGGGGCCGTCACCAACAGAAGCATCCTTCCCGGCTCTACCTTTGATAGTCTTGTGGAACTCTGAAGCCAATTGAACAACCTTTCCACCACTAGCTAAGCCAAGGACGTGGCAGAGGAAGGTCCGTCCGATTTTCACTGTATTCGGGGCCGCTGCACAATCCGACTTGCCCATAAACCCAGAAACGAAATCCAAGCCGAGATCCATAATGAAACCGTTGTCTTCGATACTCTTAACTGATGCTTGAAGTGTAATTCCCTTGACGAGCTCGGTTTTCGTAATTCCAGGGTTTGTGAGGGAGGGTAGGAGACTGAGTTCGATGTGCTTGCGCGACTTCTTGTCGCCGCTGGAGCTGCCAGTGGATACTTTCATCACATAGGCTCGAATGGGTTGATTAACCTCAAACAACATGTCGAGTCCGGGGACCTCGGTTTCAGCATCCTCGTCTTTGTCGACATCCATAGCCTCATCATCGTTCAAACTGGCCTTGAGCTGGTTCGTATATTGTTCGGAGACAGATGTAAGTGGCGCGTAGCCGACAAGATTGTTTGGTAGGGTAATGGCGACATCCTTCTTTGTGATTTTGGAGATGAAGCCGAATACAAGCTGCCCTGGAATGAGTTTCTAGAGCAATGTTAGTAATAGAAACACCAAATATCCTCTCAATTGGTACATACCTTATAAGATAGTTGCTCTATCTTGATTTCCGGTTCTTGGTTATCTGCTTCTCCCTTCTTAAGTTTCTTCGCAGATGACGCTTTTGTTACCGATTGGCGTCGCTTTCGCGGAGATTTGTCGGTTCCTGTCTCCTTCTCGTCCTTGGTCTCGAATAAAACCTCTCGCGTGGCCTCATTGACAACTTCCTTGTACTCTAAAGGTGTGAGCGCCGATGCGCCACCACGAGGAAACGATGGTTCTTCTTTATTCGATCGGCGCAACGTCGATTGAACTTCGGCATCGGCTGGTGTCGTCGAAGCTTTGGGCGCTGGTTTTTCTTTCGATTCGGTCGTCTTTTGGCGCTTTGTAGATTTTGTAGCATCGACGGCGCTTTTGGATAGCGAGTCTTTGCGTTTGTTCGCCATGTCGGCGAATGGATTGTAGGAGGATGTGGATCGATGCAAGGTAAAGTTGAAGACGAGGATCGATATCAGAAACTTTTTTTTTTTGTTTTCACGAAATTTTCGAACAAACAGAGATTTGCCAAGCACTCGGATGAGTGCTTGGCGCGCGACCTTTGTGGTCAACACATATTCGAGCCAATTTGCGTGGATGCATTTTGATACCGAAGCTTAGATAGTCTCTACCCAACGACTCTTATTTTGTGATAATAAACAAATATTATCCCTAAAGGCCATATTATCAATGCGGTCAAATAACCGTTTCGCCAAGTGGGTCTTGTCCACATGTGCACGACCTGCAAGACGAAGTATACTTAGAATATTTCAGAATTTAGCGTTAGCGAATCAAATCACTTGCGACAGAACTACCTAAAGATACTAATATTTCGTTGTATAAAGTTCAGTTAATATATATATTAAAGAGTACCACAATGAAGGTTTAGCATTATGTCATCGATTATGTAAAAGGACCCCTTTTTAGTACTTATATTCTCACAACCTTGAGGCTGTCGAAGCTGATTCGAATATTCTCTGAAAGCCCACGTGCTACTCACATGCACTTACATACTATGTCACTCTTTCATGTGCCTTTGTCACAGTTCACCATGATTATCGTCTCGTACCGATATACAAATCCGGTACAATAGTTGCTTTTCTTACACAGGCGCACTGTCGGGAACTTTACACGTAAGTGCATATACAGCATGCATTGTCACCTCGACCGTTAGTGTAAACTGTTTCAAGAATTAATCTTCAAGGCTAAGGGATTGGCATATAGCCAATTAGATTGTAAGCGCGGGAGGCTTGAGCCCTCGGGTACGGTATCATTGCTTTAACTAGACTTGAATACAAATTGCTATCAGTTTCGGAATATTAAATATGCTGGCAGCGGAGGACGCGATTTAATGATTCGGCCGGGTCCGAACGATCCGAGATATATTCCCAGGGAAATGCCAATGGGCATAACCGAAAAAAAAGGGATTTTCTGGAAGCCTTCTATCCGGCCGCGGATAGGAACTTCAACATGTCAAGAAGAAATATGACAGCAAATATAATTTTTTGCATGCAGCTGGAGATGACCGAACCATCAAATTATGCACAGTGACAGCCAAGGCTAACTTATTTTGCGTTGTGATTCCTGCAAAGGGCAGTTTGATAACACGAGACTCCAAGCTCAAGCGAAAAGGTTCTATATAAACCCTTCCAAAGAGTGTCCCATCTACCAGACGTTACCAGACGCACGAGACCCGCATCTTTCATTGTGTACCGGAACCTTCAAGAGAAAAAATGGCGCAGTACACCCTTCCATCAGTATCCACCCTACCCTCTCTCCCCGCAGAACGGCGAGCCGAAATCCTGTCCCACCTCTTCGAGCCATGTGACGCATTAAACACCCTTTGCATATCCCAACTTGGCAGCACCGCATTCGAGTCCTACGAATCTCTTATATCATATGTTCGAGACGAGTTGCTCCGACTTAAAGACTCCCCTTCAACATCCGACACTGAATGGCTGCTCAAGATTCTATCCGCCCATCCGCGTCTGGGTGCGAAGAAGGTGGATTCTGCGCATTCCCGCAGCGAGCAGGCGAGCTTGGCCGGCCCGACGGAGGAGGCTACTGAGCTCGAAAGATTGAACAATGAGTATGAACGAGGATTTCCAGGTAAGATATACAATAATCGTTACTTCTCGCTTTTGGCATTTATTCGCGGGCTGCTATTGGCAACCTTTATTTTATACCTCCGCCTTGTAATGGGAAATATAAATATTGTACGAGTCGCTGTCGCATGCACCGTTCCGAGGAGAAGTCGATTAGCAAGCAATATCCACGCAATTATCTATTGTGAAACCCCGTGCAGGAAGAGGACCGAGCTTTGTGGTTTTTACTTCTTTCCTCTCTTGCTTTGGTTCTTAGTTGCTGTGAAATATAACATTATCATATTCCAGCTTTAATATACCTCCTAAATATTCTCCAAGAAGGGTATTTCCCCATGTTTTTCCAAGCCTGCATCATATTTCATGGTTCTTTATCCAAAATACCATTCGTCCCCCGCCTTGTCGACATCTTTAGACCTCTCGGTTGTCGAACATTCTCATGGATCAGGGGCAAGTTTGAAAAGGAAATACAAGAAAACCCCAATTTTTTGCGTGAATTTCTTTGCTTTAATGTGCGAAACAGACCTTGTGATGCTTTTCTAGGAATATAAAATATCTTAAAGCTAATTCGCTATTCTTGAAAAAACAAAAATTAATTATTGGGAGTACAGGGATGAGATTTGTGTAAGGCCCATTCCTTCATTTTCTTCTTTTTTCCCCGCATTTTCGTCAGACGTTCCCGAACGCACAGATGGGCTTCAAAAAGGGTCATGGATGATGATCAAAAAAAACCTTCATGGGTGAACGTAAGGCAAAGGCCAGGGAATGTTGCATTTTTGTGCGCTGTTCCTCTGACCTCCCTGTTCCAAAAAAAAAAAAAAAAAAAGAGCCCAATTACAACCAGGACTTTCGTTCAACTTGACAATTTGTTATGTCCAAGGGAGGGTGAAAAAAGGTTTCCCAGCCTTTTTGACCTAATGTCCAATCTGCATTCGGGAATCGATCGAACGACGAGTAAGCAGCTGAAGACGCTCATGTAAAAATTTTATTTGTTGTCATAAATAGGGTATTCGTTGCCGGTCGTCCAAGACAAGCCATTATGAAAGACATGGAAACGAGAATCGCTCGAGGCGACATCGAGGCGGAGAAACTTGAGGCAATTAATGTGAGCTCCTCCCATTCTATTTATTTCTGTAAATGAAATATCAGTATTGGGTTTTTTTGTTTATCTTTTCGCTTGTTAAAAGCGGGCTTTTTTGTTCCTCCTTTGTTGTTATACTGCCTAAATTGCGAAAAAAAAAATTTAAGCAGCATGCTGACAACAGCACTTTTTCCTTCTGGGTGGGTGTTGAACACAGGCGATGGCGGATATTGCCAACGATAGAGCAAACAAGTTAATACAAAATGAGGGGGCCTAGAGGAGGGGTGGGCCAAATGCAATGCTTGATAGATGATAACATGCTTCAAAAGTCAAGAAGGACAGCTTGCGATATTGATATATCAAGAAGAGATGAAAGTACAACCGTGTTAATATAGTATAATAAACATAAAACAAGACATTATACTGAAGTCATCCGGGGAGGCCCGGGTATAATATATATGGGTTTCAAAAAACCTTATTCGTAGACATCATAATCATCATGCGACATAACGAGAGTGTTCCAAGGAAATGTTATGGGGAAAAAAAACTAAAATATAGAAAAATGCAGAAGTGCTCCGAAACTCCAGTAGTGATGGAATAAAAAGAAAGCAAGAGAAACGCTTTTCCTAGCCCAGCGCTTCGAATCAAAGCAAATGCATGGATTTGGGTATCTTTTGGTATAATGATTTGATTGTAGAGAGACTTAGGGTTTGGGTGAGGTCGGAAAGAAGTTATTGGAAGAACTGCCAGGGGAACTCTTCGTCTTCATCGGGCTGGTCTTCTTCATATCTCGGGATGTCGTCGGCTTCCCACCTCTCCTCGAGGATCTCAGCAGAGGGGGGAGGGTTGTGGAGTGGATCGGCATGATAGCCTTCAAATTGCATACGATGCTGTCTAGATGGGATGTTAGGCTAGCCGTGAGGGATATTTAACAGCGAAGAGACGTACCTAAGAATCTCATCCTTCTTATCTTCAGCAGTCTTCTTAAGGTCTTGATCTCGAGATAGCCCCTCACGACGGATTTTGTTCAGGATAGCTGTTTTTCGTATGAGGTCTCCCTTCATCTTGGGCAACTTCCCCTTCCCCATAACTTGAAAACCAGTCCTGGCGACAACATTCGATCGGCTAGGGAAACCTTTCATCGAAGGAGGATACGAGTAAGGTGAGCTTAAAGTCGAAAAGGCCACCTGCAGTCGCAAGCGTCTTCGTTTCTCTGGTCGTTCCTGGTCGTCGTCGTACTCAGAACAAGGCCGACTCCTCTTCCTGCTAGATTGTTCGCAGTCGGGCGTCTGTGTTGCAGTGCATTTTGGCATGGGACTCGAGAAACTGAAGTGATCGTGCGCTGGATATGTAAATTTTACAAAGACGTAAGGTGTCTGAACGGACAGAAAAGGCTTGGAAGTGTCGAGGATATCCAGGATAACGGTCACTTCAGCCCCTGCCACAGCTTCCACACACATTTACACAAAGTAGGTTGATAGTGTTGTGATGTCGATATACCCCTCCAACCAAGTGTATAATAATATCTTTCGTCTATGGATCGAAAACGGAATTATATGATCGAACAGAGGCGGTATATAAGGCCGGAGTCATCTTTGAAGATTTTCTGGGGAAGAGATGGATGCATGACCATAATTGCGGAAAGGTGACAGGTCATATTTAAAAAGGGAGCCGAAGGACGGGAGTCTGGGGAAATCTCACTCTTAGCTCCTTCTCTCCACATAGGAAACTGGAACCTGGGTCCTTGCGAACAAAGACCGTGCCAGCCAAGATCCTAGCATGAGCCCTCGTTAATTTGCAGCTTCTCCGCAAATTTTTCCTTTTGGGGATCGCACACGAATGGAAAGTATGGGGTAGGAATGCAAGCACATTGTATCGACAAGGGTGTAATATGGAACCTCGTTTGGGAGCTTGCTTTTCCAGCGCTCCAGCACGGCGACATGCGGACCAAACCTCACCCAAAACCTCGATGGCTTTTGACAATCGCAGCGTTGGACCAGCTGAGGCCGCGTGTGGAACCCAGGCCAGGAAGAAACTAGAACCGGACGGCAGCCAGGAATGCACGGGTGTACAAAAGAACTGCAGAAGAAACACTAACGTCGTTGCCTCGAGCCAATAAAAAACCACCCGACCCATGAGTTCATCATGTTTTTGTCTGCAAGCATGTGGCCACCATCTCGCACATCGCGGCTTTGACCCAAAATTCGAAAATGCTAGTGGAGAAAGAGAAAAGTACCTCATCCACGACTAGTGCCATCCACCCGGGCTGGTAGCCTTATAAGATCGAAGGCCGTGAATCCCTTGTCGATCAAGTACGTTCAGGGCTCGATATAACATATCTCTTGAAACTTGCGGCTTCGAGGTTTTCTTGTCAGCTTCCGAGGAGCTATACAACGCCTTCGCTTTCCGTTTTTTTTTTTAATTATTGTTATTTTTTAAACAGCAATTTCCCTCCAACAAGCAAGAATAATTTTTCGTCTGAGAGGATCAAGGGTGTTGATGTAAGGATATGCCTGCCTTTACCTTAAGCCCAAAAAAATCGTATGCCGCGACCGTGAGCATAAGCATGAGCATAAGCCAGTGCCAGCGCTCCTAGGCAGGTTACATCTTGCACACAATCGAAATTTTATACAAACAGAAGATTGTTTAACAACATTCGATCGAGCCGCAGATGCATTCACTAGCTCTAGAGATGGCGCTAGCCACATTCCTTAGGCTACTAACAAAACGTAAAACTAAGGTAGAACACCTAGTAGGATTTGTGATTTCTGACGCCATGTGGTCGGGTCTGGAACCCTCTCAAGCCCTTTTTTTAAAAATTTTTAAGAACGAATCCAAGAAGCCGTTTTTCCAGCGTGTTCTTCACTGTTGATTATCACAGCTCCATATCGCCATGGTTTCTTTTTCTTTTTTTCGTTTCGCAAATTATATATTTTTTTGTTGTAATTTCAATCTTCAACTTCGGTCAACTGCGTTACCCTTATCAATTCAAATGGCAAGATAATTTGCCAGTCTCATAACCAGATAGGCAGCGAAACAAATAATTTGCCTATTAAAATGAACGATTTATAGTACCGAGCCACCCATCCACAGCTGATTGCCTCCGCGATTGGGCCTCAAATTAGCGCGGTTTTAAATCTCGAACGTCATACAGCCGGAGTTTATTGTGCAGTGAACTTGGGATGGTGCATGACGCCGTCGAAATCTCAAGCCACGAAGAGCTGGACCCGAGCCTAAACGAACAGCCACATCATCGACAAACCCGACAAATCAATAGATCTCAGTGCAGTCTGTGATATTTGTGTAACTGGAGCGAAGCGTTAAATCAGGCTGATCTCTAGAGATGTGCATAGGATATATCGAAGCTACTGGACTTATAGCTCTGCTTTCTCAGCCAATCATCGACAACAATAACATCATTTTGTTAGGATCTCTTTAACATTTTAAAAAGGAGTTTTGTTCAACCTCCGTTATGGAACTGTAATAATTTGTTATAAAATATAGAGGTCACATGGTGCGGCTGATTATACATATGTATACTAACACCAGCGGAATAAATAGGATTGATGGCCCTGCTTGAAGCTAGGATTTTCAGGGTCTAGCCTGTTCTCGTACCAAAATTTATGGGGTTTCTTGTGAAGCTAGCTCGCGATACTTATCTAGGCTGCAAAGTGCTGAACTATCTCCGCGCGAAGCCAAGATCCGACAACTGTTGTTTGTTTCTATGCTGTGCAGAAGGTATATTATGTGCACGTGTGCTAGATATCTGTTAATGGAGCATATCGTTTCGTACTACAAGTAGCTCAAGAAGTTCTACAAACATATCAAATAGGAAAATTCCGACCCACATGACCAATCTCACACTTTGGCAATCTAAACCGACCTGTATATAAAAAAAACAAAAAAAGCCACACGATTTGTTTTTCTCCGGAATATTCCTTCGATAGACTTTTGACTTCAGGTGCAATCATCTGCTCAACTTTCGTTATTGTGTACCCCTACTCCATATACCTACCGTTATAGCTCTAGCACGATTTAATTACTTAAAGGATGCTTCTATATAGCTACGAAGTAACGGCGCTTCATATCTTGCATATGACCCAGATTTTCATCATTAAAAGTACCGTATTTTTATTGACCAGGTCAGATACGATAAAGAAAATATCTGTTAAGTACTCACTATGTCTTAACTTCCAAATAATTATTCAAAAAAAAATAAAAAAATTTGCACATACACTTCCAAATTTTTAGTAAATTTTAACCTATTCTAAGTACTGATACATAACCGTTTTTCGTAAAAACAGTAGTCCACAGATATCATGATTTTGATCCTTCTACTCATATAATTCTCGCCCTCTTACATATCTAGAATCTCGGTTTAATTTTCCACAAATATTAAGTGACTTTCTGTAATAAATGAACTAACCTGAATATTTACGATGCCAATCAAATCCAATACTCTTGATCGTCCAGTTCATCAAAATAGTTCATGTGCCTCTTCTTATATGGCTTACTGTAACTGCAAATGTGCTTCTATTGCCGAGCTAAGCTTATAAGTGGTATATAATATTACGAGCCTAGAAACAGAATGAGGTCTCAAGAGGCGTTAGCTGAACATTTCATTATCAGCTGAGATGTCTATGAACAGCATGTACATGCTATGTTTCGTACGCATATACCCTGAATCCTACTGGATACATTATTAAGAGCTGGTACCTTTTTAAGAAGTTCTCAAGGAGCTTCAACAATAAAGAGCAACAGTCGGATCGACTATCCTAGCGCAGTTTTATGCAAAAGGGTCTGAGGTACCTCTGGAATGTAACAAGACAGCTGTTTGGGAGTTGTAAAATGACACGTATTAAATAACAAAAGTTCACATGAGGAAGCAAGGAGGTGATTGCTTTAATGCTTGCTTGTTTCTATAGGTTGATTGTTCTATAGATCGTTTGGTTACCACGGTATATGCATATTTTTTTTACCGGCTCTTTTGAACATGCTTAGTTCGCTCTCTAGCAAACAACAAATATTTGGCTAACCGCCTATATTTTAGCAGTCTATATCATAAAATATTCTTCAGCACCAGTAAATTGAGAGAAGATGTCTAGCCTCAGCTGGTACTATTATTTTCGGTTTTAATGTAAACCAGATGTGGAACGAACATCTTGACAGGTTTGGGTATAGAAACTTGGATGATATTTCTCATACTCGAGGTATAACTAACGATTGATCTATTGGTAATATTCAAAATAGTGTAACTCCGGAAACAATTCAAAAAAAAACTCCTCGTGCCGTTATATTTCCCAGGGTATCCGATAGAGGCAAGTAAATTGATAATACACTGACTATGAAATTATTTCTTGTTAAACGCTACCAAGGCAAATCTACCTTACCAAGAGCATCTTCGATACTTCTCCGTACCACATCCCTCTTCTCTTCATCGGTAGAGTGCGGGCTAGCCTTCGACAATAACTTCGACAGTACCACGCAGTCGTAATTACCGTCCCGTCCGCCCACTGCCATCAACTTGAAGACCGAAGACATGCCAGGAATTGTTGTTAAATCCGCAATACCCTTGATCTTATCTTGGACATCTTGTTGGCGAGTAAAGTCAAGAATAAGCGCAGCGACTGCAGCACCGATAAAAGTTGCATATGACGTCCCGCTTCGAAGTTTTTCGTTCGGGTGCGAGTAAACAGGGACATTTTCACCCAAAAGAGCAAAATTATCATGGTCTCTCTTCGGTACCGGGTTGAATTCTGATTTTGCCTTGCCCATGCCACTGCAGGCGAACATGCACATGACCGTAGATTCAGTATACATTCGCGCGGGAAACGAAATACCCTCGAGACTTCCTTGGTTGGAGGCTGCGGCAAAGATGATAACGCCATTATAGGCCGCTTTCCTGACTGCTTTTCTCATTCCTTCGTGGGGATGTTGTAGACCACTTGCTAAACTTATGACATCGACTTTCCAAACATCCACAGCGTAGTTAATGGCCTATTTGCAAATATTGTTAATATAATGCTTGGCAGCATCAGACTCTGGAACTGACATACCTCAGCGATTAGATCCGGTGTATCCTTCTCAGCTTTTGCTCCTTTGAAAACACGCGCAATATAAATATCCGCATCAGGTGAGATCTCACCCACGACGTCGACGCCAGTAGATCCGTGGTATGTTTCATCAACCCTTTGGTCTGTCCGAGTGATAAAATCTTTATATTCTCGAACAAGTGGCATCTGGGGATGGTCGGGTAGAATTCCGCTATCGATAATCGCTATTTTGACCCTATTTTCTTCGTTTATTTCGCCACGTATAATGTTGTGGAGATACTGGGCGTCCTGAAGCCAGGCAGTCGCTGGATTCTTGTGAACCAATCTTTTGGATTTTCGTCAATAAACTTATATCCTACGAGTAGTCAAAAAGAATATGTACTTACCCTGATTGCAGTGACCCATGCCAGTCATTCCTCTCTATAACCTCTTTCTGCATTTGCTGATTTGTTAATGACCCGGGCTTTGTTTGAATTGATCCCGTATCTGACTCCGACTCATTTTTTTGCTTTCGTTCCACGGCTTCCTTCTTGAGTATTTGCTTGTGGTAAGCTTCGAGCAAACCAACAAAGCGTCTACCAAGGTTGCGCTCGGCAGCGATGTCTAATGGTGATTTCCCTTTGGAATTCTCCACTCTAGGATCAGCTCCGTGGCTAAGGAGTAAATTTGCAACTTCCTGATGACTTTCAGTATCGGTTCCGGGAGGGTCATATTTAACAACTGTATGTAGCGGCGTTTCCCCATATATATTTTTGGCATTAGGGTCAGCGTTGTAACTGAGGAGGCAGCTCACAACGGCAGGGTAAAAAAAGCTATGGTGTGTTCTCGTTTGCAAACACATTTGATGTAACGGTGTGCAATCGTCGAAGGTTCGAGCATTTACGTTGGCTCCTGCTTTTAGGAGTACATCTACCACCTTATCTTTCCCACATTTCGCAGCAAAATGTAGCGGCATCAGTCCATCGTCAGTCGCGTCTTCCATCCAAGATTTCCCATGTCGAAGAAGGGCTTCCAGCAAACCCGAGTTATTCCACATTATAGCTTTGTGCACGGGAGTGAAGCCAGATTTATTCCTGGACCTCGGGTCGGCGCCCCGAGAAATCAGAAGCTCTATCATGGGCGTAAAGTGCTGGGTTTGGGCTGCAACATGCAACGGCCGGTCGCTCCACCAATTGGCGGCCTCAATATCGGCGCCGCAGTCTAGCAAAAGCCGGAGCGCCTTGACGTTACCCCCTGATGATCCGTCTGATGCGACATGAATAGGTGCCCTAAGATCGGTCTCATGGACATCCCCATATCCCATGAAATTCACTAAAGTAGGATCGTGTGCAATGAGCAATTTCATCATGCTTATATCGTTTTTTTCGGTTGCAATAAGCAACGGTTCCCTTCCCCGTCGATCATTGATCTTTTTTAAATCTATATCGGTGCCTTTGAGGAGCTTCTGCACGGCGGCTTCGTTGCCTGATGCTATCGCGTCGCATAGCTTCTCACCCGCCGTTCTGGAGAATATCCACGGCATATATGCTTTGCGAATGTTGCGTTTAAATATGGAGTATTGTTAATGTTTTCGACAGTTGGTTGGTAGAAAAGTGTATTTTTGAGAAGGAAGAGTGCCCCCAGCACTCAATCTGACTCCCGCTAGAAACCCAGATAATTGATATCGACAGCTGGCGATACTGGAAAAAAATAAAATAAAATAAAATATATATAAATGAGCTCCTTGAGTAGTGGGCTAAGAAGGTATATGTAAGACAATACTGCGATGCGCTTTGCTGAGTAAGTGGATGGACTATTAATTCATCTGCCGATGTAATATTGTGTCAACGCTTTGCAGGGAATGAGGTGTTGTATTTTCGTATGAAGAGGCCTGGATATCCTTGTGTTGAGGTTGAATCTGCGACTACAAGTTCGAATTCCTCGTTCTTATTTTATAGATCAGTCTAGTAGGACCGTAGGGGACTCATATATTATTTCTAGATACAATTATCAGAAAGAGGCTTTGGCGTTTATCTGTGTCTATAAATAAAACAGTGTACTGGCATTCTTATTTTGCGGGGCAGAATTGAATGGTCGGAGACCAACGATACGGAGGATATAACGGAGAGATATTCTTGTTTGCCCGTGTTGTAGCTGGCCGGTAGACCAACAATACTTAGGGATTTTCATAAGAAGCTTGGCCCCACACAGCCTCTCTGCAACACGCCCATCTCCACGAATTCATGCTTCTGGAAAGAAGGTTGATCAACTTAATACGGAAACTTATTGAGTAAAACTTTGGAGCTACCTAATAGATACCCTGACGGCATGCTTATATCTGATGTGTATTATTAAGAACTTACAACATCTAATTTCTTCGGCAAGTGAAAAAACATTTCCAGTACTTTAATGGAGTTTAGGATTTTTGTAAAGGAGTTTAAATACACCTATCTATAGAAATCCACATTTACTATAAACTACGTATTTATGACCCAAGCAACAAATCTAGTATTACTACACGACCTGGATCTTAGCGAAATACATTGCGAGAACTCTATAGATCCGGCGGTAAGGTTCATTCAAGACTGTGTAGTGAAGGCTTGACGCCTTGCAAACCCGTCTATTGTGCCTAATGCGTTTGACTTGGTAAATTGATTTAAGGTTTCGCTAAATTATAAAATGTGCTCCTGTGAATCTGATCCGAAAGAGGATCCTAGGCTCAGATTATAAAATCAAGAAGTGTTAGTCATCCAATGAGCCGAGACTCTGGTGATAGAAAAAGGGTTGAAAGAACATCGATTTATTTCGTAGCTAGCGTTTTGGTATGCCTAATTTAGCAGGATGACCCAGAAAAAGTCGTATAATTCAGCGGGAGGCTGGTCTCGCAAGCCAGGCAACAACCGGTCAGGTTTATAGGGCCTGTGAGGACCGAGGAATGGATAAGACTGCTGATAGGTATCCTTGAGAACCGTTTCTTAGTTTTCAAATATAATCTGGGTGTTATCAACAGACCGGGGCACCGAAAGATTACAAGTTACCTTTTCTGAAACCAGATTGTTGAACGGGAAGGTCTACAACCCCTGCAATATCTTATTTTCGATTCGGTATCTTTCCACATTGGGAAAGTCTGAGCATGAGGCAAATATCCTTCCAAAGGCCGCTGCCTTTTCTAAAGTTTCGCGATATATAAAAGCATGATGGCCCAAGCAATTACCCTAAGGCTTCATTATTTGGATAACCACAACCTCCAAGTCTCCCTCTATTATCCTCACAAACCACAAGGCCTATCACATATCGCTTGTAAACCCATCCTCTTATTCTACCATATTATCAAAAGAAGCGATAATGGGTGTCACAAAAAAAATCATCATCCCCGCCCCCCGCGGAGCACAAGTAGTCAAGAAGGGCGATAAAATCAGGGTAGACTACATTGGCACCCTCGCTGCAACAAGCTATGAGTTCGACTCCACAATTGGCGACAAACCATTTGAGCTCACGATTGGTGTCGGCGAAGTGATCAAAGGCTGGGACTATGGGATCCTCGCAATCAACGGAGATGGTTCGCCAAAATTCGGGGAGAGGCCAATGCAGGTTGGAGAGAGCGCCGTTCTCTTCATGTCGAGTGATTACGGCTACGGCCCCAAGGGCGCTGCGGGTGTTATCCCACCGAACGCGGATTTGATCTTTCAGGTGAAAATCTTGGGAATTATCCCACAGAAGAGGCGTTAGTCCGGTTGCTGTCAATCTTTGGGTTCACTTTGTTTGATGTACTTGTGGGTTGGAATATTTGACCTGAGGCTGGATTTCAAACTTTATGCTGTATATTATTTGGTTTTATTCACAGTATAGATCCTGTACAATAAAGTGTGCTTTCACACTACTTTCCATCCGGCTTTAGAATCCCAGCTGGTCTCATGGATAGGTCGTGTTGGAACTACAAAATGCAACATCTCACTAGACTTACGGCGAGAGGCATGACGAAGTTTTCTGCCAGTGATTCTGATATCAATCGATGCCAGTCGTGATTAGAATTGTAACCTAGTTTCTCTGGCCTTGGTCGACTTGTCGGATCACAATTCTGCTATATTAATTTGTAGCGTTGTAGTGGTATTGTATGATCGTCGAGAAATTCAATATATCGGCTTGCAATTGAATATCTCCGATCTACTGTCATCGATTTCCTAATTCAAAATGTAAAGTATTGAACGCTTACAGAACCAGTGTAATAATACACTCAAAGATGTTACCAGGAGAAACGAACGTATCCGGTTAGAAACCATTCAAATCACACAGAAATATCGACGTTCAACTCTGATGAATGGCCTCTGGATATATTAAGCTACACGAAAACCTTCAAAATACAATGCTAGTCCGAGCTTTCCCACACATTTCGACTTTGACGCGCCAAAATATTAGCCGGTGACTGTTTCCTCGTCAAAGCTACCGAGCTTTAAGTATCGATCTATAGTAAGGATGTGCTCTGCTGCTAACGCCTATATATTATACCAAGGCTGAGAGTGCATATCCCAGAACATATCAGAAATCAGACACGGCGTTTTGGTGTTGGTCATGTGGGCTGTTGGCGCTGCTGTAGGTTGATTATAAATTGACACCTGATCTGAGGGTATACAGTAATACAAAGATTATGATTTCCCTTAGTATACTTTCCTAGGGGTCTGTTTATACTGCGATATCTCCTATCCAGAAAAAGCGAAACAGGTCAGAGATATACTGAAATCAGAGTTCGAGCGTTGGGATCAAAAGGTCGAAAATCTTAGACGTTGACCTCAAAGTTCTGGGGGTGAAAAGTGAAATGGCCCATAATGTATATTGTTCTTAAAAAAGAAATATTAACGGGTCTGAGGGTCATGTTTCTTCTTAATAATTAATAATTTCCGATATTGTTTTTTTTCTGTTTCCGCCGTTATATTGAAATACCAATAATAAATTTTTACTTTGATCAATATGCTGCCAGTTCTTAAGGACAAGAAGACGCTAAACTGTTTATGGTATAACACAGGTTCTAAATATCCCGCTTAGGAAGTCACAAGGAGACAACGTTGGAAAGACCCAAGAAGGAAGATAGGTAGCACAAAGCATAATGGCGTGAGGATCCGGAGATCGATGAATCTTGTCCTTGTCTCGCATCGAACTGTTAAATGTATAAAAGGTCAAATTAATGCATTTTGTTTCTGATGAGATTTATTCCGAAGCCGATCGAACGATCGTTGGAACCAACCACCCGGCAGATATTAGACAGACTCGGACATGCATACCTGGTAACCAAGTGTACCAAGTTACCCCAAGAATTTAAAGACGGTCCGACATGCGATAGCTTTGACGTCATTTAATGTGCATGATACAAAATACCTCATCCGATCGATCTTTCCGAAGGAAGTCAGCCAAAGATAGATATACAAGATGTTAAGTGTAAATATCCTCAACATTTTCGGCGGATTTTTTAGCCTCCGAGATATTGAAAATATATTAAATTATCAAAGAGGATGGTGGTAGTAGCAGGTCGGGATAGCTAGGTTATGCACCCAGATGTAGGCACAACCCAACCCGTCGTCAAAAATTTCGGTCGGCCAGCCTTAATTTACGTTGCGCTGGATTGTACTGCCAATTCGAGGATTTGCGGACCGCACATGCCATTCGACGGGCGCGGTTCCATGGGACTTTTATACGATTTCTACTAGTCCAGTCGCAGTGGCATTTTCTAGAATACCAGTGGACAATGTGGATCTGCAGAGAAACTTAAGCTTGGACAATCGCATCGGGCGCCGTCGAACGAAGGACACAATCGGCGCACTCTCTTTCTCTCTCTTTTTTTTTTAATTTAATATTTAGGGCGATTTTTGGTGGGTGTCGAGGAGTACCACGGAAGGTGTCGATTCCGGAACAGAGGCTTGCTGCAGAAGAGCCTCGAATACGAAGGATTATTATTATTCTTATTATTCTTACTATTACCACCAAGGTATACCATACCAGCCCAGCTTCCTTATACCCGCCGCCACAACATATCGTTGCATTGCATTGGATTGATCCATTGAGCGGTAGCAGTAACATTAACATGGTTCGGAGGTCTCGAGTTAATCATTGCATGCACCACGACTTCCTGCGACTTGATCCGGCTGTCAAGCAATTTATCCGCCTTCTTTTTTAGCTGCTGAAAGTGTTTTTTTTTTCTCTTTCTCTTCGACGTCTTGGTCTTTGCTTGGTCTGGTGATCGATCCATAAGCTCTGCTGGCCTCTCTCACGTTCACAAAAACTAAAATCGTCACTTTTGCGAAACTGCTTCGCGAAACGAAACGAGAGAAACCAACTAGCTGGGACCAAAAAATAATTTCCACCATCAATGTCGATATCTGTCCCCAAGATTCGGGCGCGGAATGCGAGCGCGGATGCGTCGGACGACGTCGACAGGCCTCAAAACGATGTTCGAGCGACACAGAATGAATCCGAGGCAGCCGAAGGTAAGGCTGCTGTTGCTGCCCCTCCAACTATCTCGTCTAAGCCTCGGCTTTCGACATCCAAGACTTAAATTCGCTTTTATCCAGGCTTGACCGCTTGGAATGTCCAGAAAATACCTCTTTTATACTGACATCTTACTTTCGGCTCTTTCTAGCTGTTACGGTCGAGCCCTCTTTCGTATCAGCAAAGTCCCAGACTTCGTCTCGTCCCACGCTGTCACGTCCCACTCTCCAGACCAGCGATCTCGACGCCAAATCGATATCACGGCAAACAAGCGACTCCATAAACTCACCCAGCTCGGTCGCCCATTCCCCGCGACCCCGCGACCAACCGTTTGACGACATCGCCATCGACCCATTATCGCAGCACATCCTGAAGAGAACCGGAACCTCGAGCAACCTCCACGCCAGATTGAAGCGACAAGATACCAGTGATAGCACCCATGGCTCTCTTGGCGAGGACTCTACCAGTTCGTTCAAGGCGAGTGGGGCATCCACGCCGCCAGTCCAGCGGGTGAATCTACCAAGCTTGCCTATAGGTAAAGATAAGAAGTATGCCACGGATAAATAATGAATTTTGATATTATAGCTACTTTTTTGTTTTGTCTTCTGTGTGAACTAACATTCTGTTAAAAGGAAGGGAGTATCGTTCCTAAGTCGCTTTATCGGAGGAAGTAAAAGAAAAGAACCGACCGTCAACGAGGAGGATGATACCGAATCCGTAATCGGAGACCAACGAACTGAAGGCCTGGACGCAGCTGTGTTCTCGCAGCCTATCGGCTTTACTCCGAAATTCCCACCCCCACCAAAGTATATCCGTGTTCGCGCTCACCACAAACCCATCAAGGATTTCAATCGCGTCTTCCTCGCTCAGGAACTCTACAAGAATCCCAATCCGATAAAAGATGCTCGAAACGTTTCGCCCGGCGAGAATGGATCCACCCCATCGCTCCCGTCGCTCCCAGCGCTACCGATGGCCAAGCACAAGAGCGGCGCGATATGGTCGCTGAAGTTTAGCAAGGATGGAAGGTATCTTGCTGTGGCCGGGCAAGATAAGATTGTAACCGTTTGGGAGGTCCTCTCTTCTGAAGAGGACAGGAGGGAGCATGAAATTGACGAAGATTCTCAGGAATTTAGCAACGGGCACAACCTTTACTCTAACGGCGGAGTTCGCCTGAATGCCCCTGTCTTTCGAGCAGAGCCTCTGCGAGAATATACTGGTCACACAGCAGATATTCTTGACCTTAGTTGGAGCAAAAATAACTTCTTGTTGTCGTCGTCTATGGACAAGACAGTTCGGCTGTGGCATGTGAGCAGAGCTGAGTGCCTGTGTGCCTTTCAACACTCTGATTTCGTCACATCCATCTTGTTTCATCCAAAGGACGACAGGTTTTTCCTCGCAGGGTCTTTGGATTCAAAGTTGCGGCTTTGGAGCATACCAGACAAGAGTGTGGCGTTTTCCGTTGAACTCCCCGACCTTATCACAGCTGTAGCCTTCACACCCGATGGGAAATACGCAATTGCCGGTTGCCTCTCTGGGCTTTGTATATTTTACGAAACCGAGGGACTGCGCTACCACACGCAAGTTCACGTACGTTCATCGCACGGGAGGAACGCAAGAGGGAGCAAAATCACGGGCATAGAGGCTCTTCAATTTCCACCGGACGACCCAAATGGAGAGATAAAGCTACTGATAACGAGCAACGACTCGAGAGTGCGGATGTATAACTTTCGAGACAAGAGTTTGGAAATCAAATTCCGGGGTAACGAAAACACTTGCAGTCAGATACACGCGACGTTTAGCGACGATATGAAGTATGTCATATGCGGGAGCGAGGACCGGAAAGTCTACATTTGGGATGTCAATGCTGGTCTAGGCGAGAAGAAGACGAAGGTTCCGCTCGAATATTTCGAAGCGCACTCCTCGATTGTTACCTGCGCGATAATAGCACCTGCGAAAACCCGGCAGCTACTTGGCCACTCTGGAGACCCGATTTACGACCTTTGCAACCCTCCTCCCGTCACACTAATCAGCCGCTCGGAATCCTTCGCCTCCTCTATCAAATTCTCGGAAGCTCTACAAAAAGGGCGCGATCATACAGCTTACCCAAATGAGAAAGTAAACAATTCGAAGCCGAAACAAGCAGAAGAGTCGCCAGCTTATATTACCCGATCGCTACACTTGGATGGAAACATCATGGTTACCGCTGATTATAACGGTAAGATTAAGGTATTCCGACAGGATTGCGCATATCTCAAACGGAGGAACGAGTCGTGGGAAACGTCGTCTACGTTTTCGAAGAAGATCGGGACCGGTATCTTTGGCAGCGGCGGGAATAAACGGTCTTCGGGACACTACCAATCACCGACTGGAGAAAGAATCTTGTCATGGAGAAATTCGGTGCAGAGCCAAGCGAGCCAGGATAGTTCTGCTAAGGTGAGGAGAGGCTCTATGGGGGGGAGAGATTCGGCAGGAAGAGACTCGGCAGGTAGAGATTCGGCCGGTAGAGACTCAGCCGGTAGAGACTCAGCCGGTCAGGACTCGGTCGACGATAAAGATACCAGCATAGTATCCTCCAGAAACCGCAGTTTATCGCCGAAAAAGAGCATCTCTACAATGTCGACCCAAAGTTATGGAACAGCAGGCTCAAACATGCCAAAGATCGCCATTACAGACGTATCCGGCAACGGGCCCGTTTCTACACGCTCACGTGCGACTTCTGTCAATTCCGTTGCTAGCAGCAACCTGGGGATTCGCGGGAAGCAGCACGGACATGGGAGGGATCATTTACTTCCGTCAAGCCCGCTCGCGAAGACAATGTCGAATGATCCCGCGGATTTGTTGTTGCAGGAGAGTGGGCAGTCCCTAGCGTTTTATAATTTGGCGGCGGCGCCGAGTACCTCTATTGGGCATTTGATGGCGGATGGGTCGGATAGGCGGACTTCAATCATCAGTTCAATGGACACGGATGAAGGATTTAGTAGCGAGAGTGATAATGACGATGCGTTGAGATGCAAGAGGTGAGTTTGATTACAATTTACTTTTACTTCTTTTTTATTATAATTCGGACGGCTAACATTGTTTCCTAGATGTGGTGGAACGGCGTTTAAAGCGAGGAAAGGGACTCGACGGGGAGAGGCTAAACTTGTCTGTGCAACGTAAGAATCTCCATCCCTTCCCACAATGAGGCTTGTAGGAAGGCTGACTAATGAATTATGTATAAATAGTTGCGGTACGCCATGTTAGTCTCATGGCTTATACCCCTACCAGCCAGTCCTGCAGGAGAATGTTCGGCCGTATCCCTTTCTTTCTTGGTAAAGGTCTCCGGTCTTTTCTCATCTGTTTTCATACTTTAAGTGTATGCCACACCGAAGGAAAAGTTATTCGACAATGTTTTTCTTTTTTGCGTTCTGTCTCTCTAGGTTTTAATTTTATGACCTAGAGAATCTTCTATGTATATAACTTTACCCTTTTCCTTTTTAACTTTTCCTTTTACCAGAGCGGTCCCATTGGCAGAACAAATTGAGAGACATGCCTTTTTGTGTCGCTTATATTTACCTAGGTACCTTTCGTACAAGGCGTTTTTGGATTCTTGGTGGCAGTCTTCGGATTAACTCCTTTATGCGTTTACGTTATTTGTTTTCTCATTCATTTGCAATAGGTTGTTTAATACGGTGTGCATACGTTATATGAAGCGGATGTAGATACGAAAAACGAAAAGCTGGTAGCAGTAATGATTAACTTTTATTTATGCTCGATTGGGTTTTCTTCAGGCTTCTTCTTGATATAATTAGAAGAATACGGAACATGTTATGTATTCTTCAGTTTTGATTCTTTTTCGTTTCTTATTTATTTATAAAAGACGCCATACATAGGCACTTTTCCTTTTTAGTCTCGTAAAAAACCGAATGTTTTCCTCCCGACACACATGATGATTCCCCTTATTTTGACTCTATTGATAGCCACCAAAAGAAGCAGATGGAGAAGAAGAAGAAGAAGAAGAAGAAGAAGAAGAAAAAGAAGGGAGGGAGGGCGAAGAGGTAAAGGATACAAAGGAGTAAGAAGAAAAACAAAGGAGAAATATCAATCAACCGGTCGTCTCGCCTTAAGCCAATTATCTGCATCCGTAAACTTCGTCGCGTCGATTATCAGGTTATCCGGTGCGGTAGTAATACCCAACATTATCTAACACCATCCCAAATTGCGAATTAGTTCCCAATACACTTAACATATAAAACTAAAAATAAGAGATACTCACCGCATCCCACAGCCTAAAGGCCTTATTCACATCCTCCATAACATCCACGCTCTGCACAAACATCTGCGGAATCAACTCTTCCTTCTGAATCCTCACTCTCGTCTCATACGACGTTGGATCATCCGTATTGGTCAGCTCGTCGAGATACGTCTTCACTGCGATTCCCAATCCAGAATTGATATCCTCCGCGAACGGTAGCGCTAATCCGAGCGTATGCCAATCCTGACGGTTATCGCGGTCCGCATCGCCGTTCATCAGGAGGGATGTGAGAACCATCTGCATGAGGTTTTCCAGATTTTTGGTCATCAGTCTTACTATCGAGTTGTAGGTGAGTAGAGTTCTGCTGAGGGGCCCGGTGTAGCCGATGCTGTTGTGACGGAGCTTGCCGAGGGATGCGACGCGAGATATCAAGCTGCAATAGCGCTTATCCGTGTCGCGGCCAGAGTATTGGCTTAGAGTGCTGGGGTCCGCTCTCAGGAGCTTGGCCTTCAGCATTTCGATACCGAGATAGCACGCGTCTTCAAGTTCGTCATCAGGATCGAGGCGGGAAAAGGCAGTGGCAAGAACTTTGCCCCACGGTGTAAGCTGGTGGTCCGCTCCGATGAAACCTCGGATTTGCAGTGTTCTCCAGAACGTGTTTAGAATAACTTCATTTGTCGACTTCAACAGGTTATCCGCGCTCTTCGGGGTAGTTGTTTGGACGGCAAAGCTCTTGTCGTCAAGAGAACTGATCGTGAATCCGAGGAGAGACTTGTTCGGATAATTAGAAAGGAGTGGGCCGAATACTGTTTCCTTTGTATTCCACGTGCTTGTAGCTTCGTATAGGGTTGGGTTGATGTCTTTGAATGACAGTTGTTTCGTGTTGGCTTTGTCGTACCAGTAGATGACAGTGATTTTTCTGTTGTTCCACCAATGCTGGAGTGGCTGGGCAAGCAGGGAAAGATATTGAGCACGTAGAGGCTGCAGGCTCTCTAGGAAAACCTTGTATGTATCGTTTTCTCCAGAGTCCAGAGGTGGAAGCTCGTGGAGTTCGCCGGTAACGAGCATGTCCAGAACGGCGGAGCCAATGACACCTCTCGACAGATAGAAGTAGACTTCCTCTGGTAGGCGATTTCCCATGAACTCGTGCATATCGCCTGGAGCTTCCTCGAGATTCATGGGTTCTATTCTACCGTCGTCTGTAAGGATTGGCTGGTGTTTGATGGCTAGTCTAGCTCGCCTGTATTTATCGAGGTATCCAGAGTCTCTTATAGTTGGTGACTCGCTATACTGGGCGACGATACCGGTAGCGCTGCGACACGTCTTTAGGAAATCCAAACAGGTCTTGAACAAATTGCTATTCTGTTTCTCAAGAATGGGTAGGGTGTTGCAAAAGTCGAATCCAGATAGGATGCAAGCATCGATAAACTGCTCGTGATTCAACCCACCGAGGTCCTGCATTATTGCCTTCTTGTTAAGACACGAAAATGAAGCTCGGGGGAAGTTGAAGCCGGTTATGACTTTCTCGACATCGTAGAAGAAGACTTCGGCTGGCCCAAATATAGCATCGATGAACTGTTTCGGGTGTCGTTCCATGTAGACTAGTTGCGCCCACGCGGAATAAGGGGCGACTTGAAATTCGACATTGTTCTCGACTAAGATCTTCCTCAGAAATCTGAAGGCCTCCTGGGGCTGTAGAACCCCAGACTCTCCAAAAGCCTCGACTGCTTGAGTCGCATGTCCGTTATCGTAGAGCGACCAGGCACCGATACGGTTCTTGGCTGCTAATTCCGACATCATGGATGGCTTTTCGGTCCTGAGGAACTGTATACCGCTAAAAACGAATAGAGGCTTGATGCCAGCCTGGTGCCATTGTGATAGATCATCTTCAATCTTGCTTTTGAGACTGAATGGGAACCCGCCGAGGGCTGGTACGAGGGGTTCTTTCGTGCCTGGGCCGTCAATTATTTTCTTGAGGTAGTTGCTGGCATCTATGCCAACGACAGTGTCTTTGAGAACGGAGATAGGGAGGGTTTGTAGGCGGTTTGTCGACCAGGCGTCGAAGTTGCGAACTGCAGGGGAAGGTCAGCTGGTTAGTCGTTGAGGTCATCCAGGATGAGGGATTGGTTCATTGGAGATAAGCTTACTGGACCCCCCTATCGATAGTGGGGTGACGGTTCTAGCTCCTGGAGCAGGCATGTTGAGTAGAGAGAGAGAGAGGGAGAGAGAAGAAGTTGGTGGTTTAGTTCGTAGTTGCGAGTTGGTTGAGTGAAGAATGAGGATGAGTTCTAACTAGTCCAGGTGTTGAGTAGCGTGGTTCCTCGTCGCGAGTATCTTGTTGATGTTCATAAACTCTCGCAGGTTGAAGCCTTGGATATCTTCCCAGTTTTCGTTTCCGCCAGCGTATCTTCCAATACCTTGGATCCTTTCTATGGTCTCGATTATAAAGATATTGTTTATTGTGGCTAAGGTGACCGCGATACCAGCGAAGGTACCTTGAATAATGGCACAAGCGAAGAAGACCGGATAGAAGAAGAGGGAGATGAAAACTGTAGCCCAACGCAAAAAAAAGTTAGCCCTCATCCAAAACGTAGAGGTTTTATTTATTTATTTATTTATTTATTTTAAGAAGAGAGATGTATATATCTGCAAAGGGAAGAAGGAGAAGAAAGGTCAAGACACGGTTACATACACAAACCGTAGCGGCCGGTTGGGGAGATGGCGGCGTGCAATGCACCAGCGAAGAAGAGGAAGATTGTGACTTGACAAACTCTTTCAACCCACCACGGAGCGCCCGGATTCGTTGAGATGGATGGAAATTCGTGGAGAGTGTATCGGGTAAAGAATAATGAAGCGACGAAGGAGAAGATGGGAATGGAAGCTGCCTGAAATTTTGTTAAACCGGTCATTGTCTGCGGCGGATCATGGTCGTCGTATTCTGGAGGGAAGTCATAACGTAGATGATTCAACTTGTCCCCGTTCTTAAGCCCAGTTTTCTCTACCATACCTGTGGGATGGAAATATTAATATATTATCAATTCAATGTATGAATGTTTATGTCTAATACTTAATTGATCAATGGTTGATCAGGGTTCTCTTATATAACTAAGTAACTGCTTGTTACTGAGAACGTTGCGATATTTCCACCTAACCAGCTCGTTTCCGCGCAAAACTACGCAACTAGATAGGACGATAGATGCTATAATTATAATGTATAGTCCGTCTCACACGCGAGCCCGGCAATGGCTTAATCGGTAAGCTGGTAAGCTTATGCGTGTTGCTGCTGGGGGACCTGCCGTAGCGGGTTACCAGTTTCGCAATATAGTTAATAACAAAGTACTTGAAGTAACTATTAATTATGATGCTCGATCCTCGCGAACATGTTGTAAATTTAAAAGACATTCCCAAGACATCACCCTTTCGAATCCATCTCGTCTGTCTATAGCTAAGTAGCTAATTCTTCTACGATCTCCAAATTATAATATAAGATATTTCAAAACGACAATGGCTACCGAAGAATCCACACCAGTAACGGCCCAGATCCCCGTGATCAATGTGTCGCAAATCGATACTGAAACTGCAGACCGGCTGGTCGATGCCGCGGCGACATTTGGGTTCATCTTTGTCGAGCTCGAAAGCACCAATATCGAATACAACAGCGTACAACACATGTTCGAGCTGGTGAGATATCAAATATCAAATACAGGACGACAAAGTTTTATGGGGAATTTTGACTAATGCTCTATCCCTTTCTTGTCTCGTAGTCTAAAAAGTTCTTTGCCTCTCCACCCTCGGAAAAAGCCAAGTGTGCGATAACAGAGAATGTAAGCTATAGTCCTCTCCACATCTATGTTCCAATGCAACTTCAAGGATCGAACGAATAGCTGATATGATATCCCACCTCATAGAATAAAGGATGGAGCTCAATGCTCTCCGAAACACTGGATCCCGAGCACCAAAAAGTAAATCGAAGTAATCCTCCTGATTATAATTATGAAATATAACTAATCCGTTAATGCGATATCACACAGAGAGGAGACTTCAAAGAGTAATCCACCATCCTTAGCTCTACAATTCTCAATGTTATAATACCGAGTTAATGTCTATATTACAGAGCCCTCAACTTTGGCGAATTCCAAGATTCCAAAGCGCAACAAGCAATGCCAACCGCTCTCGTCGACAACGAACAGGATTTAAGCGATTTCTTTGATTCTTGTCATAACCTCTGCGTCCGACTGCTTCAACTCTTTGCCATGGGGTTGAAAATCGATGAAGAAGCTGGCGGTAAAAACTGGTTCTCCTCTCGACACGATAAATCTGGTCCGTCAGGGAGTATACTTCGATTACTGCATGTGAGTAAATTTCCATCCTTTCTAAATCCCGTTACCTTCCCGAATATATTTCTATAGAAGGATGTTAACCTACTCCAAAATTAGTACCCCATCGTCCCCGCAGAAGCAAACTACGTCCCCGAGAAGGACATCAGAGCAGGCGCTCACTCCGACTACGGGAGCATAACGCTTCTATTCCAGCGACCCGGCCAAGAAGGTCTTGAGATTCTTTCAAAGGGTTGGCAACCGGTTCCCGTTCATCCGGAATCGGTGCACACTTCGCGACCACCGCCCATTCTCGTTAACATTGGAGATCTATTGTGTAAGTTCTATTTCTATCTCTAAAATATGTGAAATTAGAAAGGTTAATATAATTTTATAACCAGCGTACTGGACCGGTGGTTATCTTAAAAGCACGGTCCATCGGGTAACAATCCCTCCTACGGCTAAAGTCGGTGGAGAAGATAGATACTCGATGGCATTCTTCTGTCATCCAGTCGACTCAGCGCTTCTCGTCCCTGTTCCTAGCGAGTTCCTTCGAGAAAATGGAAAGAAACGGGGTGCGATGGAAGCAAACATGGAAGGGAAAGCCATCACCGCAGCGGAGCATTTGAAGGGAAGATTAGCAGCCACGTATGGTTGGAAGAAATAAATATTGAGATATTTAAAGATTTAATTAGGTCTCTACCTTCTTTGTAACTAGTATACGAAAAAGGGTTTTAATTCGTAATATAATCTACTTATTTCATTATACTTTTATCACCTTGCTTGCTAAATGAACTTTTGTCTACCACACAAGCCAAAACCATCTCTATCAGAGCAAATACTCAACAAAAAGACATAACCCAACATAACAATACTATAGTATCCTATTTTCAACCGCCGATATAAGTTTGTTCGTCTGCTCTGCTAATGACAGCGTAAGTACGGTATGCGGTAATATCCTAGCCAGGTGTGCCGTTACGCCCTATAATCGTCCATAGTTAGTCAACCAAAAACGATATCCAACGAGCTCGTCCATTTTTCTCCCCATAGTTTCTAAGAGACGCACCTTATAAAGAGCAAGCACGCCCTCCGTCTTTATCGTCTTCACAAAGCAATCCGCCAAACTCTTGTACAAATTCCCGTTCTGGTTGTACATCCTCGACATGACCGTATCTGGCGGATGCATCACAATACAAACCGCAAACCCGCTGCACGTGCTCGCCGCGATATGTTTCAACGGACCTTCTTCCAGCAATCCGTACTTTTCGATCTGCCGTTTCGCGAAAAAATACGTAGGAAGTTGTACACTACTCCCCGCACCTGTTCGAACGACAGCGCTAGTGACGCCGCGGTAAAGCCCGCGGACTCCTTCAGCAGAGTATATTGTCCTCCCGGCCTCAACGAAGTTCTTGTACGGATGCTGAGTACCGACTGGAAAGGCCGGGGAGTAGGATTGTAAGCGGGTTTTGAAGAGGAAGAATGGGGAGCCGGCGATTCCACCAATGATTCCGGATGTGGCACCGGCAAAGACGTTGACGTATGTTACTTGTTTTGTGGCGTCGCCGGCGATGAGAAGGGTTGTCGAGGAACGGATTGGTTCGTAGAAGCCGAGACGACAGCCTGTGATATTAGTTAGTGTTTTCGTTTCCCTATTCGTCGTGGGCCTCTGCGAGGTTGTATACCGTTTAGGAGAATCTGGTAGATATACTGCGAGTCGGTTTGTCAGAATCTGCATATCGTCCTCAATACCTCTTCAACAGATATGAAGAAACTTACAGCACAGCCCAAACCCTTCTGCGTACCCCTCAGCCCCTCTGTCCGATAGATGAGACCCAGCGCCTGGAAGATGCCCGTGTAGACCTTTTTAACCTGACTTCTGGAAGCGAGTTCTCCTTGTAATTGTAACCTTCACAAACTTAAGAAAAAATAACCAAAAAGACGATTTGGTAAATTATCGACCTGTCAGCCGGTATGTATGCAAAAGACCCTCAGATATAGCTTTGTCCTTTTGTTTTTTCTTTCTTTATTCGGCCCCCCCTGCTAAGGGCAAAGGTATCCATGTTGGACCTGTTGGATATTGGGCGGCCGTACCTAGTTTTGACGACCTCGAACGGGTTTGTGACCGTGACGGCGCCGCATGCAGCTAGGCCGCCAGCGAGGAAGCTGCCAATTGTCGTCTGCGGCATTGTGTGGTGTGCTTTGAGAGCACTAGTACTTCTGGATTGCTAGCTGATTTTTGAGGAAGATGATGAAGAAGTTTGTAGGTTCGTGACTCTGCGACTCTGCGAAGGGGTGTCGGCGCTTGATATAGTCTTTGTAGCGTTGTCTGACTCTCTAGAAGACGGTTAGAAGCTGTCGCAAATTTAGATCATGCTTCGTATGTATACAGGAATCGGTGTAGTTAGGTCGCTATAACCGTCCCATCGCTATATAAAACCTGATTCCTTGATCGATGTCGCCGTGATTGTCGGGCACGAAGAGTAAGATATGAGATGCTCCGTATGTTCGTTGAAGAAGTGGGTTCGGGAAGAAGGCCAGTCTAGACTCCGAACCGGCGAATTGGAAACGGGTAAATGCGGATACTGGCAATCCCTGCCCCATCATAAGCTTATTCTGCGCCCACGAGGATACAGCTGACAATAATGTTTATATCGATTGGAGGTTGTATGTTTTAAACTACGCCGTATAGCTTCTGTACAATAGTAGTGCATAATACTGCTACTGTAGCAATATATCGCTATCATTTTTATATTTATATTCTCTATTTGTCCTCCTCCTATAACTCAATCGCATCTTAGGTGATTGTAATATTTGTTCGGCGCCTTTACTTTACATTTCTTGGCGCTGTCATCACTTTTCTGCGCGAACTCACATCGCGCCAGTTCGAACCGAATCTTTCTTCTTCTCTTCTTCCTCCGCGCGTGACAGTCAACGATGCGATGTATTCCACCAGCCAGCCCACCGCCAAACGTCTCGCCGACGTGATTCAGTCCTACCGTCCGGCAAAGTCGCTCAAAAACTCTTCCCAGGGCTCGGTCATCACATCGCTCGACTTCGACGACACGGGCGAATGGCTGCTGGCAGCCTGCGACGATGAGTCCATCCAGCTCTACGACTGCAAGCTAGGCAAACATTCCAAGGAGCTGTTCAGCAAGAAATATGGCGTCCATCTCGCCAGGTTTACACATACGCACACCAATTGCGTATACGCGAGCACAAAACAGGATGGTGAGGCTTCCTAGACTCCATTCTCGAAATACAGTTGCAGTGAGATTAACTCGCATTCGAATTTTTAGACACGATCCGCTACCTCTCTCTTCACGATAACTCCTACATCCGCTACTTCAAGGGCCACAAACAGCCTGTAAACTGCCTCGAAGTCTCCCCTCTTAACGACCTCTTCCTCTCCTCCTCCCTGGACAACACCATCCGCTTCTGGGACCTCCGTTCTTCCAACTGCGCTGGCCTGCTCAATATCGACGCCCCAGTCCAGATCTCTCACGACCCCACAGGCGTCTCCTTCGCCGTCGCTTCACACCACCATTCCCACGTCTTCCTCTACGATATCCGTATGTTTGACAAGGAGCCCTTTGCCATGTTCCCCATCCTCGACGACGACTACCTGAAGCAATTCAGCTACCCGCCAATGATGCCCGAATGGACCAAAATCGAGTTCAGCAACGACGGCAGACTGCTAATGATCGGAACGAACGCAAAAGTACACTACATAATCGATAGTTTTAAAGGTGAGATTAAATGCAGGTTACAACGGAAAGGACATACGCCCGTGGGGAGAGACGGTAAATGGGATATGTTGAAGGCGAGCGGTGATTTGTGCTTTTCGCCAGATGCTGCGTTTGTAGTTGGAGGCCAGGGAGAAAAATCGGTCGCGATGTGGGATATGAGCATGAAGCGCGCGGATAAAGATAAGAACCTAGTGCCGTTTTTGGAACTGGATAGTCCTAAGGGGGCTGCATCGGTCGTTGCGTTCAATCCGAGGAACCACATCTTTGCTACGGCACATCGAGAAGTGGTGAGTATCTATCTTTGGTCTCATTTCTATATACATATTACTCAGCTGCTAATTCAAACTTGTAGTCTTTCTGGCTTCCTGACCAGCACGTTTCTCTACCATCCCCTTCAAGAGACTAAGATTATGTGGGAACAGAATAAGGTGCTGAGATGGGTCCACAGCGCTTTTTGGGACCGTTTATTGGAACTTTTGCTTATTTTTACTATGGCTGGATTTGGCTTGGACATTTATAGGTGTTTCGTGATTAGCAAATAGACTATCTAGCAATATGACTACTTCTCTTTTCCCAGCTGGGCAGTGAGATTGCATCACAATTTACTGCCTCCGTCCTTCATTGAATCACTCGGAGAACAATATGCACATCAAAAACGTCTATATTTTTTTAGCCCCTAGCAAAAAGTCTATAGTATATATATTAAAAAAATTGCAAAACACCCCTTCCCAGAAACACCTCGCTATGTGCTGAATGACCAAAAGAAATGATGTGATAGTGTACATATAATTATTTGGTTATGAAACCACGAGCCTTTACGCAAACGCTCACTCTTCAAACTCACCATTAACAAGAATACACCGATACAACGGTACGAGCCGCCGGAAGTCCTTCCGTTATATGAAATGATAAATTAAAAGGCCGTACGATGGTTCGGCAGCAATGTGTCATATAGCCGGCAGTGATTTCTTCTCTCGGCTTTATACGATATCGTTTCGTGAGGCTCAATGTTACGAATACCTCAGAGAGAATTTTCAGTGGATACTCAGTTGTAATCCCGAAGCATGCCAGCCAGATGGGTGTTCGTTATTCTCCCTCTCCTTGGCTTCTTCGTCTTCTTACTGTTATCTTTCTGCATCGCTTTCTTAATAGTAGCCGGATCGACGCTTGTCGGTTTCAAGCCAGCTCTCTCGAGCTCGCCCGGCAGCTCTGCAGGTGTTGGAATAGAAATTTTCTCCCAGATATTTTTAAACTCTTTAGGTTCGGCAAATATGCCGATGTTAGCGCGAAAGTTCTAATGTGGGAGAGAGAAAAAAAGATGTGTAGAGGCAAATTTACCATCATCAATCCGCACGTTCAAGCTCTTATCATTAATCCACACCATCCTCGCCTGCCCGTCCTTTTTCGTCCTCGTCACCAAGATATCCTGACTAGCTTCCAACTCATCGATCGTCTGTAACGCGCCTGACCACCCGTCCTTCAACTCCTTAACGCTCAACCCTTGCGCCGTTGTCGACGATTGCAAATGCGTGAGCAACTGCTGCGCGCTGCGGATATTGTGTAGCGGCTTGAACGCGTAAGAATCCGAGATCTGTTCGTACACCAGTTTTTCGTGCGACTTGAGCACGTGGATCATGGTCGTGTCCAGCGGCTTTTGTATGAAATCCTCGAGTTGGAGACGCGTGAGCGGCTTTTCGACTTCTTTGAGGTGTTCGACGAGGTGCAGGACTTGGGTCATGATGTATTGACCCATGCCTGTATCGGCGGGTTGCGAGTAGACGACATTATTCTTGACAGGTTTCTTCTTTTTGGCGGCAGCGGAGCTGGCGGCGTTCGATGAAGATCCTGCGCCGCCGCCGCCGCCGGGGGTTGAAGCTGGTGACGGTTGCGAGGTTGGGACGGGTGATGGGACGTGTCGACGGGCTTGGACGAAGTTGCCTTGGCCGACGACGCCAGACTTGAAGCTTTTGAGCTGAGAGTTGAGGGACATTGTGGTTGGTGCCTAGCTAGACTTGGAAATCGTGACGTTCCCAGGCGAGTGGATATGATGCTAAGAACAAGGTTGATGGAGGATAGCCGTCGCACTTAAAACACGATGAACTAGAAGCGAGGAAGGCATCGATCACAACTCACAAATTGCAACACGGGTTTACCATTCTTGGTGCACAACGCTCAAACAAAATAAATAAAGACGCCGAAGTAATAATAGACCTCTTCAACTCGTAGAACAAATCAAGCATCTTTCTCTGTAGCCTTTCAAACTAAATTCAGTAGTCACACTAAGAGCTTTGAGAACAGGAACAAGAGCAAAAGAGAGTTTCAGTTTGAAATTCAAGGAGAAGCAAAATATCAAAATATTGCAATTAATATCGTCTGCTTCAACATAATTAAATTGACCGCTCTTACTATTCTTAATACAACATAGTCACCCGACTACCTAACAATAAGACCAATACACCCTCAATCGCTAGCTGTGTTGCATAACTTGAACATTGACCTTAGCCTCATTCCACAGAAATGGAATATCCAAATTTGTCCCAAAGTTAGCTCTTGTTCTATAGAGCCCATACCCTCCAATTATCGGGCTTAGTCTCTCCCGGATATTCTTGAAACAAGGTTTCAAACGTGTTCCGTTTAAAGTCCAAAATATCTCTTGACTCTCTTGTTCATATCCACAGCCAACCGTATCGCCACTTCCGTAGTTAACGGGACCACTATCCGGTGTTATTTCCTCCTTAACAATATTACATGTGATATTGGAAACGGTAAATGTCCCAGTATCGCTATAGAAGCCATAGAAAGCTCTGCTACAATCAGCGAAGCCAGGTGTCGCTATCAAAAGGGGTTCTTCCGATGTGAAGCCAACTCTTAGTGGATACCTAAAAGCCAACCAAATGTAGCTAATTAGTAAAATGTCTTCAAGATTAACTTTTTCTTCACTAGTAAGAGAGCGAGTGTTATAACATACGTTCGATCGGTTGGAGCATCTAAGATTGTAATCTCAAAGTAAAACAGTGACATATACGGGGGAACAGGGGATTTAGAAGTTATAGAATAGTTTTTGATTTCTATGGTCATACCACAGAATCAGCCCTTGGTTTGCAAATAAGATTTGGTAGACGCAGCAAAGAAAATAATCTCCCAACCTTCAATGGTAGAAATCAGTATCGTTGCTGAAAGTCCGTCATCGGATATTTCGATGGCTTCATGAATCTCCGTAGGATTCCACCTGCTAGGTAGTTTGAATCTGGCAGCCCAATTTAGCATATGGTTTGAAAGGTTTATTTTAGCGTAATGGTCTGGAGCTAATCTTTGCAGATTATCCTGTTGACCATGCGTGTATGCCCAGTCGAATGCATCCCAGTCGTCGTCGTCAAACTGAAGGGGATCGACACCACAGCTCAAAACCTCTTCCACAGTTGCTAAATCGCGACTAGCCAAAGCTGTTCGAAGCAACCAGGTACTGTAAGGGTATGTTTCAACAAAGTATTGATAAACGTCTTTTCCAGATCCAAATTTCAATATATCCATTACACCGGGGCATCCAAAAACTCGAAGTATATCGAACTTTGATAGGAAGTCCTTGCTAGGTACACCTTTCTCTCTACCGCTGTGCAGTCGAAAACAATATTCAACCAAGTAAGCTCCTACCCTGATATTTGAAAGTCCGTAATTCAATGCAATTTGAAGAGCCGTTAGTCCTATACACTACCTAGATTCTAGATACTCTATAATGTTAACGCGATCTGTATTTAGATGCTCTAGAATGAATTTTGCCATTCTTAGACCGCGCTCAGAGTCCACCTCTGAGATGTTAACTGCGTATTGTAACAAAGTTTGTTCATCGGCCATCTTTTGAGTGAGGTAAGAAAAGTCATGCTGATCTTTCGCATGCATCTCCACTAACACCTTGCTGCGGTATAGTTATCTGCCACCATCGCATATCCGAGAGCTGTGATGCCATGTTTTGATCTTAGATTGATATCGGCTCCCGCGTTTGTTAGCTTTTTAATAATCTCGATCGAGGCCTGCTTTATATCCATATTTAGATCCATATCGTTGATTTGGCAGCCCGCAGCTTGCATGAGAGCAGTGACGCCATCCACATCATCGTCATTAACATCAGCATTCCATTCGATAAGTAGATCAACGGCTGCTGTTATACGTAACGCTGCGACTACAGCGAGAGGGCCACGGCTTTCGAGGTCCTGGGCGTTCGGGTCTGCGCCTTTTTGAAGGATTTTTCTGGCAAACTCTACCTTGAGCTCATCGTCCGTAGATTCGATGGGCCAAATACTATGCAATGCCGTTTTTCCTTGTTCATTTGTGAGAGCTAGATCCGGCTGCTGTGTCTCTAGAAATAGTTCGAACAAGTCGGCATCTCCAACTAAAAAAACATAAAAGAATAGAGGCGGTTTCCAACCACAAGGTTGCCTATTGATATCAGCCCTCAAATCAAATCTGAGGAGTAATTTCAACGATTTAGTAATCTTCTGTCGTCTCCCGGTGTCTTTTTCTCCGTGCAGTGTAACAAGGCATTTCCTAAAAGGCGTAAAACCCTCCAGATCGTTTCGTAGAATATCCACTTCCATTGTACCAAGAGCTTTTTCTACAAACTCTGGAAGATAATACACTCCTTCTAGATGAAGTAGAGTTCTTCCTAACGGTGGGGGACCCTCAACCTCATAGTTAAGTTTTCGCTCTTCCAAAAGAAACTCAAGGTATACTTCCAATCCAAATTTCCCAGCAACATAACCAGGGTATATCTTGTATTCAGTAACAAGATTTTTCCATTCCTCTCGAAATCGGAGGTTGCACCAACGTTGGAAAATTTCCGAGTTACTGAACTTGCGCAGGAGGTGCCTGATTTGGTTCCACCTGTCCCCTTGCCTTTCATCATGAGGCCAGAGCTCTCCTACTTTCTACATATGGAAAATTAAATGGTTTACCTCGCTACGCAATCTATAGTTTTGCTGGGGGGTGTCCGCTTGATCCCCTGCGGTTGAAGGACTAGGTTGAGCTGTGTCGACACTCGCGGGATTCTCCGTTATTTCATTTGTAGGATTTGTAGTGGTGCTAGCAGCTACTATCTCAGATTTCGACTCGTTTTGACCCAAAGAGGCTTCAATTAGAGAGCCACCACCAAGTTCGCCTTCATGTAAAGTTTCATTCTGGTGCCGGTGGGTAGATAGGACCCTAACTGAGTTAATATCTTGAGAATTGAGCGGTAGATACCTCTCTTAGAATTTCTTGCTAGTTAAAACCCTCACTATATTTTATTCAGTTGTTCAATAATTAGTTCTAAGATATTTTTCAACTCATAGCAACAACTTACAGATATATATGAGGGTATCCAATTGTAAATCCTTCTCGCTCTGGAAACTCGAAGCAATAGAATTACCTTTAAGAAGCAGTTCTGTAATAACAAACTATGTTAGCTGTGCGATTCCTTCAACTGAAAATTTCAGGTTTGGTAATATAATCATAGTTGGCTTGAAACAGAGCACGAACAATTGAAAACGCAAAGTACTAGCTATTTTGACACTAATTTCGCCGTCATCTCCTACCTGGAAGATATCTGAAACTCGAATTTGGCGATAGTATCGTTCTTCAACCTTTTTAGATTCCTTTCCCGCCCAGTCTTGCACCGATTTGTGAACAAGACCAATAATCCGTTTTCCATTAGAAAACGAAAGGAACTCCCGCCCTGCTGTTTCGAGATGATGGGTTGTATAAATAACCTCAGGTTTCCGCATGGCTTTTTCCATTTGAGGATCCAAGATCTCATCAATAATGTCTTGCCGCTTTGGGTTTGTTTGGTTATCGCCTGCGCCACTCTCTTCATCTTCGCTATTTCCTTCACGATCGTCTTCTGAGCTACGATCGTGTTCTTCCTGGTCATCCTCAAACTCCCTTTCATTATATTTCACATACTCCTGCTTGAAATTTTCAACGACCTCGAGTGTGCTAATCCTCCCCGGCGCCCATACTATCTTCTTTAGGGCAAGCATTACTAGGTCTTTTTGTGCTGTAGTCAAGGATTCTAAATGCTTGGTGTAAAGGCTATCCATCTGGTCTGGTAGCTGTTGTACTCTTTGCTTTATCGATAAAGGTGATGGCTGTCGAAGGCTCGCGATGACCATGGTACTATAAGTAAACATCCCCTCCGCTTTTTTTGTATGTTCTCACCATTTTCTCGATGTCCTTAGCTTGTTTCTCTACCAGTTTTTTTGCATCTCTTGATCCCAGCTCGCTCCGGGACATGTCTTGAGATCCAAGACTGAAAAGATCTGTTAGAGCACCCCATAAATAGGCCTTCATGTCATGTTCATTCGCAAGTCTATCTACCATTAACATCGTAGTGTCGCCGAAGGTCATGCAGTGGAGAGGGGACGGCGCGGAATCTCCACGCACGACGCCTTGCTCTATAGTGCCCTCCTGATCGCCGATAAAATGATTTTTCATACTGAGGTTCTTCCGACCCGATATTAATATCTTGAAAGATGCCGTTTCCGATCTTCCAAGACGTATCATTTCTGTGATAAGTCCTGAGTTCTGGTAATCCGTGCACTCATCAATACCGTCAATAACTATGTAAACTGTTTTCCCCATCAAGGCCCCAATTTTTTCAATATTAAGCAAATCCGGATGATTCGAGCTGGGCTGGTCTGCGTTGATTCCCTGACCTGTAATCTCTATATCTGCCTTTTTCGCTTCAATTTTTTGCAATTCTCTGGCTCTCAAATCAAGAATTTGGATGAAAGCTTTCCTCTCTTCAAGTGACCGGATATATTTTTCATGGAACATTTGAGACAGCAAGCATGCCACCGCATTTTTAGCCAACTGTGTTTCATCGTCCCCGCGTTTGAAGAAAAAGAAGAGGACGGGACATTTTGAAGATGTGCTCGCAGAATTGAGTTCTAGGAGTCTTTCGATAGCCACAGCCATAGTTAATGATTTGCCAAAACCAGGTTGGCCTTGTATACACAAAAACTTCTCGGGGCCGTTTTCCCAAGAACTGTAGCCGTCATAGTCAAAGAGCCAGCGAGATAAGTGCTGGGCACTTCGTTTCTGTTTTAGTGGGCCTAGAATCGCTTTGAGCTCTCGAATGTGGACATCCGTCGGCCCCAGTTCCTCATAAAGTTTTTGGAATTCTTCTTTGGTTTCTTGCTCAAGGTTTCGAAACCTGGTTTCATCTTGGAATGCAGTAACCTCGCGCGTGAGTTCCTTCACGTCTTCTTTGACTTCTTTTCTATGGGCTTTGATCTCATTTGTGCTTTGCTGTAGAACAAAGAGTTTGTCCTGAATATCTATCAGTAATTCAATGTTAGTTAACAATCGAGTAAGAATGCTACCGTGTTTCGTGAGTTTAGGACGAAACCAGTACTATCTGGTCTCAAATCCAAACGACCCGAGATCTCGACACACTCTTCGTGTTTCCAGAGCTCCAAGCGCCAGTATCCCACTTCCAAATTGTATGCTACACTTACCATGCAACTCTGGTAGCAAAAGCTTCTTTAAAGACATCTCATTGTCTGAATTTAGTCTTTCCGCCAGTTTGGCATTATTTTCTTTCATTTCTGGTAGCCTACGGCTTAATATTACTCGTTTAACAAGAATAAGTAGGTTTCTCAAAGCTTACCGTGCAACCAGCCAAGAATATTATCTTCGAATTCAATTTTTGCCATATTTCTAAGCTCCTTGTATTGGGTTATTATCGTCTCATATTTCTCGCCAGCTGTTGATTTTATGCTGAAAATGTCTCCGAATCGTTCTATTCATTGATTTATTAAGAGTTAGTATGGGTAGACGAGGTGGTTCTAACAAAATGGTTGAATCGATAGGTATCTCTAGATTTAGAGCTCCAGACTTAGAGCAAGTGCCTCTTAAGCTCTTTCTCTAGGAAGATGTATCATAAAAATGCATTAGGCGAGGGGCAGGTATTACATACTCAATTTACTATTCTCTCGAAGTTTTTTACTTGCATGCCAGAAGAACTCGAGCACCACCGTGATCAACTCCCTAATAGCTTCCATCACCCTCTCAGAAACTTCATTCAGTTCAACCTTGGATTTTCCCTTATTAAAAGAATTTCGGTTCTCGTATAGGCGACAATTCAGGATTATTGTTACGATATTTGTTGAAGCTTCTGAGATTTTGCCGCAATTCTCCATATCGTTTGTTCCGATCTAGCAACCACAGTATATATATAAGTATGCTTGCAGAGAAAATACTTTTGTAGATATGATCTCAAAGATGCTGCTCTTTGCGGATGCTTATAACAAATACCCTCTCTTCTCTTAAAAAGCACGGCATTCTAAATAGCAAAGAAAACATAGAAAAGATTCAATATCACCTTACCCCTACGAAAAGACTAATAATCCCCCAAGCAATGCTAATAGTTTCCGGTGCACACGTCAAAACCGCATCTCCGACATCTTTTAGCACGCTCAGCACGCCCAACAGTTTTCCAATGGAACCCTCGTATCGACGATCCGCCCTCGTTTAAGTTTTTCAGCCTCTGATATCGCTTTATTAACATTAACATTTGTTTCTAAGGAAATCGTTCACGTTCTCCGGACTGGGGGGATGTTTTATCTTTTCGATCCTGCCCCGGAAACGGATTTTAGCCTCGAGCCAACATTGAGAATCTTGGTCGTGTGTGATGAGGCTTCTGCGTCGATTGTCGCTGGCGGCGGAGAGTGGCGATTTCACGGGTGGGTTGCGGGTGTTGTAATTTGCGGGTTTCGTTCCAGTATCAACCTTTGGTCCTCCCGAGCGCAACATCTTGGTCCTCTCTCGAAGCCTTGAAGGAGCGAAACTAGGAAATATCGAAGTATTATAGAAAGCAATCTATAAAAGCAAGAATAGCTTAAAAGAGTACCAAATGAGCATCATTGATTTGAAGACCTAAAAAACTACCCCGCTTCAAACTTCGCTGCAATTGGCGTATCGATGCGAAGCTGGACCCTCGCAAACATTCTGGCGAGCACTAGTATAGTTATGATAATACATCGGATATACTAATGTTAATATATCGACTCTTTGCAAATACATATATTCAAGAGTTTTGCTTGCCTGCGACTAAAACGTGAAAATTCATAATCTTTGATAGTGTCTAACTATTTATACAAAACTACTTTTATTGAACAGCTTGTTATTCTCTAAATACGATCAGCAGTTACTATTCGTTCCTGATAGCGGCCGTCCCGAAATTCGCAATATGGTTTATTCTATCATGATCCTTCGTAATCGAACATCTAAAGTACGCATCACACGATCTCTTACACTATTCACCCGCATCAAATCTCCAACTTTAATTCTCCTTCTACGCCTTAACTCACCCATCACCCCGAACAGAAAGCAAATATATCTCCTCTCGAATTCGCTCTATTTTTAAACCCACTTCACTTTCATGCAGGGTCGCTGCAGCCAGCCAGCCAGCCAGCCATCCCACACACCCCCAAAGAAAAGAAAAAAGCCCGCTCCGCGCCAGCAGCCGCCCAACAAGGGTCGCCCCTTTTTTCCAATCTCTCCAGTGCAAAAGAAAAAAAAGCCAACCTCAAAAATCCTTTATCGGGAAATATCTAGGGCTGAACTTAACTGCTTTTCGATAATGATCCTAAATCTATAATAATAGTGATATACGTAGTTCTGATGAAATATTTACTAGGTTGATCCGAAAACTAACCGATCTAAATCATCGCGATTGTGTTATCAAGAAGAAAACTTTCAAGTAAGATTGTATATTGATGCTTAAGCCCTAATCAATTTATGCCGCCTGCTTTTCTCCCTCTCCACATCTCAATCGTTGGTATATATCGATATCGATCCTCAAAAAAAAGAAATCAAAAGCTCGCCAAAAGAGTCATAAAGCAAAAGATCTGAACAGAAAAATTAAGCTCACCAGGAATACAAAGAGAATAAAAAAAAAAGCTCGGGTGTATATTACATGAGAGTTTGATAAGATTTTAGATTTTTCATATCACAGGAACCAAGAGAGAAAAGAGGGGAGGAGGTGGATGAGGAGGTAAACAAATTGGTATAATATATTACTTGGTTGTTGAAAGAAAAAGTGAGCCGCAAAGACTTCAAGCTAAGATAAAGAAATACAAAAAAGAAAACGATTGTAGATGAAGAAAGTGCTCCAACTACACAAATACAAAAAGAGTAATTTCTTGTCCCGGTACTCCAAAGATGATGCCCTTTTGGTTTGGTTAAGGTTTTTTTTTTGTGCTCAAACAAAAAAAGTTAAGAAAAAAGGGGGGGATTTTGATGGATGAGGAAGATATATATGCCCGTAGTTAAGATGGAAAACAATAATATGACATGAAAATATTTTGTTGGAGAAAAAAAAAGGTCTTCGAACAAAGGCTGGGCCTTGCTGCTGGAATCGGCTCACAAGGATCCAATAGACAACCATACATGAAACTATTCAAAACAAACTCGCTAAACGAGAGGCAAGAGAGAGAGGGGGAAAGGAAACCGATGCTAGTGTTTTAAGCAAAGCGAAGGAAGGTAGAAGAGAGAGTGGAGAAGGTGGTGGTGTTTGTGAGAGAGTTTTCATTAGTTATGGTTGCCGTTCGAAAGACTTTCCGAGGATGAGAGGGATGGACGACGTATGCCGCGGCCGCTGACCGGTAATAGATGCCATGAATGTTTTGTTCGCCAGGAAGTACAAACACCGAAAAGACCCAGGTATTATCGAAGAAAAAAAAAAAAGATATGCGCTTCAAATAAGGACAGAGTTCGTAATCGTCGTATCATATAGTTAAAACCCACTTCGGCTGCGAAATGGGGAAATAAACCAGAAATGCGTTTTCGCTACTGCTGAGCAGCTACGACACACCAATGGCGGTGGTACACCCAAGCGTTCTTCTGGCAGTCCTTGCTGCAGTACTTTGTTCTTCGACAGCGTCTGCATTTGGCGAACTGACGGGTATATTCCTCCCATTTGCCGCATTGGAAGTAGGCGCATTGCCTAATACCTCCTCTCGAATCATCCTTCCTGCAGAGGTTTCGCATAACAACACCTGCCCAGTATTGCATATCCTGAGGATGGTGTCGCACTGTGAATTTTTCTACAAGAGGGAAGATGTTAAAATCGTCCGGAACCAAGTATTCCTCGATTGGCGGCTCTGGCGCTTTAGCGGGTGTCTTTCCGTCAGCTTCATCGAGTAGGTGGATTTCCGAGTTAATCGACAGATTGGGGACAAGGTGCGATTTTTGAAAGTAAGTTCGGAGATATGTGTACTTGGAAACGTAGGCGAGAAGCTGTAGGGACATGAGAACGTCATCCTCACGGGGCATGGAAGGTAAGACGATTTGCTGCGAAGACGGGTTAGGGACAAATCCTGATAGTTGGGTTGGTGGTTGTATGGTCATCGGGTTCGGGCTGGTCCGGTTGATCAGCTGGGAAAATCCTGGGGTCTCGTTGGCATTGTTGGAGGGATCCATAATGCTGCCGTCGATAGGCGATCGATGAGTAATATTAAATGTCTCAGCCTCCTGCCCGTCAGCACCTGCTTGAGGTTCCATCGTCATTGGGGTATCATCAGATTCGACGAGCGGGTCTGTTGAGCGGATAGAAATAACACCGGACTGTATATCTACAATCGGCTCGTTTCCGCTATCAATGCCTCCCGATGTATTGGAAGAAACCTCGTCTGTATTTCCCTCAATTTCATCAGACTCGTCAGACATCGATCGTGAGTGTCTGATCGATGGTCTGTTGTTAGATCTCGGCAGGCGTGTGGTTCCTACGGAAAGAGATGTGAGAGGATTAGGGGTGGTGGGAGATTCTGGTTGCGATGCGGTTCCTTGGACACCGAACAGCATCGAAGGGAGTCTGTCGGCATCTCTGACCGGCCTGAAACCAAAAGTTTCTGACATGTCAGCGACTTGCGACGCACTGGAGCCTCCAACGAAACCCTGGTTCGCTGTCGGAGCGATAGATGTGATCTGAGGGAAGTTTGCGTGATATCTGAGTTCCGAAACACTCCGGTGGTGGTGTGGACGAAGAGGTCGGTCGGCGGTGATAGTCGGGGCGGTCAGCGGGACGGATGAGTCGGAGTTCAAGGTAGCATGGTCGTGAGGGAGGGCGTTCGGGAAGGGCACGGGGATCTCGATGGAGGGCGGCGGTGGTTGTCGGCGAGCTGCACGCTCGGTCGAACCTGTGGCAGGGCGGTCGGTAGTTCTCTCGAAATACGACGAGGACGAAGCCCGGGCCTCTCGGGGCCTCAGGGACGGCGCCGTATTGTGATTGTGACCGTGACCACCGGCGCCGAGACTCCTCTTAACATTTGTCTCGTTCCTGATGCGATAACGTTCCATAACCTGAATATAGTTGTCCAAGATGGTGGCGATGACTGGCACCATATCTGCCTCGACCACACGCTTTCTAACATCCTCCGAACCTCGAACGCCGATATTTACAACACATTGGAACGCGAGATTCCATTTCCACATGTTCATCAGGTCCTTGCTGCGACCCTCCTTGAGGATGCAGACCAGCCTTTCGACGCCGCCATCGACGGTAAGGATGTCACGGATACGGGCGGACGAGGTGGTGAGGTAGGCGAGGTGGTTTAGCGAGTTGATTAGGGGAAGGGTCGAGGTGCAGTCCAGAGCACGGCGATCGTAGAGGGCAGTGGTGATTCCGACGGAGGCTTTGTTGACATTTGGGATGCTGAAGTTGACTTCTCTCATGATTTGATGGTTTGAACGGATACGGGGAGACGGGGAGGATTGGGTTGTGGCGATGAGAGAAAGGGAGAGGAAGAGAGAGTGAAAAACTCTAAGGAATGAGGTGGATAAAGAAACTTCTCGGACGACCCAAACTGTTCGATTTCTCAGAAGGATGGTATTTCAGAATTATACATCCGAACAGATATTATTACTCGGTGGACTCTCTTTGATGTTAAACTGGGGAGGGTTTTTGTTTTTCAACGGACGATGGTCGTTCCTACGGGGGTGTGTAAAAGGAGGCTGTGTATTTGTTTTGTGGGTGGAGTGAAGGACTGAGATTGATTGATTGATTGATAGAGATTGATTGATGGACCTGGGAAGCTTCTGTTAGGGATGATACTCTCGTGATACTCTCAAGAAATAATAATAAATGATATATAAATGATATATATAAAAAATAATAACGAAATATGGAATATAAAATATATAAAAAAAAGGTGCGATAAAAGGATAATGATAGGCGAGGGCAGGAGGAGGAGGAGGTTGGGTAAATGATAGTGAGAAAGAGGAGGTGGTGGAAAGGGATGACGGTGATTAGCAAGACAGCAGCAGAAACTCAGAAATCAACAAGATGAGTAAGAGCTTCTTTTCTTCAAAGTCGGGTTGGTTCTGGAAGAAAGACGACCAACAGCAGAGTTTTCTTTTTCTCTTTTAGAGAGGAAGAGGAGAGAGAGGGGGGCCATGCGAGTTACAGCTGGGACGGTTATGTAAAGCGCTCCTAGTCATGAACAAAAATACCTTTTTTCTTTTCTTGCCTTTCCGCTTCCTCCGTCGTCGTCGCCTTTTCTACTTCGAACGGAAAAATAGCGATACTTTTTGGGAAGATGAGGGAAAGAGATGAAGGGGAAAGAAAGGAAAGAAAGAGCAATATCAAATAATAAGAAGTAAGAATAATCAACCAGCAATATAAAAGGGCGTGTATGCAAACTGCACAGAGTAGGTTTGTGTGAAATGAAGGACAACAACAGCAGTTATTGGGACCAATCGTGTCGGATCAGGAGGCGGACACAAATTAATATAAGCTGCAACAGTTTAAGGGAGTTCGAGTCCTCCAACTGCTGCTGCTGCAACGGGCAATTATATTTATTCTTTTTATTTAATCGCCTTGATCGGGGGTTGGTTTGGCCAAGCGTTGGCCCTCCGCCCGCCAATAAGCTCCAAGCAGCAAGTCAGGTTGGCTCAATGAAGGTGTCGGTCGGATATAGAAAACCGACGAGACTTGATCAATTCTTTCAATGGTCTTTTCTTATGTGCTTCTTAAACGTTGAAACCATAAGAAAGGTTTGAAAAAATAGAATATCTGAAGCGCAGATATAGCAATATCAATGCCTTAAAGATCCAACCTGTTGAGCATTTACAATAATTGGTCCTTTTTTAAGAATAAAAAAAAACTCTCAAAAAGAAATAATAACGATGGCGAAGAGAGACCGGACTCCCTGCACCAGCTGGTTCCAATGCGTGATTTTTCCCGCTAAACAGGTTTCATAAATGCACGGTTTTGTGTGCAGGTACGTACCTTCTCCTTGTTGTCTTAGCGGTATGACATGTGTGCCACCGCCGGCCGAGTTTTGATGCGAATAGTCAAGTTTGCGGTGGATATCCGTAACAATAATGCGATACTATCTATTGTGATATTAATGCCGCTCTTATACTGTCCCGTGCTGCTCGTATTGTAAAGCTGTGATTCGTATAATTGTTTTGTATGATAATATTTCGTATTAATGTATTCAAATCGGTGTATATCGAGAAAGACCAGCCTGCCGACCGAAGAAAGTGCAATCGGCAATCAATCGAATCGCTCACAGCCGTTAGCTATAGTGCTTTCCGTTTCGAGTGGCCCTTTTAAAAATATATAGGAAAAGTAGAAAAGGGTAAGTAATAAATAAATAAAGTGTGCAGCTGTCAAAGAAACCTTGGGTCAATTCATGCAACTCGAGTAAGTTAAAGCTGGTGGGAGCAAGCCAGCATAAATATGTAATAAATTCTATTCACAGGCAAGCCTGGCTTTAAGCTTTTTTAACGTTTAAAAGGAAAAATAATGAAAGTTAACCAGCCCACTCACACTTCCTTTCCCCGAATGAGGCTTGCCGCTTTCCGAGTTGAGAAGACAATCAATCCTATCCGGGCCAGAAAAGAGAGCCCAGAATTTCGTCAAGAATGACAGAATTGCTTGCTTGCTGCTTGCTGCTTGCTGCACTCCTTCATAACCGTCCGGTACAGTGCCCCTTCTCTGCGCTACTGCGTGCCAGTTTAGTTTGGCTCGGGGGGGGTTTTTTTTTTTTTTGTCAAGCCTGAAAATATTCCAGCATGTGTGGTGGTGCAAGCCCCGTCCGGATGGAGTTCGGTTCCCCCTTTGCTTTGGCGAAGGAAAGGGGTGCTCTGAGGCCCAAGCAAACGCAACGGGTTAGAGCGGCGAGATCTTGAACCAGCTACGGCTTCAAAAGTCAGCTGTACAGTGTGGCGGTGGTTCTGTGGAATTTCAGCTGGATGAGGATGGTACTAACCCCCCAAGGAATCGCAAAACAAAAGAGTGGGAACTCACTCCCAGCATCGGCAATTCCGCACCAGAGGTGAAAGCGGAAAATTCGGAAGTTCCTTGCTTTAGCCTTGAAACGTAAAAAAAAAATACCAAGAGTTACTCCGAATGGTAAAAAAAATAATTTCTATTTTAGCACTACTTTGTATTGTCCGCTTTGACATGACAGTGACGGGCAAATCCTTAGACCTCGGGGAAGTCTTTAGCTGGGATGGCGCATATGTTTGCCTGATACTACTACGGTGCTACGTTAGCCTGCCTGCCGTCGCCACTGTTGCCTTTGGAAGATCTACGATTTCGAATAGAAATGGCCACGAGCGATTTTTTAAAAAAAATAAAAAAAATAAAAAAAGAGGGATATGCAATGTGTCGTTGTATTCTACCAGTTTAAGGAAGACGAACATCCGTGATGTCCGCACGAAATACTTCATAATGTACAGCCGTAACTGGATTCATCCCTCAAGCACGCACGGCATTATTGGCATTATTGAACATCTCTCGATCTATGATATGTAGAGCCCCGGCCGGCTGGCGGTCCTCCAATCACCAATTGATATATGACCGTTTAAGCGAATTAGCTATGAGAACGTCGACGGTAAATGCCCACAAAAAGAAGGGAAATTTCTCGGAACTCACACCCTCAGGATCTGACAGGTTTGCCGCCCACCGAGCCCATTGATACCAAAAGAAATAACTTATCGTCAGTTCATCGGTTAAACACGAGGTATGCGGGTTTAGAATTCAGCTATCGGAATGGAATGTACTAAAAAAACGACATGCAACAAGCAAAGCAAGCACACACACACGGCCGACTGAACATGACACGAAACTGATCACACATCCATACACGGCCGGCTCGCCATGCTTGCTGCTAAAAAAGCTGAACTGCAAAGGAACCGTAGATATGGGTTGAGGCATGCGAACCATGCACAAACCGAGCCTGATTATTCCCCGAACAAGCGAAAGTGGAATGCGGAGAGGAACGCAAGAAACGTGGGGCTTGCTAAGAAGCCATCCCGATTCAAAAACGATACAATGCGATACAATTGCAATACGATACAAACGGTTTGCCCGGAGTCTATTCGAACCGAAACAAAGACAGACTTCCTTTTTGCACTTTCCTCGGCCGGGATATTTTGTGACGTTAAACCTATCAGATAGGGCAGATCTGTTGAAAATAACGGGGTTGGACCAAAGTTCGAAAGCTATGCTCCGCATCCCTGTTTCGCGTTGACATATCGGTATCCCGGTTAACTTTTGATGAAAAGTGGTCAAATACACGCGAGAAAGAAAAGATTAAATCCGAACCGGCTACGAAAAAGCCATGTACATGTTTAATACATGGTTATATACGCCTGTAAACTACATGCTATTCCTTGTACATGTACAAAATTCGCGACCGGGTGGGCACTAAAAAAATGTCAAGTAAAGGCGCATAAAGGCATAAAGTAGCCTGCAACTCCTCCTGCCCGCAAAAATAACCAATCGCCCTCCCCCAAACATCATAATTCCAGACCTTAACCTCTTCCCTAAAACACCGATATGTATTCAAATTCGAACAGAATATATTCGGAAATATGCGTTCATAGTCCTTTGCGCAAAAAGTGGCTCGGATCGAGAATGTGGTATTTGGACGCGAAAAGAGAAATATTAAGATCTCCTATCGTATAACACATTCCTCGCATAAAAAGCACAGTGTCTTTTTTTTATTTTCTTTATTTTATTTTTTACGTTATAGATCCAAATACCTAATTGACAAGCCACAAATATCTCAGGGAAAGTAGAGTTTACATTGCTGGTGCGTGGAGATATGCGCACTAACAAAGCAAATAATTCCTGGGAATGTGGAATTGAATCGATCGAGACCATATCTACAAACCACTTCTACAACGAACTATACCGAAACAACGAGAGAGAGGGGAGAAACAGGTGTGTCACGCATACCTATAATTGTACATCGACCATGCGGTAAGCCAAAAATAGGTCTATCCAAAGGTACAGTAATAAGACCGGGCATGTGGACAACATTCCAGTCGACATCTCTCCTAGCTAACCAATGTCGGTAGTTTAAAAAGGCAAAGCCACGAGTCTTTTCTTGGGAGGATCTTTACGGAAAGGAACGTAAAGGAGACTACTCAAACTGCTGCGCGTCAGCATAACGTGTGTGTACAGGTGCGGACCGCACCGACTTGATAGCGGGGAGTGGTAATTCGGTGACTTTTCTTTTCTCATCTAGTCTTTAAGGTGAGAGGTGTGTTGAGGCTAACCAACTGCGGTGCGAGACAGATATTCTAGAGCCGTTTCCTTATCTACTCCGATTTCTAGGGCGCTTTCCGGGTCTAGTTAATGTTCCTGGTTCAACGATAGTGAGGTTTAGCTGGTTCTGGAATATATATTGCAATTGACCTAAATGCGGCCAGGAACAACGCAATGGTAGGATTCCAGGCATGCGTCATGCATGATCATGGTGTATCTACGAGACCAGGTCGTATCCGATGTGTATATGTAGTAGGTTCCGTATGCATGTCGTAGACGTTGGGATGGGAGCTAGACGCCGATTCGGGATCTTCTTTGCATCATATGGGTTAGAAGTGGCCGTGTTGGACGAGCAATTAAGCTCTAGGGTAGCTCTGAGGTAACCAGTCTACGAAAGCAAAAAATGATGATGATGTTGTCGCCGCTAGATGGCTGTTTGGCAGGTGATTTCAAGAGCTATTCCGGCCGAATTTTGAGGCGGTTTCGTGTGAATTCCCTCATATGAGTCGAATGTTGAACGTCGAAGAGCTGAAGGCAAGCTGAACTCGGTCAATTGACCAAGTATGTGTTGGAATGAAGGTAGCTTTGGGAGCTGATGGTTAGAGCTTTAAGCTTTGCATACCAAAAGTTTAAGAAAACCCGCAAATGATCTTTTAGAAAATGAACGGGATCGATCGATTGACTAGCACGGCGACGAGCCTGGATTGTAGATTCTCGGTTAGGTAAGCTTAATCGTGGCGGAGGACAAGCATCGGAAAGCTTTCACACACGGTTGGTTAATATATGCGGCTGTATAGACGGAGAGTAGTTGTGGAATGTGGAGAAGGACGATTGATAGTCACCTGGACAGGTGCAGTAGAGGTATGGAGGAGGTATTGAAGCTGTAAACAAAAGCTGGTCCCGTTACGGGGCAACGTATTTGCATATGAATACTTACATAAGTACGTTCCTCAGTTCAGCCGCTCCGCAAGGCGTGTGCTAAGACGATGGGAGGTACGATATGCGGAGTAACATTGCAATATTGTCCGTACTGTGGGATAACAAAGACAAAATTCTTTTGAAAGGACATGTACGTGGGCAAGTAGGCGGTGATATATAATCAATACGGGTCCACGTCACCAGCAGATCTGCAGGAAGTTCCACTGATACAATATTGAACTGCCCCACAATTAGATCGGATCAGAAATCAGAGGATTCCCCATATTGGATCTATGGATTTGATATCACTAATTAAATGTGGGGCACAGCTAGCGGATTCGATCGGTAACTCGCAGCTCCGTTCACACAGCCCTGAAAACTTCAACGCCTTCTTATATCTGCACACCGTTTAAACGTTTTAAAGCACCTAGCAAATTTGATATAGCACGTGAACGAAAGAGTGAACGAACGCCGGATGCTGTCGGTTAGATAGGCTATTTTATACTAATATTCTGCGGCGCTTTTATCGTTATCAGGGGGGCTTTTGCTTTGATAGCCGTGAAGAGTCGTTTAATTGTCGTCATCATCAACAGATTGGTGTGTAACCATACTCTACTTTGTTGTCCCATTCAGACTTACGCGACGACGCACGCTAAAAGGGGTGCGGCCTGAACGGGCCAATGAGACGAAGATTTGACAGCAGCCCTCCGCCAAGGCTTCCCCTGCACGATGATTTCAAGGCACCGGAATACAGTTAGTTCAGTAGCGGTTTTCGAGTTGTATGAAGTAAATAGTGGGTCTATGGTGTATCTTGATAGTTCGAAACTGCCGTGCGATCTGGGCACTTAAAGATTTGATGTAATAGCAAACCCCTCCCCCTTTCATGGAGTTTCCTTGAATTCTATCCCTCACGGTCGAACAGTTAGAGGGCAGGATTACCAACAGCCTCAAATTCCCGCGCATCAAATACTTTGAGAATCAGTTTGGGGGTCTTTTTGGGGTAATATTTTAATATTCTTGGGTGCGTGGTAGGGGAGGCGCAGCATTATCTCACCGAAACAGCCCGAAATGCGAGTACCACATGCTCTCCATCTCGTAATCTAATTTCCGTCTCCAATGTTTTTCCTTCCGCCTTGAACCACCTCTAGCTCCAACTTTACTTTTACCACCGCTGCTGCAGTGCAGAGCAATGTTGAAACTTATTAGTATCGCTGAGCCGCTAGAATTCTTTTTGCGGAACCTTTTCCCTTTCAACTATCGATAGTCAGCTCTTCTCTTTCGTCTTTTCGTTTCCCTTCTTTTCCCTGGTTTGTTGCTGAAGTTAAACCTTGCTTGCTTTTTAAAGCTTTTTTGATTTATTTTATTTTGCTATTTTGCCTTTCTCAATTTATATTGAGAACATAACTGGGTGAGAGATGACGGATCCCCAGCGAAATTACTATGCTTCAGAATCTCCGGTAGCGGAATATATGGACGAGCAGCGGAATGAGAATGGGGCCCAGTACGGGAACGTTGGCGCTGGGAATGGCGGTCGTGGTGATGGCACAACAGAATGGCAGGGGACCGGTTCTTCATCAAACGACGACGTGAAGGAAGCCCACGGAACACGCGATGCACCCGCGCGAAGGAAAAACCACGACTACAAGAAACAGCACATGTCGACGATGGACAAAATCCGGGCGCCCTTTATGAATGCTATGAAGTTTGTCCTGCGTATGCAGGATCTTCCCCCTTCCAAAGAAGGCCGAAAGATCCCGTTTACGGTCTTCAAGAACCGCAAGGGTACGAAATTGGTGGACGAACGGCGCAACAAAAAGTACATCAACAATACCATCCGGTCTAGTCGGTACAGCATATGGAGTTTCCTGCCGAAACAACTGATATACCAATTCAGCAAGCTCGCCAATTTTTACTTTTTGATCATTGCGATCCTGCAGTTGATCCCGTCGCTTAGCACAACTGGTCGTTTGACAACAATCGTTCCGTTAATGATATTCGTTACGTTTTCTATGGCAAAGGAAGGATACGATGATTTCCGCAGATATAGACAAGATCGCAAAGAAAACAGGAGAGTCGCTAAGGTTCTCTCGCTCTCTGGGAATGGGTCAGATGCTAAGGAGGAGTGGGTGGAGGTTAGATGGGAGAAGGTTCGGGTGGGTGATATCGTCAAATTGACAAGAGATGAGATGATCCCGGCCGATATACTCCTTATCCAAGCTGAATCGGAGACTGGTGTCGCATACGTGGAAACAGCGGCGCTGGACGGCGAAACCAATCTGAAAGGGAAGCAAGCTCTGCCATATGTGTCGGAGCATTTCTTTGGGAGATTTGGAGAGGCGAAGGACGAATTGGCAACTGTTGAAGATCCGAACTCCGACCTTTATAATTTCGAAGGAAAGATCGAGATCAACGGCGAGCTGAAACCTTTGACTAATTCACATATTTTATACCGAGGGAGTGTTATCAGGAACACTCCCAGCGCAATGGGACTGGTTATCTTTACCGGTGAAGAAACGAAGATTCGCATGAAGTACGCTCAATGTTATATACCACCTCATCGGCGTCCACAATGCTAATTAAGCTATAGTGCCAACAAGAGACCCCGCACAAAATCACCCACCCTACAAACCTCGGTTAACTATATCATCATCTTCGTCATGTGTGTCGTGATATTTATATCCGGCATCGAGCTTCTTGGGTACAAACTGTGGCAACAGTCATTCGAGCGACATGCTTGGTATCTTGAAGGCCTTGCCGTCGGTACTTTCCCAATTTTGGCTTCATTTATCATCATGTTCAACACCCTCATCCCACTCTCCCTCTACGTCAGTTTGGAAATTATCAAAATCGGTCAGCATATCTTGTTCTTCGATCGCGATATGTACGACCCGAAAACCGATACTCCGATGGAGGCCCGTACCACAACTATCAATGAGGAGCTGGGACAGATAGGGTAAGTTGAACTCTCAAAAATACTCTAGTTGTAAATATGCTAATTCCTTCGTAGATTCATATTCTCTGACAAAACCGGGACACTCACCGACAATACTATGATTTTCCGCAAGATGACTGTTGCTGGGTATCCCTGGACGCATGTCACTTCCGCCGAGAAGGAACAGGAGGCTCTTGCAAGCGAAGGAGGCAAAAAGCAAACCGAGGATGGGGACCACGAGAAAGGAAAGGACAAAGCTCCTCGACCGAAGTCATGGCTACCGGCCGATTATGCCTCTTTACGTTCAGTCGCCTCGAACTTTAGAACACAAGCGCCAGGCGGTTCGAATAAAAATCCACCCCCGGGACCTGGGAACAGAGCGTCTGTCGTCATCGGGGAAGGCGAGCTGTCGACGGAGGACTTGTTAACCTACATCCAAATGCACCCGGAAACCGCGTATTCCCAACGTGCGAAAATGTTCCTACTTTGTTTAGCACTCTGCCATACCTGTCTGCCTGAAACCGACGAAAATGGAAAAATCACCTATCAGGCTTCCTCGCCTGATGAGGTTGCATTAGCTCAAGCTGCCCTGGAACTCGGGTACATCAATATTGACCGACAGGTGGGGAGTGTTACACTGCAAAGTTACACACAGGGTCCTCAAAACCCGCCGACAACGGAGAAGTACGAAATTTTGGAAGTTTTAGAGTTCACTAGCAAACGGAAACGCATGTCAATCATTCTTCGATGTCCGGACGGTAGGATATGCCTATTTTCAAAGGGTGCGGACTCGACGATGACGGAACTGCTACGGCTCAAAGATATGGCCATCACATCGTCGAAAGGCGTTGAAAAACGTAACAGGGACCGGAAAAGCCATGAAGTCTTTGAGTTCGTACGTAGAACGAGCATGCCACCCCAGAGTCCTACTGTAAACCGAAATCGGTTTAGCTTTGGTAGCCCTCGTCAAAGCTGGACAGCTCCTCGAAGAAGTTTTACTGCCAACCGCAACAGCATGGGCGCTACATCCGAAGAACCCAGTTCACCGGTATCGCCCGTCACTGAAAAGAACGCGCCAGGCCACTCCTTCGAAATCCAGCGATCAGGCCCACGAAAGTTGGATACATATATCAACGAGAGCGCTGTCACAAACGATGGATTTATCTTTGATCAGTCATACAGTCAAATCCACGACTTTGCCGTCGACGGACTGAGAACCCTTATTTACGGTTACCGGTTCCTGGACGAGACTAATTACACAGATTGGGCTAGAACATACAACGAGGCGACCACGAGTTTGGTGGATCGCCAAGCCAAGATCGATAAGGCAGCCGATAGGATTGAACGCGATTTCGAATTTGCAGGCGCCACCGCTATTGAGGATAAATTACAGGACGGTGTGCCGGATGCGATCGACAAGCTGCGAAGAGCGGGGATTAAAATGTGGATGCTTACGGGGGACAAGAAGGAAACAGCTATTAATATCGGATATTCTTGCCGTCTTATCACGGATGTCTCTGAAATTATGATTGTTGATCAGGACGCGGGCGATCTCTCGACACAAATAGGTGATTTTATTGACAGATGCAAGAGGCATGACTTGGCACACACAGTTGGTGTCGTTGACGGTGGTACCTTGGGTGTGATCGAGGACAACGAGCCGCTTAGCAACCTTTTCTTCGAATTTACTATCCTCGTCGACTCCGTCATATGCTGCCGTGCCAGTCCGAACCAGAAAGCGGGCCTCGTTCGCTCCATTCGGAAGAGGGTGAAGAAATCCGTCACGCTTGCGATTGGAGATGGTGCCAATGATATTGCCATGATACAAGAGGCACAGGTCGGCGTCGGTATAACCGGCAAAGAAGGTCTGGCTGCTGCTAGAAGCTCCGATTACTCGATCGGCCAATTCCGCTTCTTGTTGAAACTGCTACTCTGTCACGGAAGATGGAACTACGTCCGGACCTGCAAGTACATCCTTGGTACATTCTGGAAGGAAATGATGTTTTTCATTATCCAGGCGATGTACCAGCCCAACAATGGTTACAGCGGAACTTCGCTTTACGAGGAGTGGAGTTTGGCTCTTTACAACGTCGTAAGTAGCGTATTCTTTTTTTTTAGAAAAAAAATAACCGTTTGTATACCGTCGATATTCTAACATGTGGATTTAGTTCTTTTCCTCTTTGGCCATCATTTTCCTCGGTATCATGGAGAAAGATCTTGAGCAGGAAACTCTGCTCGCGGTTCCTGAGCTCTATGTCTACAACAAACGAACCATCTTCAACATGTACTCCTACATTGCTTGGGTTATTCTCGGAGTTGGAGAAGCGGCTTTGATCTGGTACACTGCAACTGAGCTCTACACCAAGACTATTATAGTCCCCAACCAGGGTCTTTACTCTGTTGGATCGCTTATATATACGATTGTTGTGGTATTTGTCAACATAAAGCTTCAGTAAGTGCAAACATAAATCCTATATAGCCAACACGGAAGGACTTGAGGCTAACTGTAATTCTTTTTAAACAGGTTCATAGAGCAGCACAACAAGACAATCGTGGCACCTATCGTCTTTGTTATATCTGTCGGCGGCTGGTTCCTCTGGAACGTCGTGATCCTCGGATATGGCTTCTCTACGTGGACAATCTGGTACCTACCCCGAGAATTCGCGCTGCATATTGGCAGAGACCTTCTCTGGTGGACGGTCGTGCTCTTTGTCACAGGGTGCTGTATCGTCTTTGAAATAACTCTCAAATCAATCAAGACGAGCTTCTTCCCCAACGAAGTGGACCACTTCCAAGCTATCCAGAAAGATCCTGTGTTGAGGAAGAAACTGGAGCACGCGGCGTATACCCAAAACAGCAATTTCTTCGAAGAGCTCAACGAGACGCATTTGGAGAGTAACGCGAACGGCGAGGTGTTGAGGGAGATTATTCAACAGAGGAGGGAGTCGAGGTTTGCTTATGTGAGGCTGGGAAGTAAAAAGTCGAAGCGAATGGCAGCTGCAGCGAGGGGAGAAAATAGTAATGGTAATGATAATATTGAACTCGAGGTTAGGAAGGTGAGAAGGGGGGACGAGGAGGAAGGGGAATCTGGTCATGTGGTTCTTCCTCCTGCTGGGAAGGAAGGCAGTTCTGGTGGATCGAGATGGAATATTTTCCGGCGGTCATGATAGCATGTTTTTTTGGTGTTTAATTTTCTCAATGATTAAAATATAGTATTTTGTCTTTTTCTTCTTCTCTCTCTTCTCTTCTCTTCTCTTCTTCTCTCTCTTTTGCGAATTGGTTGGTTCGAGCGGCTATGAACTCTTTCTTCTTCTGGTGTATGAACATTTATTATTTTTCTCTTTCCACCAAAAAATATTTCTTAGATCATGTCATAACTTTTACAAACAAAAACAAAAATTGTTTATTGTTTAATTCGCGGATCGACAGATATATGCACGCTTACTACGCTGCTTGTTTGGCTTGCTGTTAGACAAGGTACTGCTGCTCGTGTTTAGTAAAAGCTAGCTAGTTGGTGTAATTTTTATTTTTATACTCGAATCGTTGGGGGCGAAGCATATCACATAACATTAACGCCCCTCCTGTCTTTCAAACAAACAAATGGTATATATTTTGTGTTTAGGAAAACGGCGCCGAATTTTCCATAACGTTCGTTAATAGAAAACAAGTAATAGTTTCGCGACCGTGGTCGGTACACCTAAGCGTCGAACTTTCGATACACCTTGGCATCATCCACAACAGGGCTTCGATACACTATTCTTAGCAGCGAGGGGAGATTTCGTGTATCAGGTAAAGCAGGCGAAAGATGTAAGCACAAAACAATCGACGGCAAGACTCGGTAGATATTGCTGTCTAGCGGGCGGAGGAGAGAAAAGGTATGCGCAATCTTAAGTCGACATCGGTCGAGTTTTCGTTTAACATAAAAAATTCCTGCGATTGTGGGACTTGTATGGAATGGCTTAATTCCGGAGGAACATTCTTTGGTTGCTCAGATCCATTTTTATTAATATAAAATTTTTTCGTCCCAAATACTTGTCCACTCGATTTGTATCATATATTTGTATTATATATTATCTGAAAATATTCCAGAAGTTCGAAACGGCATGGCTTTAAATTCTTTCTAACAAAAATTACTAAGTGGTTGAAATTTTTTGAGGAAGCAAAAAAGAAAAATGTCAAAAAGCAACTGCCCCTTTTTCTCCCAGTTTTTCGCCTAAAAAAAAAAAAAAACCCTCCGGCGGACCGCGGGGAAAAAAAAAAAAAAAAAAAAAAAAAAGGTTTGCAGCACGAACGAAAAGATGGTTCGGAAATCGTCGATGACTTTCCCAAACGGGTGTTTGAGATGCCTACCCGACCTGTAATTGGGCACATGTCAATGCAAGGAGAAAGGGTCGCAGACACACCCACCTACACAAACGCATGCGCAGGCACAGCACGGTGCAGCAAAAGTCAGTCTAAACTATTCGTACCTTAGTGCCAAAGACAGAACGAAAAGTTGGGGAGGGCATTGACGGGTTCGGCAAGAAGAGGAGACTACGGAAAGCAGGAAGCATCGGCAAGGGACAACCTCCTCCCTCAAGGTGAGCTGAGTGCGTGTTCCTGCATTGCATTGAATTCCAAGCCTTCGTCAACTTTGATATTCCTCAGGAGACAATTGGAAACATTAGTTTGGGACTTTAGCTGGAGAAGAGCTGTTAATCCAGTGAAATATACGAAGTATTAATACGATGTTACTATTATTTCCTATTACTATTATTCTGTGATGACAAGGTTGAACGAACGAGCAAGGCGCCCATCCACAGGCAGGGTTGGGGAACCGTTTTAACTCAGCATGCAAGAAATAAGAGAGCGAAAAGAGAGCAAAACCACGTGCGATCAAGACGGATTGATATTTTTAGAAAGAGAGAAGGGAAGAGACAAGGGAAGAGAGTAATAGCACAGCACTAACTAACTATCGGGTTACGTGGTCATTTTCGTGAGTTAAATTTGTGGGGGGATAAGCAAGTCTTTAAATGAGATGATGGTCTTGGCTGGTTCTTTTCGGGTTTCTTTCTTTCTTTCTTTTGCTTTTGAGGCTAATTGCTGAGCTGACTTTGCAGATGGGATGATAATCATGTTAATAAGGTTGCGATTTCTTATTCTTATTTCTGATTGAACGGCTAGCGGAGTGGGGAACCCAAAACGCACGCCAAAAACTCAGAACAGCCATGTCTTTCTCCCATCGACGGAGGAGGCGCCTCTCATCGCCGGATCATTCACTAGATAGTCCCTCCTCTCTTGACTTAGACCTGTCTGTCAGACTTCCCTACATGAACATGTTTCGGCATACATTACATGTACGTCTATCGTTGAAACCCCTTTAAATTCTCGATTGGGCCAAGCGCCAGAACTTGGGAATGAAAAATGAAAGAAAGAATAAATAAACTAAACCCATTTGTTCCGGCCGCCTGTTAATGCCGACATGCAAAAGGAAAAAGTTTGCCCATCGGTTTAACGACGAGCGACGGGGAGCTCTCGATCGATAATGATTGGCTGAAGCCTGGCGTGGGAGGGATTGGTTGAACAACCCTTGCCCAGCCGGAGAGCCTGGGCCATCACGATCCGAGTGCCTGCCAATCACCAACCCGGTCCTTATCCTTCACAGCTTCAATTGGAAGAGCGCAAAAGAAGGAAAACTCCGTGGAAGGATTATAACGATGATGCCCTTTCCTTTCCTTCCGAGGTTGTAAACCCTTTTATCCCTCGTCGTTGGAATGCATGGCTTCTCTCCCAAGGGATGTCTCTCTCTCTCTCTCTACTGGCTTGGGGGTGAACATGCTTTAGTGACGACATTTCCGGCATAAGGAAAGTTTTGGAAGCCCTTCCCACCCCGGACTTTTGCCTGCTGCTGCCAGAGGAAAGGCGTGGGCGAGTGTTTGGGATATTTTCACTACGCTGCATGTGGACGTAAATCGATGGGATGGACGGTGGGCCATCGTTTATTTCATTTTTATTTTTATTTTTTGCTTTCTCCGCCGTTGGCTTCATACACGAAGAATTTCGCAGAATCTTTTTCAGAAGTCTGGTTCGAGGGGCAATCCCGATGTTTAGCGGGGAGCAAGCAGGCAGGCAACCTTGTTAGGAGCGCACGCGCTGTGTCAGAGCCACAGTAACAACAACATCAACAATCAACAACAATCAACCGAACGAAGAAAAGTCCGCGAAAATGCAACAGGATTGGAATATCCCTGGATTGCTAGATTCTCCAGCGGCTGGCTGTAGTGTCGTCGTCTTTGCATGTTGGCATGTTCAAGTCTCTCCAAGGATTGCGCCATGACGGCGTTAAAACTTTTAGACAGTGACAGTGACAGTGAAGAATAAAACCCAGCTGCGGCGGGTACACGTTACGTGTATCTCGACGACCGTTTTGCACAAGCCATAATCTCAGGTTCGAATCGGATCTCGAACGGGCGAAGCAATTCGCCGTAATTTGAATCTGCAAGGCTCAACGAACTTGACCGGAGAGAAAGACAGTTAGTGCCCCAGCGAGGACGCACAAAGTTCAAAATCTCCCAACTGGCTATCACTTTTGGGAGACCTCCTCCGGAAGAGACCTCAGCCAAAAGAAACCATGGGAAACAAAAGGCGTCCCACGCCTGCCCAATTCTTCGCAGCCCTCCACAGATTCCGACAGGGGTTCGCAGGTCAGCGAAAGGAGGATTTTGGTGTGTGTATGTACCACCTTGCAAGATGTCGAGTTCGATGTGTGGGTCTCGCGTTAGCGTGTGTAGAATCTGTCGGTCTGTTTTGGATCCCCCTTTTCGCCCAGTCATGGTGCAGGAAAGAGGAAAGGGACCCCTCTGCTCTGCGCGAAAGAGCCAGCCTCGACAAGGCCCCTTCCCTCCTCCCGTGGGACGGAGTGGTTGCTTTTTTTGCCCTTCACCCTCCTCTCGTTAGTGTTGCGGCCGCACTCGCACTCGCACTTTCTCTTCCTATTATTTCCTACCCTTTCCTCCCTCCTTCTGTTTTCCTTTTAATTCCCTTTCATCTCCCCCAATTTCTCCTCGTAATCAAACTTCGAGAGGACCATAACACTCATTCGTTCATTCTTGATTTTTTGCCAAAAAACCCTAGGATATAGCCTCACTCATTCGGCTGATCCCATCACGCTCCTTTTTTATTACTGAATTTCGCTTCGTTACTATCTTATCGAAAGAGTCTATTTTTTGCTGGACGGGCTATCGAACAAGGGGAAATTAAAGCAACTTTGAACAAAAAATAAGGTGGAAAGTAATACAAGTCTCAAAGCAACGCGTCAGGTTCTCGTTACGAATAATTCGATCCACTTAATCCCAACTATTACTACTATTACTGCTACTACTGCTACTACTGCTACTACTACTCTTTGCAATAATCCAGCCCAAATACGTTTTATTACTTCATTACACTTTCGCAATTTTAACGACATTATACGCCAAACCAGAGTGCATTTTGCGCTTAAAGGAAGTTGGTTTTGAATAACCAGTGGACCAATTAGTCCATAGAAAGAGATAGCCACTCACCTCTTGGTGCGATATATTTATAATATTCATAATGTTTGCTACACCTCATCAAGAGCTTCTAGAAGGTATGTCGTTTTCCACTTTTCGCTTCAGCATATTGTTGTTCCTTGAATTTCACATTTCGAAGAGTGTGGGTTGAAGATGCTAATGTTCATGATGTTGTATAGCATCCCAGATGTTCGGATCTGCGGACCACAGGCTCTCGTTCGCCTCAGTGTCTTCTGCTGCTTCGAGTTCCCCTACACTAGCCCCACAGCAACATGGCAGCTCCAACAGCTCGTCCGGTGCCGTCAGGCGGCCACCAAGGAAGAGCACCCTGACGCAACAGCAGAAGAACCAGAAGCGTCAGAGGGCTACTCAAGACCAGCTAGTTACACTGGAACGCGAGTTTAGCAAGAACCCCACTCCAACTGCTGTTGTCAGAGATAGAATAGCCCAGGAAATCAATATGACAGAGAGATCTGTTCAGATTTGGTTCCAAAACAGGTTAGTACCTTGTTGAAAGATCGCTATGATGATACTAGTTGTGCTAATTTGCGTGAATTAACAGACGTGCAAAGATCAAGTTGATTGCAAAGAAATCTCTTGAGAACGGTGGCGAAGATATTGACTCGATCCCAGAGAGCGTTAGACTCTACCTTGCCAACCAGAATCCTGAGATGAAGGCTCTTGCTTACGGCACGAGCGGTGCTTTGAACGGTTACGGAGCTGGCTTCCCAGCTGCTGGTGAAGCTTCCACCGGAAAAATTGTCATCCACCACTTCACATGCCGTTCGCTTAACATTGGAAGCTGGAGGCGGATTGGTCAGAATGCCATGGACCTCGTGGTGTTTTACTCACCTGAGAAGGCTTGCATCACATACTATATCAATAACGACTCGGCTGGCTACAAGATTGAGTATCCGTTCAGAAATATCAAGAGTATCGAGCTCGAGACTCTGAATGTTCCAATGGCGCCGCCAAACACCCACGGTGGTCAAATGCAAGGCCAGCTCGTGATTCAATTGATGAGACCTCCCCACTTCTTCATGGATACTTCGGGATCCGGTGGCTTTGTCCAGTGCGGTGACTTCACGGAAGATCAGCAAGCCACGCAAATTCTCACTCACACCCTCGGCGGCAATGCCAAGTCTCTCCAAGGTCAGCTCGCCAAGTTGTTGAACCTAGATGTCTACCAAAACCGACACAGACAACCAGCACCGTTCATGTTTGATTCGGGTTTCGCTGCACCACCATCCCCTCCAATGCGTCCATCTTCCGCTTCGGGCATGATGGCTCCACCATCCCTGGTTCAGCAAGAGGCTCGCGGTCACGTCATTGCCAACCCGTACAGACACAAGAGACAGAGAAGTCGCTCGGTTCCAAACATCAACGACTTTGCCAACTTTGGACCAATGCCTTCCTTCCAGTTCGACGATGTCATTGTCGAGCCCGAAAACGAAGACTCGTTCTTCCTTGGCACTTCCGTCAGCCCAAAGATGAAGATGGAAGAAAACAACAATCATCTGTTCGCTCCTGCTCCACAGCATCCACATGCCATGTCGAACAATCTCAGAATCGACACTTCAGCACCTGGCTTCTTAGACTACAGACCAACATATCCTCTTTCTGCGGCAACTACTGCTTCAGTTTCAGAATACGCTACTAGCCCTGGTTTCCCAGGTATGGGCAACGACTCTGCCATGACTCCCGGCCTCCACTCCCCATTCATTGACCAGCCATGGCTGTCGCCGATGATGGGTGCCAATGGCATGATCCCACAGTCTGTATCTCCGCTATCGGCAATGAGCAACCACGGTGACCCAATCATCGCTTCCGGCTCTCCCCCGTTCCTTGACAGAGCCGGATCCGCAGAGCTCTTCCCTCTTACCCATGAGCAGGCCCTATACGGCAATGATGAATTGACAGACCTCTATGCCAAGCAATCGCTAGCAATGCATCAAACACCCCCAGCTCTGGATGATCTCGAGGATGTCGATTCCCATCTCTCCCCGTATAATTTAAGCCCGATGGGTCATCACGTTACATTATCTCCAGAGCATCAATCGTCGCAATCGATGCAGTGATGCAAGCATCACTAAAATCACCAAGCTTTCTCTTCCCGATTCTCTCTCTTTTATCAGTCGTTATATAACTCTCTCCTGCATGCCTCTCACTCTCACTACTTAATGGGTAAACTCCGTCATGATGTCTAGCGAAATCTCGATTTCCGGTGTGGTAACAAAATGTTTTCTTTCCTTTATATTTGGCTATTTTATTGCATCTTTTGTTTTCTGTTGAAATAGTTTGGGAATATCTTGATCATTATTTTTTACATTGTGGGGTCTGCGTTTTTATTTTGGATTTGCAAAGAAACAAGTCATGTACAAGCATATCGTATCACTTTCTTTTACTTTTTTTTTTGGCAGCACTCATCATCGATTTGTAATGGCCTTCGTCTTTTTGCTTTTCATCTCTCTCTCTCTCTCTCTCTCCACCCACGTTACTTTTTATCGAAAGCCCTGAGGCAAAAATATAAATATCCTCTTCGATGGATAGACTCTACAAAGCGGACAGTACTACGCCTCTTCTCTCTCTGTCTTCTCCCTTGTCAATTACCTATCAAAAACAATGCGAAAGGGGAAGAAACATTTTCAAAAACAAGAAACCGTCTCAACCTCTCTACATCCTATCTCTTTCTTCTGTTTATTGTAATGACCCTTAGTAGTTTTTTAATAATAATTTCTGAAATTTAATGACCTGTCAGATATCGTTGCAATTTATTTTACTATTAAACTCATACAGACCACCGTTCCGTATATTTTTTTCCCTTTCTTATACAGTATATTATATGTTTTATATTGCATTTGTGACGTTCGAATCAGATATATTGCCTTGGACTTGTTTTGCTTGTTACGCTTTACGTAACGTGTTTCCCCCACAGACTCGCCAGCGAGTTCTTTTTGCCTTTGTTCCCTATGTATGTATCGATAACAATGTGAATTGTATAGTATTCTAAGCTCATTCTGAACACCGTTCGAATATTCATCCGCGCCTGCATAAGAGTAAATGCAAATCTCCGGCGTTACACAAAAGCGTCACCTGTCGCGATCTCGCCGATACTACACCTCTGTGGGTATGCGCACTCTTCCATGCCTCTACCCGTAAAGGCGGATCACCACGAAAAAGTTGGAGATGATACCCGTGTTTCTTTTGTTCCTTTGTGTGTTTGATAGTTCCCCCCGTGAGGGGCGCCGTTTAATATTATACAATTAAGATATGAAATAATGGGAGGCTGGAGTGAATGATATCGTTTGTTATATCCATATTATTGACTGATCGACCCGCTCTTTCATCACGATGATGGGAAGGGAGGTTGGTATCCACGTTTCACAAGGAAGCTGTGCATCCGTTTCTCGAACCCGGAGAACTATATCCAGATTTTCGACATTGTTGGTTAACGTCATAAATATATATACACTTTAAAATTAAAAAATAAGCATAAAAGGGAAATAAAATTAAACTTACAGCGCTAGCGTACTTGACGTCGACGCCATCTTTGATCCACACACCCCAGGCGCCCATCATGTTGGCCATCATAACATCGGTGAACAGCCTGTCGCCAACAACAGCGATCTGGGAAGGTGATTCCAGTTGAACATCAGGGCAGGAGCGCAGATGGGCGAGTACTTCATCCAGACAGCCTGGCTTTTTCACATTGTGGCGTAGGACGGGGACGGAGAGAGATTCCGAGAGAAGCTGGGCCTGATTCATGTGGGGATGGTGTATGTAAGCTATATGTTTTGGAAATTTTGTTGGAAGTTATACGGAGGTTATATTCGACTTACCTCTTTTCCGTCTTTGTCGTCTATTGTTCCTGAGGAATTACTTACGATTAAGAGACGGTTTCCTGGGTAAGCCTTCTTCAAGGCTTCGAATTTCTCCTACGTGGAATTTGTATCACGTTAATTCTACAAAAATATACAGCGTAATTCATTTTAATTTGTACACAGACAGCGCTCACCCTAAAATAAAGTATGGAAAAGGAACTATACATGTCAATATAAATTGAATTAATTACCTTGTACGGCCCGTAAACTTCCAGCGCGTTATTTTCCGCGAAGCAATTATCCTTATCCAGAATCACAGCTCTGATTTCCGACTTTTGGCCGGGAAACCTCAACGGGATGGGGAGATGGGCAAACGTCGGCACGATCAGATGCGGGAGGCATATTGAAGGATCGTAGAGGACCCGCAGGGCGTTGAGGGTGGCGGACAGATTGCCGCCTATCATTATTAGCGTTCCGGCGGGTTCATTCGGGTTTTAATATTAAAAATAAGTTGACAGTTTTGATGTTGGATTTTAGTTTGTTCGGCTTTGCATGGCAGCCAAGAAGGACAGAAGCGGCAGGGTTCGGGCATCAAGACAGATTTGATCTTAACGAGAAGTATACGCATGCCTCGATGAGCTGACGCCGCTTGCAGTTGACGTTCTCTGTCGCGGATTCCGAAGTAATCAAAAGTATTCTTACTATTGTGAAGCTGTCGTTTTGTTTTATTTTTACTTCATTCTTCTTACTTGCCTACTTTTACTCTGGTTTACATGTTATTTGGCCCCCTTTCCTCGTAATGGTAATTTGGTTGGTAGCTTCTTCTTCCAACCAACACGACAGGCAGTTCTGAAGCACAGCAGCGCCATTTGATCTCTATCAGACCAGATCTCAGCTCATCACTCCTATCGACTGCCTCTCGTGAGCTCTCCGTCGCCTTCCATCCCACGATCTATATATCTCCACTTCCATATACATCTATACTTCTGTTAAGCTCCGCGCAAAAGGGAAGTTCCTGAGTTTAAGGCTGTTCGGTGCCCCCAACTCTGCTTAGCTAGTTAGCTCTGATGCCCTGAAATCCGAGTTCCGAACACTTTTACCTTACGCATATTACGTTACGCATTTCGAAACACAAAGTCGCGGCTGGCCCAAACGACACCTACTACCACCACCACCACCACTACTCCCTTCTCTTCATCTCACCCGCTCCAGCTTTTCGCAGTTGGTCTACCAAATCCATCGACTCCCGCCGCCGCCCCACACATACAAACCCGCGATGAGGTCGACGAACTCTCTGATATTAACAGTCCTGCTGTTATTCGCGGCGCTAGCAAGAGCTGCCGAATATGCATTGGTACGTACAGCCTCGGCGGCATCGTAAAGCTCTACCCCTGTCGCTAAACCAATTATTTTTTTCTTTGTAGGGCGATACCGACGAAGGCCGACAGCGATGTTCTGGCATGTACGGGCCGAATTCCTGGGGAGGAAAAACACCGCCGTATATTCTTGTCAAATTCGTACCGGAAAAACCAAAGGACGATAATGAAGCGAAGGACATCGATGATTGGGCAGTTAGTATGTTTTTTGCAACTGATTTTTCCTCTAGCTGGATAAGAAAATTCGTCGGTTAGATGGACGCGTTTTTGTTAACCTAAATCCGTTTGATCTAGGTCTTTTGATATTCGAATATAAGGATGAGCAATTGATCGGAGTAGATGGCGTCAATGAGAATGGCGATAAGAAGGTATCCGGGGATTCCGGGAGCCCAGTTACTATCAAGCTGCCTCTATTCTTTAGTGCTAACCGTAAAATCTGTATTTCCAGCCAATCGTTATCTGCGGCGACGAAGCTATCAGGGCCAAATACTGCAAGCAATCCCAGCTCGGACAATTTATCCTTAAAAAGAACGCCAACAAGACCTCACAGAGTTTGATGCTCACCACCACGGTAAAACTCAAGGGCGGCGAACCGATAAAGTACGAAATCAAGAAGACCGGGTTTTACTGCGTGGCTACTTGGGGCTACGCTGCTCTGCATTACACCGGCGCGGTCGAGTTTAGAAACTCATATGGCGAACTGCCGGCTTCGCAAATACCTAAGCTGCCGTTTTACGGTGGTATTACGATTTTATATGCGCTTATCGGGATATTTTGGGGGTTCTTATATGTGCAACATCGACGAGATATCCGTAAGACTTTCCCATGAGGTTAAGGATGCGATACAGAGTGGAAGGGGATGCTAACGGTCCGTTTGTTGTAGTACCGGTCCAAAACTATATCACCGCGATTATCATCTTCTTGATAATTGAAATGTTAATGACATGGGGATTTTATGGTATGAACAGGTTTTCTGAGTTTTTTTAACTTATTGCTTTCACTAACAACTATCTAGATTATATGAATATCCACGGTTCCAACGTTGTCGCGAAGGTTTTCATGATTATAGTTGCCGTACTCAACGCCGGGCGTAACTCGTTCTCTTTCTTCCTATTATTGATCGTGTGCATGGGATATGGTGTCGTCAAGTATGGTCTCCACATTTAAGTTTTCGTAAACGTGAACTAATGTATATCTTTTTCGTATAGGCCATCCCTCGGCAGTCTCATGTGGTACTGCAGAGCACTTGCGCTTGCCCACTTCGTTTTCGGTGTTATCTATTCCGTATCCTCCCTCGCCATCGTCAGCCCCGAAACCGCTGGTCCTCTGGTCCTCTTCGTCATCCTACCTCTTGCCGCTACCTTAACCGCCTTCTACGTGTGGACTCTCAACTCTCTCAACCTTACGATGAAGGAGCTCCTCGACCGCAAACAGAACGTCAAGGCGCTGATGTACCGCCGACTGTGGTGGGTGTTACTCGGCAGCATTATTGTTATTTTCGGATTCTTCTTCCTCAACTCTTTGACGTTCGCAGGCACTGGATCGCCGGACTTTGTGCCGACGCATTGGCAGACGAGATGGTTCGTGTTGGACGGGTGGTTGAATTTGGTATATCTCGTTGATTTGGCGGTTATCGCCTTCTTGTGGAGACCGACGTTGAACAATAGACGGTTCGCAATGAGCGATGAGGTGAGAGAGAATATTTCCAATTTTTTCAATCAGTTTGGATGGGATTATGGTTTATCTGACTTTAAGTTTGTTTGTGAATATAGATCGCTCAGGATGACGATGGGTTCGAAATCGCATCGCTGGCTGGATCCGATGACGAAGAAGGCGCTATCGGAGGAGACCACATGCAACAAGGCCATCAGCCGCTACCCCGAGATTCATTCGACCAGCCGAGACATTCTGGTGAAGGAGAAGCAATATTCTCTGTCGGAGACGACTTAGATAAGTGGTCGGACGACGAATCAGGTTCAGATGAAGGCGGTGAAAGTAAGAAGCTCAAGAGTAAAGGGAGGGGTAAATAAAGATGCGAGGAAAACGCGATTAGCGGGTTCGAGTTTCTTTTTATAATTCGTCTTTTGGTGGAAAAAAGAAAGCAAAAGTGGTGGTGATGATGAGTGAGGATGAGTGAGGATGAGTGAAGATGAGAGAACATATGGTTGACGACGGCAAGAGAGAAGGTAATATCGATACCGAATCATAGACATCATATCGCTAGCTTTGTTCAGCTTTGAAGGCAATGCCTTTTATTTTCTTTAAGCTTTCCTTCCTTTTGAATTGTTTTCTTCCCTACGGTGTATTTTCATTTATATTTTGAGAAAGCAGTGTGGGATTTTTATCATTGGATTATTTCATTTACGGATAATGTATTCCTCTTTCTTTCTCGTTTGATGAGCATATGTTGTATTTTATGTATGCGTACGGTAATGAAATGAGAATGGGTGTGGTACACATAGAATCTGATGCGCGAATATGATATAACTTAATCCTCAGGTTGCTAAAATACATATTAAATCTGCGTCGGAAAGTAGAATACGATACCCTCTTTACTCTCCCTTCAAAATCTCTGTTCCTCTTTTCATCTTCCCCACCAATGACCTCGCAATTGCCAAGCAATACACCTTTGGTCCTACATCATCGTCCTTCATCCTATTCTCTTCCACTAGCCACTCCAACCGCTTCACCACACTCCCGTTAGTAGTTACAATCGTCCAACCTAGTTCCCACGCTGCGAAAAGCGAGCTCCGATTTACGCTTGAAAGCTCCGGGCCGATTTTCGCGGCAACGGGGTTATGCGACATCAACTGGGCGTCGAAGCAGTCGATGACGGTGATTGGAAGCTGGAGCGTTGGTGGGACCGTATGGCGTGAGAGCGATTGGAGGGTTGAGCAGAGATCTTGGCGGGTTTTTTCATCCGGCGGAGGTGGTATCAGTGGTTGTGAAGATGCTGTATTCTTGTTACTACTACCCCCACCTGAACTCGACCCCTTCCTCCCGCTGGGATGCTTCCAATCCCTCGTCCCGCCGTCGACTAGCACCTCTGCTCGCTTCTTCTCCCTTTCGGATCCTACAATCTCCACGATCTCTCTAAACCGCTTATACGCTTCGAACGTGCAAACCATTTGTCTACCCTGTATGCTTGGGTACACCCAGTGCGGCAGCAACGGCTCTTCACGTTCTGATCGTACCTGTTGGAGGATATAGCGGTGGAAAATGGGCTGTTCAACTACGTCTTCATGTGAGAGGTCGGAAACGAGCGCGAGGAGAAGGGTACAGTCGAGGACTATAGTCGGGGTGATGAGATTTATGGGATCTGCGGAGCAAGAGAGGTCATGGATGACGGCTTCGATGTTGTTGCCGTTTTGATCTGTTGTGGTAATGGATTTTTGGTTATCGCTATCACCATTGACACCGTTGGGAGGATCAGTGGACGGGATGATCTTAGTATTGGATGTCTGCACTCTTGCTCCGGTGGCCAATATCGCGGTGACGAGATTGTGCACTGGGGACGAGGTGTCTGCGTTTTCTGCGTCGTAGGCAATGTTTGGCAAGATGATTGTGATTTCTGGGTGGAGATATTGCACACGGGTCTGCTGCGCGGCTTGTACCATTGATCTGGCAGATCTGACGAGAGAGAAGACGTCTGAGTCGCGCTGGAATTCGGAGACCAGTTTATCGTGATCTTCTTGGTTTCCCTTTGGAATTCCGCTTATTCTATCGTCATCGCCGTTGTTAGAGTGACAATAACCATCACTTCCGCCTTCGTCACCATCATCATCATCTCTGAACCCTTCGGCCTCCCATTCGGCCTTTGCAAACTCAGTTTCGACCCGCTTTTGTGAAATGTTTGCAACTTTGATCCATTCCATCCCGTTCTGTGCGATAATGTCTACCTGCACGGGCATTTTCTTCCGTTTCAGCTGCTTCTTTTCTTTGCCACGTAGCTTAGGCACATCGTCTGACGGATGGTCGAATAGGTAGACGGTTCGGAAAATGACTTGGAGTCCGGTGCATGTTTTTGCGACGGACCAAACCGACTCGAGGAATCTGAGGTTGGAGGAGCGGAGGGAGTGGAGGACTTTTTCGTCAGTGGGGGGTTTGTAAGATAACTTGACAATAGCGCGATGATATTAACATTTCCATTCATTCGAGTTTTATAAACCACCCTCAAAGCATGGTGTAAAGGAAATGACAATGTACGGATCTAACTCACAGCCTCTAAAGACCTCTGCTCGACCTGAATCGCATTCTTGAAGTGTCTGAGCTCGATGGGTAGATTTCCTTTCTTTGATCGCTGTTTTGGCGGCAACCGCTGTAGTAATTTCTTTTCGAGTAGAGAAATTTCATCGGAGAGGTTTATGCAGCGTCTGAGCAGCTCATCTGCTATCGGATTCAGGGGTGGAGATGTTTCTTCATCTTCTAGCTCTTCGTGGCTGTCCGACGAGAGGTCATCGCAGTTGATGATTTGTGTTGAGGTGTTGGGCTTGACGTTGGATTTTGGTTCAGCACACAGAAAAGACTGGGGGAAAGGTGGTTATGACATACCTCCATAATGGTAGCGAATTCAATTGATTAGATATAATATCACAGCAGTAATATAAGAGGAAGAGTTATTGTTCTCTTTTGATCGCGGTGGAGTTACAGTCGATATCTTATATAGCCTTCAGTCGCAGTCTTCTAAACCCGCGCTGGGAAATTACAATTATATTCGAGTCGGTGCGGAAAGAGGCAGAAGCTTCTCAAATTGTATGAAGGATCTGCCAAAGAGCAGTTTTATAGTCCGGCAACCTTGTTCTTCGTCTCCCCAATCCGATCAACTGCCAACCTCATTCGTTATCCTGAAGCTTCAAAGCTGTATTTTCCACCCGATTCCACATCCGGAAGTCGAAACCCCTCTCCCAATTTTGCGCATCACGTACAGCGCCGGCCCATTGACCTTGATCATCCGGGTTTAAAAGCTGGTCTCGCGACTCTTCCCTCCAGTCCCAACCTCTCGCCCCCGCCCCCACCTACTACCACAGCTATGGTATTGGTCAAGACACCCGCCGACTTTGTCGAGCGCTCACTGCTGCTACTGAAGGCACACCCGAATACCGTACGTACCCTTTTAGTTCCAAGCAGGAGGAACTATCCAAACAAGATCTCTAACTTCAAAACCAGACCCGAATAACAACATCCTACCACATCTCCCCTCCACCTTCAGCCGACTCATCCTCTAAAAAACCGCGTCCGAAACCTACAAATGAAACCTCAACGGCAGTACCGACGGAAGAGAAGCCAAAAGGGCCCCGCGGAAAACTCTCTTTGAAAACATACGACCCGATATCCGGCTCCCTCATCAAGTTCCGCACGGACAAGATCTCAGATGTGGGACGTATGGTTGCCGGACTGCACAGGTTAGGGAGATCGATGGCCGGACTGAAGGATATACCGCCGGCGGAGACGACTGTTGCTACTACGGAGGGAGCTACGACGGGAGGATCGGGAGGTGCACCAACCGTGAGTAAAGAAGCGGTTGCTGGTGCAGTCGCTGCTACAGAAGGAGAAAGCAATAGCGCTGCTGCTGGGGGCTCGAAAAGCGGAAAGAAGAAGAATAAGAAGAAAAAGTAGATTTTTTTTAAATCTCTTTATCAAAGTATTCATTTGTATATATATAACACTTGATTCATGGATTTTGTAAGTCCGCAGCTTGATTTTTCTGCTCCATTGCTTGATATGCATATTTGTGATGTAATATGAGAGCAAAGCCATGGTGGCCTTTAGTATCGTGGTGCTTTGAAACTTGTTCATTAGACTTTTGTCGATAAATTTTCAGAGCTTGCAAATGATACACTTAGCGGAATCTCACTAATGAGAGCAATCAAATGAGTGGCTTTAATTTGGTGTAGATTATTACATATGCTTAAGTAAATATCGTCTACACAGCTGATGTTCCTATTCAAAGTCATCCGTTACGTGTATGATAGATATTTGTGGTGTGTTTAACCGTCTCTATATTCATGCTATAGAGCTGCATGATCCGATTCACCGCTACTAGTCCCTCAAAAACACCAGATCAAGTTATGCATAATTCACCATGAGAACAAATGTATAGCCGATGAAATTCGCCTCGAGTGTATGGTCCGGTTCAGTCATCATGTCACGTAGCACTACTTTGGGGGGTACAGTTGAGCTAATCGAAGAAGTATGATTATCATCGATATATATATATATATTTGGGGCAGAAAGGAAATGTTCCTAATATTAAATTTGTAGTGATATTACAGGAGATTTGAAATTTGTTGAACTATCCAAAGGTTAGTCGATGTTTACTGCTTGTGAACAACGATAGTCGTGATACAAGTATCGTTGTTTTAAACTCCAGGGTTTGCAGGCGTACCTGCAACCGCATTTGGATCAGTTGCCGCAGCATTCGGGTCAGTTACCGCAGCATTCGGATCGGTGACCGCAGCGTTCGTACCCGGGGCCGCTGGGTTCGTTGCAGAATCGTACGGTATTTGGCTGCTCAACAGCTGCCGTAACGATGCTTCAAACTCCGTCTCCGAAGTCTTCGATAATTCGGCTAACTTAACCAGCTGGTCTTCTGGTATATTCTTGATAGCATTGAGTATCTCGGCCGGTGGATTCATGGCTGTTAATTGGGCTATAAGTGTATCCTTTACCGCCGGTGCAGGTGCGGCGGCTTCGCCTGTCGCCGCCTGCCGCTTGAAGTGGGTGTCGAGCCGCGCAGCTCGATACCGCTCTGCACGCCGTACTCTCATGCCGCTGCTAGGAGCTATATTTTCAAACATGTCAGTTCTTTATTTCTTTAACCTTCGTGAGATCATGTGTCAGATGGGAGGTCGTAAACCAATTGCTTTCTAATCGATCCATATGGGTGCCAGTATATACATATACAGACGGTGAAAACAAACAAATTAAATTAAATTGTTCAAACTTACATGTTCTTCCATAATTAAACTCTACCGCTAAGGAAGAGGAGATGAGGAATGGGATAATTAAGAAAGCTGATACCTTCATCTTGACTGATCAGATTATATTTCTTTGAGACTGAAGGGGCTGTTGCTGTGAGATATTGGTATTTTGCCCTTCGTTCAATATATTAAGATATTAAAAATAAATACGATAGGATAAGAGATATATATTTGATATTAAAAAGGATGGTAAGGGTCCTAAAGAACTCAACCTGCCAGCGGTGTAGAACTATAGGGGATGCCAAAGAAATATGGGATGTTGCGGAATATTTTTGCAATTCAAGAATTCATTATCGCAAGGGAAAGGAGGAGTGTATTTTATATATTACTGATTCTGAGAATAGTACTAGCTACCAATGAGACTATGGGTTTTGTCTGTTGCTGCTTGGAATTCTAGAACATCGGAGCAGCAACATTGTATGAAAAAATCCCCTTGATTCTCAATTTGGTTGGATCTGTAAAATAATGTGTTACATATGACAATAATATTATAATGATATTGTCCTTCGACAAAACGAATTCGACGATTTCCATTGCAGTCACCGCCGACACCTCGCTCCGTGAGCAAGCGGTGAATAAGCTGGAATGCCTCAAAATTGGGGGTCTGAAACGTGGTTTTATGTTGATTCAGGTCAACCTGCAGCTGTTTGATGCGAGTGTGTAACAACACGAATCAACACAATTTGGCACCAAGAACGATACGATAAGCTGTTAGACCCCATTTCACAGTTTTAGTATTAGAGTTCGGTTATTAACCACAGAATTAACAAAGCTACGGCGTCGATCAAAATTGCTTCGATAGCGTGGACGAGCTATGGTCAACCTTGGGTAAGAAGAGGAGGGGAAGGGGCGAGAGGTTTCATCGCAACCACGGTTCAATTAGATCCTATCTACTGCGAAAGGTTCTCGAAGCTGGCTAGCATTATCCCCGCGCTGCTTCAAACCTGAGGAATATTCGAAGCTATCCCCCGTGCTCCTTGTCTCGCTAAAGCCGATGTCTATTAAGCTCTAATTAGTGAGCATGCACAGCTAGCGGGTATATGATAGAATGAAATGATTCTATATAAGCGCCATGCAGCGTCCAGGTTCATACTGTTATCATTCATTTGCAATCAGCAGTATTGGTATCCAAGCTGGCTTGGAACCCACCTTTCAATCCTTTTCACCTTTCATATTATACCTTTAATTTTTTATTTGTTTCTCATTTTCTTAATTGAACAAGGCTGTTGAGCGGTCTTATCTCCTTTATTTTAATTATATAACTCGAAACTTCGAAGAGGGCAAGAAAGATGGTTGCTTCAGGGCTACTTTCTTTTACTCTTTCCTTGGGCCTCTTTGCGCTGCAAGCTTCTGCTGGCCCCATTGGGTCCATAGCCGGAAAACACAACGGTTTCGAGAAACGGGCTACCGTCCAGCCCGGTGTGAAACTAGTTCCGGTTCGCGAGGATGTTCTATTTCCGCATTTGCGAAAAAGAGCTGACGATCTTTCAAGATTAGCGCTGAGAGATCAAGCTAAGCTATCATTTACAGGCTCTAGTGGTTAGTAAAATCCCGTAAACATATATTTTGAATATCAAGAAAATTCCGAGAAGATGATATTAACATATGTCATGATATTTCTATAGAACAAGGGGGAGATTCATACGTAGCTCACATGACGTTGTCAAAGCCGGATCCAAATCACCCTCTCATCTTATTAGAGAGTTTTGACGACCTCACAGATAGTATTAAATGTACAGATCATGACCGAACGATCTCCCTAACCTTTAAGAGCAAAGATGCTATGGATGGTGCTATTAAATCTTGGGACTGGATCAACCAGAGCCAAGAGGACTATTTCTACTTAATCACCCATCACGAGCATGAGGGGTGCGGTCCGGAGCTCGAAAGAGCCCCACACAAGGTCGTCGCTGTTAAATACGACGGGTTGACCACAAAGCTTACAACTGAGACCGTTTCCTGGGATGAAACTGCCAAAAACTTTGCCGTCACTATAGGTACACCTGGTCATAACGCCAACTTCAAAAGAGACAACGCAATCATTGACACGTGGATTCCAACTATCAAAACGATATTGAAAACGATAAGCCCGGTCTATGCTGCGGTGGATGCCGCGGGGGATCTCGTAATCGACGTCGCAGCAGGTCTGGTCCCTAAAATCGCTGGCCAAGGTATAAGCCTGGACACAGGTTCCAAACTCAACGGTGTCATGCTTCTCAACGACTGGTCGAAAGCCGGTACGGGCGATGAAGCGCTTCAAGTTACTTGCAAAACCTGCGGTCTCACTGGCGAAATCAACTTTTCCGGTAATGCGCAAGTCCAAGAGGGTAAGCTTGTTGCATTGAGCCTTGCTGCTTCGCCCAAAAATCTTGGTGTAAACTTTGAATTAGGAATTAAAGCCCAGATCAAAGCTGCAAGAGAGGTCTCATTTAATGCTATTCCAGAGATACCGCTTACCCCGGCTTATATTCCATGGGTTATTACCTTCGGACCCAGTCTTACCATTAAACCTGGTATGGAGGTGAAAGCCGTGCTTATGGCTGAATTCGAAACAGGGTTTAAAGCAACCATTCCGGATACTGCGCAAGCCACTCTTGATTTTGTTTCCCCGGATAACTCCCAAGTATCTGGGTGGATACCAAACATCACGCCCATCTTCCAATTTGAAAAATTCGAAGCCCAAGCCGACCTTCAGCTCTTCATCATGCCCTCCTTGAACATTGGCGTGAGTGTTGCGGGACGAACCGCCAAAGTCGAGGGATACATCGGCTTGAAGCCCTCGATTACCGGCTCTGTAGTGTTTGGAACTGATGCTGCCGGGTTTTGTAAAGATAAGACGCAGGGAACCGATGGCATCAAGCTTACTGGCCATATGGACTTTGATTTGATGCTACACGCCGGCATGGATGCAGCGGATACGGCGCTTATTCCTGCTTTCGAGAGGAAATTCCCTCTGCAGACGCCGATTGAGTTTGGTGAACTTTGCATGGCGATGCCGAGTTCGAAGAAGCCTACAGGAACGGCAGACCCCGCAGCGGCGGCGGATCCTGCAGCAAACCCTGCAGCGGCGGCAGAACCTGCAGCAAATCCTGCAACTGTATAGACGTAGTGAGCTAACATGCTGGTGTTTTCGGTGCAAGTCACATATGCACATACTGCATTTCTAGAATTTAATACCATAACTACTGGCGGATATTTACGCCCATTATAATATAAACCTATATGCTTATTTCCTATGTACGCTAGCAATATCTATTAACGAAACAATGTTTCTAGTCTTTCATCTGATGTTTAACAATAATATAACGCATATGCTATAAGCCCATGGCAAGCTAGTTTCAATAGGCCTATGCAAACTTTAGTTTTTATGCGTTGCTAGTGTTGCAATTTATCGCCAATGCGATGGCAAGAGTTAAGTTAACTTAGCCTGAATATGAGGAAGTTAAAAACAACCCACAAGCAAAAGAGAAAATAAATCAAAAAAAGAAGGAGCGACCGTGAGTCGAACACGGGACCTTGAGATGTTGGGCGCTTGTAGCACTGCAATCTCCTGCCTGAATTGGGAATTAGTTAATTATATTTGAGAAGAAGAGATGTTCAGGATCTAGTACGTACTCTACCACTGAGCTACCGCTCCGGATATGAAAGCGGGTTTGAAGAAAGGTAGATATAGTTTCTGTGATGACCGAAACCCACACACGCTATTAGCGATAAGACCACAAGTTGTCTCACCACCAGACGCTTGGTTTTGTGTTGGCAGTGGGTGCGCTTATGCGTCTAATCTCCTGATTAAACCCACTCCAAGCATCGACTTAAACATTATCTGATGAAATATTGGTTGATATATATATTTTTTCTGTTTTTATTTCAGTAGAGCCCAAGTAACTTCAGCTTATACCATACACTACGGATGTGCACCATTCAACTACTGTACTGCCAAGTGTTTGTGTTTCTGCCGACAGAATTGTAATATGGCAATCAAGGTACTGGCGTGCTAAGGTAATAATATATGACCAATAGCGCAACCGGAGTTTAAGGGGACGAGTTAGAGCCAAAGCCATTCGAAAAAACATTTTTATATAGCTCCAAGCTATCGTGAAATCCGTATCCCTAGCTAGCCCGCCATGCCATTCTCAAGCCTCCCATTGGAAATCCAAATCGAAGTATTCTCCTACTTTAGTCTTACCGAGCAAGCCACCCTCGTCCGAGTGTGTACTCACTGGGAAGCCCTCTTTTTACAAACTGAATCGCTCAGAAACCTCAGATACTCGGAAGCCTCGTTCATCTCCTCCAACTCATATCCCTCCGCCTGCCCTGCCCACACCGTCTGCCGCACCTGCACTGCTTCTACTTCATACACTGTAATTCATCTTAGCAACCATCACTTGCTCGATGAAACCGCGCATCTGGGTTTCTGGTCTGAAAACGGGATAGTCAAAAGCTATCGATTAATCAGCCCGGGCGGGGATGATCACTGGGCGGACTGCCGACAGCGGCGGCAGCACCTGGAGGCGCTTTTCGAGCGTACTAGCTCAAGCTCCGCCGGTAGGAATAACGACGATTTGCTTTTGTTAGAGGATATTTCAAACTGCGTATTTCTCAAAGACCCCATCTTTGCCATCGACCCGCCAGAAACGGAAAATGAGAGGTGGAGAATCAGAACACTTTGTGCTGAAGATCAAAATAGTGCGTTTGTATATCGAGGAGGCTTTCTTCAGGCCGGAATGGGACCGTCACGACCTCTCCAATCCCTCGTTAACCATGCCGCTGAATACAACAATCAAACAATTGATCGATGGTCTCGCCCGCTTCCTAGATGAGGAATGTAAATACCATGGGATGGATGTGAGTAGGTTGCACCAGGTTGGGCTCTATCAGTGTTCTAAAAAGGATTCCGATTTGAGTTTCCGAGTGTTTGCGCATCATTCAGTCCCTTGATTTGTCTTGTAAACCAAACCGCCTACGATGCCTCGTATGTGCATGCGAGTAACTGCTTTTACCTACCTAGTAACGGAAGAAGACGAGTGAAAGTTTTTCTTGTATATTCTATTATGAGGGTTTTCGTTGTATCTAGCATAGCAAAATAAAAGATAAAAATACTCAATACCCCCGATTTATCTTGTTATTGAACAGATGTGTGTGTGTGTGTGGTGTGTGTGTGAATGCATTTACACACGACCCAAGTACGAATGTATCAGTATATCACATGAGATACCGTCCTTTGAGTACCTACTTTAATTGACCTAAGAATAAGATTCTATTCTGTTCCGTCATGATCGAATCGCTATCGTGCGAAGAGAGTAGTACGTGAGTAGGTGGCTGGGTTATGATATATAAAAAGTACATTCCTACTGATCCACAACTCAATGTAATATTTACCTTTATTAATACTAGCGTAAAAGAAGCGTAATTTATTTACAACAAAAGCGTTCTTTCAACAACTTCGTGAAATATCGCAATCTACGCCTTCTTTACGTCCTCATAGCGGAGAGCGCAGCCAAGACCACAGTGGACAGTACTACAACACGCCGAAGCCAAACGGAGTTGAAGGATCAAAAGGATACAATTAACTATTCGCTCACTCCTTATGACGACTACAGTAGCCCCTCCTTCTATAAACGTGCTCAAGTAAATCTATATCCTATTGTGGAACCCGTATCCCTAGGCCAACTCTCACACGATGTCATTCCCAACCCTCCCAATCGAACTTCAAATCGAAATATTATCCTACTTTACCGCCATCGAGCAATTAATTCTCGTCGAAGTCTGTCAACTTGGGAAAAAATCATTCTACAAATCAAATCACTCAGAAGACTCAGATACTCCACAAACGGAGACTACTCTCTCAAACACAATTTCTTTGACGCGACCGCGCGACTAGGTTTCTGTTCTCAAAACGGGGTGGTGAAGAGTTATCGATTTCTCCGATGGGAGGGACCGGCCTGGCCAGCATCCTGCCTGCTAAAGGACATTTCAAACCGCGGGTTTATCAACGACCCAATACTTGCCACCTGTCCGTCCAATAGTCCCATGCTAAAAATTAAAATAGGACGCGGATACATTGGTAGTAGGTCCGAGTTAAGTGTATGCGCGGACTACCCAGGCGAAATTCAAATCGTGCTGCGGTGGGATTCATCGATCAAGCAGTTGATCAATCTTCTCGCGCCAATTTTAGACGAGCGGATTCAAAAATATAGGGTGGACGTGAGCCGGGTGCACGAGGTCCAAATCCATCAGAATCATGTCCGTAGCGACAGGGCATGCTGGGAACTTGAGATGATTACGCGTCTTGGCTGTTGAAGTAGGCGCTCTAAAGAGTTTGTCATTACACGGGATCAATTCGTCGCCCGTTTTCCTCATGCTAGATGGAGGATATCTGCATTTACAGACATTCATTCAATCACTAAACAAGCACATTAGAAGCTTTCTTTCGATTGGCCATGAGAATACTAGCAGACTACCCTCTCCCAACGTTTTATATCTTAAGCTCTTAAGTGCTTAACCTAAGAATATCATTCCTTGTTCAGCTGCATTGCATATAAGTACTTATATATGCGTATAGATGTGTGTAAAGTAGCAACTTTTGTCGTTCTGTGGTGTGTGGAGCAGCATGCACATTATTTGTTGCATTTTGTTATTTCAACACATTATAGCAATTGAGAGCATTCAAGCTCTTTCAATAGAGTACTCACACTTTTTTTTTTTTTCTTAATCTGTTCCAACCCTTTCTGTTTTATACAAGAACCATTCTTTCATTCAGAAATCACGCTAGCCGTGTATGCTGCTACCTTTCAAAGGGTGACTGGCTGCAACATCATATTTTTCAGAGCCAAGTATTTACTTGATATATCTTGAACCTATGAAAGCACGATGGCTGCCAACTGAATACTGAAAGGTATGTTTTAAATATGCTAGGTGCCACAGTATTAACAGTAATATGAATAATAGCCGTTGTAGATATTCGTTGGGTATTCGATTCAAGTGTTCAAGTGACTTATGATTCACATGCACCGCAGTGGCAGGAAAAAATCATGATTGCCTAAGTCATTCGAACTCCACTGGCGGTATCATCGAACACCTGCGGAGGCACATCCATAATAATGTTGTGTTTGTTACCAAAAACTCATTCTATAATATGCCCAAAACGACAACTGAATCCAATTATCATATAAATTTCGCCCATAGTGCTCTAATAAATTGCCTTTTTTATAGTTGGAACTAGATTTGTAACCGCTCAAGTATCAAAATTCACTATGTTTCAACGTCACGATTAACACAGCCACCCTTCGGGTTTCGACCATTGGCAGCTCCACCTTCCGAGGAGGTTGTACCGCAAGATGAAGATCTGAATAAAAGGTAATACATGCTGTTGGCAGGCCTATTATTGTATTTTCCAGATTATTTTGGGTATAGACATCCAGGACATGAGTTCTGAATACACAGCCACATACCTTGGAAGCGTTGACCTCGAAAGGGTTACTGAGAAATCGAGAGACAAACGGGAGGGTTGCACGATCGGATAATCCAGAGAGTGGTGTAAGTATGATTGACACTCAAATTCCCATCCAAAACATCCCATTAACTTTTGTTTTTTGATGTGTGCTTGTTTTTCAGAAATGAAACTGTCGAGGTTGGCTTTACAAGTTTGCGGACGAGTGCGTGGTGGACGGATTTATGAATGCCTATGTTTTTGAATGCCTGTTACATCAGACCTTGCACTGTGCCAACAACACTCGTCTACTATACTTAACCACGATTTAGAATTATGGGAAGAAAGCAATATCTTCTTGGCTTCCATCTCATTCAGAGCGTGCTTTTGCTTGCGTTGTTGATGGATGGCACTGGTAGGAGATATACAAACACCATCTCCCTTGGGTAGCAAATATCGATACAAATTTGAGGCTATGACGACGACATGATTTCAGATGAGAATAATTTCTCGAACAAAATTAAATGGTATCGCGGTACTGAAGCCGACCAAACCAATCTATAGATTAGTGTTCTTTTGGTTGAGTGTAGTCTAACGATGGGCTAAGTAGATGCGGAGAGGTTGTGATTTTATCGATAATGCTCGAAGCAACTCGTGAGAGACGATTCTCGCTTAAGGCCAAGCTGGTTGGTTACACCCGGCCGGGATCATCTGCTTCCATGCCTGCACTTATGCCTGCACTTATGCCTGCACTTATAGACATAGAATGATTCCTTCCAACAACCATCGCGTATCCCTTATTTCTCGATATCTGTAAATATGTTCAAGTGGATAAATAATTTTCTAGCCCAACAACCCAATCATGAAATCCCCACCCCCAAACCAAGCTCTACACCTAGTTTTCGAGATAACAAACCCACGCCCACTATATCATTTTCAACCCTCCCGTTAGAACTCCAAATCGAAATATTCTCCTACTTTACCGCTGTCGAACAATTCACCCTCGTCAAAGTATGCCCCTCCTGGGAAACCATCCTATTAAAAACCGAAAGCCTCAAAAGGATCAGATACCCTCGAACGCCGGCTCGCAGCCACCACTTCCTCCTCAACCGATTCGCACGCCTGGGCTTTTGGGCCCGAAACGGGGTGATCGAAAGCTATCGATTCGTTTACGAAGGGGAAGAGAAACACGGGAAGGAGTGCGAGCGGCGATGGAAACCTGATTATTCACGACCGTGGCCGCGTCGGAGATCTCCAAGGCCAAAGGCATATATCGATGATCTTCCTGATGAGTACAAGTACGACAGTTGGCTGCTGGAGGATATATCTACCTGCAAGTTTCTCGACGAGTTTATCTTTGCCGCTCCGGTTGATGACAGCATGTTTGGAGTAGAAGATCAAGATCAAGATGAAGAAGGAGCAGATGGGGAAGAGGGGGGAGGGGGAGAAGACGAGGACGAGGAAGACCAATCAACGCATACCATCGAGGAAATCCGCATAGAAAGTGTATACCTTTGTGATGATCGAGGTCAAGTGACGCAGCTCGCAAATATGACGCAGCTCGCAAATTACGGAGAGTGGGTAACCCTACTAAAGGACACAAAAACGGTCAAGCAATATCTTGACGAGCTCGCCCGCGTTCTGGATCCCATGTTTGCAAATTTCGAAATAGACGTTAGCAAGCTGCACGAGGTTGAGATCCACCAGATCTATGATGATGACGACGATGATATATATTGGCAGGCGGAAGTGTTTGTGCATTACGGAGTACCAACCAAGATGGCGAGGGGGTTGAAGCAGCATTGGTGGGATATTGAAGGACTCCCCTACGGTTCGGATTCTTAGACGGATGTTTTTCTTAAATTGGTGGTATATGGAGATTTGAACTGTGGGAAGCGATCTGTTTGTAAACTGATATGAGGTTTTAATCTTTCGAATGGAGCTGCGTCCCCAGGACTACATCAATAATACGGCAGGGTTGAAGAACTAGTACAGATCACATTACCCTCATCAAAAGCTCGTCCATATCAGCGTTCGCGGTAAATCCATTCCTTCATTTCGGTTCAATTTATCATCTTTATCAAATCTTTTCTTGGGCCTTTAGCCCAACGACTGACTCGAAATGCTACTTCCGGGGCGGAGGCTTAAATACCACCAAACTTGCAAGGATCTGGGGTACGGTCCACTCGCGACAGCGCCAGCAACGCTTCAATATACTATATTTCAACCTGTCCACATTGTAATGACCGGAAATTAGCGGAGTATTAGAAACTAAGTAGATTTAGCCCGAACTAGCAATAACAACTTGTTCGTATCTATATATACTTAAGTAGGTATGGAAATATATATAGCTATTTTCCAACTATTTTTCATCTACGAGGAGCCCTCAAACCCATCCATCCATCCCATCGTGAAATCTGCACGATGTCATTCTCAACGCTCCCGGCAGAACTTCAAATCGAAATATTCTCTTATTTCGTTTACATCGAACACATCACCCTCACTAGAGTGTGCAAATCGTGGGAAATCATTGTTTCACAATCTGGAAGACTTAAAAGTCTCAGATACCCCAACCTCCTCGCCCGTCGCAATTTCATTGCCACCTATTGTCGTGGAAATTTTACTGGCAATCCAAACAAACCTGTTTCCCCACACTTATTCCTCGACCTCAGTAACGCCGCTCTGGGTTTCCAGTCTCGAAACGGCGTAATTGAGTACTACCTTGTATTTTTCCGAGAGAACTATCAGATCAACGCAGAGGGCCATTCCGTCTGGGAGGGATACGAAAAACGACAGCGAAGAAAAATTGAAGATGAAACAATAGTAACAAAGGATATTTCAAACTGCGTACTTCTCAAAGACCCCATCCTTAGTACCCTGGTATACCTGGGTACCTTAGCCTCTGAAAAGGAAGAAGACCAGCAACCCACGATGACACTCAAGCTCGAGCAACAACCCATTTGGAGTGTTTCTTTGGCAGAGAGAGTCTACGAGACCATTCACACATCCATCGTGCGAGAAGATATGACAGTCAAAGAGCTGCTCGATCATATCGCTCTCATTATAAGCCCGGAGCTCAACAAGAGACTTGAAAACAAGAATTGGGATGACCTTGGACCCGAGGTTCTGTGCAAATTTTGTTACGAGGATTGGAATTTGGATATCATGGTACACGCTGATTATTAAAAGTTTACGGAGAGCCAGTCTCGTGCATGTATATATTCAAACTACCGCTGGAGAATGACAAGCCAATGGCCTATGAGATTTTCCCAATATAGTTGTATTATGCAGTAGAGCATCTCAAATTTTACGGGACGGAATTCATATTCAAATGCACTTCTGAAAGTCAACACCATGCTAGACAGGGTCCACAGCCAACACGCCGTTTACACACGGTGGATTAGACCAACAGACTTAATTAACCCGATTGTTCCTTATGATTCACCTTCTGTCAATAACTTTCTTTATAAATACACAGAGAGCCAACCGTTAACCCCAACAATACTTTCGTGAACGTTGAACATCCATATTATCTCACACGATGTCATTCTCAGCCTTCCCATTAGAACTTTAAATCGAAATACTCTCTTATCTCGACCACCAAAAACACTTCACACTCGCCCTTGTGTGTAAATCCTGGGAAACCATTTTACAAACCAAAAGGCTTAAAGGGATCAGATACCCCTTCGTGTTGTTCAATCACAAAAACCGTCGTGATCCGACTCGCAGGCACTTCCTTTTTCTTGATTCAGACACATTGTTAGGTTTCCGGTCTCGAAACGGCGTGGTTGAGTGCCATCTCGTATTTATACGCCCATATGTTTCAACTGGCGACTTGTATAACTGGGAAGATTACAAACCGCCATGCGGCAATTACGAGGCGGGGGATTCTCTACTAAAAGATATTTTAAGCTGCATGTTTCTTGAAGACCCTGTCCTACTTCCCCTAACGTATAAGAACGGAGAAGGAGAAGGAAAAGAAGGACAAGGTGAAAAAGAAGAGGAAGAAAGAAGAGAAGAGAAAGAATATGAAAACGAAAAAGATGAAAATCAAGACCCCATAGTGACAATTGACCTCAAAGCCCGGTACTTCCGCAATTCTCCATCGACGGCTTGGGAATACCACGAGATCAACCACATATTTACAGTGCGGCAGGATATAACGATCAAACAGCTGATCAACAACATCGCTCGCATTCTAGACCAGGCGGTTCAAAATAATATCCCGGCAATCAAGAATCGGGATAATCGTGTTTATCAGGTCGAGCTAGCCGCGTTTGGAGCTCAAAGCAGTGATAAGACCTTGTATTTCCATGCGTACACGCATATGTATTGAGATTGCGGAATTACAGGCCTTGAAACCCTTGTATGTTTATATATATCCGAATCACCGCCGCTCTAACTCCAATTCCTGCTAGTATACCTCGGAGGAGAGAGTATCATTCTATATAGACTGTTCTATAACCCTCGTCTTCTTTTTCATCTTCCTTTTCTTCAATTCCAATTAGAGCTTCCGTATACACCTTCTTCTTCGAACCGGCCGTTTGTTGTTTTTGCGACTTCGCAGGAGACCTGGACCACGGACCGCAACCAACCAACCACGAGACCGACTCGATATATCAAAATATCAAAAAATAAAAACCTGTATTACTTTTGAATTTGAAAGCGTTCATCTGTATTACATCTTGGAACAAATATAACGGCACTTCACCAGACCGCCGAGAGCTCAGAACAGCTGCTTCGGGCAGAGATTGGGTACTTATGTTAGTATATCCCCGCCATACGCTTCAGCTTGTCACCACATTCGAAAGCATCAGGCTGTGAAAAAAAACAACACCAGGAGGCTGAAATAATATAGTAGTCCCAATGTACTCGCAATAAATAGAAAGTAGTCCCCCCCTCTTTTGAAAGCCCAAGCTTTTCTACATAAAATTAAAAATTAAAAATACTACCCTTCCTTTAGCCTCAGAGGACGACCGCGATCGTTAAACTATGAACACCGTCTCGACATACGCACCAGAAACCCACGGCGGTGTCGTGACCACCTGGCTACCAGTCGAAACACCCTTCTCCCCATCACAAGGCTGCGAAAAAATATTTTGGTCCTTCGTCATAGGCACCCTTGCCGCTTGGGATCCCGGCTATGGCATCTCCGTAGACAGCAATGTCAGATGCGTCCCGCCCGCGTTAACCACCTGGTGGGATCAGGACCGCTTGGGGGTCAATTCTCTAACAGTACTGAGCCTGGGACCCGTCGCTTGCCCGAGCGCCTACTCCACGGGAACGACAATAATTGAAAATCAGTCGAGCACTTTTGTGGCGTGCTGTCCCCCGTACGTTCACAACTTCACCGAGACAGACGTCGAGACTTTAAAATACGCTTCCCTTATCTAGACCTTCGAGGCCATATTTTTTTTTGTGCTGATATGTAAATGTTGTAGCACGTAGGAAATACACCTTTGTCCAAGTCAAGCGTGTAGGGTACACTGGCGAATGTTCGTCAGAGATACCGGCCAACGAAGACATCACCTACGCGACACGAGACCAAGCCAGAAATTGGATCATCACCAGCACCTCATATTCAACGGCCACCCCGGCGTGGGGCATCCCGATCAACGGGTACAGTATCGCACAGCAGATAACCTCTCCGTCAACCTCCTCCCCGTCGACAACGTCGACAACATCGACGAGTTCTAGTAGTGTGTCGACCACTACCGGTACTGATAATCCACAACCATCTTCCGGTCTTTCTACTGGTGCAAAAGCGGGAATTGGAGCAGGAGTTGCCGTTGGTGCGGTTCTTTTGGGTGTTCTTATCGTGTTATTGGTTGTACGGCGTAGGCGGAAACGAAGCCTACTTGGACCGCCACCATCGGCGCCGGATTATAATGTGGGGAATACTACGAAGTCTTTGGTGACGCATGAGCTTGAGGGATGGCGGGGGAACGGGGTATATGAGGTTCAGAGTTCCGCGCCGCCGCCGCACATGATATATGAAGTCGATGGTAGGAATCATCGACTAGCGGAGTTGGGTCCGAGGTAGTAACTAGCGCTGTAGCAGGGATTAATGTTTTCTCCCAAAGTTTTTTTATTTTTTATTTTAAGTTTTTACCGCGAAGCGGGGGGGCTTGGTGGAGTTTTGTTAGTGTGTACTTCGTATGTATAACGCTCTTTTTCAATGTCTAGGGTTGCTTTTTTTTTTTTGTATTGGTCTATTGTAATAACTGGTAATAATGGTAATAAACCCTTTTTCAAGGAGTATACTGGTAAAGTGGCGTTGTAATTCGCACTCGGCCGGCTGCCAACGCTAGTCCTTATTTGGTATTTCGTATTTTTATTGAAAATAGAAATGAACATTGTGAATTATACGGGCACATTTTGTTTGAGCGTCTATCCAAACGAGACTTGATCCTGTGTTGTTTGTCTATATTGCTCTTAGCCACCCGGCCGCACCTGGCGCAAGATACAACCCGTCCGTCCGCGAGAGCACTCCCCTACTTGATATAGGACCAAAACCGCGAAACCGTCCTGACGTGCACTTCCTCCTCGACCGATATGCGCGTTTGGGTTTCTGGTCTCAACATGGGGTAGTCAAGAGCTATCGATTTATCACCGAGAGCGAGAAGAAGTACGAGGAGGAATACCGCCGGTGCACGAAGCTGTTACGCACATTAAAGTGGAGTAGTACGGGCGTGGATGGTAGTTGGCTGCGCGACGATCACAAGTATGATGACTGGCTGTTGGAGGATATTTCAACCTGCAAATTTCTCGACGAGCCCGTCTTCGCCAATAGCGTGGTGACAGAATCTGGGGGAAGAGAAGAGGAAGAAGACATGCGGGAAATAATTATAACTTACGTCTACAAAATTGAAGAAAAATGGTAAAGCGATATATTGCAAGAGCGATGTAGAGGGGGTGTTCATGCGGAAGAATATAAGGAAGGATATAACGGTCAAACAGTTAATCGACTGGCTCGCGCGCACTCTGCATTCGGAGCTATCAGGGCACGACGAGGATTTAAGCAAGTTGTACGAGGTTGAAATCAATCATGACGGGGACCCAATTGAGTTTCGATTGAAAGTATTTTTGCACGAGGGGGTGCCGACCGTGATGTCGACGCCATTCAAGGAGTATTGGTGGAGTTAATTTATAAAGACTCTACCCTTCCCTGATTTTGATGTTCCTAGCCTTGTCGCTGACTATAAATATCTGGAGAATTAAACCCTACTCGCCTGCACATATACTATAATAAAATATATAGTCTCAAAACTAGACGTTTGAAGATGAGAGAGGAAAGTGGCCATGTATGTACATATCTACCTGGCACTGTGCAGAAACATGATATCAGACTACGGTATAAAATGGATTGGTGCATAGATTGCCTCCATAGAAATATATATATAGATATATAAACTCCTGATTTTCTTGCATCTTGACATAGCTGTGGAGAGTGCCCTCGTACATTTGTCAACAGTTAATCAAGTGTATGAATGTGGTGTATGAAATATTTATTTGTAATTCTCGAACATCGTGGGGTCCGAATGACTATATTTTTCCCAGCGGGCAAGGCTGGTCAACGCCAGACCAGGGCTTCACGTTGTATACAGAAGGAGCATATTGAAAGGACATACCCAACTAAGCACTCCGATCCCTTCTGACGGCCATTCATAGTATATTATACCTTCTCTTTATCTTTGTAACTATGCTCAAATGAACGAATATTGTCATCCGTTGATCACGTGAGAAGCATATATTAGAACCGTGGGATATCCTTTATATTGGTCTTTTCCTTTGATCCCTTGATAAATCAGCCTCTTTCATCTACATGCATGTACCTATCGTTTTACAGACGAGAATATAACTTTTTTCTACAGCTTTAACCAAGATCCGTCTCTTTTCACCCCGAGAAGCCATACTTCCCCCCGGAAAGACCGCGATCCGTTTACAATATCCAACCCAATAATCCGATCGTGAAATCCATCATCTCCAAAAACCATGTCGTTCTTAACCCTCCCCGTCGAACTTCAGGTTGAGATATTTTCTTATTTCAACGTCACCGAACAGTTCACCCTCGTCCGAGTGTGCACCTCTTGGGAGACCATTTTCTTGAATACCAAAAGCCTCAGAAGTCTTAGATACCAATACGTCCGCCCCCCAGTCAGACATACCTTACCTCCCTCCGCCTCCACCGGAAACCGTCTTTTAATACATTATTTGTTCAACTCACTCGGACGTCTAAGTTTCCGTTCTACAAACGGATCGATCAATAGTTATTTATTCGTCCACGAGGACGAGGAGAAGCACTTGGCTGACCGCGAACGCATATGGATGAGCATCGACTCTAGCAATCGTCAATTCTACAAGCTCGAGGACTTCGGACGCGCGGCGATTAATCTGCCAAAGGGGGACATTTCAAACTGTACGTTTCTTAACGAACCCGTCTTTGCAGTCCCGCCGGTCGAGGGTGCGTCGTCGGCCGAAGGGCTCGTGCAACAACAAGAACCGCAACAAGAACCGCAACCAACAGACACCATGGAGGAAACCATTACAGGCCATGCCATCCTCTGCGACTACCTAATGTTTCAACCAGTTGAGTCCAAATACTCAATGCTAGTGAGACCGGATACAACGGTCAAACAGTTTCTCGAGGACGTCGCGCGCGATATAGACGAGAAGTATATAGCGCGGAGGTGGCTGATCGAAACTAGGCAGCACGAGGTTGAGATCTCCCAGCTTACTAACGACGGGGGGGAATGGTGGTTTGAAATGTTTGTACATCGTGGGTTGCCGGTTTTGACCAAGGAGTCGGGCAGTAGGCGGTGGTGGGAATTAACTGATGGATATATAAATTCACATTGACCAATATGTTCCTACGCAATGGCGTAGATAATTTTCATATTTGGTATATTAAATCTGTGGACACTTGCATCTGAATATACAAAGCAAATTGAATACCAGCATCGTATAATTGTTATTGCAATAGCGCATGGCGATATCGTTCTATTGCGCGGGCAGCGTTATTCATAAATTTCGGCCTACATTCCTCACAATGTAGAGTATCTTCACCACGATCAATATCAATAGAGTGGCCAATAAGAACAATAAAAGTATGGTGTATGAATTATGTTAATACAATTCTTCAAGCTCATCGAAGAGCCCGAATGATTTTTTTCCAGCGCGCCAATATCGCACGCCCCAATTTACATTATCAAAATATAAAACTCCGCTCAAAGACAAAAAGAAAGAGAACGCCAATGCACGCCGTTATTTACCTTGAATCCCAAGGAACCCTCCCAAAAATATAATTATACAAACCCCCACCGTGAAACGGACATGCAGACATATTAAACGTAGGAACCCATTATATACCTATAAACGCTCGCAACCTTTATAACCCCACAGAAGACGGAAAGAGAAGATAAAAAGGTGTTTAGAACTCATCATCGAAGCAGATGCCCGCCATGTTGTTGTTCTGTGGCTCATCGCTAGGCGATGAGGAGAGTGGGGAGGTAGTCTCGACCTTCTTCTGGCTGCTGGCCATGACACCGGCCTTCTGGTAATCGCTGACACGCTTCTCGAAGAAGTTTGTCTTTCCAGCCAAGGAGATGGTCTCCATGAAATCGAAGGGGTTGGTGGAGTTGTAAACCTTGGGGTTTCCGAGAGCGAGGAGGAGTCTGTCGGCCACAAACTCGATGTATTGCTTCATCAGCTTGGCATTGATTCCAAGGAGAGGGCAAGGGAGAGCTTCCGTCAAGAATTCTTGCTCAATGGTGACGGCCTCGGTGATGACGGCCTCGACGGCTGCCTTGCTGGGTCTGTTGTTCAAATGGCTGAAGAGGAGGCAGGCAAAGTCGGTGTGGAGACCTTCGTCACGAGAGATGAGTTCGTTGGAGAAGGTGAGACCGGGCATGAGGCCTCGCTTCTTGAGCCAGAAGATGGCAGCGAATGAGCCGGAGAAGAAGATACCCTCGACGGCGGCAAAGGCGACGAGACGCTGGGCGAAAGTGGATTCTTCATCCTCGATCCATCGGATGGCCCAGTCGGCCTTCTTCTTGATACAAGGGATGGTGTCAATGGCGTCGAAGAGGTATGTTCGCTGGCTGTTGTCTTTGATGTAGGTATCGATGAGGAGAGAGTAGGTTTCAGAGTGGATGTTTTCCATCATGATCTGGAAACCGTAGAAGCAACGGGCTTCCGGGATCTGAACTTCGTTGCTGAAACGCTGAACGAGGTTCTCATTGACGATACCGTCAGATGCGGCGAAGAAGGCGAGAACATGGGAGATGAAGTAGCGTTCGTCATCGTTGAGGCGGTTATGCCAGTCGTGGAGATCCTTGCTAAGATCAATCTCCTCGGCAGTCCAGAAGGAGGCTTCGGCCTTCTTGTACATTTGCCAGACCTGTGCAAATTCAATTAGCTTTCCTGTTTGGGATGTGTGATTGGTTTATAATCGGATACGAACCTCGTGGTAGTTGATGGGGAAGAGGACAAAACGCTTCTTGTTCTCAACGAGAAGAGGCTCTTCGGCTTCCTCTGGCTTAAGGTTGTTGAAGGCGGGGCCTTCTGGCTTGACCTCAGCCTTGACGGGAGCGACGACCAGGGAAGATTTGAGGTCCTCGGAGTTGTCTTTCATTTTGAGGTTGTTAAAGGCGGAGATAGCCTTTCGGGTCTCGGTCATGAAGTCAGACATTGTGAATGTATGTATATATGCTTGGTCAACAAGGGAGAGTATTGAAAGTGAAGATGGTGATGATGATTTATAATAGAAGTGACAACGTGATTGTGTGATAGGAGTAGAGTATCCGTTAATGGAGATGTGATTGATTGATTGATTGATTGATGCTGGTGATGAGAAGAGAGAAGAGGAAGAGGAAGACTGCAGAAGAGGAAGAAAGGAAGATGCTTTTATAAAAGATTTCGCTATTTGTTTTCGGGCGCGTGGAAAACTCTGTCTGTTGAGCTTGCGTTGGTGTCTCTCCTTTGAATTCTTTTGGATTGACTGAAGGGAGACGCGACTTTTTTTTACTTTTACGCGTTGACCTGCTCCTGCCTGCCTGCCTGCTCCTTGTTCCTGTTCATTTAAATATTGCTGTGGTGCTGTGCCAACCACTCCGCTTTTGACGGTGCTGCCATCGCGACCATTCCCCGTTCGCCCTCAGCTCCACTAACCTTACCAGCCTACCAGCCTAAAGAGCTAAGGGGTACGCCATCGCGCAGCTTGGTTGCCCCCGAAGAGTCACTCGGATTGGCTGCAGATTGGGTAAGATTGGGTAAGCTCAAACAGTCATTTTCTGGTCAAACCATGCATGCCAGATTCGCTGTGTCGCTGCAACAGGGCGACATGCCTTATCAGATCATGCACACCGTGCCAAGCGCTGTAAGGGCGCCCCCTGCTCTCCTTTTCATTTCGTTCTGTTAGTGTCTCCACGGACTCATGGTCGCTCGGAACTTGCCCACTTAACGCGATTCACAATAAACACAGTTGCACACCCAACACCGCGTTCAACAAGGCAAAGGATTGATATGGCAGGGACTGACGCGAAACGACTTCATTCTTAGAAACCACGTGACCTCCAAGGTTCGTGATTGTTACAACCCCCCCTCGTGATAGCAATACCCCCCTTCCCTCTTGGAAATTAGCACTCCAGCCCGCTCCATTCTTTCCTTCAACTTGACCATTCCTAGCAGTTTCTTCTATAACCTGACTAGAGAATGTAATCGAGATTGCAGGAAGTCTCAAACGGGCTGAGTCCTTTATCCGTCCGATGGCTTTTTTATCGGTAATCTACACCTCGTAGTCCAGCTTGATACGGTACAAAGCGGAGGAGGACCCTTTGGGAACTCAAATCTAATCTTTTGTCCCAAAGTAGCACTGTAATTGATTATAGTTACAGATAAATCGTTCCCGCCTACTTTGTAGAGTATGCTGTATAAGAACCAACGATGCTTCTCGATTTTGATATTCATCGCCCGGCTATTTGTTTGAATGGCAATTCACTTGGATCAGCGGAGCATTCATTGACCTGCAGATTGTCTATCTAGAGAGTATAGCATGATGTAAATCCACATAAGGATATGTACGTATAACCACGCTAGAGTATATATCATATAGGACGACGCCACTTCAGCTGTAGATGAAATAACTTTGGTCTCAATGCTTCCGACATCTTTGACAGAGTATCCTCCACCAGTCAGCCATAAGGCACCTTGTTCCAATTAGAGTCATAAAGTCTTTCCTCTCGATAATCGGAATCCATTATTCGGAAATCTAGAGAGGCATGCTTTTATGTTTCCTTGAGCATAATAGCAGACTCCCGTAGCGATGATTCGTTCGTTCTGTGTGATCAATTTCATATTGAATGATTATAATCTTCGAGTCGAAGAAGTTTCTATTTGTGTAGAGTCCTAAGAACCTGGTTGAACAAGGGCACGAATCTCGTAAAAATCCTTTCGAAGGTGGGATAAAATAGCTTTTGGTCCTTCAGAGAGGAGTCGTTGTTGATATAAGTTAGAACCTTGACTTCCTGGCCGTCGACGGACACCTCAAATTCCGAAGGAAGTCAACAAAGTCTTTTCGAATAGGTAGAGATTCATATCTTCAAAATTTCTTTCTTCTTTCCATTGACCCTCTTCATCTTCGAAGACAAAAGGCTTCTTGGGGGTGGATTTATTGACCTTTGTGCGTCAGAGCTACAGGTATGACTATGGACGAGTTGGTGGAGAGAAGGGCCTACGATATCAAAAGTTGGCAGTTTATCGGCATAACCCGAGGACCCGTACTCCTGACCATTGAGGGCTACCACTACTGTACAATCAATATCAGCAAAACTCAGAGTTTCATATCGAGCACATATATAAAGGAAGGTTATTCTGCTTTAGAATAATAAACCTCTCAAAAAAACCAAAGGGAAACCCACCCATTACGTTCCTGGTTCAACCTTAAATACACTTAAATTATGGATTCAATCTCGATAAGGCGGCAGGTAACCGCCCATAAGTGTGCGGCAGAGCTATGAGCATAACTCTCAAACCTAATTTTCCCTGTGACTGACTTGGGAAGTGAGATTCTTAGTCACACTTGGCCTCGCAAGCCAGACCGATCACCGCGTCTATTTCGGAAAGTATACTACACAATAATCTAGTTGAAAAGGAACCAATGATCGTTCTTGAGACACTGTACTTTTGATTCTCCCGTAGACGCAAGAAAACAAAAACCCATATATGTATAAAAACGAACGACTATTAAAAAAAAACTATGCAAAGAGAAAAAAAAGTCTTGCATGCTAATCCCCATACCCGCATGCTCCAGCCCAAAACGAAGACCAAATAATTAAAATAATTTATTAATGCACCTCATCACTTCCTCGCACTCGTAGATCCTCCCGCCGTCCCAGTCTGATACTTCATCTTCTCTCCTTTCCCGCCGTGCATCTCTGCCTTCTGCTCCTTCGTCAGCTTCTCCCCTTCCGCGTCTGTATTCTGCAACTCTTCTGCCTTCAACGCCGGGTTCAGCGGCTTGCTATTGTCGTAATCGACCTCTTTAACTACCCCGAGACCTTTGGTGCGGCCTTCTCGGAACAGGAGCTTGTCTCCGGGCAGGATGTATTCTCTGTGTAACCATGTTAGAATATTTTGTGAAAGAAGGGTAACGGTATGAATGATATAACTTACGGCCGCTGAACGAATCTGAATGCGACTAACGCTCGATCTCCCGTTCTCACGGTTTCTATAAAATCCAATTAGTACCAAACTCACACAATACAACCTCTGGAAGAGTAAGTACATACCTCGATCAAGATCAATGATACTGCAAGTCTGCGACACCGGCCCGACATGCAGCATCGCCTGGTACCGCTTCCGAATCGTCGTCGCGTGGCTCAAAATCATAACTTCGGCCACAAACTGTCGAGACGCTTTCGGCGGCCCTTCCTCCGTCTTTGGCAGCACCACCATCCCTTTTCTCACATCCCGTCTTCGCACTCTCCTTAGCGCGAACGATGCGCTCTGTCCCGCTGTAACAACGGGCACACCGATTCTTTTCCTCTCGATAGACCTGATCTGTGTCGAGATGAAGTTCCCCAGACTGTCCGGCCCGATCAGGATCGGGTCGCCCGCGTGGATAACCCCGCTCTTCACGACACCGGACACGACAGTTCCGACGAACGGCACGGAAAAGGTGTCGTTAACGTAGAATTCGAACGGTGCGTTCTGGTCAAACTGTCCGTGGTACGGCAAGATGTTCAAAAAGGTCCTGACAAAGTCCAGCCCTTCACCTGTTACGTTTGAAACCTGGAAGATCGGGCATATCCTGTCGCTGACAAAGTGGGTGGCCGTGGATATCGCTTCGTCCTTCGATTTGATGAAAATCGGGATCTTGCGGGCGCCCCCAGATTTGAGAATTTTGGTGATCTGGTTGACGGTCTGGGCGAGAATGTTTGGCGGGGTCATGTCGATTTTGGTAATGACGACCATTATGGGCACGTTCAGAGCCACCGCGATCCCCAAGTGCTCTTTGCTCATACCGATCAAGCCATTGTTGGCGGCAACCATGAGCAGACAGTAGTCCGGCGAGGTTCCCAACAGCCCAAAGACTGTTGTTCTCAGGTATTTCTCGTGTCCTGCAAGATCGGTGAAAGAGATGACCTTGGCCTGTATATTGTCATGTTAGATTTCTTTCTCGAAAACTCAAGATGCAATAGATCTCTTTCGTACGGATTTCTTTCCGATCTCTTCCCAGGTCAGTTTCCTCCCGGCCTGGCTCGTAACAATCTGAGACTGGGCATCGAATCCCATAATCTCCATCCCAACGCTGGAGGTCCTCCCGCTTTCGATTTCGTGCTTGTGTCTGAATAGGTTCACTCGTGCTTTCCCTCTTCCGTCGTCGAGCTGCCCTTTTACCAGAACACCCAACATGGTGGATTTCCCGGCGTCCACTAAATATTATCATCATCATCAGAACCGAACTTCACACAATCCTCGTCATTTGACAAAACTCTCAACTTACCATTCCCAACAACTGCTACTCGAATCTCCAATAGCTCTTCCATACTTCTCGGAACCTGCCTAATCATCAACTTTCCCCTAGCTCCCTTCCCATCCCCGCTAGCCGTCCCCGCTAGCTTCTCCCCTTCCTTCTCAGCAGTACCAGATCCAACCTCCACATCCACCGTCTGCAAAACCGCGCACTGCGCGTTCAGCCCCACCAAACAATCCGCCACGTTACTATAAGCCTTTTCGTACTCCTCTCTCGAAAACCCCATCGAATCCCCATTATCCTCATACCCAAGCTCAAACAGCGCCTCCCCTCTCCCTTCCTCCAACCGCCGTCTCAACAGCACATCAAGCCCCGTTTCCAACCCCAACAGCTGATCGCGCAGCTTGACACGCGGCCCATCGTCGGTGTTGAGTCCTAGATCATCGATGAAACTTAGTTCGTCGACAGCTTCTTCGAGAGATTTGTTTGTTGCTGTAGAGGTTAGTTTCGGTGGGGGTTGCTGCTTGCTGGTTGAGCCGGTGCGGCCGCGGTGGCGGGCGGCGGCCTGGTTTGAGACGTGCTCGACGAAATCGCTAAGGGCGTTTCCGGACGGGGCGCCGGGGCCTCGGGATGGGCCTGACATTTGTGACTGCTGGATGTGGGTTTAAAGGTGGTGTTTAAATGTGGGGTTTGTGGGTTTTTATGGATTCGATAGAGTGAAGCGAGCGTGCGTGTATAGCTAGCTAAACGAAGCTCTCTTTCCTTGATGCGGTTTTGTATGACCAAATAGTTGGTTTGCTCTCCGTAGGAAAGTCAATTGGTTTCCTCGTATCTTTTGAGAATGAGTGATGAATATGTTTCCAAGCCGGAACGACGGGAAGATGCAGACGATGCTGGTGAATATAAACCAAATTAAAAGAACAACGTGAGAAATAATTTATCAACGTTTTAATCGGCGCCGGTTTGACGTGTTGCAGTGGGTGTAGCTGTAGTTATGTAAGACCAGCAGCAGACTGCGATTCATTGGCCGGGTATAAAGAAAAAGGGGAGACAAGTATGAATAATTGCAATTGAGGCTGATATAAAAAGCAGCTAGTCTCGTGGCTGGGAGGGAAGATTGAGTGAAAGGTTTGTATATCGAAGATGATATAAACTGAGGGGAGGAAGATGGAGAAGAGGGAGAAAGAGCAGGTCTTATAAGCTGTGTATGGTAGTTGGTGGTAGTTGGAAGCAGCTATGACTTCAAACTTGGTCGTTTGCTTGACTCATCTGATGTGGTCATCCAAAATTCAACACATCTTCCCTTTCAACCACCACCACAAACTCCAACAGCTGACTTCAACCACCACAACCACAACAAACAACTGCTGCCATTGGGCTTAGCTCTCTTCGTTAACGTGAAGGATCAGATTTTTTGGTGAACGTTCGAGAACGAGCCAATCTCAATATCATGCAAGGTCCCTTGGACCCGGCTTCAATTTACAAGCTATCCGGAGCTAAGCGAAAAGCTGAAAGAGAATTTGGAAACTCAAGGCCAAAAGCGCACTTCTGTGCTTGCTGTCGTTGCGGTATTATCATGATATCCATCGCGAGATGATTACAAGCGCAGTATCGTATCGAACCCAATCGAACCAAAATCGCAATAATTGCACAAAATATACAGATTACACAATTGCTACTTTAAAATTTCACATGAAAATATATCCTTCCTTTGTACATTGTGTTTCATTGTTTGGGGGGATATATACTACTATACACAAGAATTGAAAGAAAAAGCGAGATATAAAAAATATATATATAAAAGAGATGTCTATATGCACAACAAGGGAGGTGATTCGAAAAGTTAGAAGTAGGGATTGATGGTACACAGCGGACGTCAAACTTTTAGCTTTTCTCTGACTCTTGTTCGGTTCCCACCCTCGAATATTCACAATGAAACGACGGTATCCCCGCCTCTCCGCCTCTACTTTCCTCTCTTATCTTCCACTTCAGAACTGCATTCCAACAACAGTCGTCTAGGTCATAATTTGGGTAACAAGCCCAGTAGCGACTGTTCTTCCACCCTCACCTGTAGATCCAGACATCGCACCCGTTAGTGTTATTTCGTATGACTCAGATAATCGATATATATATATAGAAAATATCACTTGACAACTAAAAGAAGAGGGGCTAGAACTCACGAATATTAAAGCGAACACCGGGTTCCACAGCCATAGGTACGTGCAGCTCAGCAACCATCTCGACGTTGTCGCCAGGCATGACCATCTTGCCGTCAACATCTGCAGTTCCGTCGGGGAATCTGAGATTGATGGCAACATCTGAAACCCGTCTCGTTAGTCAATTTTCTTCAATTTTCTTTTCTTTTTTTAAAAAAATCAAAGTGAAAGGGCCTAACTTACCTGCGGTACGAATGTACATCTGCGGCCTATAATGATTTCCAAACCCGGTATGCCGTCCACCTTCCTCCTTGCTAAGCACGTACATCGAGCACATGAACTTATTCGCCGCCTTGATCGTCCCTGGCTTGGCGATAACCATCCCACGCTTCACATCCTCACGCTTGATAGATCTCAACAACAGCCCGGAATTATCTCCAGCCTGCGCGAAATCCAAATCCTTCTTGAAGGTCTCCATACCAGTGACGGTAGTCTTGATCGGTTCCTTCTGCATACCCACGAGCTCGACTTCCTCGCCCTTCTTTAGCAGACCGCGGTCTACTCTCCCCGTAGCAACGGTTCCTCGACCCGAAATCGAAAACACATCTTCGATGGGCATCAGGAAAGGTTTGTCGAGATCACGTTCGGGGGTCGGGATCCAGCTGTCCACGGCGGCCATCAATTCTCCAATTTTCTCTTCTCCGATGTCCGGTCGTTTGCCCTCGAGCGCGCAGAGAGCGGAGCCCATGATGATAGGCGTTTCGTCGCCGTCGAAGCCGTAGGTACCCAGCAGTTCACGCATTTCCATCTCCACGAGTTCCAACATCTCCGGATCTTCGACGGCATCGATCTTGTTGACGAAGACTACGATCTTTTGGACACCGACTTGGCGGGCGAGGAGCAGATGTTCTCGAGTTTGAGGCCTAACATTTTTTTCCACCGTTAGTAACAAAAAATATCTTTAAATGAAACGATTCAATATGACGGGGAAAGTAATTGCGGGAAAGGATAATATTTGCTCACATCTGTCCGTCCGACGCAGCAACCACAATAATAGCACCATCCATGCTCGCGGCACCAGTAATCATGTTTTTAATGTAATCCGCGTGACCGGGACAGTCGACGTGCGAGTAATGGCGCGCAGGCGTTTCATATTCCAAATGTGCAGTTGATATTGTGATACCACGGGCCTTTTCTTCAGGAGCTTTATCGATCGAGGCATAGTCGAGGAAATTGGCAAGACCTTTGCTCGCTTGGACTTTGGTAATGGCGGCTGTGAGAGTTGTCTAATAGTATAATAGAAAGAAAAAACAATAAGCAAATGAGAATAATAAAAATTTAGTATAGAGGAGAGAGAATGTTAATACCTTTCCGTGATCGACGTGTCCGATGGTACCTGCATAAAAATCCTCTTTAGCCCAATTGCCCCACCATCTTATCCCACATTATACCCCGCGAGCAAAGCCAATGAATAATAAGATATAACCACCAAGAACATACCAATGTTGACATGCGGCTTCTTCCTCTCGAATGACGCCATCTGTCTGATACCCCCATATACGTTCTGCACCCCATTGCTATTCCTTCCCGTGCGTAATGCGCCAGTAATGAGAGGTGATAGCGTAGCTCCGTTCTGTCGGAGCGAAGACTGAGTGGACTGGCGAAGTCCGCGTAGGACAGCGCCGGCGAGTTTCCAAGAAGCCATCGTGCTAAAAGAGAGGAGAGGGGATTGATCAAATTTGATCAATTGAAGGTGATGATAAGTAGATATGAAGATTCACTCCAGAGGGAAAAAGTGAGTGTAAACGTTCTGTGCAAATTATTGGCGTGCGGCTCTTTGCGAAAAATTTCGCCTAGCTGGAGGAAATGGAGCATGTTGATTGGCTTGTTACACTCGACTTCAACACAAGCAGGCCTCTGGTGGTTTCGTGATCACGTGATAATTACTACGGCATCGAAGCACTTATGATGTTACGAGAAGCGATTTCCAAGTCGTCAACTTCTACTTCCAACTGTATTTTGTTGCTTCCTAGGCTTTCAGAGACTCATTATAATGGGAATCACTGTCAACTTAACTCCAATGAACCTATCAGCATCTAGAAAATTTCGAAAATATTTGAATATCCCCCGCAGCAAATAAAAAGACTCCACGATAAGAGATCGCTCTAATTTTAGGATAAAAATAGTACACTAAAGTGTATCACATTATCGTAATATTTTAGCATCTCTTACTTGGTCCTGGTCCCACAAACCAAAGTCTCCCTTACTTGAAGTCCCGAATATAAGAAAAAGCCGCTTAGTGTATCAACCCAGCTGGTAGCTTTAAGTGACAAACTATAAATCAAAATTTACAAAAGCTACCGCCAAAATTCACTACATAAGGTGTTATTCACACTACAACTCGCGTACCAAACTCGCATCACATTAGTCTGATACGAAAAGCGCGGACGCAGGTGGGTGGTCGAATAAAGTCTGCATGCATACTGCGGGAGAAACGAAGCAAAAGAAAAAGAAAGAGAGAGTCGGGTCACACGTATGAATGCAAGCAGCAACCTTCGCGCCGACAAAAAACAAAAAATAAGTGAAATAAAGAAGGGAAAATATCCCAACTGGAGGGGCTGTGTCTCCGAGACCAGGAAAGATAATCCGAGCACGGGGAGGGGGAAAGGAAACATGCTGGACGAACTCCTTCGGATCGTAGTATATTCACCAAGTAAGCTTATGCAATGAAAATGGGGGGTTGTTAGCCGGGTTATTGCTGTTCGTTCAGCAGCTAGAGGATGTAACTCTCGGGGTTTTCCAAGGAACAAATCAATTAACTGGCCTTCTTATTTTTGTCTAATCGAAATTCCTAGAAGTTAGTAGATGTAACTACTAGGGGTATGATATTGAAGCCTCATATTTCCAACATTTTTTAGGGACGAAACCAAAAGAAAAGTATAGCAAGAAAAAAGAGTATCACAAGCATTCGCCCCATGTCGGGAAACGAAGCCGGGTATTCACGGCCTCTGATTGGATAGACCATGCAGAGCATCGAGATCGAAGTCTGGGAAGGTGGACATGCTGGCACAACTTACTTGATTCAAATTTGCAAGACAACTTATTTGAAAACGGGGGAAAAGAATGCTGCCTTGGCAGTTCCAAAATCGAAAGGGAACATTCGAAAACCGGTCGTCTCGGTTAACGGGTAGATCGATGTGTTCCAGGATGGCCCTATTTTGGCTACTAACATCAACGGATTGTATCTCCGAGCGATAGAGAGCGAATCTCTGCTACGTCTACACTTATGACAGCGTTTACCGCTTTAATTACTGCCTCCATAGAGCTATGGGGGAAAAAATTCCTACGACCTCTTATAGCAATGACGCAGCAGTCTCAAAAAAATCTAATAAAAAATTTATATAAAAGGGAACCCGTGAGGAACCTATTCAGGAAATAGTAGGACTCGTTAGGGTGATTAGTAAGGTTCTGGCCAAAAAGATTGGTTCAGTATCGCAAACGGTTATTTTATCTTTCCTCTGCACAGTACTGTTTAGAATAGCAATCATCTCTGTGATATTGCGTCAAGGTTCAAGACGAGACCGTGTATTCTCAAAGGATCGAACCTCATCGCCCTGCGAAGCTTTTTTTTCTTTTCTTTTTTTTTTTTTTTTGGGGAAACATGCTTATGGAAATGACCAGGAGCGACCGGAAAGCACCGAGGTGTATCAATGTGGCGAATACAAGTCATAGCCCAATTTGACAGCGGGATGGGTTTCAAATTTACTACTACCAATCGTCTTACTTCCATATCTATTATCAGTACAAGCTCTGGAAGTATCGAGAAAGCAAATAAAAGGTTCCGCGGCTGTATGCAAGTAGTGTGAACTGGTTGAATAGGGAAGCTTGCCAAAAAAATTTTAAATGCACAAAGCTAGAAGGTACAAACAAGAATGGTGTACAAATGCGCCAGGGAGCAGGCGAGCAAAAACAAAAAAAAACAAAAAACAAGAAGGATAATGCAAATTTTTCTTGTTGTTTGGGGGATTGCGATGCATCGGATGGCGGATTGTTCGATCAGCATGTTTTCCCCAGATCCAATCTGCCAGGCGAAAGTCTCAGGTTGATTCTAAGCGAAAAGGAGCTAATCACAGAATAAGTCGATGTCCAGCGTTAAACCCGATTGTTTGCCCCTCCATGACGTCGGGGCCTCCTGCTAAACTGCCTCCAAGAAGCGCTCCACTAACCCCATCCGCGTTTTTACCCTTCCATCGTTGCTATCCTCCGTCGGGCTTGCGTGCGTGGCTTTCGACTCAGACCAGGCCCCAGCTTTAAATTGACAGGTACGCTGACAAGGTACCGATCCTCACACCGCTTCATAACAAATGTCATATTATTAAAGTGTGGGATATATTATCGATGATGTCAGGACAGCCTCCTGACCCAGCATTACCTTACCCGACATCCAATGATCGCCAGGTCGCGGTGCGTAACAGAGTCTATCGACGGACTCTGATTGACTGGTGTAGCCACACTTGAGTATGAACTGTATACATATTCGTACGCATGTTTGAAGTACCTTTCTCTTCGCGCGAGAGTTTTTTACATGCTAGCATGCTGCTCCACAATCGCAAGAATATACATGTACTGCATTCATGTCTTGTTTGTAGGAGGGCCGAATGGATTTGATAGTACCTGCCCAATAAAAGCAAGTCTCCAGCCACATTGGCACCTCTACTAACAGGTTTTCTGCACGTCGTGGTTCCAACCGAGCGGGCATTAGCGGTCCAACTGCACAGTGAGAAAGCCACCTCTCTCTTTCTTCTCTCCCAACCAGTTTGTTCTATTTCAATAGCAGTATTATTAACATGGGCTTCTCGGGACGTTTCTTTTTTCCCGTCTAGCATTTCTTTGCTTTTTTTCGTCTTCCTTTCACACTGACTTTCCTTTGATTTTCGCTTTGGTTTCTTTTTCCGATGCACACCGCGTTCCACTTCCTGGATCGCTCGATCTTGTTCTCTTCCTACCCACGGCCCATATATCACAAGCTCGCAAGCAAGCAAGAAAGCCCTGGCCAATGGGCTGGCCATGCTACAGTATATTTCATGTTCAAATATATAAGCTCCACGCGTGTCCATAAAAACTGCTCTCGTCCTTTTTTAAAAAAATTAAAATAAAAAACTCCTCTTTCATATTTCAAAGAAAGACGGTTTAAATTTCACTGCTTGCCTTAACTATCCAACAGCCTCTACATCATAATCGATACAAAGATAGCAAGCATCAATATTTTATTTGCTGTGTTACCCATTTCCCGACAAGAAGCCACCAAGCGTACGCGCACTGGTATAACTAGCTCTCCGATCGATCGCCTTGTCTCAACGATTTCAACAAACCCACTTAATATTTCTTCGAGAGAAAAGGAAATCGTAGCATATTTATATTCTAACCAGGCCGGACGATCTAGCTTCTGCCTACGAAAGCATTTGGACGTTTGCAAAAATACATTCCATTCGATCGGTACCGCGCGTTTGCAGCAGCCAAAAAAATACAGCCAAACTCCAGCCAAACCCCGCGGAACAACCCGTTCCTCACCCAAAACCACACCAAATCGACGGCCGTTCAAAGAAAGTGGCAGTCCTTTTTAGCATCTTAACCGCTTTACTTGAAGGGCAGGCTGCCTAGCAGCTTAGCATCTTTTGATTATCTCAAATCTCCGGATATCCGTTTTGTTCATTTTTTTGGTTTTTTTTCTGCCGGAATTTAGTCCGGAAGTCCCACCCCCAACGGGATTGAAATTCTTCTATGGCCTAAAAATCGAAGCCAGTCCAAATTCAACGTAAGTCCCGTCCGCTCTGCAGTTGCTACTTGCCCAAGCTATGCGTGTTATTTGTATGCTAGTCAACTAGCTAGCCCCGATGTGCCTGTCCCCTCCCGATTCCTGCACCCTACTTCGATGTCCATGTCAATCGATAGAGTTTTCGGCCTTCAAAATTCCGTGTCGAGAGATTAAAGAGAAGAATCCAAATAAAGAAAAGAGAATGGCCCGCAATTAAGCACCCGTTCTGAAAAATGCCGCTAGCTGCGGTGTTGGTGTCTGTACGACGATATATCAAATGCACGTCGACAATTAATGTACATGGAATTACATTCCTCAACTGCATCTAGACCCGCTCTCACACGCTGGCTGCTCTTCTTCTCTCTCTGGCTGGTGCTGTTCACTAATCCCATCTGGTCCCTTTCTTCCGTAAAATACCCGACTTTATATGGATGCCGTTCTCCCTTTCTTTCTTTCTTTCTAATCTTATCATTTCAGTTTAATTTATTTCTTTCTCGTATGTGTGATAAAAATAAACTGGCAGCTTAGCTCACATATATCTCGACATCTGCAGACCTCCCCCAGCAAATCAATCGGATACTCAACAACGCAACCAATAATTCTCTAAATCTCCGACTTCGATATAAATATATAATTTTATATCATTCGGAAAACCCCGAATTAACTCGGATACACCTCTCCATTTCACATAATAACAAAGTTTATTGTATTAATTACTACTCCCCACCTTCGTCAATATGGCAGCCGTAGCAAAGCATCCTGCAGTTGCTAGCGGAACTCTCACCGTTGCCGACCTGCCTTCCAACCAGCTCACCCCAAATTTCTTCAATTCGATTTTCAACGATGGCATGAATCCCTTCGACGAATGCTTTGCAAACTCCGCAGGTCTAGGCGGCCTCTCTTCTCTATCCGCTTCCGCCTTACGGAAAGACTTCAACCAACTCGCTCATGATAAACCAAGACTTCTGAAGGACGAACCTTTGCCCACCATCAATACAAGACTCGATCAAACTCTAACACCGGAACAGTCTCCAAAATCTTTAACCACCGCTGATAGCAACTCCCTTCCGACTCAATTAAGACTGTCTCGCAGTCCGAGTCCCTTTGCATTCTCCATTGCAACCACATTCCCCGATAGTCCCGTTTCATCCATTGTAACGCCGATAACCAGCCCGGAGGGACTGACACCTACGGGGTTCGGCACGATGACAAAAGAAAACGCCAAAAACACGGTTTTCGTCGAACCTACTGCTCCCGTTCGAGGAGCGAGCAACAGGAAGAGTTTCAGCACACCAGATGCCAACACGGTTGCACCTCACAAGCGAAATATGTCGCTACCCCAAACTTGGAACCAGGAATTTTCTTCGGTTCTAGATATCACTGAGAAAAAACAAGAGACAGGAAAAAGGCGGCAGACCCTCCCACGCGGTGTCGAATGTCAGGTCAAGCCCTCCACACGAGCTAAGAGATTCTCGGATGCGCCTGTTCCTCATCTTATCTCGCGTATGGACGGTATCTTTGTCACAGAAAGCATCCCATCATCCACCGAAATCAAGGCCGAGCCTGTCAGCCCGACCACGGTTGGATTTCAATGCATCAATTCTACAACTGCGACGGTTGCTCGCAAGAGGAAGAGGTCATCGGTTAGTGAAGAAATGGATGATGAAGATGATGATGAGGAGACCAAAGGGATGAACGAATCGGAGAAAAGAGCGCGCTTCTTGGAACGCAATCGGGTTGCCGCTAGCAAGTGCCGAAAGAAGAAGAAGATCATGAACCAACGTCTTGAAGAGAAGAGTAGATTGCTCGTTCAGCAAAACCGGTTCCTATCGGCAACTCTGGCTAAACTACGCAGCGACGTTCTACGCCTGAAGCAAATGGTTCTGACCCACCACGGATGCGGAAACGCACCGATCGAACAGTATCTACAACAGGAATCTGAAAAATACCTGGCCGCTGAAAACGACGATGTAGCTAAAAAGCTCAAGGATGAAGACACCCTCAAGCTTGCTAATGCTGCAAAGGCTGCAGGAGTTAGACCACAAGATATCAAGACCCCGGCTTGGCTCAGCGAGTTCCACAGCTTCCAAGAAGTCGAATCCGAAGCCTTGAAACGATCCAACACTTTGTTAGATTTCGACGACGACGATTTTCAAAAGCTTCTACTTGGTGACCAGTTCACCATGATGGATGATGACTTTGAAACTTCGCCACCCAGTTACGAGTAAATCTTTTGCTGGTACAACGGCAGTTCAATTTTTGTTCTTTTTTAAACCGCTCAGGTACCATTATCAGGCTATCAGATGCTTGGTGGGGCTGGAGACATGGAAGAACTGATCTACCCCGCACTCAACTCTGCCACGCAACACGAAATCGCTCGACGCTCGTATCGAGATTCCGCTGCATTTCGACAAGGGCGAAAAGGGCACCATCGCCTTTCCGGAGTTTTGATTGGATAAAACCCTCGGATTTTATGGAAAAAGATCATCTTTTTGACACCTTTTTGTTTTTTTTCCTTCACTTCTATTGATATCCCTCCTTCGATTTTGCTTTTTTTCTTCCAAGCCTACTTTCTATTCAATATACCTTTGGTCTTTTTGCTTTATTATGCAGCTACGGCAGGAATGAAAAAATCTCAGTCTCCTTTTGTTTTGGTTACAAAAATTTTATACTAACCCATGGGTGGCCTGGTCTGTTTTTTTTGGTTGTTCTTGAAATTTCTTTCATTTTGTGGCAAATATTCTTGATCTGTTTTTTTTCTTTCTATTTCTTTTGAGGAAAACAAAAAATGTGGCGCTGGCCTGGCGATAGGGAGTTTTCTCGGTGTGTATATCTGTATTTCTATCCTAGGTGTGTGTGGGTCTGGAGGCAGCCCACACTCCCTTTCTGCTTACTGTACGAAAGCACCCTTCACTTCTCTCTCTTGGTTAACTCCGCTTCTTCGGTTACATGAAGAAAAAGAGAATATTTTTTTCACAGTTGATGTTTTATGGTGTACTGATGAGGTTCTTTTTTTTTTATCTCAAAAGTATGGTGTGTCACAAAAAACATATCTTTTTGGTTGTACGAAGTATATTTTTTGTCAAAGTATGTCGTTGATTATCACATGGAAGGTCATCGACCCTCACTTGTTTCCCCCCCTCCTTCCCTCTCAGATATGTTGCAGCTGCAGGCGATAGTTATATTTTGTTTGCACTTAGCTCTTATTTTATAGCTTGTCCATTTTGGTTCCGAAAAGAATCACTTTGGGTCGAAGCTTCTCTCTGAAAAACAATTTTATTGAAAGCCTTTTGTTGGATTTTAATTTTCAAAGGCCAATTGACAAAAACATGGGAAAATCTTCACTCTTATTTCGTATTTCTTCTCTCTTCCTGAGTTTCTTGTGTTCTTTTCTTTGATATTGTTTATGAAAATATTGTCATGATCGATTTTGATGAAAAGGAAAAAAAAAAACAATGTCAAATACTAGCACATGAAAGCAAAAACTCATAGAATTAAGAGAAAACTACTTGTACGCGAGTATCTCAAAAATATAAATCAAACAACATTTTACGTTATTTCCGGTCAGAAGTGAAGCATTCACTCTTTGTAAACACAGTATTTATATACTAGATGTCCCCGCAACGGAGATTTTGGTATTTGGCTGGTACTGGCTATCTAAGATCTATAAGCAGACTATCTCGCATCTGTTCTCCAGATCTACTACCCGATTCGAGATATATCAATGCGAGCTTAATCTCGGCGGCTGCGGGATGTTCCTGCAGAACTGCTTGATATGAGTAACTATGGCATCATACCTAGATGCACGGCCGGCACTATACTTCCTAGCCTATAAAACGATAGTAACAAATTATGACGAGCCCTTAGTCTGGACAACATATATAGATTTACACCGTATTTGGCAATTCTAGATGTTTATCAATAATACAATCTTATAAAAATACACGAAAATGTCTACTATTTTTCTGTATACCAAGGCTTATACAACTACCCTACCCACTCTGCATATCCGTTCTCCTTTACTTTAACTCTTCTCCTAATTATATCCTCCAGCTTCTCCTGCGCCCCAACTTTCCCATCCCACTGTTTTAGCACAGCCGCCATCAACTCCTCGACGGTCTTCTTCCCATTACCCTGCTGCAAAAGAATCCTCACCGCATTCTCCGTCGGCAAGCCGATCCATCCGTGCGGGTAATTGATGTAATCCGCCTCCCCAACTTGCGTCAAAAGCTCTAACCCTTTCACTCCGCTTTCGATTTTAAAGTAACTCAAAGCCTGCGCGTCACTCGTTTCCTCGAATGACGGCGGGTTCCACGCAGGCGTCTGCTTTGGTTTTCCCAGCTGTTTTTCCACACCCTCGACAAAGTCCGGATGGTTGTCGTGGTCCATGAATTTTCGGGCCATGTGGTATTCGCGCATAAAAGCGGTGTTGATGCTCCATGCTGCGCCGTAGCGCATTTCGAGAAGTGCGACACGGACAGATGTCGGGGAGCGTTCCCTTAGCATTTTGATAGTTGCTCGTGACCATTCTGTATCTTCAACTTCAAGGGCTTGGAGGATTTCGTCCACGGTGTTGTATCTGAAGCAACTGTTTTGTTTTTCACATTCAGATCTTAGAGACAGTGAAATAGCAAAAGACGTGATGTATTTATAAATGAAAAGCTTACCGATCAATCGCTTCTCTCGTCTCACCCCCAAGCACAAACGGCTCGTTCTGCGGCAACTCCGTCACGAATTCCTCAATCGTAGAATTAACCAGCTCCAGACGTATCGGCAAATCATCATAGTCGTTAAACGTCAACTCTGACAACCTCGCCTGCAGATCTTCCAAACTACTGGAGTGGATGTAATGCGTAGCTACACCCGCCCAATACGTCTGCACGCCTTGCAGCCTATCGCTGGTCAATGCGAGGTAGGTGCCCAGATACCCATCCAACCTGGGTAAGAAAAAACTAGCTCCAACGTCCGGGAAGAAACCAATGGTTGTTTCAGGCATCGCGAATAATGTTCGCTCAGTAGCGATCCTGAAGTGTCCGTGCAAGGAAAGGCCGACGCCGCCACCCATGGTGATGCCGTCCATGAAGGCTACGTATGGCTTTGTGAGTCTTGCAATGAGGTTGTCGAGTCTGTATTCGAGACCAAAGTAGTCTAATGATGCAGCTTGGCCTTCCGCTCCGGCGAGTTTGTTCTGAGAAGCGAGGACGTTGACGTCTCCGCCTGCGCAAAAGGCTCTGTCGCCAGCGCCCTTGATGATTATCACGTTTGCCATGTCGGATTTTTGCCATTCCTATGTTTTTGATATGTTAGCTATACGGATACCGAGATAAAGGGATTCGGTTAAAGAGTCATACGAGCAGTCGCGGCAATATCTTCCCAGCCATAGACCCAGTCAAAGCATTCAACTTCTTCGGCCGATTCAACATGATCGTTCGAACACCGAATATCGAATCGAAGAGGACGTCATCAGGGTCTTCCTCGGATTTTAAGGGAGCGCCTTGGACGGCATCGGTCGAGTTTGACCTTCGGCTACCACCCTATAATTGATGTTAATTAGCCTTTCTATTCTAAAGTAATTTACGAAGAGGGTTGCAATATCTTTGCGTACCTGCGACATAGCAGTCGATACTGCGATTCTTGCCCGCAGAGGCATACTTGCTGGTCTTGCGAGAGAAGAGAGTGAGAGTGCCCGGGTTGCGGTCCGTGCCGTGCAAAGATGTCGTAGGATCATGCCCGGGTATGTATTCTGGAGGGAAAGAGGTCCAATGCCTGATTGGAAAGTTATATATATGCAATGGCGACCAAAAGTCTAGTATAGTGGAGCGGAGTGGGGTGGAGGTGGAGATGGACTTGGGTGGGGGATCCGAGGTAGAAGAAAGTCGCGAGGTGTTGGAATTTTTGGATTGTCCGACGAGACGACGATAGCCGAACTGTGCTTTACATCATTTGGCGTACTAGCGTTTCGGATTTCAACCGATTGGCTTGGCTATAGAATATCACAGATTCATATGAAGCCATATTCACCGAATTAGATATCTTGATTGCATCATGGAAAATATAATATTTACAGCCAATCGATACTCTTATATGTACATTATTGTTGCTCTATGATGGCGGTGAGGTTGTAGAAGCACTCGGTGACAGGATTGGAGAAGCCGTGGTTGCACCTACGGTCTCGGTCTGCACTGCTTCGGTTCCTTCAGCTATCGCCTCAACCTCAGAGGCAGTCGTAACTGCAGCAACTGCAGTTGCAGAACCAACTTCAGCCGATTCGAGTCCTGCCACAGCTGCACCGCCTTCGACCGCGCTCTCTTCCACCAGTTGCTTTGGCTTCTTCTGCTTCCTAGGTGGAAGCTTAACCCCGTGCTTTTCCCCTAACCACTCTAACGCGTGTTGTTCAATAACAATCCTCCCCATCTCCAACAAATCTTTCACATCTACATCCTCCACCTTCATACACCTCCCATGATGCTCTAGCATATTTAATCCACACCACAAATTGTTCCTCCTCGTCATCGTGATAAACAACGTCTTCCCATTGCCCGCGCCCCACTTGTTCAGTAGCATAATCTGCCGCATATACCTTGTCTTCGAATGATCTGGTTGTATCGCCTGCCCTATAATAATCAACTCCCCCTTTCTATACCTATAACTCAGCGCCGTCCTGAAAGCTAAATCGTACACCTTCCTCGGGATATCCGTTTTGAAATCCCTAGGCTTCGGACCATGTGCTTTTGCACCACCTTTCAGCATGGGCGAAGATGCGTCTCCGATACGGGCGCGACCAGTTCCTTTCTGCGGACGTAGTTTTCGGTTCGACGCAACGATTTCGCCGCGCCATTTGGTTTTCGCACGGCCGAGGCGGTGCGCGTTTCCTTCGTAGACGATGGCGCGGTGGAGGATGTCTCTACGGAGGGGCAAATGGAGGAATTTGGCATCGTATTGTCGGAATTGGAGGGGTTCGAGGGAGGGGAATTTGTACAGGGTGGTGACGACCGGTGGGGCTAATTTGTTGTTAGACAAGTTAGCAATTTTTCTATATGATAATAGTAGTCCAGAGATCTTTGGATGGGGAAGAAGACTCGTACGATTCAATAGTAGCTCTTGCCTAGTTTTCGGAGGGGGTAATCTGCCTTCGAAGACTTTGACGCAGTCTTCGGCGTTATTTATAGATTCCGAAGTAAGCGACGCTTCTGTCGCCATGAACCGCCGTGATATTAAATTGCAGCTCTACAGGTACTGTCAGTATGTGGGACATCGGGCAAATTTCTAGCATCAAAGGTCACTGACAATTATCGGTGCACCGCTACATTCTGCCCTTGTCCACACCCGTCGTAATGAAGCACCAGACCTACGCAACAACCTCGCCGACGAGCTGGAGCATGATGCCATTGTGCCAATGCGAGCTCTACTAACTCCTCCACCTGTTTATCCGAGCCGGGATCCGTCAATTGGGCGGTGGCTGCCTGTGTATCGCGAGATTTCGAGGGGTTGAGGTTGGGCCAGGTTTCTCAACGACGGAAAGGTTTGTGGTTAAAGATTTTCACTATAATCAACGCAAAAAGAAAAGCAACATACCAAAATTTTACAACATTTTAGAACTTCTTTCGCTTTTTCTCGACAGCCACTTTTCGGTTTCTCTTTGACGACGAGCACATGTCCAGACCCGACAATTAGCGGGGCAGATAACGGATCCAACCTGATTTTCGACTTCTCCTTGCGATGAGGTAGCAGCACTAGACCCGTTTTGATATCACAATTGCAGCTACAGCGACCCCGCAATGTCGCTCTCCTGCCGCACTCTCCTGCAGGCAGGCAGACGACCTGCCAGCTTCTCCAAGCCCGCCTTCCTCTACCTAAAGCGACAATTGGCAACCGATGTACAGTCTCCCACGCCGCCGTTCCATGAAACTCCTTCATCTCCTCCGCCGCCTGTACAAACAACCACTCCTATCGACTCCGCCTTAGATAATGCTAAAACGAAGAATGCTCCATCCGTCGCTGCTAGCGAAGGAAACCCCAAACCCACCACAGGCGGCCGTCGAAAACCCAAAAGCAAGCATGCCGACGGACAACTCCACACGATCGAAACAATGCCGTTCACGTGCTACCAGGAAGCGCTGAAGATCATCAGCCAGGACCGTGCGGAAAAGCTCAAGCAAATCGCTGAACAACGTAAAAGTATCGCTGGGTTGAAAAAGCTCCAAGGCTGGAAGGACGACCACCCGCGTATCAAGAGGATGCAAGAGTTTGTCGACGAGCTTTTGTTAAAGATCGATTTGAATAATCCGAGGATAAAGTACAATTATGATAATAAAGTCAAGAGTATGTGATAGATATGCATGTATATGCTACGGTCACTGTTGTTTTCGGTATATATACAAGTCTGATGCTAACAAAAAATCTTGCAATATAGTTGACCCGCACAGACGAGTATACCAATACTGGGATGACGAGAAATGGCGGTCGATGCGCCGGAAGGTTCTAATGCAGAGGTTGACGCAAATGTATGTCGTGGCTGATGTTCTACCAGCCGTGGATCCCATCGTCGACGTCCACATGCGCTTCCAGCGGAAGAACACCCTGCTCGGCGAGAAACTGCCCGTCAGAAGAGTTACGCGGCCCCCCATCGTCAAGGTCAAGCAGTTCGACTCGAAAGAAAGACTAGTCACTGTTCTTGTTATTGATGCCGGTAAGTCATTCTGTTTGTATACTCTATATCACTTTTATTCTTTCTTCTGACGGTGGGTTTAAATAGATAAACCAAATCTTGAAAAGGATGGTTTCGATTTTTATCTACAGTGGATGGTTACCAACTGTCAACTATCAATTCAAAAACAAATGGTCATCGGCTCAAATTGCAACTCGGCCGGTCGAGACGAGGTTGCGCCTTATGAAGTGCCATATGTCCACAAAGGAGAGAACTATCATCGGTACTGTGTATTCGTACTAGAACAGAACGGTAGACTGGATATCGGAAAGGGAAAGGTGGATGAAAGTCCTAAAGTAGAAAAAGGCTCAAAGGCCAAAGACGGGAAGAAGGTAGAAGGCAACAAGGAAGAAATCTCAAAGGCCGAAGAAGCTCCCAAGACTGAAGAAGCTTCCAAGCCAGCTGAAAACTCCAAAGTGGAGAAGATTTCAAAGTCTAAAGACGGAAAGGTTGCAGTAACTACCACCAAATCTGACCAAGAACGTATCCAGAGGGTGGGATTTAACCTCCGCTCCTTTATCGCCAAGAACGACCTCAAAGTTATCGGGGCGCATCTTTGGCGATGTGAATTCGACCCTTCAATGATTGAAATTATGAAGCAGCTCGGGAGAAAGGACTGGAATATGAAATACATCAAGCACCCGGAGCACATCTAAAGGAAGAGGAAAGAAGAACCTTACTTTTTGTATATACATGTATATCAAACATGTCGACATGTCTAGGAGTTATGTACATATCAGATAGATAGAAAGAGCACCGATTATTGTATAAAGTCTACCATTATTAACAAACCAAGAGTGTAGACATCCTCATACTGGTCTCATCACCTTGTAGCGTATCTTACAGCTTATTCTCTTGCTTGAACTCTCGTAAAAGGCCCAGCGGTAAACCACTTCCATCCGCCCGACGCCTGGGCGATAACCTTCCCCATGACCAACGCCAACGGCACTGGTCCATAAAACCTCGAATCGATCGAATGCGACATATTATCCCCAGTAATCCAGCAATGACCATTAGGGACCCTAACCATCATTGTCTCTTCCCCTCTCCCCGCAGCCATGGGATCCACAACGACATAATCGCCAGGCATTCCGATCACCCGTTTCAACAGTAGCACGTCCATATCATCCGGTCTATGCGCAGCGATGAGGTCACCGACTTTTACGCCTCGGCCACGAGAATAGAGGTTGTTTACTATTACGGAGCCAGAGGTGGGGAGTGTGGGGAGCATGGAGGGGCCGTCGATTTGGCTGATGAGGATGACTTTGGAAGCAATGAGGTGGAGGAAAGCGAGTAGTTTTACACCGACGATGAGGGAGCTTACGACACGACGCCAGCGAGGGCCTTTTTCCCACCAAAGTAGATCTTCTGGTGGATTTGCGGGTGCAGCAGTTGTAAATGTGGTGCCATTGCGACGGGGGAGTATTTGAGGCCTGGGTCCGGGTCTGGATAGCGGTGACGTTATGGGACGGCGGGGTGGCAGATTGAGGCCATGGTGGCGCGAGAGGAGGCGGAGCATGTTCTGGACATGTTCCTCCAGCCTCCCGAGTAGCGATTGGATCTTGCGATTTTGGCGATTTGAGGGGCGGATGCGGACGCAATTGGCAAGATCGGGCAGGATTTGGGTTGGGGAGAAATGTTGGAGGTTGAATTCGGAGCATTTATAATTTATACTAATTATCACCACGTGCCGATAAAACTCTCAAGAAAACAAGCACGATCTCATAGAAAAAAAATATATAAATATCAAATATCCTCCCGAGTTAGTTATATATATATTTATATATTCTATATCACGATCGATGGTTCAACGGGCCTCGATGTAGACATCTGCATACACACACACGATGGGCCGCTTCAAGAGCCTACTCGCGTTCAAACGGCGGTCTCTCCCTCCCTTTCCTCGAGCTCGCGAACTCTCCATATCCCTGCCGGTGCTGGACCCTATATACCTCCCTTGTTTTCTCAGAGATAACTCCAACACCCCGCCCATAACAATCCACGGCTACAGCGTCCCCGCCAGATTCATCCCAGTTACGGGACGCAGCGCTCTCTTCCTCGACTCCCTCTCTATCGGTGAATTCAAGCGGCTCGGGCAATTAATCATCAATGCCACAGGTGTGACGGTTGACGGGGTCGGCAGGCTGGGCCGCTTGTCGTTGCTTCCCGACAGCGACCGGCTGATAATGGTCGCGGTGACGGAGCTACGGGATATACCACCTGAAAGCTATGCGATGGATCAATTATTAAGGCTGCGGCTGCTTTTCTTCTTGGTAACGCGGTACGGAGTGTATTTTAGGTGCCTGAGCCGGCTGTATCCCGGGGAGCTGGAGTACCTGGACGGATGGTCACATCGATGCAATCCTCTGGGTGTTCTGTGAAGCCAGAGTACGAAGTTATTGTATATAAACATTTTTCTATTTTATGAATATATTGCGAAAGTTATAAGCAATCACGAAGCTACGAAGGTATACTTTAACCCTGGTCCGGGGTGAACGAAAGAAGCTGCCAAACGAGCACGCGCTTAATTAAACAAAGGATCAAACATCGCGTCTTCCCTTCATATAACTAGCTACCAGCTACTCCAACAATTTTATATTGCTCTTATCAAAGCTCTCCTCATCACACCAACAAGAGAAAAAAGTGCTACATCCACCATGGCAGAACAAACCCCACGAGTCAACGCCCCGCTTCTCTCCAACTTCACCTTACAGACCGTCCGCATCGCCGGCAAGGTCATCCAAATCCGTGGCAATACTGCCACGATCGAATCGCAGGGCACAGTTTCATTACTCCTAGACCCTGTAAGGCCGAAGCTCCAGCTCTATATACCCCCCTTTCTCTTCCTCTTTGATACGAGCACCCATTTTACTAATCTACAAGCTATAAAAAATGCTAGGACACAAACGTAAAAACTGTAAACAATATCGTTGAGATTATTGGCAAGGTGAACCCAGACCACTCGATAAAGGAGTTTGTGTCGACGGACTTCGGGCCGAACGTTGGTATGCATATTCACATCGCGCTCTTCCAATGGGATAGCTTGTATAATCGAAAGATCACAATTTGAGCTCACTCTTGGCTATATGGTTCATATCCTTGATTAACTAACAAGATGGATCGATTTTACACAGATATGGCAGCCGTCGACGCTGTAGTTCAAGCAACGCATGCGTATAGAGAGATATTTTATGATTCGAAATGAAAGAAAAGCCAGCGTCTAAGAGGGAGCATAAAGGGCCATTTATCATTCCTTCCTTACGATTTTATGATAAGAAAGCCAAAGGGAAAAGTTCTTTCATCACTTAAGATGATGCAGAACTTTGACTGTATTGTAAAAGCTTTTATACCCACCTCTTAAACAAATCATTAGCAAAAAACATGATAGATGTTCCAGCTCTGTTTTTGCCATATCATCTTTTTTGCAAATTTATAAACCAAAAGGACGAAATGGGAACACGAAGAATGTAAAATCCGTTCCTGTTTTTATCAATTGAATTCCCCTTTTTGATCTATTATTTGGAAAGTTCCTTTCCAGCAAGGACTATGGTTCACCGAATATTGTAATATACATGATCGTAATGATGCAGCCGCATCACTTCGTATACAGAGGACGCTTTATGATACAGAAAGAAATAAAGATGGAAAGACAGAAAGAAAAAAAACCACGCCCAGCCTCTGCATGTATTACCCCAGAAAAGTAAACGGTAACGCACAAGTCTGTCCCCCGGCCCCAAAGGCTGTGTAACAGTAAAACATATATTTAAAACATGAATAAGAAGAGAATAGAAAATAGTACACGCTTTTTTGATACATAATTATATAATAAGAAAACTCTTGGGTATTCGCAAACCAGATTTGAATCTAGCCAGGGATAAGGAAATTAAAGAGAAACCCACAAGGAAAGAAAGAAAGAGGAAAAGAAAACGCCTGAACAAGGATTCTAGAGAAAGAATAGGAAGAAAAAGTGTCTCCAATCGATCATAGCTCGCTAGAAAAAAGGGTGTGCGGCATATCAACTCGACTAATGGAGACTGAACGGAAAACGAATTAAAAGAAATCATGAGACCGTCGCTCCTCTAAAGTGTATGATAAGAATTTGTAGAGAAGAGGAAGAGAAGAAGAAAAAGGACGTAATATAAAAAGAAGAAATATTTATTTACCTTCCGAAGACGAACTTTCATCCTCAGAGGACTCCTTCTTTTCACTCGTAATACCCACTCCGTCAGCCGCTCCGCCAGCAGCGTTCGCGGCACCAACCGCCGCAATCTTTGTCGCAACAGCAGTATTGGACACCAAATCCGAAAAATCAACAACCAGTGCAGCATCAAAATCAAAATTCAAGTCGATAACCGCGTCCTTCTCCTCTTCATCCCCTATATCTTTCTCTCCAACCCTAATATCCCCAAAGTCCAGCTGGTAAGTCGTGGCATTCCCCGGACTCGTCGGTAGGACATCGCTGAAAAGACTCGAACTGACTCCATCGACCAACGACCCCGGTTCCTCGTCGTAGAGATTGAACATGGCCGGTGGACTACTCGGCATCGCGTTTCCTTCTTCAGAAGCAACCCTCATTTCCGCCTCTATAGCTTCCAAGTTTATCTCCGAAAACAAAGAGTCATGTGCGTTATCGTCGTTATCGTCGCATCCTACGTTCATAGGTGTTGGCGACGTGGGCTCCATCACGGTTTTGCTCCATTCGTTCAGAAACTCAAGCATAATCTCCCCAGTAGCCGGGCTAACCATGTTCATATTCATATTCATCAGGAGTTTGCTCGGTGTCGGTGTCGGATGCGCGGTGATAATTTTCCCTGATGGTGTTGCAACTCCCAACATGCCGGATTTCCAAAATGACGGGCTATCCACGTTGATACTGGCGAGAAGCGGAGTCAACCGGATTGGTGTCTTGAACTCCATATGGGCTGGCGAAATCTGGTTTTCGGGCGTCTGGGGTCGAACAATATTATCGCATTCGGGGCTCTGGTTCTCCAGCTCCGTAGACTTCTCTTCCGGAGCGGCTTCCTCGGGCTTAGCGACTTCCGCAGTTGCCTTCAATAGTGTCTGCTCCAATTCTCGCTCCCAATCAACCTCCATAGCGGTCACGCCAGCGAGAGGTGGATTGTTCTCCTTCTCCATCTCCGGGCTACCGATGGGCTCTTCCGGTGACATGGAATCTTCCGTTTTAGCTCGCGCCTCTTCTCCTTCAGCTCCAGGAATTAATCCCCCATCAAGTCCAGGACATGTTTTCCGGGCCTCTGGGAATAGCTTTCTCCTTGTCTTTTGATCAGGACTAAGAAGACTGATTGGATGAGAGAGCGTCCCAGCCCCGCAAGGACTAGACTGGATCCTTCTGAGATTCTTATTGACTGCTTGATCCCATTCTTCAGCGCCATCCACCCCACTAGGCGCAGGAGGGCTTGTTGCTCTATGACCATCGAACCGTCTGTCACGGCTGGGGGGTGAGGAAGGACATGTCGTTGAACCCTGGCGCGACAATGAAGATGTTCCAACAGTTGAAACCGTAGATCCTTGCCTCAACAAAAGGGATTTTTTTCTCTGTTTCTTCTTCGGTTTCTGGGCTTTGTCTTCTGCCGCCATTTTATCCCAAAACTGTTCGGGCCGCATAGTTCCGTGGTTATGATGCCAAAGCCCACACGGATTGCAAAGCGTGACTTCTCTTTCCGCTTCTTCACCCGTTTCAAGATCTGACATCATCACCTTCGCCTTCCTCCAAGTCGGTGTCTCAATGGCTCCACAATGCATGCAGTAAGTCGGCATTTCTCCAGCTGCAATTTTTTGAAGCATTTGCCGCTCGATCCGTGCACGGACAAGAGCAGTAGTCGAGCCTCGCTTTGCGGGGGCGGCTTCGGCGTCCGAACCAGCGTCGCTCGATCTCCGTTTCCTGCTGGCTGAGGGCTCGTTTTCTTTCGATGCTGGTGCCGGAAAAGTAAGTCCAGGTGGAAGAGCAAATGGCGCAACAACCGGCATCGGAGCCGGCGGAGGCCGTTTCGGTTTCGCCTTTGGTTCTATTGGTGAAGTTGGGGGGACAGGAGCATCAGAAGGTACGGGGTCTGTCTTGACCTTCTTCTGCGTTTCCTTGTCCTTCTTTGTTGGTGGGTCTGACTTGGGGCCTGGGTTCTTTGGTGGGCGGCCTCGTTTCTTGGGCCCATTCTGAGCGGACTGGGAAGCAGGAGATGCTGACTCATCGATATCTTTGGGCGAAGGAGCTTTCTCAGATGGCGAACCTTTGTCCTGCGCTGGTTCCTCAGACGGTTTTGTTCCAGGTAGAAGTAGGGGAGCAGACAGCAAGGTTGTCTCTTCCTCAGAACCATCATCACGGGACAAAGCTTCTTGGAGAGCAAAGCTAGACTGGCGCGGTTGGCTAGGGAAAAACCCCTTGCTGGGCTCCCGAATCAGAATCGGCGAGGTGGATGCCACTGGGGATGTTGGATTTTGCTCTGTCACTTCAGAGTGCGTTGGTGGCGGTGAAGACCCAATGAATAGAGAGTCCACATCGCTGTCACGTGGGGACTCCGCGATCTCGGTATCAGCGTCATTGTCAGCATCATGAACCCCGTGCGTCATCTCAACGTCTTTGTATTCGCTATGTGGTCTCATGGTGGCAAGTTGGGTGGCCATATCGCTATTATCTTTGACTACTGGTAAAACTGCAACAGGCGACGGAGCTGCAGATGAAGGTAGTGGCAAAGGTGTTGCTTGTGAGAGAGAAGGGTGAGGAGAATCAGCATTCAGATCTGAGGCAGGCTGGTTAGAAGTTGATGTGAAATTAAGGTTGGATGTAGAGATAGAAGTGAGACTAGGCGAGGGTGCAGCCGAGGAAGGGGTAGGCGCCTGTTTTATAGATGGTGGGGCGACATCGGCCCCAGCTGGATCCTGCGGAAGACCTTCCCGAGGCGAGGGCTGCACATCGGTGTTTGACTTTCTTATGTCCGTTAGTCTTGGGCGCCCTCTAGGCTTGCCAGTTGGCTTCTTCGGCGCCACTTTACGCTTCTTAGCAGCAGGCTGAGCTGGGTCTGTGGCTGGTTCCTCCTTACGAGACTCTGGAGCGGCAATTGCAGGTGGTGCTGAAGCCTCTTGGCTTTGAGAAGCAGCTGGTGATGCTCCCTCAGCTGCCTGCCCCACCGTCCCAGCTCCACCCTCCGTCGCTCCTGGTGGCAGAGGTACTAGATTTTGTGAATTTGGTGGAGTTGATGCTTGGGGGGGCTGCGATTGGTGGGGAGGCGCGGTTGATTGACCCTGATATGCTGGTTGGGGGGCTTGGGGAGCCTGCGATGGGTACTGTTGGGGGTACCCTTGAGGTGATGGCCCCATATGATTCTGCGGATGCTGCTGAAAATGACCAATTGACGGGTATGCGGGTCCTGCCTGAGGCATATAGGGGTTTGAGGGGTACTGTGGCATACCCCCAGGGCCTCCAGGCTGTTGCTGTCCGTATCCAGGCTGTCCACCCATCCCATTCTGTGCCATCATGCCATTTGTCCAGACGCTTGCCGGGTCAACACCCGGTGGTATGCTCCGAGCGAGTTGCGAATACTGATTCATATGGTTGAGATAGTCCACCTGCCTCAGCGTCGGCACCCTGCATAGTCTCATCCTAACCTCCAGCGTTTCTGCGACATCCCCAGCGTATAGTCCGAATATGTTCTTTTGCACTCGTCCAGTTACCATTCGGGTCGCCTGAGCAGCATCGATAGCATCAGGATCTGGTTGTTGTCCGTTTAAGGCAGGGATCGATAGAACCCAAGAGAGTAGACCGAGGCCTGTCATGGGGGTGTCGGGCTCCGAGTAATCGTAGGCGTAGACGGAGTAGTCGCATCCTTGGTGATGCATGATCTCTGGGCTGTAGTATCCATTCATTCATCAATATAGACGGTCATAGAGCAACGGTTAGTCGGTTCACTACGCGGATGTCACAAACCTCGAGTATACGATATTGAGGACACAGGTCTTAAGATCCACAAAACCAATGGGTGTGCTCTCGTCAATGTGGGCGACACGGACGTAGACGACATCTTTCGCTCTAGCAAGACAGTTGGGTAGTAGGTCGTCTAGGCTGTATAGAACTTTCACTGTACGATCGCGAGAAAAGTCAGCAATCTTAAAGGATCCGCAGGTGCAATGCGACCACAAGGCATCAAGTTATCTCACATCGCATAGGGCGGGGGGTGGGAGGCCCCGTGGATTTTCTCGCAGCATCACGAGCTTCTGGTGCCATCATCTCAGGCGTTGGTGCCGCTGGAGCAGATGCGGAGGAGGAAGGTCCTGGAGTATCCGTCTCTGAGTCGAGGCCCGACCCAGGCGGGTACTTTGACGATTTTCTCGCCATAGCCTCTTAAGAGGCTCGCCGATATCACGAACTGAACCCGTGGTGGCAGATTTCACTCGAAATATGTCTGTTACGTCTTGATGTTTGTTTGGGTTTGGGGGTTGTCGTTGTCGGGACAAGGAGGAGGTGTAGAAGCGTGTTGTGTATGTGTTGTGTATCTTTTTGTTTGCACGGTACGTGTCGATGGGGGCAACGAGCCAGCCAGCCAGAAGTACTCCTGAATTCAACTAACAATATCTGAGATGTAGATTGCTGCGAATGTCGATTACAATTGCGATTGCCTCTATCCAGATACGCGTGTGCTTGACTTGTTACCGTCGTCGTGGGCGTTTCCTCAGCAGGTAAGAATCGCAGTAAAGCGATCCCAATAACAGCGGAGTAGAAGTCTTTATCGTGTCTATCGATCGGTATCCCCTTCCTATGCTGAGGATATCCGGATAGAACCCTTCTACTACTGACCTGGCTACGAGGAGGATTGCAGCCTTACACACCTATATCAGGATGGTTGTTGGCTAGCTGTTGTACGAGCAACGAGACGGTCTTCGGTCTTGAACGGCGGGCGATGAGACTGTACTGGCGATATTACTGTTGTTATGGTCGGTAGGGCTATCGATCGAGCATGTTATGCAAACAGAAGGACGAACACACGATTTAAGGAACTAACGCTGAAATAACATGCACAAACAACGGGGAATTAATTAAAAAGGAGAGTGGAATGCGTCTTTAGCTTTTCTAGCTTTTTTTTCCCGTCTTAATCGTCGTCAAAGAACGAGAGCGAGAGAGGGAGGTTGTAGTTGTAGAGCTGAAAGAGTGCGAAGTCAAGTTATTCTTTGTTGATTGGCTCGATAGAAAAGAAGGATGAATTTTTCTTCGGTGGATGATGTACTTCGTAAGTCAGTAACTAATTACCACATATGATGAGGTATAGTCTGGCGTAGTTACTGTGCCTAATTACATGGCTGCTTGGGGAAGTTTATTTGGGCGCCCGCTGGAAGGGGAATGGTGATTGAAAGAAAGAGGTTGGGAATGCTTCTTTTCCTACTTCCAGTTTCTTACTTCTTGCTCTGGTATGCTGTCCTGAGCTAACCCTTTCATGATGCCTGTCGAGCTGGGCCTCCAGGTCCTGCGATCCAATCAGACGCCTGGAAGACGTGATACTTACCTGCATCAAACAGCATGCGACAGATGCTTTCGGCTAATGCACCGCGAATGAGCAAATTCTGATCGATTCTTTCAAACTATGTATGTAGAAGCATGCAAGAGGCCCAGCAATCTCCCACGGCTCCACTTGTTAACTAGTGTAACTAACTATTCATGTAAACCCCATAGATTTGCATGCCACCGTTTTATCCACGCCACTTCTTCGGACATCAAGATGGGATGGCATTCACAAAAAGCCCTTATCCGCTTACGCTCTAGTGTCGCGTGCATTTTGTTGCATTTTTGACATCCAACAAAATATCGTACTTTAATTTCTCGCCTCTTTTCATTACACTCAGTTCTCGATCTCGTAACTTGCACTTTCAATTAAAAGGTCAATGTGTCATAACTTAATAGGGTTATTCTAGGATGCCAACTCTTTAAGGCCGTGTTGTTCCTGTCGCTGGTTAGTTTAGAGACTTTCTTTGCGTTGGAGCAGGTTTCGAGATTACAATGCTGTAAGTAATACACAACATAAAGAACTTAAAACACAAGCTAGAAGACGAAACGGCCTGCGGGGAAGCGTTATATATGATGATGGGAGATGTGCAAGCTGTCGAAATAATATCGAAGTAGCTAGTTATAGCGAGAAGAAAAACCACAAGAACAACACATTACTACAATCTTGCGCCAGACCAAATTCCTTTAATACCCAATGAACATTTTCATACAGATATCTTGTCCAGTTGATGTGTTACATTCCAAAAAAACGCCTTTTCTAAGCCAACTTCACCTTCAAATGCGGCCGTGGAAATACGTTGGCTTATAAACTCCTTTATTTGCCACTCTGCCAGTCCCTTCAGGCACCAGAGAACAGCTGCGCGATATCTCCGACCAACATCATTACCGAGATCTCTAGTTGCAGTCTCCCAAATTTTATCGCTCCAAATATTCAAATCTTTCAAGTATTCGTCTCCGAAAACACTTATCGGTTCCCAAAATGCAATCTCTATAAGTACAACGCCAAGAGAATACACATTATATGATCGTTTGAAGCGTGTGGTGGGCCGCGCAGGATGCAAATATGGATAATCGTCAAACGTAAAATGCAACTTTGTCAGTCCTTCAGAAAAATTATCGTTCTTTTCGAGTTGGTCGTCCTGGCGCGATGTTTGCCATCCTGCTAAATATGGTTTCAAAAAGTCTATGACATCCGTTCTGCTACTACCAACAGCTGGGAAGAAAATAATATTATGAGATGATATTTGTCTGTGGAGCCACCCGGAACATTGGAGTTGATAGAGTGCAGCTGCTAGATTTTTCGCTAGGTCGGTGCGAGTATTGAGATCCGGGGTTACGGTATTGTATATGGAATCATTTTCAGTGTCATCGTCGCCTTCGCCGTCGTCGTCATCATTGCTATCATTTGTATGCTTATCGCATGCATCTGCGGCTGTGAGAATCTCATGGAGTGTCATCGGATGTTTCGTTACGCCATGAGGTGGCCGAAACACCAGTCCCATAGTATTTCTGTTTAGAACCACGTACCCTAGACAGGGTAAAACGTAATGGTTCGTAGTACTTTCAAAACTGAATAACCGGGCGATTTGTTCCCTTCGGGCATTAAGCGCCATCTGTAGAGGTTCCGAGTCAATCGAGTCTTGGTATCTTCTCCACTCTACCAAAACAACCTCTTCGATATACGCTCTAGATATATCGGAAGTCGTAGATAAGGATGAATGCGATGATGATATTTCACTCGACGAGGTGAACGTTCGAAGTCCCGAACCGCCTTTCTGAATTAATTTTTCCATGGTTCGACCTGACCTCGGCCGTGAGCCGTCAAGAAAAGGAAAATAATCTAGTGGCAATTCCATGCTATCGAAATTATCATCTGCTAGTGATATAGCAGAAATAGAAGATGAAATGGCGATGGAGGTATCATCTGTATCGCCGAGCGGAGTTGGTCCTTCAGTAGTTGTCCTCACACTTAGTCCTCTCGCTAGACTTGGTAATCTGGAACTCGTGGGAATGTCCGGCTCTTCTGCTAAAACCTCCCCAATCAATGCTCGTTTTAATATCACCCTTTCTGTCCTTGGAAGAAGTTTCTCCAAACCATCGTTAAGACCCGCGATACTGGCTAGAGCCGCTTCAAATGCTAGTTTGTCTTTTGTAGCCCACTTTATTCGACGCGGTGCGCTTACCGACGACTTCCGTTTTAAGGGATCTGAGGGAGGTGATGGTGCTTTGTGGCGCTGGCACCCACTGATAAAGTCTTTGGAAGGCTTATCTTGAACTTCGGTGTCACCTTCCCTTCATATTGCGATAAAACCTTTTGTGATTTCTCGAGTAGCCCTTGAATTTGACTCAAAATATCAACCACCAGGGCCTCTATCCCCTGCATCTCCAAGAGGTCATCAAATTTGTTACTACGCACGGAGGCTTTTTGTATCTCAAGCTTTTCATCTAGGAGGCCCCAGAAACGTGCCCAGAGGTGTAATCTGGTCTGCTGTACTCGGTGCTGAAGTTTGATTATCTTCATATCTTCATCCAACGCGAGCATTTCAGATACAAACCGGAAGGCATGCACGCAGGACTGAATAAGTGGTGGAATAGCGAGTACGAAACTTGCGATTTCCATGTTTCGATTTCCGACGTGAGTTTTCGCTGTTGGTACTAGGTGAACAGGTTCTGATCTAGTCTGATTCAATGGTGAATTGATCAGTTTTGGATATAAATAGTTGCGATTCGAGCCTGAGTCTTTGATGAATGACTGCAAGTTATGAAAGTTCAGAGGAAGCAAGTCAATGGAGGAGTAACGATGACGGATGGAGGGGGTTGTATCTCTATTTGCTTATTCTTACCAGACAAAAGATGACGTGGTCATTTCTAATAAGGCGAGCTGAAACTCAATAGCCTTCTTGAAGCTATGTACAAGGCATAGTGTTCATTTTGGAGCTATTCGCATGTATACAATGGCACACCGTACATGCATTTAATCACATAGGTATTGCAATTGAAATCCCGTAAATGAGAGCTAGAACTATAGTATCCTCCCAGGTATTCTTTTTTTACGCACTCTTGTTGTATCACGGTCTGGATCGGAGAGAGAAACCTTATAGAGTAGATCTATAGAAGCGTCTGATATGTCGAGTTCGCAGGTTCCTCCTGCTCGCAATGTCACCACTACCCCACGGCAACAAATGGGGGCAAAAGCAAAAAGGCGAGCTCGTCGCCACAATGGCGCGGCACTTATGGATGCGATCTCAGGTCATGACATTTCCTCAAATTCCGGTGGTAATAAGCTACTGGATCTTCTGCACACGCGGAGAGCTATACCACTGTCGCAGGTGGCGGGGATATCACTGAAATTTTGGCGCCCGAGGAAAGCTCGACAATAGCATCAAGCTTTGAAAATACGGAATCAAAAGCTGTTGACGAAACGAGTGGTACGAGTCAATACATCTCCAAGCTCGCAAAAGCGGCTCAGTCACCACCAGCATGGCTTTTCCAGGGGAGTGTCAATAACATTGAGAGGGCGGAAAGAGCCGTTCGGTATTTCCAATTAGATGGCGATGCGACGGAGATTCTCTTTACTGCTGGTCTCTTGACTGATATAGAATATGTTTGGCAAGATTTGGCGAACCACGTCGTGGAGCTACTCATAGGGAGATTAAGAGCGTCGCTTTAACCTCAGGAGCTATGCTACGGCTCGTGAAATTCGCTTCCTTCGAATTGATAAATTATGTGATTAATTCCGGACTGGTGTCATTTGAGGCAACGATAGAATTGCTGATCTTGTCGGTTGCCTGTGACCACGGAGATCTAGCCGATATCTTCCTACTACTCAGCGAAAAGTCAATTAGAGCAGAAACGGCAGCATTGATGGTTAAAGATGCCATGATGGACATCGCGTGTCAACCAGAAGGAAATGGCCACATTTACCGAACGCTTAGCTTCCAAAATTATATTCGCACTCTTAAATCCGAGGATATTTCGGACGACTTGCTGAGAAGACTTTTCAGCCTTGCTGACATGGACGTCCTAGAGATCATTTTAGAGGCTATTCCTATTGAAAGACTATCTTCTGAGCTATTGATAGACGCACTTGAGTCGTTCCGCCAGGAAGAGGAAAAGGCACGATTTATTCTTGACCGCCGGCCAGATATATCTATCGATACAGATTCATTTCATTGGATTTTATCATACCCATTGATTCCTGCTTGTGCCTGCGAGCAACTGCTCGTGGATTTGAAGACCCCAATTCTCATTCGAGAGTCAAGTTTGCTTGTGATACTTCAGCACGAAAACTCGTTGAGGTCACTAAAGACCTTGGACAAGCTAAAATGCACTTTTGAAGTTTCTACTTTAATGTTGGAAGTAGCAGCCGCGAATGGTAGTCGCGAAGTACTTGAAATGCTCTTCGCACGTACGAAAGACGAGATTACCCAACCTGAGGTCATATATCCGGTACTTTTGGCAGTTGCTTCAAATAGTCAATATGGCTGCCAGGTTTTCGATTACCTGTGTAGTCAAGTCTCTTCAATGATGGTAACAGCAGAACTGTTGATGGCCGCATCAGCCAACTTGACTACTCTTCAGCTCAAATCTCTCATTCAAGCCGCAATGGTGCCGATATCAATCACTCAAAATCATCTTCTTGCGATTCTTAGAAGTGATACGGAAGCAGAGGGGAAATTAAAGCTGGTCCTCTCGCTTTACTCGGAACTCTTGATTGAACAAAAATTCTGGTTTGCGGCATTCTGTATCTCACGACCAGACTTGGCGGTTCTACTGAAGCCTATAATCGCGAAATTTCCGCCTGACACCTCAAATGTTCTACTAACTGCGGCGCTCGAAACCAACAACCCCGTAAATATTATATTTCTGCTGCTAGAGCGAAATGGACAATACCAATGTAGCGAGTCATTTCTACTGACCTTACTCGAACGTCCTGGTGAACTGGCACAAAACCTCAACTCTAAAATCTTGCCCCTTCTTCTTTCGAGAACGCCTCCGCATGCTTTAACCGAAAGAGTTCTGGCCGCGGGATGCAATAATGAACGATACGCAGAAATCATCATCCTCAAAATGATGGATTTAAACCCTCCGAAACTGAGGGCTGTAGACGTTTTGCGTTATATGTCTACCACAACACCTCACGAGGATAAACCAAGATTAGCAGTGTCAGTTAGAACGAACGCGTCCCACGTTACCAATGCACTCTACCTTTATTTGCGAAACGGAGTGGAAGTCGAGATAACTTCAGGTTTAATCAAAGCAGTTGCCCAAAATTGTAATTCGGAGACATTGTCCGCTTTATTCGAACGAGGTAGTAGCATAGAAATAACCGAGGATCTCAGAATTGCAGCTGCTTCAAACTTTTCATACGAAAGTTTATTCTTTTTGCTCAAGCGGCATCCAGCACCCGTGACTGGGCGGGTAATGGAAGCGGCCTGGGCCAATTGGCATTTTCGGTTTTCTAAATCTAGAACTAAACCAGACCCAAGGAAATACCCAGATGCGAAAGCCTTCCGGCAGGCAAATCTTACTTTTGATGCTGATAGCAGTGCTTTTGTCTTTATCTATCTTCTCCAATTCTGCAAAGAAGAAGAGTTTGAAGAAGCAGAGTACGTACGAAAGAATCACTTCGGTCCGGATACAATTCAGAAAGCACTCAGGCTAGCCGCCGTATACCACTTTGAGCCAGCAATAACGCATATTCTCAAAATTACGAATGAATTGGTTCTGGGAAGTCCTTTCTTTACAACATTGTCAGCTCATGTCTCACAATTGGAAGACCGGGAGACATTGCTCCATACCATTTTTGACGCGACTGTCTTTGTGCACTGGAGTCTACCATCGATAAACAAGCTCGCTGAGCTTCAAAGCTCTCGTACAGTAGCAACAGCACTGAAAATACCATCTGAAAGTGTTCCCGCGGACAAGTCCACCATTATTGCGGCCCTTAACAACAAAAACTTAGACGATGATAGACGAATTATAGAGCTTCTATTGGATATCTGTTCGATAGACATTGACCACGAGGTCGTTGAGATGGCAATCAAGCTTGGATCGGCAAACTCCCTGGACCTTCTACTTTCGCGACTTGGGACCTTTCATGTGAAACCTGATTGGTTATGTTGGGCGTTAGAGGGGAGTCCGACATACGACCGCAAATTGTCGGGCCGAATGGACAATATTGACATGAAAGCACACCTACTGTTACAGATTATGAAAGACCGATTTATCGACTCGAGTATCATCAGGGCAGCTGCACTTTTTGGTTCCATCGATACTATTCTCTATTTGCTGCGTCAACCCCATGATGAGACCGTCCACCGGGAGGTAATTCAAATACTAGTAGAAAAAAAGTATCCATATGTGGATTACGCTAAAGTGCTTGGTCTCTTTGGGAATGTGAAAACACTACTCACACCTCAACTGATTTCTGGAATCCTATCTCGCGGTGGAGACCAAATTTTACGAGAATTTGGCCTCGACATCGAGTTGGAAGGCGCACTTATCCCTGCTAAAGTTTACAGTGAATGGAAATATCAGTGGGAGAGTAACCCGGCGCTCATCAATCAGCTCCTCAAAACAAAGACTTTCGAACCTGCCCCGGAGATTTTGCTTGCGGCCTGGCAGTATAGCTGCGAACCTGTCACCAGACGTGTCTTCCGATGGCTGCAGGAGACATCATCAGATAATTTTCTTGTTTACGGTCATGAGGCTTTCGTCGATTTTGCAAGTTTCCTTATGGAAAGAAGTTTGGGTTTGAAGAAAAGAGGAAAATTTCCCAGCCTTCCCTTCAAAATTGATGCAAATACGATACTTTGGCGACAGGAATTTCCCGTCAAAGACTTTGTACATGTATGGAATCGGATCATTTTTGAAATCCTGGGTCCTGAATATGACGTTATTGTATGCGAATCTGCACTTCATCAGTTGGCTAGGGAAAGAAAAGAGCATTTGTTCTTCGAACTCATGAATAGAGCGAAGGAACAGTTAATGGTTTTTCGAGATATTGATGGTTTGGTCGCCGCCGCTGTAGAAGGAGGCCGATACGAGATCGTGGAAGCATGTAGGCTTCTAAGGGATGGGATCGAAGAAGAAGAGGATCCGGAAATTACTTCGAGGGGGTCGAATGAATTAAGGAATGGTCAGCTGCCTCCCAGAAAATTGGGTTTCTACAACAGAGATTTCCTAGCTGATACTTTGTTGACAGTTAAAGCAAAACTGCTCAAAAAGAATAAACGAGTGTAAAACTAACCATTAGAACAATTAGAATTGGATACCTCAGAGATGTTAAGGTTCAATATTCTTTTTATTATAATTGGTTTGTGTTTAGATGAGAAAATTATACCAATAGGAATAGGAATAGGAATAGGAATAGGAATTGGAATTGGAATCAAATATTTTTTGATTAAAACCAAATCATATGATTGTTGCTACAGACGCCTACGGCAGAGCTTGCAGAATTCCCGTATATGAATGGTCAATAACATTTGATAGCCTTGAATGTTTTAGTATCTTTGGAATTAAGATCTCCTGATTAATCAGGTAGGTAGTTTGCTAAAATAATATATGGACTACGAAGTACTTGACTAGTATAATTATTTGGAGAAATAAATATTTAAATTAGAAGCATTTAAAACTATCGATAAATTTGTGAAATTAGTAGCGAATTGTTTTCTTTTTGCGATTGTTGTTATTACCTATTGTTGTTCGTTTTCAAGTATACCTATTTCAGTCGGGTTTCAGTGCCGCCTCCCAGTTTACAATGAATCTGAGGTGGAGGAGGAATAGGTATGAGACGGCATCTGCAACAGCTGACAATGCGTTGTCTGATGTTGTTTAATGTCACGCAAATTTTGTGTTGCCATCCAGAAGGGGAAAGGTTATATTTAATGCCAAGACATCTGATTAGATTGCACGACACCAAAGCTTCCTTCCAGCAAAAACGCGACTCACCTACCTTGCCCACCAGCGCAACTTCACAATTCATCAACATCTTTTCGTTCAATCTATATAAGCAGTACCTAAAGCACCGGAAATATGGCGTAAGTATAGCATATACTATCCCTTGATCAAACTATCAATTCGCCTCGTACTGACCGTACCTTTCATCCTAGTGAACTTTTAAACAAACCTCGATCCGAGCTCACGTATGTTCCATCTCTCTCTCAGCGGCCATCTCTCCGTGCCCGAACCACCCCCCAATTGACACCTACTTTCTCTCATCTAGCGAGTACGAAATCGCCCAGCTCGAAGAATACGAATTCGCCAATGGGCCGCTATCGATCCTACAGACCGCCGTGCGAACGCACAACCAGGTCCTGATCTCGTGCCGGAACAACCGCAAGCTTCTTGCCAGAGTCAAGGCCTTCGACAGGCATAGCAATATGGTTTTGGAGAACGTGAAGGAGATGTGGACTGAGACTCCCAGGAACGCGCAGGGAAAGAAGGGGCGACCGGTTAATAAAGACAGGTTTATCAGTAAAATGTAGGTTCATGTTGTCACTTTACCGGAGATTTCGAAGAATGGTGGAATAGAGGGACATGAGCTAACCTTCTTTTTAGGTTTCTGAGAGGCGATTCTGTCATCCTGGTTCTACTCAGCTGAAAGAGGGGCACTCAAATTCGGGTTTGGTCTTGTACACGCGCGTATTGGAAGATGGAAAAAACAGCGACGAGAGATATATGAAATCAGTTTTAATGATATCCTGTTCGATATGGCGTTTGGAACATCCTTTCGGAATTAGAAAATGAAATCAAAGCATCAACAAAAGTGCAAAGACCCCGCAATCGGACAATCAGACCTCTCTTAATCCAATTCAAAATGTATCTGGCTAAGGGCAATAGCATAAGCTTGTAAGTAAGCTCGATGAAGAAAGGTGACATCCTTCAGACCTGAAGGACAACTGCTCAATATTGAGCTCCAATGGTTCGCGTTTGTGATATATATACTTAAGCTAGACCATATGTACAATTTTGCGAGAAAACGCAGTGGCTACGAGACTTCGCCTCTCGCCTGCCACGCGGGAACATGCTCCTTCTTTCCCTCTTGTGTCGGTGTACCCTCGTCTTTTCTGTGAGCTGATGTTGCCATTCCCTCCACCGAAACTCCATCCTCAGCAGGCTCTGGCGCTCGTGGTTCCGGCTTCGGTGGCGGTGGGACCCAGTTCTCCGGCCTCTGCACCTCCATCTTGAGCTGCACGCCCAGCTCACCCTGCTTCCCCTTCACCAACTCCCCTCCATTATAATACAAAAATTCATCAATAATCACCATCATCTCGTTCAACTTCTCCGGTGACACCTTGGGCTGTCTTTTCTTCTTCGCGATGGTGATTTCCACTTTATTCCCTTTCTCCAAAAACTTGCCCACTTTCTTCAAATGGTGCGATAAATCATGGGGGTCTATCCCCCACGATATCTGAATTTCTTTAACCGTATCCCGTCCCGATTTTTTCTTCTTCTTATTCTTTATCACTTCCGCTCTATCGGCTTCGATGCGCTCGAGGAGCAGAGATTTGGGGAATAACCGCACGATATGCCCTTCGCTTTCGGCGCTTAGACTGTCCGGGCTGTGAATGTGGACCAGATGGTATTTTTCTCTGTCGTAGGATCGTAGAATTTGTTCAATCGGGAAGATCCCCACGAGTTTGCTCGTTTCGTCGATGAAAGAAGGGTTCAAGGCGGTAATTTCGTCATCGTAAGGGAAACGGACACGCTCTTCTTCGATGAACTGGGGGCCCAAGTTGGGAGCGACAGGGAATTTGAGCGAGAGGCTGCGGCGTTGGGTGCTGGTGAAGATTAGGGGTGGTGCGAATCTTTCATGGTTGTTGAAGGGGAGGAGGAATGATGGTGGGAGGACCGAGGAGGTTTGGGAGGGGGATGTGTAGATCGATAAGAGGGAGAGAGTAGGCCGGTTGAGGTGTCGGCAGGTTGCTCGTGATATCTGCCGTAGAGCCATATTTATTCCAATATTGATATATTGATATATATCGATATATCTTTTGTAGAAAGGTTATGGTTTATGGTTTATGGTTTATGGTTTGGTGCAGTTGAACTGGGGTAAGTCTCATTTTTTCGGATGTTAAGCGACAACGTCGCACAGGCATTAATTTTCGAACGAAGAATCGCAATTCAGAAGGGTCCTATGAAATTTCATAGAATTGGCATTTGATAATTGTGACTAAATATACTAATATCTAAATATCTATAATCGAAGGTACTGCAGTATCTCCCTGCTTGTTCTCTTTCCTTTCTGGTGACCTGCAGTATGCCGTCGTAATAAGTTGAGAATCTATATTCTCACTCGAGAATCGAAGACGAAAAATTAACAAGAAAAGAGACACAGATGGAGATAACTGTTAAAAGTTATAGGAGGAGCGTGGCTTTTTATATCATGAAAACAATAAACTCATCGATTCGTACAAATATATGAACAAAAAAAAAAAGTGTCGCCTTCGCAAAGGTTGGTTGGTAGTTGTGATGAATGGTTAAAATTGTTATACCAGAAAGGAGAAAGACAGAAGAATGATGTTTTTGAGAAGGAAAAAAGAGAGGAGTCGCTCGAAAAAGGGGATTATATAAAAAAAAAGGAACTCCAACCAACCCTAATCCAATTTTTACAATGGAATAATAATGAAAAGAACTCGCGTCTGAAAAATCAGCGATTACCTAAAGTACCCACCTTCCAACCTACCCACGAGGTCGCTAATGGCTAGAAGCAGCCTCCAAATCGTACCGCCTAACAACTCCAGCGTGCTCTCTAGATTCGCGCAAAAGGTTTCCAAAGTACTTGTTGGCAACTTCGCACTCTCCCTTCCTCTTCGTGGCCTCCTCCTTCTTGACCTTGAGTCCTTCGATGTTCTTTTGAAACCCGCTTCTGAGTTCCTCGGCAGGGAAACGGAGTACTTTGCGCACTTCCTTAGAGATACGCTCAGAATTTTGGTGGACGTAGTCCATCTCACCCAACTCTCTCTTGATTTTCTTTGCAAGTTTCTTAGGAATGGCACGCTGGACATCGCTGACGAGCCAGTAGGCTGCTGCACCGACACCAGCAAGAATTGCTGGGATGATAAGGCGTTTGGCGTTACGGATACCGACCATGTTTGTGGCCTGGACAACTCCATCCATCCAGGAGCTGATGCCAAACATGCGGCTGCTAGCAACAGAGAAAACGGTGAGCGATAAACTCATACCGGCAACCTTCTCTTGACGATCAAAATCGAAGAAATCAAAGGCGTCAAGTGAGGTCTTGATATGGCGACCAAGGGCGTCCCGTTTCTTCTTGAACATGAAGTCCGGGCGGAATGTCCTTTCCACGTATTCTTGCTTCAAATGTAGCAAACCGAGGGCATTGATTGCTCCAACACCGGAGACAGTAGAACGGCGGGCAGCATCTTCGGCTTCGACAACAGCACGAGTAACGGTCTCCAGCATGACTCTCCGAGTCTCTTCGGCGAACTGGAAGGAGTTAAACACACCACGCCAGGGAACGTTCTGCACCTTGTCTACCTCATCGATGGTTCTTGAAATCTCCCTGCGCGAGTTGCGGTAGACGGCATTGCAAGTATCTTCGATCTGTCGGTCACTCTCGTCCGATACTGCAATTCTAGACTTTACTGATTCGTCGTACTTGGGGGTAAGTTGAGCGAGATCGGATCTCAACGCGTCCAATTCTCTACCGGCAACGTTCTGGTTGATGAGAGCAAGTTGTTCAATATCTTGAAGCAGGTTGAGAAGGTAGCTCTTGGCGGGACCGAGTTTGGACCGGGCTCGCTTGTCAAGAACAAAGCCTCGAAGCGAGTTCTCCAAGTTATCAAAGTCGTGGCTCTTGTCGGGGTCCTTTCCATCGATAACAGCGTTCGAGGAGACGAAATGAACCAGATCCTGACTATCATTGAAGGTCGAGGGAGATATATTGGCAATCTGCTCCAGGATCATACGCTGGCAGCGCATTTTGTCGCGGATGTTATCGAAACGATTGACGACAATGAAAAGGTACGCCTTTTCGTTCGCGGCGTTCCACAAAAATTCCTTTGCCGAAAGAGTGAAGTGATTCTCTGCGCTGACAACAAATACGACAACATCGATTTCTTCCTGTCGGGCAAAGACGGCGGTGGTTTGGACGGAATCCATGTTGAGGCCGGGAGCATCGATCAAAGCAATATCGACAACTCCATTCCTAAGCAAGCTTTGTTCAATCGGTCGGGAGTCTTCGACATAAACCTTCGCGGAGGAATATTTGTCAACTAGGAGGACAATTTCCTCCAAATCCTTCAACGGTCGTGCTTCGAAAGTTCGTTCGTCCAATCGGTCATAGGTAGCTCCCTTGTATATGCAATGAACTTCCTCCACTCCATTGTTGACCCTGCAGTCCAGAACTTCGCAGAATATTTCGGTACATGGCTGTTGGTCTTCTGGTAAAATTTTCTTCCTCAGCAAGGCGTTGCAAAATGTCGATTTTCCAGCGTTCAGGTCACCAGTGACGAGCACCTTGGAGGCTGTATCTTCGATACGATCACGGAGAGAAAGAAGATGCTTCATAGCTTGGGTCAGCTTGCCGTCCAACAAGGATGCTATCGACTCCTTCTCGAGAGAGTGGACAAGTTCACTCTGAGACAAAGAACCAATTCTGAGGTCGAGCTTTAGGATGTTGAATTCTTGGGAGATCTGTGGTGACATGAGTCGTGGTTCTGGGGTTCCCGATTTGCTATCCTTGCTTGACCGACGCTCAAAGCTAGTGAGCGCTCTACGAGGCGGTGGGAATCGCTCTCCCTTGGTGTCGGGCATGAAGAAATCGTCCGTCATAGAGGCTTTGCGCTGCATCGAAGTTGGAGGCTCGGGTCTTTGAATGGACGGATAGTGAATCGGCCAGGTTTGGTTCATCTCTTGCAAGCCCTAAGAGGATAGAGTGTGTTAGTACAAATGTGGATGGCTTTCGGGTCGTGATAAAGGAACCATACCGTCAGAGTTTCCATGGTTCTGTAAATTGATCGACTCAATGCAACTCTGTTTTGATTGCTGTATATTTGTGTTAGCGTTCGGAAACATGGAAGCTGGCCGGAGGAAAATTTACTCACTAGTGAAGTTGCTGAATATGCATTTGATGTTGTCGACGCTCGATTTCGGCTTTACCAGAGAGAAGTTAGTATCGTATATTGCATGTCGAGCTGTTTAGAAATCAAAAGAAGCACATACGAGCATCCAGACTTGGACCGGGAAGAACCGGTACTCTAGGAGGCATGGGCATATCCTCATTGAGGTCAAAGTTTCTCATATCATCAGAGAGAGAACCTCCATATCCAGAGTCTGAGAAGGCCGGCTCGGAGGGCTCTGAAGCAGCGGTTCTGACGAAGGGTCGTTTGGCCCCTTTGGAAGAGCTTTCTGCTGGGTAGTATCGCTGCGACATTTTTGAATGGGTTGTCGGCGGTGCCAGGACCGCAAAAATAAGGAAAAGTCGATTATCGGAAGGGTCTAGTGGGGCCGAAGGCGGTAGTGAAGGGATGCTCTGGCGATTGAAGCGGGGAGTGATTACGGTGGGTGGATGAGTGTGGTGTGAGATGGAGGTGGAGAGAGGAGAGAGGAGAGAGGAGAGAAGTAGAAGAGAAGTAGAAGGGAGGTCGAAAAATTATCAACAACGTCAGAAAACTCCACCAATACTAAGATCTAACTACCAAGATGGCGGCAAACGAAAACTAAAAATTGGCCACCTGCCCGGAATATCCTGAATTATGAGACTAGAACAACCACTACACCACTACCGCTTCGACCGAGAGATGAGGATAATAATAATAATACAGTGGCAGACGAATTCATTCTCGGTCTCATGAGCATCTAATCTGAGCAGCCTAGTTAAAACTGTCCCAGCTAGATGATTGATCATGGCGCCACACACACAACTTGTCTTCGTCTGCTCGTGCCCTTCGGCGAAAAGGGCGACGAGAACAACAAACTTGGAGGAGGGCTAGTAGGGATGCCCTTTCATGTCCTTTCATGCACGAAACAACTGGCAGTCGCTGATTTGACCCGTTCGAGTTGTTGCAGCTGTCTGTCGGAGGAATGGCGGCTTGTTCCCAGGTCTATGCAGCAGACAACGCATCTCACATCCCCAGCCTCCGATGCCATTATTATATTTATTTATATTTGTATGTATTTGTATTATAAAGATGACCCCAGTCGACGAGTTCCTCCATCGGGTGTAATGTGTACATACCCAGGCTGAAACAAGTGTAACAAAGAAGGAATGATGATGGTGATGTATATCGTTAGAAGTAATAGTAAAGTGATAAAGCGATCTTGTTGGTTGTACAAGCAGTTCAAGCTAGTTAGACTGAGCTAACTTGGACTGAGGCTGCAGGTTGGCTGCGCAGGATCCCGGCTATTTTGATGACGATGCTCTTCGTCCAACGTAAACCAGTCCAGTCAGTCTTCTTCATCTCCTTCGTACCTACATACACGCACATGTCCATGCAACCTTCCCATTCGCTACGTACAATCTACATCGAATCCATCCTCTAGACAATCCTTCTCAGCTCCTCTATACTTCCGTACATCATGAATATCGGTGCGTCCCCTTCCCTGGAATTCTAAGCTTATAGCTTACGACATGCTAATCGGCAATCTATAACAGTGGAATGGGCTTTTGGGAAACGCCTGACCCCGGCGGGTAAGACCTCAGTTCTCCTCCATTCTCCAAACATGGAATGAATGCTGACCCTTCTATCAAATCAGAACGTCTGCGAAAAGTAAGACGTCTAGCCCGCATGCCTACCACCGTCTCATTCACTGCTACGACCAGCACCAAGCCAGCTAACAGATTGGCAAACATGTAGAACCAAAGGGCGCTCGAGAAGGCGCAGAGAGAGCTCGATAGAGAGCGGACAAAGCTGGAGCAGCAGGAGAAGAAACTCATCCAGGATATCAAAAAGTCTGCCAAAAATGGACAGATGGGAGCTGCGAAGATCCAGGCGAAAGATCTCGTCCGAACCAGAGGGTAGGAAATCCCCCGATATATATTCTTTACCGCGGCAACGTCGTGCTTACACTCTACTGCTATCTCGCAGCTATATACAACGATTCTACCGAATGCGCACAGAATTACAAGCGATCTCCCTTCGAATCCAGACAGTACGGTCAAATGAAGCGATGATGCAGTCCATGAAGGGTGCTACGGGCCTCCTAAAATCTATGAACAAAACATCGAATCTTCCGGCGCTACAGAAAATCATGATGGATTTCCAGAAGGAGAGCGATATGATGGAATTCCGGGAAGAGCTGATGTCCGATGCCATCGACGATGTAAACGGGCTAGAAGACGAAGAAGAAGCCGACGATGTGGTTAATCAGGTTTTAGAGGAGATCGGCGTCGATTTGGCAAGTGAGGTAAGCATCACGAATGACTACCCATGTTTCAGTAGTAGCTATAGTAGATACTTATGTGCATTGTTTTCATTTCCAGCTGCGGGACACACCGGTAGGTTTGGAAACAGCAGATGCGCAGGGGGAGCAACGAATTGCACAACCTATCGGAGGTGGCGACGACTCCGACCTTCAGGCGAGATTCAACAACTTGGGCAAATAATCGCAGTTTCGCATTTTGAGGACTATGCTCGGCATTTCGCATATAGGAACTACATATAGGAATTTCTCGTTTTTGTTCCGTTTCGCTTTGGGGGATGCTTTCCGTGGGACCACCAAAGTAAAGTACATGTAACAGCGAGCTGGCGTTGGGGGTTTGCCTTTATCGTACTGGAAATTGGGACAGTTATATTTTTTTTGGACATACTACTATTACTACTACTACTCGCGTGCTTGAAACCGAAACCTTTCGATGAGTTTTTAGAGAAACTTTTTTGGCTGCCACCAACTATCTTCCCCATCAATAAATAGAGAAATCGTATATGAGAATTTAAAGATTCCCGTCTCTGTGCGACTAAGCGAATCGGGCTTGGACGTCATCCTGCGTTTTCCAACAACACTCGCGCCATCACATCTCCTCCCGATCATTTTGATTCGCGCATGGCTAAATCCGCATAACCTCATCCGCGCGCCCCAAAATATCGCTCAATGCGATGTCGACGTCGACAGCCGGCGCAAAGCTCTACATACCGGATGGATTAAAAAGCAGCAGCGGCACCACGACACCTGTCCGGGCTGCACGCGATCGCCCGCTGTTGTCGCAAAATGTACGTATAACCTTCTAGATAAAACCCCCATGGAGTCGAAAGACCAGCTTCCCTAAGCTTACGAGAAAAACAGGGACGCCATCTGCGCCATATAAAGGGTATCGCGATTCGAAACCTCTCCTTCAAGCCCAGCAAGGGACGAAGACGGTCCAACGATGACGAAAACCTATCGACGACATGGCGAACACCTGGGAAACTCGCGGTAACGCTGGAAGACAGGGCGCTCACGCACTCCAGATCAGCTGTTGACTTGTCGAAATTAGCTGCTGAAAGCTCGGCCGCTGGAGCAAGTAGCAGTAGCCAGCCGGTGATCGATGATAGCGTTAGTGAGGGCGGACGACCCACGCTGGTTAGGAAGCGGCGGAATACTAGAGTGAATTCAATCTTGGGCGGCGAGATATTTGAGAACGCGGCGACGAGGCAGAAGATTATGGATGCGACGCTGGGGAGGCTGGTGGATAGTTTCTTCACGCTACATCATGAGACCGTAGGAGGTGTGTGGTACAAACATCTTTGCGCTATGCGTGATTGGATTTGTGAGGTTAAGAGGCTGACGACGCTTTTTTTTGTTTTTACTTTATAGAGGAACCTTTTTACATCAGCGAAGTTACTCCGTTGTCTATTGTCAGTACCCCGGTCCCGCTGGCTTTTCTCCAAAAAAAGCTCTTCTAACAGAAATTTTTAGAACCCTACCTTTCAAAGTTTCGAACTATTAGAGTGTGGGCCTGCTATTACACGACTAGACTCTCTTATTGTTCGAGTATGGGCACGGAAGGACTCAGATGCAGATTTTAACTTGTTAATAGAGCTCAATCTTGGGTTATCGTATTTACAATTTATCGGCCGCAATGTGAGTCGCTTCTTTGACCTAACGGTCCCCTATTTTTATCTTCCTGTTGATGCTAACGAGAAAATTTTGGAGAATAGTTGGAGAATTGCAATTTCGCATTCCCCGAGAACTGTGTCGTTTTTGTTCTTTCGGACGGCTGTTACACCATATTCAGCGAATTGGATCCCAAGCTAGTTAAAAACTTCGGGGCAGCCCGAATCCCCAAAAAGGCCTTGTCCGAAGCTTCCGATACATGTTCCTTCGACGCCATCTTAAAAATAAGAAATTTGGAGGACTGTATATACGATGCGAAGGAAACGCAGGCTCATCTGGAAAGCCAGATGGATGCTATAGCATCTTCCAGAGCCGAATACCTTTCACACGTGCGGGCCTTGGACGAAGAAAACTTGGAACTCAAGGACGCCCGGAAAATAATTACGCGGGAGAAGAAGCGGCTAGAAACACTGAGGAAACATCGCGACGCACTGAAGCAAAGTATTAGCGGCCGGAAAGCTGCTATTGACGCCGGCGCAGAAAACCGTGCTGTTGCGAAGAAACATCTTCTCGGTGCCAAGCAAAAACTGCAACAGAGCGAGACTGAAGCTAGTCAGACAGCTGGTGCCATTACAAATCAGAGAAAAGTGATTCTAGACGATCTAGCGAAGGTTTATCCGATCGAGCATGTAGGGCTACCCTTACCCCTCCTGCTCTTGCTTGAGTTGACAAGAGTGCGTCTTTTCTAGATTCCGGAGCAACCTCTTAACTTCACGATATGCAACCTCCACCTTCCCAACGAAGCTCCAGAAGGTCACAATGAAGACGTTATTGCTGCCGCGCTTGGTTATGTAGCGCATCTCGTCTACATCCTTTCCTTCTACTTGAGCGTCTACCTTCGATATCCTGTTATACCTAAAGGCAGTTCTTCGATGGTTCAAGATCCCATTAGCACTATTCAGGGTTCAAGATTGTAAGGCGGTTTCGCATCCCGAATACACTTTTTTTGGTTATTCTAATTATTATATTGTATAGCTTTCCGTTGTGGGCGAAAGGCGTCCCGTATTTTCGTTTCGAGTATGCGATATTTCTGTTAAACAAGAACATCGAGCAGGTCGGTTATTCCTAAGATGCGTTCGTACCTCTACCTTGGCTTCTCATATTCTGACCCTTCTTTTTATAAATTATAGTTGATGGAGTCCCAGAGGTGCATTGTCTTAGATATCCGACACACGCTGCCGAACCTCAAGTACCTCCTCTACGTGACCACGGCGAGCAAAACTCCAATGTCGTTGCCCCCCTCCATCCACCCCTGCGAACCCGTTCTTGTCACAGATTTGGATTTTTGCCGCGCTGGTGCCTCTCTAGCGCCACCGTCATCCTCATCCTCATCATCTCATAATAATAATCACACTCCCTCTGGACCGATTCCCATAATACTGACACCCCATTGTTCAATTCAGAACCGAAGAGAGGCCCTCGAAACCGTTCAGTCTTCCTATAAGTCGGAGAGCCGCTGCAGCGCTGGCTGATGCAAATGCCAAGGGTTCCAGCGGCGGTAGTAGTGGTGAAGGAGGAGATTTAAGTGGCGGAGGGGGCACGAAGGCATCATCGTCATTGCTTTCACAGTCGTTGCCGAAGTCTACAAAAGGCTTTCCGGCGCCGGCGATTAGTCCTAACGGGACGATTTCGAGATCTACGATTTCGTTCAAGCGGGATTGGAGGAAGACGCAAGATGTGTGATCGAAATTTCTTTCGGTTTGTATGTCTTTTTTATTAAGCGCTTATGGTTATTGATACCTGATTTATCGCTGTGCATAGAATTGCTGTTTTCAAGCCATGAAACTTTTCCTTTATAGCATTTCCATGGTGTTTTATGGCGTTCATCTGTCCTTTCTTACGGCCTAGTTTTAGCGACAAAAAACTTGGCATTGATAATAGCGGTGATGTTTTTAGAAGAGAATGGATGAATTCCAAACGCGTTCAATTGTATGACATAAATGGGAAATATAAACCGCTGAACCCCCAGGGAACAAGTAAAAAAATGAAAAATAAAAACATGCTACAGATATGAAATGAAAATACCCAGGTATATGTCCCTCAAAAATATGCCTATCCTACAAGAAAATACCCCATCTATCTAATCATTATCCATCACACCTACCTTTGAGCTTCTCTTCCAACACCTATACTCACGTCCTCGTCTGTCTCCATACATGCTGTACGCTCAAAATCCCCGCCGCGGTCCCTAAACACCCTGTCGTAAACCCATCCAACAACCCCCCATTCTCCACACTCCAATGAATTGTCAACGGCGCCCAGCACAGATTACTACTAATCTGCCTCCACCATTCGTGATCCTCCGCGTCCGTCACACCTTTATAATTATGCCGTAACATGCGAATCCGCCACAACCTGCAAAAGTCCAACGCCACATGCGCCGCCCAGAATCTACAACTCCACGCCCACATTTTATTCTGCGCGGCGTTATTGTACCGCAATATCTTGTGCTGCGAGAGGTACGCGATGTTCTCGAGCGTTTGGTAGATGATGTTCACGCAGACTTGGGCGTAGGCGATCTGGCGCAGTTGTTGGTCCTTCGGTGGGGATTCGTAGACTTGGACGGCCCATTCGGCTATGCCGAAGAGACCCCAGAGACGGGAGAAGATGCGAAAGTCGGAGATGAGGGAGGAGAGCGACTTCAAGCGGAGTTCGAGAGAGCGGATCGCTGGGAAGGCGGGGATTGGGATTGGAGCGTTAAATTTGAGGAGTTCGGCGGGGGATGGGGCCGTGCCGTTGACGCGTTCGAGGATGGAGGTTAGCGCCATTAGGGTGTAGCCGGTAAGCATGAGTACCTTGTCGGTGCCAGATGTGGTGGATAGGATGCTGTTGATTTTTGGGAGGTTTTTAGGTTAGCTTGTGATAATTTTTTTGTTAGGTCGAATAGGAGAATGAAAACAGCGACGTACCGATTGATATGCGCCAGGTTATCGCGGCCCTTCCTGTGCTTTATGATGAACTGGAACCATTTTGTAAGATGGCCTTGAGGTTTTGGTCTGTTGTAGCCGTTGTAGACAGAATACGGCTTGTGAGAGCCTTCGGCATTGTTGATGTTGACGTTGCCGTAAGGGTCAGGCCCCTGCATAGGAACGCCCTCGAATCCGGGTCCACCGTCTGCCATATCTTTCGGTCGTGTGGTAAATGCGATAAGTTGGTATTGTTAGTCGGGGTATATGTACTGTGGGTGAGGCTAGCTTCTTCTGTGCGACATTGTAATCGACATCGAGGGGTGAAGGAGGTGGTGGTGATATAAGATGCTGATGCTGAAGGAAATATGGAGAGGCGCACGAACAACACAACCGCATGAACGTGAAGCGTCGCTGTCCAGCCGAGGTCCAAAAGCACTGCAGATGGCCAGCGACAGGGGGACACAGCAGCAGCATGGTTAGCAGACACTCCGACATGGAAGTTGGCATCGCTTTGCCGGGCTAATGGCAGGCTAATTCGGACGAGGGTTGTTTTTACATGGGACTTGCCAGAGGTATATAATTATATCAACACCATGTCATATATATGTAGAAACAAGAAGAAAGTAGCCGACATGCGACGCGACAGGAGAGGTGCAACCTAGATTGAACCAAACTTCCAGCAGCCGTTTGGTACCCCTCACCGATACGTTGAAGATAATGCGGGACCGTCCAAGCGACCGTGGGTAACGACAGCCGAACAAGCTTACGCACAAGCTTTTTTCGTGCAGATGTCGATATCTCGATTTGGAAAAGTTATCAATATATTAATAGAGAACCGGAACTCGGATTCCACGGCCATCGGAATCTCGACACAGTTTCACCAGCCTCCCAGATTATATTAGTTGATTCATCCAAGATATCGATATCTGTAGACTTATTTACTTAGTGATGTATTTAGCGGTCGCTCTAAGTTTGTCTCGTAAACTTCTTCTATTTAGTACATAATAATACTAATTCTACCCTAAACACTATCGAAAAAACCTGAACATTAGCAGGAGCTATTTAGCTAGGGCTAGCTTTGGCTTGGGCACCTCACCAAATACCATCCCGCCCTGTGATCTTGTAAACTACTTAGCTAATCACTTTTTATAATCAAATCGGCAGGCCATGCAAGCTATGGATACCCCACATACACAGAGTTATAGGTTTGGCTATGAGACTAGCCTTTTTGTTTATAAGAATATTCCTACATGTACCTAAGTACTTAAACACTTAAGTAGAATAACGATTTCTTTATAACGCTAGGCTAACCCTCGATGGGTTTAATGATTTGTAAAGCTTCAATCAAGAACAGTAACGGCACTAACAAGCCAATGATCCACTCCGAGAGGAAGAAATGAAAAGGCCCCATGGGTGCTCCGATGGAAGCTCCTAGCTCTTTATTCAAGTCTTGATCCAGGGAATTGATAAGGACAAAATAATGTAGCTCGCGCACGAGCTACCAGACTTTATAACTACTGGGCTCCATCACGCCTAAGCATAAATACGACACATCTTGAGAATTCTCTTCGAAGGTTAGCATCTGCAAGTCGCCCTCACTAGTTGAATATTGATTGACTTCAGTTATCTCATCTTGAGGCTGACCATCGTCTATCCAATCCATAAACTCGTCAAAGTCGATTTCAGAGAGAGGTCCTAGATTTGGAGAAAACGGGGCTTCATCAACCGGGTCAAATAACGCAAGCGAAGCCTGTTTTGATAATAGTCCAACCGTCGGCTGTGGTGCTGGAGCCGTTCTCTTTTTTTCAAAGGTGTCACTGTTGGCTGAGTTGCGATAGTCATGTTTTTGTTTATCACGTGGAACCTTTTTATATAGGAGAGCTAGTTGAGCTTCAAGAGAAGATGTTTCTGAGATCGTGCCTGCTACTGACGTTCCGTTTTCGAGTCCAAAGTTTTCGGAGGGCGGGGCTTCCGCCGATTGCATGAGACTTGCGCCTTCTACTATTACGGCAAGGCCATTGTATACCTTCGCTAGCACTTCTTGGTGCTGCTTCGCTATATGTTTGGGTATTAAAGGAAATAGTCTAGAAGGTTTAGTCTATCATGCAATTTTTTATTAGTATTTTGAATTATCCACAGAAAGAGTAGCCAACTTAGACAAACCTGTTCTGTATAGGGAATGTTGACGTCCCTCATACAATGAAAACAAAACCTTGTTTCTTTGTGAGAGTCCGCAGAGTCTCCAAAGCTGCTACGAAATGGAATCACGACTGCGTGTTCATGATCTGATCTTTGAAGAGCTTTTACATAGCGATTTGCTACAACTTCCATTGCGATATAACATTGTCGTCGTTCGGGGAATGATTTGGAAGTACATCCGCGCGAACTTGGATGCTTGTATTTCCGAAGGAGGTATTGAAAGAGATCGAAGGCAGCGGAAGAGGTAGGGATTTCTTCGCCTGAAAGGATATACTTCAGATTTAAAGGCCGGTAGCGGCATAGGAGGACAGCACCCTCTTGATTCCAATCGTCGTTGTATAGCGTATCGTATCTCAAAAACATATCTTCTTTCGTCTCGCTTGATTTACTCTGCGGTTGTGATTTGCCTTTGATCTAGAAAGTTGATTAATGAACAGTTCGTTCAAGATAATTTGGAGATATCAAATGTACTGACTTCCTTTGTATAGGCACCGGGTTTCTGCGGGATCACATATCCACAAATGGCTGGGGTGTACAAACCCCTAGCCCCCCCCGCAGGAGTATATATCCGATAAGCTGTTGCCGGTGTAGCTATAGGCAAGCCCACCGTAGCGTTAGCTCGCACAACTGTGTAAATTTGCGGTCTCGCAGCGTCTAAGTAGGTGAAAAATAATACGTATTTGCCATGCAGAGAGAATTCCCAGTCCGTAAGGCTGGGAGTTCCTCTTGTCCCCGACACTAGCGGTCGCGAACTGACTTCCTACAGAGGTCACTTTGCCTAAACCCTTCCATATCTCGGCGGTATCTCCATCAGCGGGCCACCCCTTTTTTGTCTCTTTCGTGTCTGAAGGTTCCGGGGGTTTCAGTATTTGTCGCCTCAAAAATCTTTTCAGTTGATCCCGTGTAATTGTTACTCCTCGTACTTCAATACTGGTGTCTTTTCCCTCTATCAGCCACCGCTCAAGGGTCTTCCTTAATGCCACTTTCATCTCCACCTCTTTGACATTTTTACCAATGTTCCACTCTCGAATTTTAGCTAAGTATTGTCGCCGACTGTATTTCAAATTAAATGTAGCTCACATTAGTTATTAGTCTTGGATCAAATTTTCTCAATGCTGCGAAAGAGGGCTTAATACAAGACTACGTCGTCTACACTTGGTATGATAGTGATGGGCATAAATTAAAATGGGCCTAGCGGCATGCTAGATATCGCTTCTACTCTTATCCTAAAAGCTATAGCTATATCAAATAGAAATGGTCTCGCAAGCAAAAACTACCCACAAGGCTAACCAAAACCCAAATATATATAACTTACGATGCAGTAAAGTTGTGTTCACGCTCCATGATCTCAATACATTTTTGAAGCAGCAAACCCCTCTCAACATAAAGCTCGGTGAAAGCCTCGCGGTGTTGATCCCACTCAAATGATGAAATACTCCTCGAAAACTGTCGTCTTGGGGTGTTCTTGTTCGTGTCTGAAGGCATGATTACTCGCTAGCCAACCACTTGAGATCTAGAATTCGACGTAGGATACGTAGATGTTGGATTTTGGAGGAAGGTTAAGTCGAAGAAAAACGAAGAATATGCCAAACCCGCTGTTAATGTTCTGCGGAGATAATAGTTCATGAAATTGGGGTTGAGATCTAGAGAAGGCACGACCCACCTTTTAAGTACGCGAATATCCTACTGACTTGGCGGGAAAAAAAGAAAATATGGCGTCAAAAGTCCATCTCGTACTTTTTACCAGGCGGAGCTGAGTAGCCTTGCAGCCTTGCGTATATACCAAAACAAAATACCACACGTCATATTTGGACAAAAGTGTTGAGATATTAGATAGAGCTTGCTTGAGTGCTCCGATCCGTGCTCCAATCCGAGTACCAGCAACTAACTAACGGCGGCTGCCTCCCGGAGAACCCATTACCCATAGCACTCCGATATACACAGTTAATTGAAGTACTATTTATTTTTGCTCGGTAGTGATAAGAAACTTTGTGTCAGGCTATCCTGGTGCCTGACTTACAACTAAGGCTCCATCGTTGCAAGAATATTTTCTCGCTTTGCATTTTGTAACTAAACTCGTGCCTCTTCCTCATGGACCAAGAGTTTAGAGAGTTATACTCCTAATGAAGGCCGCCGAATGGTATCCCAATTTTGAAATATAATACGTTCACCCCAGCTATATTTCTCTTTGGAAAAAAGGTCAACTAGATTGCTCTTGCTCATGCTCAAGTATTGTACATTCCCTAGGAGATTTTATAAACCTATAGGTCTAAAGCAGACAAAAATCCAACACACAGGTTTTAGCGGCATACCCTCTCATATAAGCAACTAGGAGTTTATATTTTCTTGACTAGGAATCCATCCGTTTTGAAAGTGCCTCACGCGGTTTAGAAATAATGCCAATGGAAACGTGGAGTAAGATATTGATCCAGTGCTTGTTGATTAGACGCCAAGCTAAGCTGAATAGTGGCACAGCTCTCAAGCAATCAATGTGACTAATTTGATTACGGTGCAACGAGACTGCGGCGTAGCTTTCGGAAACACGTGCAAAGTATATGTTGCCTGAAATTCATGTTGTCTGAATCTCAGCCTTCTACGACAATAGTTAATACTACGCGGCGAGTATCGAATATATAAGACAGGTCCCCATTTTCAATTATACACTTCAATTCTCTATATATTTCTTGACATTTTCACTATACAGAGTCATTATGGGCTTCGACGCCGGGTTCGATATATTCCCACGTCTTTCCAAATCAAAAGAAGACCAGGAAGCTTGGGGTATATTTATTACAAGAATAAAGGAACTTTATCAGGACGATATTTCCGTGGAAATAAACCCGAATTACATTGTCTTCAAAAAGGCAGAGCATCCAAGGCTACCATTCGAAGGACACAAATTTCTTAGATTTAGTTCAAAAGTATCCGGTAGTGAGGGTGGAGAAGTATCAAAGTATATACGATGTGTTCTTCAAATAGCACGAGAACAATTTGGCGCCCGCATCCAACCCTGGAATGAGGGCGTTGACATTTGTGGCTTCTACGAATGGGATGAGGTTAATGATTCTCTCCAGTCTTACAATCAGGTAATATAATTGATGCGTGCAATAACCACAATGACAAGGTACATTCGTTTTCTAACTTTTATAGCCTGACGAAATTGAACCAAAACCTCCAACGATCATACCAGACCCTACAGCTCAGCCGCAGCATCTATTTCGAATCGAAGTGGTACCGAACAAAGGGAGAGGCCTTATCGCAAGCTGTGATCTCCCTGAAGGCACGAGGATTATTTCGGAAAGCCCTCTCTTCACACTTCGATCTGTGCTATCAGGAAGCGAACTAGAAGCCAAACTTGCAACAATCCTAACGACTTTATCGAAGAACGAACAACGGCAATATCTTTCTCTACATAATAACTCGCCTGGCAAGTACCCATTCAGCGGTATTTTTAAAACCAACGCTTTACCTTGCGGCCCAGAATCTCCTACCGGAGGGATCTACCCTACAATTTGCCTCATCAACCATAGCTGCCTGCCAAACACTCATCATACTTGGAATAGCAGCATAAAATGTGAAACTATCATGCAACGCAACTTATCAAGTCTGGAGAAGAGATCACTATTTCTTACGCACATAACGATCCTAGGGAATCACGCAGAATTCACCTCAAAATGGATTTGGATTTGATTGCGATTGTAGACTTTGCTCACTTCCACTCAGTGAGATTCGAGTGAGCGACGCTCGTCGGACCCAAATAAAAATCCTTGACAGTGCCATTGGCGACGGAAACCTGGTTATGAACCAACCCGTGGATTGTCTAACGGCGTGCTTCAAATTACTCCAACTACTGAATGATGAGTATTATGGCATTGCTCCTGGTTTGGTCGCAAGACTTTACTATGACGCCTTTCAGATCAGTATCACTCATGGCGATCAAGCTCGAGCGAAAACTTTTGTCCAAAGGGCATACAAATTGAGAATGCTTTGTGAGGGAGAAGATAGCCCGGAGACGGCCAAAACAGAAAACTTTATGAGAAACCCAGCCACTCATCGCAATTTTGGGATATCTAAGCGCTGGAAAAGAGCAAAGTCCATGGTACCAAAGGGGCTCGATCCGGATGAGTTTGATGAATGGTTATGGAAAAGAAGCACTTAAAACGGGGGCCATTCAACCAATCTAGGAGATTGGATAGAGAGAAACTAGGGTCTAGTTGTTATAAACCAAACCTGTTAGTACTTTAGGGGATATATTGCTGTAGTTTAGGGTAGAGCCTGGAGAAAATTTGAATAACGATTCTCAATCTTTAGTATACTTCACACGTTAATAAAAAAGCAGGATCCATAGTGATATACTTCGGATATATACTTCATGATGGAAACCCAGGCAAAAATTAATAATATAGAGATGATTGCTTGCTAGTTGCTTCAGCCAAAACTCAACCAGTGAGAGAAGACAAGAGTATATCAATATATAGTATAAGAAGAGGCCATTTCAAAATATCATTTTAATTTAAGTCACTAGCAATTGAGCCGCTGGCATCAGAAGCGCGAGTTAGGTTCCTAAATTCACGCATAGGATGGTTACATTACATCTTTCTTCAAAAGAATAAAATCACAGGTTCGTTTCGAGAAGGTGTTTGGCCTGGTTATCTTACAAAAGTGAGGTTTGTCGCTAGAGAGAGTGGGTATGTTGTAACAACAATTAACAGATATGTGGGATAATTTATTCCACCAAAGTATCACGTGATAAACAACCGCATCTTCAACGCCAATTTCATCTTTGACTTCGTGAAGCATTTAATCAACCATACCCGACCCCACGATGCGGCACCGAGTAGCATTGTGGGCCAGATTCGCCCCTCTGCCAGAACACATTACAGAAGCCTCTCTCATCGCCACACTGCCCGAGAAACATAAGAAGAAGAAATACACTCCCCGACACCCGCCGCATCGCATCGTGAAAACCGTACCGAACGATGACGTTGGAAGCCTCACCCGCGAGGCTAATCCGCTCGGCAGCCATATATATTTCTACCACCATCTCCTATCCAAGCGTGTTATATATTCGCTATACCAAAACCTTTACGTAGGTTCTCAGACTCTCAATTGGCCATTATCAGGCTCATCTCCTAGATAAATACTAACGCGCAATTGTTTTCACTAGAACAACAAGGCTATGAAGCAGGTAAGCTTCATGGGCAAAAAGACTGTCCCGGCCGCCCTTCGCAAGGATATGTGGACTCCATTCCTCACTGCCTCCTTTTCAAACTCGCAAACCGGCCTCAGAGCCTTCCAACACCTCCGCGAACTCCGAAAACTCCACGAAACGCAATGGGACCTGAAGCTCCTGAAGATGCCTGTGAAGCAAAGGAGTAAGACTCTGCAGGACCAGCGTGCGAATTCAATCGCGGATTTGGCAGCGATATGCACGAAAGACGTAAAAACCGAGGAGAGTGTTAGGTTAAGATGGAGGGATATATACGATGCTGAGTATGCGGCAGAGTGGCCTAGAAGTGTGGTGCATGACGTAGAAACGCTGAAGGATATAAGATTTCAGGCGAGGAGAATGGGGAAGTTTGAGCCCGGGGCAGACGGCGAGATGGCCCCAATAAAGTCAATAGAGGCTGCACCAGAGGAAGGGCTAGTAGAGGCAAAAACTAAACCCGAGAATAACGTACAGCCAGAACCAGCAAAGAAGTTCCCTTTGTCATTCTGGCGATAGCCTGGAGACGCGAAGACAACTTTATGAAACGAGAAGCGTTTCCTCAAAAAGGCTTGAGTATGAGATGCCCGTTTTCTATGAAGATATATCAAGCTGACATGGAGAAATACCGGTATAAGGATATACTTATTACTGGAGCATCTCATTGGTATCCCTGGTCTTGTAGGCTTTAAGGTCTCCGATCCGCCTCTGTACATTATGTCCTACAACTGTAAATATTATGCGATCTAGCTATAGCAGGTTGCTTATAGATCGCTTTTATCTTTCTATCTGATTTATAATTCCTATAATCAGAGCCCCAAGTGTCTTGGAACGAGTCATTGGTAGAGCGTATTTATAATAACTGTTGCAAAAATTCATGGATATCATTTTGGGACTGGCTTGTCGCTAAATTTTTCTGCGTCTTTGCGTTGCATCATCTTGAATCCATTTTCTGAACTTCAAACTCTTTGCCCGTATTATTCATGAGTCACTATGGTTTAGAGTGACGGCGCAGAATTCGAAACTCGGGCCTCTTATATATTTCCGACCATCTGCTTACCCAACTCTAACTTCATCATCACCACAGTACTCCATCCTGCACGATTCAACTTGACAGTTCGATTAACTTTTATTAACTACACCCCACCATGCCGGTGATATCCCCACAGCAGCTGATTGCTCTACAGAGCGACAGCGAGTTCGTACGAAATGTAAGCCTCGTACTTCATCACGGAAGCACAAGCCAAGTGGACTAACAGAAATCCGGTAGATTTGTATATTAGCTCACGTTGTAAGCATATTCCACCCGCTCTCATCCCGAATATAGCCCCACCATACAACAACAATACCAAAAAGCCCACTCCCCATCTATCCATATCTTAGATTCCCTCTATAACTCTAGTCATAACGGCTGCTCAAGTAGGACCACGGAAAAACTAGTCTTAGCGATTGCCTTCTCTCCTCAAATGGCATCATCAGCCCCAAACTTGCCGGCAAAGTCCGGTTTCTCGATTCCCGGCCCGATGAGCAAATACGTGGTATCACGATGGAATCCTCCGCTATATCGTTATACTTTCAAAGTCTGAAGCCACCGGTACCACCGAGCACGGAGCCGTCGTTACAGGATTACTTGATAAATTTGATCGATTCGCCAGGACATATCGATTTTTCGTCTGAGGTATCAACAGCGTCGAGATTATGTGACGGCGCACTGGTTTTAGTCGATGCGGTAGAGGGCGTGTGTTCGCAGACCGTGACTGTGCTACGACAAACTTGGATCGAACATTTACGACCGGTTTTGGTGATCAATAAGATTGATAGGTTGATTACAGAATGGAAGTTGTCGCCATTGGAAGCTTACGTGCACCTGTCAAAGCTATTGGAACAGGTTAATGCGGTTATGGGGAGCTTTTTTGCAGGTGAGAGAATGGAGGATGATATGAAATGGAGAGAGAAGATCGAAGAAAGACAAAAGGCAAGGGCTGCACGAAGAGCTTCAATGTCGACTGCGGACGACGAGGATGCAGAGAAATTAGGGCTCGGAGCAGATCTGGATTACGAGGAGAAAGACGATGAGGATTTATATTTCTCGCCGGAGAAGTTCAACGTTATTTTCGCCAGTGCTATCGACGGTTGGGCGTTTACGGTAAAGGATTTTGCGGCTATCCACGAGAAGAAGCTAGGTGTCAAACGTGCAGTGCTGGAGAAGCTTATATGGGGAGATTTCTATCTTGATCCGAAGACCAAGAGAGTATTAAACAAAAGACATCTAAAGGGACGAAGTCTAAAGCCAATGTTTGTCCAGTTCGCACTGGACAATATTTGGGCTATCTACGAAAATATCCTTAGAAAAGACAGAGATCAGGATAAGGTCGAGAAGATTGTCAAAACACTTGGGATCAAAGTGCTCCCAAGGGATCTAAAATCAAAGGACTCTCGAGCTTTATTATCGACAATATTCACCCAATGGCTACCACTCTCTCGAGCTGTCCTTGGAACTGTCGTCAGCCAGCTACCCTCTCCACCAGCAGCTCAGAAGCAAAGAATAACGAATTTGATCGAAGCAAGCCCTGGCGGTGCGAAACTAATTGCACCAGAAGTCAAGAGCGCGATGGAAATCCTTAATAGGGACGACTCTACGATCGTGGCCTATGTTAGCAAGATGATATCGGTTCCTGAAAAGGAGCTACCGAGAAATCAAAGAGAGAAATTGACGGCTGAGCAGCTACGAGAGCTCGGACGCATCAAGCGGCAGGAAATGGCAAGGGCTCTTGCTGCCAGTGCCGCCAGCGAAGTCGCTTCTCTAGCTAGTGATTCCGCCCCAGTAGCTGATCTTGATGATGTCATGGTGGATCTACGCAACTCGAATATACAGGATATGGACTCGAAACCAGAAAGTGGGACGAGCACCCCTGGAGGAACAGGAGAGAAACCGGAGGTATCAGATCCAGATAAGGAATATCTGATAGGATTTGCGAGGTTATACTCTGGTACAATCTCAGTCGGCCAGACCCTCCACGTTCTAGGGCCTAAATACGATCCTCGAAACCCAGACCAGCATGTCTCAACAATAACAGTAACTGATTTGTACTTAATGATGGGCCGGGAACTCGTTTCACTAGAGAAAGTACCAGCCGGAAACGTGTTTGGCATCGGCGGCCTCGAAGGTAAAGTTCTCAAAAATGCAACATTGTGTTCGACAACGACTGGTGGAGTCAACCTTGCCAGCGTTTCTGGTATGCGTATAGCTCCGATAGTGAGGGTTGCCTTAGAGCCAAAGAATCCTGCACAGCTACAACAGCTCATCAAAGGCCTAAAGCTGCTAGAGCAGGCTGATCCTTGTATGGAGTATCTCGTGCAGTCGAATGGTGAGCATGTTATATTGACGGCTGGCGAATTACATCTCGAGGTAAGCTTATTCTCGGAACCTTCTCATACGAAGTATCTAACACCGCCCTAGAGATGCTTGAAAGATCTACGGGAGCGTTTCGCAAAGATCGAGATTGAGGCTTCCAAGCCCATCGTGCCATATCGAGAAACCATTCTCTCTGCGCCTGAGATGCCACCGCCGAAGAATCCAAATCTACCACGAGGCACCATCATTGCAACCACACCAGGTAAACATGTTACAGTTAGGTTCAGAGTTAGGCCATTGTCTTCGAAAGTTATGGAATATCTCCAGGATAACGAGAGCACACTTAAACGTTTCTTCGCTGAGAACCACGGACGACACGAGCACGACGCGGACGATCTGACCCTGACTGCTGGTGAAGAGGCCAAGTGTCTTCCAATCGAGGAGTTTGAGAACGGATTGCAATCGACATTGATAGCTAGTGCGACAAAAGATACCAAGAATGTTTGGACAAACGTTGTCAGCAAGATATCCTCCTTCGGACCACGAAGAGTAGGGCCAAATATTCTGATAGACAACACTAATGTTCTACGGAAAGCACTACGGGAGGATGAGGAGGAGGAAGAAAGCTCGACCCGGAACGCTAGTACTACAGATGAAAGCAACGAATCGACGTCTTTACATATTACCACCAAGGATTTCCGTGACAAAATTATACAGGCGTTCCAGTCCGCGACTTTTCAAGGTCCGCTCTGTCATGAGCCCATGCAAGGCGTTGCTGTATTTGTGGAAGAGATCAAAGTTGAAATCGCAGACGAAGAAGTCGAAGCCCTACGGTTGAAGATGGGACAGTTAATGGGAGAAGTTATCACATCGGTGACGTCTGCTATACGGCAAGGTTTCCTGGACTGGTCACCGAGGTTGTTATTGGCCATGTATTCGTGTGAGATTCAAGCATCCAGTAAGCAGCCGACAACACATTTCCACATTATCTCCTGGATCCAAATTGCAGGGATTGGCTAACTTGGGACATTCCGCGATATTTACGTATTTTACAGCTGAGGTACTAGGCAAAGTTTACGGCGTCATAACGCGTCGCCGTGGGCGTATCGTGGCAGAGGAAATGAAAGAGGGTACCCCGTTTTTCACGATAAAGTCTCATTTACCAGTGGTAGAGTCGTTTGGTTTCGCGGACGAGATTAGGACAAAAACGTCTGGTGCGGCGTCGCCTCAACTAATATTTAGCGGGTTTGAGAATATCCTGGACGAAGATCCCTTTTGGGTACCGCACACAGAAGATGAGCTGGAAGATTTAGGGGAACTCGCAGACAGAGAGAATGTCGCGAAAAGGTACATGGACGCTGTGAGGGTGCGGAAGGGTTTGTTCGTCGCGAAGAAAATGCTGGTGGGAGCGGAGAAACAGAACACGAGGAAGAGGTAGTGGTAACAGTCGCAGTCGCAGGTTTCGACCATGTCTTGGAAGGAGTATTTGGGGTATCGACAAGCGATAGCACATAACTACACATGTAGATAGAATACTTCGGACTGTCCGGCAAGGTGCGGGACTTGCAATGAACGAGATCCACAGGGCGAAACGCCAGAGCGTAAGCAAAAACCAAAGACCATGATCAGCAGCAAAATGAATATGCCGCGCGACGAGATTGAGCGCGAGGGTGCGTTTCCCCTGTCGAGGAAACTAAAACTCCGGTCAAAGCTGGTTCCTCGGCAAGCAGTGTGAACGGTACCGACCGAGGTTCAAAAAAAAAAAAAAAGGTGAGGTGAATTCCCAGCGGCGAAGAATGGACAGTAGTACAGATACAAAGTAGTCTGATTTTACTAGTCTGCCCTGGTTTCCTGGTGAAATTCATGCTGGAGCGACTTTGCAGGGTGGGGACTTCCCTTATTTGTTTACGCTCGCATTGACAGCCAATCAGCCTAGCCCCAGCAAGTCCCAGCGATTGGAGTTGACAGGGCGTACCAGCGTAACTAAGAGAGGTGCCCCCCAGCCTCCCTTCTTAATTCTCCCTCTCACTTCCCATCCCATTTCGTTTCCCTTCTCATCCATTTTCCATCCTCCACCGCCGTCATCACATCTCATCGTATCTCAACGATAGTTTCACCCTTTGAGATCTTGACGATTTCACCACTCTGCAAACCCCGCGTCCTGTCGATTTTAATAGTCGCCTGCTTGGGTTCATTGTCGACGGCACGATCATTCTACTCGTAAACGACTCCCGGTCAAATACAACGCGTCAACAACACCCGGTTGTCCAGGCGCTAGAAATCTGTTTAGATAATAAGAAACTTATTTGGTCCGTAAGCCGTATCCGGGTTTCCCTTGTCGACAAATAAACTCTTAAACAGAGAAAGAACAACGAAGACTTCTATGCGCAGTCAATCGAATGCGAAAGCCGATTACTTTGCTTCTGTCTCTCTATACAATCTGTTCTCCGAGCCTGGGAGGATGCATATCCGAAGAGAGGCAGAACAACATTGTCGCAGCCGAAAGTCGCAGGACTTCGCTGCCACCCGTTATAAATACTCTTCTTGCGACGCACAATTTGCTAACTTTAATCCCACTACAATCAGATCTAAAAGGAATATCATATCAAATCGCCCATCATGCCTGTCAAAGGAAAAACCGCTGGGGAGACCTATATCCAGTCGTACCTCCGACTACTCCAGACGAACCCTCTGTAAGAGCTGCCCTTTCCGTGCATTCAGGATATAACAATGTATCTAACAAGCTCTCCTGCAGTCAAACGAAGATGGTCACGTCTGGAACTCTCTCTGCCCTCCAAGAACTTCTCGCCTCGCTCATTGCCGGCGACAAGAAGCATGGAAGCTATTTGACTCCCCGTGTGCCCATGATGGCCATCTACGGTGCCTTCATCTCGGCCCCGCTCGGTCATCTGCTCATCAACATCCTCCAGCGCGCTTTCAGAAACCGCTCCTCCACCCGCGCCAAGATTCTCCAAATCTTGGTCAGCAATTTCATTGTCTCTCCAATCCAGAACGTTGTTTACCTTGCCAGCATGGCGGTCATTGCTGGTGCCAGGAAGAAGGAGAACGTCAAGGCTATGGTCAGGACCGGTTTCTTCCCTGTCATGAAGGTTAGCTGGATTACCAGCCCGTTGGCTTTGGCCTTCGCCCAGAAGTTCTTGCCGGAACACGCTTGGGGTATGTTTATTTCCTTTTTTCATGTCTCGTACACACGCGAGAGTGTGTCCAAATTGAAGGGTTGCTAACCGAGGTGATAACAGTTCCGTTCTTCAACCTTATCGGTTTCATCATTGGAACCTACGTCAATGCTCTTACTAAGAAGAAAAGAATGGCAGCCCTCGAGAAGAAAAAGGTAAGTTGATCACATCTTCTTTCCCCTCCCATCTTTACAGAAATTTCTTTCAATTGTATTGATAAATCTCCCGGGTGCGAACTTTCTAACGTTTAATGCTAACACAGAACTCGCAGTATGGTAAGGAGCACCACAAGGACTCCTACTACTCCAAGAGCGACTACCGTTAAACCAGTAGAACCGCTAAAATGTAAAAGAGAAAAACGTTATCGCCGTGCTCCCCTTCTTCCTTCTACTTTTGACAGAGAGATATAAGAGACAATGCTATAAACGTGTTTTTGCGTGATACGATGACTACCTTTTTCATTGAGAATCTTTTTGATGTCTTAACCCCCTCCGCGTTTTTGTACCCCGTCAATAATTACTAGAAACAGGCGACATCATTTTTGTATCGAAATTGCAGCGCTTTTTTCGTTCCCCTTCAAAGAATTAAAGATTGGTCCCCAAAAGCGTGTTCAAATCGACACCTTCATCATCGTCAACATCAACATTATCACAGCTTCTTTCTCACAAAATTAAATGAGAGCAACAAGCATTCCAGCGATTACATTTTATCTTTTATATCTTTTTTAGCTTACCATTCTGTCGCTCAAATTGCACATACACATCTTGGTCTACCCACTTAATCGGTATAGTTACTCACACAGCTTACACACATCCTGACACGGTTCTTCTTTATGATTGTTATTGTCTTTTCTGGATTTCTTACCTTTCATGTATGTCTTACTGTTTCCAGCTGGATCTTAATGGGAAGCGCTTCTTTTTTACTTGAATATTTTCATGTCCCCGGCTATTATATATAAACCCTATCTATATATAGTGAGAAAAAAACGTCTCGACGTTGGCTTGTAGTTACTACTAGATGGATTTTGAGGGAGCGAAGAATAATAGAGATGGCATGCTTTTTTGTTCTCTGAACGTTTATTCCTATATCCGTGATATCAGAAGGGATTAGGGTAGAGATATCTACAGTCTTTTTTCGGTGAAGTAAAAAAAAAGTATTCGAATCCACTTTAATAATATGCATAGCCGCCATCTTTGACCGTAAAGTCCATAGCCGCCAGCGGATAAACCGTAACCTTAAGTCTTTCGTTCTCAGAATAAAAAAGTCGTCTACCGGCGCTCGGGAACACGCAACATACGCCGGCCAACCGGAAGTCAGGTTGCTATATCTCCGGTGTGGTTTCTCTAGTTGCACGGAACCCTACTTATCTCTCTATATAAATAGATATATCAACGGAAAAGCACACCCTCGGAGAACTGCATACGGTCGATGTAGTGGCTGTGAGGTACTCAAGTATCCAGTTCGTTTTTTGCTATGCAACCTTCCCTACGTGTTGATAGACATGTCGACGGTGGGTTTTTTGTGTTTGGTGTTTGTAGCTGTGCGGCAAGCATTAAGCTTAATGCGGCATTCTCTAATGCACACACACACACACACAGATTCTCTCGCCCGTCCGATATCACCAAAAATGCTTACGTATTTTTTAGTCTATATTCAAAAGGTTTATTTGTAATGTTTTTTATATTCTTTTTTATGTAATTTTTTTATATGGTATCGTCCTCATGCCACTATCGTACACTTTCTTCCCATTAAAATAAAAACTCCTCCAAATATTGAAATACTCGGTGGACGGCGATGCCCGCCTTTTCAAGAAAAAAAAAAAAACCCCCCCCGAGCTGCGAAAAAAAGACCATACGAGAAAAAATCGCCTTTGTTCCCCTGAACTGGAAGAGAAACTGATAGAAAAAGAATAAAAGTAGAAAGAAAGGAAGAAAGGTGGCAAATGCTTTTTTGTTGTTTTGAAGAAAACGCGGAAAGATAGAGAAAAATCATAAACGCCGTTGTGGAAGCTGGAGAGAGGTCATCATAACTGTCAATAAAAAAATAAAAATAAAAATAAAATAAACCTTGTGCGTGGAAGATAAAAAATATCATGAAAACTTCCCAATAGAATTGAAAATGCATGGATGTAAAAAGGATAAGAAGAAGAAAGCGATGTCAAATGCAATAATGATGAAAGGTGGTATAAATATCTTTCAACCGTGCGAAATCAGCAAGAAAAAATGCCAAAAAGAATACGCAGTTGCTAAAACGAAAGTCTGTCAGAAAGAATAACGAAGGCAAAAAAAAAGGTACCGCCTCCAGGCTAATAGTCCAAAGAAACGAAATTATTAAGAAGGATATTAAAAGAAGTGAATATTCAAAAAAAGGTCTTCGAGTCTCAAGGACTCTCCTCACCAAGGCCTTCAAACCACTTGCAATCCAAGACTTGACCTATATCCCATCTTTCATTTACGTCCATATTGATACACCCTTCTAGCAGCTCCAGAAGGTCTTCATGTTCAGGCCCGGCCTTTGACCGCAACAGCTCCTTATCGTAGTCTCCCTTGATAATCATATCTTGCAGGATAGCAGACATCGGATGTTGGAATGGTAAATGGCCAGTTGTCATAGTGTAAATTGTGACTCCCAGAGCCCAAATATCTGCTTGTGTCTGAATGAGAGGGGCATCGGACTGTAGCAACTCTGGTGCAGCGTATTGCAACGATCCCATGACAGGAGAGTCGGATGTAGCCGCAATAGCGCTAGAAGAACCAGCTGGTCCATGACGCTTGATTGGTGGTCTGTTGCGGTGGTTGTCGTATCCGTCGTCATCAGAGTCGCCATCCATATGTGAGCTTGGCAAGAACTCAGCCATACCAAAGTCGCAGAGAAGGACGTGCCCAGAAGGATCTTCCTCCACGTTAACAAGCACGTTTTCAAGTTTGACATCACGATGAACGACTCGCATGTCTTGATGAAGGTATCGGAGAGCAGAGGAGAGTTGGTGAGAAAACTTGCGGACGACTTCGGGTTTCAACCCGCCTCTGTTCTTCTTGACAAGGTCGAAAAGAGTACCGCCGATGTTGTAGCGAGTGATGCAAAAGAAAGCGTAGGCAGTATCGTAAACGCTGAGCAAATCAAGAATGTAGCGGTGTGAAAGATGTCGCCACAGGTTGACTTCATGTTCGAATTCTGCTTGAATGGCATCGTTGTCCGTCTCAGACTCTTTGACTTTCTTCTTGACTATTTTGACGGCACGAACGATTTTTTTGCCTCGTTCGAGGGTGTGGGCTTCCTTAACAACACTGTAGCCACCGAATCCAATTGTCTTGCCGATAATATAGTCACCAATCGACTGGCCTTCATCATCAGGTGCTGCCGGTTTTGTTTGCTTCCAGCCTCTGAGAAATTGTGAAGCAGGGGAGTTGGGAGTTGGGCAGGATGCTTTCCGCTGGGCTCTAGTGGTTCTAGGCTTATCAACAGAAAAACTCTTAGATCTCTGCACATTAGTCTGGCTCATCCAAGGCCAAGCAGGTTGGGTATGATCTTGTAAGGATGCTGGGCTTCGAGCCGCATGGAGCATTGGAGACAGGTAAGAATCGACGGTCGTTGGTGGTGTCTTGACTTCATCTAAAAGAGGCGATGAAGTGCTAGCTGATGTGAGAGACCCTATACGGTCTTTCTCTTCCCTATCACTCATACCATCAAGGTCATCTGGCCGAGGTGATCCAACAGACGATCCGTATCCGCCTCGGGAGGAGTGACTGTCGTCTCCGTCTTCGGACCTGTTATCGTAGAGATCGAACGTAGGACCCCGACGCATTTCCGCGAATGAGAACTTGCGCGAAGAACCTCTAGCCGGTGAGGAGCCGTAGATATGTAAGGAAATCGGGCTCTCTTCTGCGGTAGGAACTTCTTCGGCTTTGATGCGGGGCAGCGGTTGCTGCAAAGGCAACTGCTGTCCTGAATCGAGCCTAACATTGGGAGCGAAGGTTATCGACTTCCTTCTGACTCCTATCCCATTGTTGATGATTCCACGCTGCGATTCATCTTGCGAACGGTGACCTCCAACAACAGAACGACCGAAGGCTCCGTGTACGTTTATCTCTGTCCTCGATACGGTTGCACCGCTGGTTGGGTTGACGGATATAGGTGGGGTAGATGCATGTTCGGAAACGGGAGGGGTCGAAGAGAATCTACGCTGTAAAGACTGGGCGGCCAATCCTTCTGAGAGGTGTGAGGTGTGAGGAGGAGTGGCCGGTTTATTGATCCTTAGGTTTTGGAATCGTCGCTGTCCGAGATCTGCAGTGTCCATCGGACGTTATTCGTCCTGGTATAGAGAGAGAGAGAGGGTGTGAGGGTGGAGGTGAGGGTGAAGGGAAGGGTGGTGATAGGAATGGGTCTTAGTCACGAACGCCTGGTGAATTTGTTCCTCTTATTTTCTTCCGCCAAGTTTTTTTTTTAAAAAAAGGGTGATATAAGTTTAGAGTTGAGAAAAATAGGGCCGTCGTCTATCACCCTCGTTGTATCATGCGAGTCAAGTGGGGTCGCAGGCAGGAAGTTATTCCTCGCAAAAAAGCTCCCCGTTGCAAAACCTGACGACTGAAATTTGTATAAAAGGGTTTATTGTTTGTCCTTCTTGGGGGATTTCTCCTAGGGCCTTTTGATTCAGTTGTAATTGGGTAAGGGTGCCTTATACTGTAGTAGAGTTTGACTCAGCGACACTGAGCCTGACAGTCTGCACAGGTGGATCCGGGATACCAAGCAAGCACTTAGAAAAGCAATGGACTGCTTCTAGGCAAAGATGGACGGGTGGTCGAGACAGCCGCTTCTGGCAATAGTGGCTACGGAGGAAAACAGGTTCCGAGTAAGAGGTGACAGAAATATGTGGGTGTCTCGTTTGCTCTTCCCGAGAGTTGGTAGTGAAAGGTTTTGTCGAAAGGTAAATTATTGTTTAGAGTTTTTGTATTTCTTTGAGTTTTTGGCGATGTTTGAGACAGCGGGGAAGAATGAAGAGATAGAATGATAATGTAAATGTATGATGATATATATTGGAACCCACAAAAATTGGTCAAAGGATGGGGGAGCCCTGCTGCTATTATACACCCACCAAAAGGCGATTTGCCGACAACCTTAATGCGAGCTAAGTCACTAAGCAGCGGGAACTGTACCCCAGTCGGAGAGGTGTAAAACAAGCTGATCGGGCTGTGGGATGTTGACAGTGGTGGTGGTGGTTGATTGTAGTGGTGGGCGCACGAAAATGCCACGGAACAAGAAGTGAACTGGTGTGAGATGGTGTGGGGGATATCCCTTCCTATTCCCCTCCGAGCCCTCAGAACCCTGGCCACCCGACCATGGCCCATCAGCGAGGGGTCTTGGAGAAGCAATTTCAGAAGTACCGACGATTTGGTTGGCCTGTTTCAACCTCCTCTCTTCAGCGGGCTCAAAAGGCTTCGAACTTCGCTGCCTGGGTTCCGATTGAATATCTCATTTAATTCGCATACATGTCACCTTCGCTGACCTGCATACGGCCTAACCTCAATGAATATCACAAGCCAAAGCCGATTCATCTAGGAAACCCCATTCCAACTTATTTTCTCTAATTCAATATTTTTTCTGAGCTATGTCAATGTACTAAAAATTAGAGTGCGGTGCCCCTACATGACGCTATTGCGCCGGAATAACCGTTTTTTGTACGTAACAAATTTCCTCACTCGTCCCAAGACTTCAGCCAATTGATGCTATTTGAAACTGGGGGCAGGATGAAAAAAAATTCAAACGAATATCAGCCAAGTTTAACTTAAAAATGTCGATAGGAAATCCCTGGCCTGGCCTGGCCTGACCCTGCCTTGCATCGTCGGAATGCTGTCCAACTTTTTGAGGCTTGATTTCCCCACCTTGGTCCCTTCCGATCTACGGAGACATGGCTGAAGGGTCCGTGTGAGAGCTCTATTTCAAGGAACAAAAAACCACAAGAACGAATCGAATCTTGATGGTATCCTGTGCGTCACATAAGACTGAGATCCACTAGCAGCTGGACATCTTTCGAGCAATGTTACGCAAAGGAGCTATGCATACCAAAAAGAGGCGAAGAAGGTGAATACAGTTCAATCATAAGCAGCAGGGCCTTCCCATGTTCCACAATTTCATGGACGCGGCGTACATGGCCCGCCAGAAACCGACAGCTCAGTCCGGGGTAAAACTGCAGGAGCTTTTCGCTTTCTCGCTTTCTCCATTTCGATTCTACCCAATTGCAGATCTTGGAATTTCAAAAATCTGGGGGAAGTTGCCTTTTGGCGACCGGCAAGGTCTAATTTGGACGAATGTCGTCTGACATGGGGAATTTGCCGGCATCAGAAAAATGAAAAAATGAAAGCTTTTCGGACCTCAACGATCCTGTCACTCGATTTGCATCGCATCCAGCGGGAACAGTCCAGCCAAGATGTGGGGAAAATAGAAATTCTTATCGAGAGGACAAGAAGCAAAGGGGGCGGGAAAAAAAAAGGAAAATTGGTCACTCGTTCCCCCCTCTGCTTTCACGACGATGCAGGATAAGATTTTCTCAGGCGAAGTTGTCGACGGTGGAACGGATGACTCGAGACCACCACCCAAAGTCGCCGTCTATTAGCAAATTGAAATGCACTGAGTATGGTGGTATGGGTTGGGTTTCCATTTTTTCAACCATCCCGCCGTTCTCAGTCGGTTTTTTGACCACATATGTATGAATGCTCTTGCCCATGATTGTATTCGATGCATTAGAACGATATCCTTCTTGCTGGGTTTTGAATCTTTGAATCCTGCTTACCTTCGGCATAGAGAAGGTCATAAGTTCTTGGTATCGGGCGTTTACGGAACTCAAAGGTCTCAGCTGAAGGCCTTTTTGCTTTCATTTTTCCTTGCTGTTTTTGTTGCAAGGCAAGGAAACTGGCAGGACCAGGCGTCTGGGCTTCGTACCCCAAACCCGGCCGGAGTTATTCTGCGGAGTAGCTTCAAACGCTTACAGCTGCCAGCCCCCGGACCTCCAAGCTAGAAAGCGAAGAAATTTTTCTGGAAAGCAGAGAGAGAGCTCTTGCGAGGGAAAGAAATTTTTGGGCGCATTTTCCGTTTATCCACACCATCATCTATTGGTCTGTGGCCACCACAGCTCAGAGGCGGTTATACTTCAGCAAGTGACCTCTGAATCAGAGATCATCATCCACCTAAAAGTTGATACACATCCAGAACGGCGTGTTGCCGATACGTAACAGCCCAAAGATCAGAGGCTCTGGTTTGGTTGACAGTCGGCGTTTGATCGTGGTATGACATCGTTTATTTCGTCACGTTGCATCTGCCGTAGAATGCGGCAAACATCCATCCTGGACACAGTTGTTGTTGTGAGGCACGGACGGCAATTCTTTCGACAACACTCTGTTCTCTCAGACGATGTCGGTAGTTACGATACGCATATATTAGTGCTATTCGTCGTAAGCTCTTCCTCTACTATTCTTTAAATCGAATATAATACTATTTTATAAATAATTTTTTTTTAATTCGCCTCCTCTCAACGGAACCATCGAAATCGAGATATTTAAATTTGGTGCCATCGCAGGATCTAATAGCTGCACGCAGGGCTAAGCTTTCTGAAAAAAGAACATCACGTCGGTTATGCATCGAAAATATCCGAAATTCGTTGTAGCAAATAAAAATACACGAATCGTTCTCGTAAAGATAGAAAACACACATTTGCTTATCGCAGCCGGGGGCTTTATTAATATATTCTAGGGTTCGCAGTTCTCGTTTTGCAGTTTGGCGAGTTTCCTTCGAGGCTAGAGCATGCGGCTAGTTGAAGAATTACGTAAAAAGTCTGACGCTGAGTGCGAATACCTTTGTATTTTGAGAGAAACCAACTGGCGGCTGTTGGATAAAAATATGCTGGTAATATCATAATATCATCAATGAAAAGGAGTCTGAGTGTTTTGTCAGACCAAAGCAATGATGTTCAATGTGATAGCTTATGCACCTATATTTGAGTTTATAGACTTCGCCAATCGGGTCGCGATATATTCAATAGAGAAAGAAACTAAATGATGAGATTCAGATACCACAGCGAAGGGATACAAGGGCCAATCGGATCTAGCTCTTGTGCAATTGAAATCATTCTATTGAAAGTGATTGTTGGCAAGTGCTTACGGCGCATGCATGAAACTCATCTCCAACAGTGCCAGGTAGGAATAAGATATTGTAGTTATCCCATTCTCAAAGTTCTGGGTCTCGTGGGCCTTGACATGAATAGTGGAGAAGCTAATTACTGCTAGATCTGTTTGCCAATATAATATTGTATTTCGCGAGTTAAGATCCTACTTATGGACTTCTAAGGCTTGGGGTACTATAGTCTGCATAACGCTACTTTGGACCTCGGATAAAACTTCAAAGAGCCCAAAGACCCTATCTGCATTTAAGTACAATGGGCCCTGGACTTCCAAATCGCTTCGTGGATTAAGTCGCAATGGTAGCTGCCTATTACAGCTGGCCTGTGGAAGATTGCTGGGAACAAAGCACACATTAGCATTATACACAGGGCACCAAGGCCCTAAGTTTTGCTATCGGTCATGGGTCAAGAAATATCGATAGCGAGTTCGTTCCTTGCTCCCTAGCCCTTGCTCTCTCGTTCTCTTCTTGCTCCCCGGCCCTCGCTCTCTCGTTCCCAAACTTTCGTCCTTGTCGGCGAGGTAAAGTTGCAGGGCACTTGCATTCAGATCTAGATAATCATATTCTCGATCTGTCAGGTCCAGAACTTCATCGGCAGTCGCCTAGAGCCGTCGGTAGGCTTAGATGCGGATGCGTCTTCCTTGAGGAAGCTGGAGGTTGAACGACGATTTTGATTTACGTTGATATGCATGTAAAAGTATTTGCGGATCTGATATGGCTAGGGTTATTTCCTCTAGAATGCTATCGATAGGGATAAGGATGGCTAAAAAAGGTCGTCAGACCATGGGTCCCCCTCTAGTTCCTGAGACGAGGAAGACATTACTCTTTATCTTGTCACTTCAGCGACAAAAGTTTCGAAACGGCCCCATGATCCAGAAGGCGTTTTCTTGAACGTTTTGGGGGGATTTTAAACATACCTTTCTTGAATGTGGTCAAGCGATTGCACTAGATCTAAAATGTTGAAGTAATAAATACTTCTGGTATCAACTCTCCGACGTCGTGTCGAAGAGCACGTGGCTCGTTTGATAGACTGATAGTACCCGAAACAGTTTGAGATGACGTATTATACTACAAACTTTAACTTTTTTTTTTTTTTTTTTTTTTTTTTGAAGATGCCGAGATTTAAAGGAAATGACCGATTTGGGAACACACGCCGAATTCTGAAGCAAGTAGACTCGGAGGGCCGAAAACCTCGAAGTGGCTGTTACTCGTTGCCATCCCTCCACTGCGCCACAGCTAAGTTGGCTTCCGACGTTGGGGGTTGGTTCGCGTGCGCCGACAGGCATGTTGCATAACTAATTTGAATACGGCTAGCGACAAGTTAGAAATCTGCAGGTCTGATTCGCTCACTCGCAAGATCGTGCAGCTGTGTCTTGCAGGTTCTGTGCAAGTCCTGTTCTCAGAATTAGAACATGTTTCCCCACCCAAATATAGCGACAAATCGAATAACTTGAATCATGCTGATTGTGGATCACATCATGGGACTCTGGTACTCCAAATCGCCCTGACATATTATCGAGTAGCTAGCCACAGGTGATGCTGGCCAGCCACAGATTATCTGGGTTTTATATACAGCGATAGGACGGAGCAAGTCGACGGAGAGAGTAGGTAGCTGAGGCCTTGACGGACAGTTTTTGGCTGGTTTGCCTCCTCCTTTGGCGCGAACAATTGCATTCCTTCTTCTTCTTCTCCGTATACGTGCGCTAGTTTCTCCAGCTGAGCAACAATTAACTCCACTAGTGTATACCGATACGATAATATCAATTTTTGATGAAAAAGAGATTCCTTCCGTGTTAGCTTCTGGAACCCTCACTACGGGTATTTTGGCATTTTGCGCCACCCCGATTGAGGGAAGAAAGAATTAAAGGGAAAAAAGTAAGGCGTTAGCTCAGCTTGCTCTTCGGGTCAAAGTAATTTCGATTGGTTGTTCTGCCTCCTTAACTGTCGTGCTTTTTAAATCCAACAGGGTCTGGGGTGTGTTCTGTCAGGGCATTTCGAGGGAGAAAGAACAATGATAGAAGGTGGATGGATAGAAGAAAACAAGCATTATCGTAGTTTATAATGGTGGTTTAAGGGGATAATAATACAATTTCTCCTTTACACTACCAAAACAATCGCAGCACAGGACCTAACCCCCCAATCGACGCTCATTCGTTCCTGTTTTTTTTTTTTGTTCCTGTGTAGCGCTGCCTATCTCCACTAGTTTGATTTCCTTGTCCTATGCTTACCCCCAAGTAAGGCGAAACAGTCGAAAGGCTCTTTCTGATTTCTGATTCGATTCTCATATTTTTTTGAATTCAATCGTCAGAGGTGGTATGGTGGATTAGACTGTTTGATGCCATAGAGAGAGTCTTCAAATTCAGGAGTAGCGATCATAATTATATTCACGTCGTCCAGATTTATCTTTTCTTATCACCGTTTTCTTCGTTTCTGGTATCCTTGACGACATCATTTTTGCGCGATCACTCTCTGTGCAAACTGGACGTCATCCCCCTTTAACAGCTAACCGCCGAGTGTACCAATTCAGGTTTGTCGCCGTTGGTACAACTTCTTTCGACAGTAGAAATCTCACATCATCAACCATCAAATATCATTATTATCATCTCATCCATTTCCACAAAACGCCATGCCTGGAATCGCGATCAACTGTTACCTTTGACTTTGACAACTACCACTCCACCGCATTACTAGTTCGATACCTAGACCCGGCGAAAAGGGCGACCATCCCAATCAACTCAGCCTAGTTCATTCCCATTCCCGACTTTAACTACTTATATAATAGATTTTTCGGATACGCCAGAGCAAGCTGCCCACGCTTTCATTGCATATTGTTTCTGTTTCTCAAGCAAACTCCTCCTGATAGGTACCTGCATTACCGACGCAGCATTTTTGGCCGACTTGCCCAATTCCCAAACAGCAATCCAACATGCCGCGACCTCAGATAATTCGAGCTGGTAAGTCCAAGCTGATATGTCGTCAAGACCCCTCCGTCGCACAAACTTGTTACCCTGGTCTATCTGTCCACTATCGCGAGGAATTATGTCTCTCTTTTTTTCTCAGCCAGCCCATTTGGTCCCTTTAGTCCTTTTTGAGATTCTTTTGGGGCGAACGTCGGCTGGATGATGCTTTTTCTGTGAGAGAATGTGTGGGTGTGTGTGGCTGTCCTCGTCTCGAAATTGGCCGTGTCCCCTTTTTCTGGCGGTCCAGCGAGTTGTCCTGAAACGACACACCCTTATTTCCGCAAACGTGGATCCCATTTTCCGATCTTCCATCATATTTACATTCCTGTCGTCCCTTCGATAGACTCGTCGCCTGTTGTTATTTTCTTGTATCTGCATCGTGTTTTCCTTTCTTTATTTTTGGGGATTTGTAATTTCTCTGTTGCGAGTCCTTTCGACGGTACAGGCTGGGGATTCAACAGCAACAACAACGACAACAACAACAACAACTCCTCATACTACTTACTATTTGGTACTGATTACATCTTCCGACTTCCCTCCTCTTATAGATACGATCGATCTTCAACACGACCAAGACCACCCGTCTGCGAAGGACCATTCGTCCAACGGCATCGCGACAAAGGCAGGCTCCATAGCACCATCGCAGGCGAACGCGCTCATGAACGTTGCTCAGGAGCAGGCTCATGATCGGCACGACTTGATGACGGTCAACAACAACAAAATCAATGGGGGGCTGAGCGGAGAGCCGTATATCCCGGACTCGATAAGTCCGTACGATCATGATCCTCATTACGGCAACGGACATGACGATGATATGAACGAGGAGGACGAGATGGACGAGGAGATGCTGGACAGGATGTCATCGAGTCCGTCTATTTCGGATGAGGATATAGATTTCGAATTCGTCTACGCGTTACATACCTTTATCGCCACCGTTGAAGGCCAGGCCAATGCCACGAAAGGCGATACTATGGTTCTTCTTGACGACTCGAATTCATATTGGTGGCTGGTCCGCGTTGTGAAGGACTCCTCAATTGGTAAGGAAATACGGGTACCCACAGATCTCCAAGATGTCTTATCACTGACGGCAACCGAAAAAATAGGTTATCTTCCGGCTGAACACATCGAAACACCGTCTGAAAGGCTAGCCCGATTAAATAAGCACCGGAACGTTGATGTATGAATGCCCATTTTTTACAATCCGCCGTATTTTTTTTTATATCGTGCTAATACTAATGTTTTATTATCAGCTGTCGACGCCTATGCTTGGTGACAACCAAGAAAAGTCCAAGAATATCCTTAAGAAGGCTATCCGGAGACGAGCAGCGAAGACAGTTCAGTTCGCACCACCCACTTATGTTGAACCCTCCGATTACGATTATACCAGCGACGAAGAAGAAGACGAGGGAGGTTATTATAGTAATGAGGACGAGGGTACCGCCATAGATGAAGACGCTTCGCAAGCGGAGACGAAATCCGTGGGCGGCTCAACAGTTGTAGAAGACGACGAAATAACGCCTATCGATGCGCCGGATACGGTCGAGAAACCAAAAGCCTTGGAAGAAAAACCGAAAGCGAAGCCAAAAGAGAAACCGAAAGAGAAACCAAAAGAGAAGCCAAAGGAGAAGAAAGAGGAGCCACAACCTATTGTCAAGCCGTTTGCACAAGTGGAGCGACGAGGCAGCGAAGATATATTTGAGCACTCGAAAGGTACACTGCGATCGAACCGTAATCAATATATTGACGAAAAAGCTAACAATTATAATTCAGTTGACGGCTCATCGGAAGCCAAACCAAAGGACCCGCAGAGGAGAACCGATTCGGTACTCTTTGGCGACCCAGATTCGGAACCGAGACGTATCACTTTGACTCCTAAACTCGCCCGAGATGACGATATTACCACATCCCCCGGAGTCGTACCCGTAAAACCGAAAACTTCCTTTGATCGGATCGGTAGACGCGAAGACGTCTTGTCCCCACCTCCTACAGCCAAGCCTGAGAAGGTCAAGAAGGAAAAGAAATCGATATTAGGCAGCCTCTTCAAGAAGAGGAAGACCAACTCGAAGGACGATGAGATTGATGAATTCTTACATTCTGAGAAGAAGTCAAACGAATCGCTTCGGGACGATGGACGACCAGGAAGCAGCCGAGGTGCCAGTTCCTTTGAACAAGCTTCTCCACAACTGCAACAAACCGTTCGATCACAGCAACAGCAGCACCAAAATGAGAAACTGCTGCAAAATCCACCGCAACAGCAGCAGCCGCAGCAGCAGCCGCAGCAACAGCCGCAGCAACAGCAGAGGAAAGGGCCAGATCCGCCAGCCCCTGGAAAATTGTTCAAACCTCCAGTACGAACCATCGAGTCTGTTCGGGAAGTTGACGAAGAGGAAGAGGAAGAAGAGCGACCTTTCGGTATGAAGTTCGCTTCACGTATCCCTCCAATCGATAAACAGCAATCTACTGTCATCCCATCTTCCGAAGAGTCTCCAAGGCCAGAGCAGAACACAAATGCTCCAGCTGCACTGACAACGACTCAACAGAGTACAAACGTGGAGGCTTCTCCTGTTTCTATTCAAACTTCCATATCAACGTCGGGTCCTGGAACTGAAGAACCGACACCGGTAGTGAACTATTTAGATGATATGGATGGAAGAGCTGATGGGTATTACTCGGACACTCCTGATGATCTCACCCCGCATGAACTACCCTCGCTTATACCTGACAATGGTAGTGGATCCGAGGATAACAATCCTCACGATACTTCTCCGACTGATGCTGCATACCCCGATACGCCTGTTGGCCAACCTGGCACCCCAGCAGAACTCGTCTGGTCCGAAGCCGCTCTCAGAACATATCTGGATGATGACAACCAGGACATCAGAGATTTTCTCGTCGTGGTCAACCATCGAACCGAAGTGTCCGCCATTAAATCGCATCCAGAGATTACTCCGTTATTTGCAGATGCGAACTCGAAACTGCAAGACATCACAACTGTAAGTTGGAAATTCTTAGTCTGGATATTATAGTTTGCAATTGCTAACAAGTATAACTAGCGACTTGATTCCATCCTGGATCGATACATGAAGTCGCGGCGGTAGATTCGGCGCGCTTCTAAAACGAAGCTTCGTTACGTTGTCGAGTCTCTTCGCCCCTCCCGCTTACCCTCCTCCGACAAAAGGCCCCGGAACTTTAGTCGAAAGTTCTGATGTATACGAACTCAAATCTCTCCGATTCTATTTTGGAGCATGCCCTTGGACCGTCTTTTATCGACCGCCGTAGATATATACAACTCTCAACTTTTCTCTTCGTAATTTCCTACCTCTCTCTCTCGCCATTTCCTTGGGAGTCGCTTCGGCCGGGTCGATTGCTATGTGGGAACATTTCGCTGGCGTTTTTGGTATTGCTATCTATATTTCTTCGTTTGGTGCTTTTGTTATTTCAAATTCCTTGCTATTGCTCTCGCAAATCTTATCTTTTTTGTACTGTACACTAGTTTCCAGCATCATGACTAACGATCTGCCTCCCTCTTCTCTTTTGTTCAAAAAAATCATTTATTTCAACCTTTTTTTCTTATTCCCGTTGTCTTCTCTGGCATGGAGTCATTGTGGGCTTTTCTTCTCTCTACAATTTTTTACTTTGTTCTGTGGTACCTATCTGGAGTTCTTACCTATTCTCTTACTTGGATACCCACTCTCCTTTAAAACCCCCTTTGTTTTCCCCTTGTCTTGTCTTTTCTATTTACACAGTATATACATGCATGCGCGCTTGCCTTCCCTTTTGTTCATCGACTACGCATTGTGTTATTAACATACAATGTCGCCAAAAAAAGAAATCTTATTCACTTCCATCTTCGATCCACTTCTTGAATCATCATATATACAACTGTGAATCACATGCCTAACACACCCGCCTACCTAGAACTGCTGTCGAGAGTTGGCGATATACGCCTTCCATGGTAATCTCCATTCTCTTCGCTGTAGTGAGGGATGAAAGACGTCAAAATCGACATCTTCCAGGCGACCAAGGTATAAAGATGTCGGGACCTATATTGCAAAACTCGTCAATATACGCTCTGTTTATATTATATAAGAGCAAGTCATACCGCAGGCAAGAAAGTAGTAAACGCCATACCCCTTCCCTCGCCACCAGCATGCTTCAACATTTCCCTTGCCGTGATCAAATGATCGTTCGCTCTCGTCGCAATCTCGAATACCACGTCTTTTAACCCTGCGGCACCGCTACCGGATCGTATGACATCTTCCTGGCGAAGCCCATGTTTCACACACACATCCACGGGTAGCAATACTGCTGCTTGAGAACCGTTGGGCCCTGGCGAGGCGAGAAGAGGCGTACCCCGTAACACCGCTGTTATTCCTGATGCCTTGCCGATATGCGAAGCAACATGGTCTAAATTCGTAGACCGATAGTTCAACGCTTCCAGCGATAAGTAGTGAAGCGAGGAATAAGTCGATTCCGAATACGTTTCCAAAGCGTCGAGGCTCGTGTACGATTGGTTCCCAAGGTACTGCTCCCTCGCAGCGATCACTTTCAGCCAGAACGACTTTGTAAGCTGTATTCCATCTTGGTTGATGACTTTCGAGAGGAGCAGAGCTACGGGTTCTTGCGGTGGGTTGCCCGTATATGTCTTTTCGATGGCATCGCGCCAGAATTGCATGCGCATGCGGCCAACGGCGAGGTTTGAGACTTGGTCCGCTACACTAGCTACATCGAGGTTGAAGGCGCGGATAGCGAGGTGGGCATCTCGGATGGACTGAGGGGTGAAGGTGGAGAGGATGTAAGATGGATAATCGTGGGTTCTGAGCTGGCAGGTAGGGGCAGATGGTCAGACTCTTTATTTTTGGACTTCATTCTTGCTCGAGGCATAAATGGTGATATATTGCCCTACCTGAGCAGTTCACGACAGTAGGCTCTGACATCTTCGATACTTGTGGGTGCGTGATGCTGGTGAGAGTGTGTCGAGTGCCGGCGAGCGCTGGTAAGGATAAGATGTCCTGAAGGACTAATTGTCCTGATCTGCCGTAACAGTCGTGGTGAGAGCATGATTCGCATAAGTTAGACTATTGACGCATTGCCATGGTCGTGATATCGATCTTCGTCGCGAGCGTTGCGCCTGTCGTTGAAGATTGACACTCAACACAGTTTTGTCTCACCATGCCGATCATGAGCCTAGTGAGAGAGAGCACAAGCCTCCGTTTCGATAAACATATAAATAAACATACAAGTGAGATACAATCGAGTGTTTATATAACTGCGATACAACGATAGACATGGTGTGTGTATTGTGACTATAAAACGTACGGCCGACCCGCAGCTGGGTTGCCCCTCCTTGCTTGTCAACTGTCCGAATCAACCAGAACCCGTTAAAACCCCCCACTTGGCCGCTTAATCCGCACCATTTGCGACCAAAATCGCATGACTGTATGCTAGTTCCCGATTTCTACTTCAATTCCAACCACTTGGCTCGTACAGCATTTATATATTTTACAATACCCTCCCATACACTCGATTTATTTTGCTCACCAGATCTGTCCAGCGACACCCATTCTTCGACCACAAATATATACGTTTTTCGTGAGAACCGGCAGCTCGGGAAACGAACAACTGTAAGGATCCAAACGCCAGTCGCTTGCTCCTGGTGTTTCTCAGCAAGCTAACTCGCTCTCATCTTACTCTCAGCAGCTCGTATCGGCATCGAGCTTCAGACGGCCACTGAAGCTTCATACAACCTTCATATAGCCGCTATCTACCAGGAAATAGTTGCTGTGGTATTGAAACAGCTGGCATGGTATACCTCGACGTCCATTAAACGTCCAGCCGATATTCGGTGTTACGGAACGATAGCTCATCTGTCTTTCCCATCTCCCAGAGTTCAAGTACACAGCGCGCTGCGGTAACGCAGTTCATGCAGTTCACTCAAACGACCGAGAGGACGGCGAAGAAGGTACGGTCCTGTTAACAATGGCACTAATCCCCGCGCACGTGCTATACCATCACTACCCCGACCATCTAGCTAAACCTTACAAACCGATCGCTTACTTGCCTCATACTATTTTCGGCATATATAGATTCTACAATCCAAACAGTGGAATCTCGAACTAGCAATCGATTCGTACGTCTTTCTAAGCGTCATCTGCTCCGCAAACACAATTTCCAAGAGCTGTCGAGTCTTTTCCCCGTACTCCGTTTCTTCTCGGATAAGGATATATGACTCAAGCCCTTTCTTTTTCCTCGATACATATTAGCTCTGGGATTGTAGCTATGTACCGAATACGATCGCTGATCTTGGTCATGTTCATAGATACTATCAAAATCCGACCAGTTCTTCCTCTGCACCGACGAACCCGGCGTCACTCAATGGGATATTTGACCAACATAAACGTACTAGGATTCTATTACTTCAGTAAAGTCGAGTCGATCAGCTAAACTCTCTTTTAACAGTACCTGAGGATGGGCCGGATACGTTATCGATAGGAGGAACTATGGCCTATTTCGAGGCCTTGGGATTGCAGCTTGACGACCCCACCGTGCTTGCGCTCAGCAAAGCTTTGAAGTCCCCTACCATGGGAGAATTCACTCGAAAAGACTTTGTTGATGGTTGGAGTCAATTAGGGTATTTGCGTACTGGCGAGCAATTTATTTTTGAATCGGTGTGCTGACAAGTCAATTTAGGGTCGATACCCTCGAGAATATGCAGGAGAAACTCAGAGAGCTGAGAAACCAGCTAAATACCGACGATGAGTTCTTCAAAGAGGTTTACCTTTGGACTTTCAATTGGGCGAGGCCGGAGGGACAGAAATCTCTAGCGCTTGATAACGCTATAGAGTGGTGGAAGCTTCTCCTTTCAAACCGGTTTCCGGGTCATATTGATAGGTGGATCGACTATCTTAACACAAAATGGAAGAAGAGTATCTCTAAAGATACGTGGAATATGCTGTATGATTTTGTTGGATTTGCTTCAAAGGATCCGACTTTGGCAAGCTACGACGATATGGGTATGTCGAAAATTCCCTCTTTGGCTTTCTCAGATCAGAGCTTCGAGTCAAATAAGCTAATTTTGTTTCCCTGCAATTCACAGGATCATGGCCAAGTGTTATCGACGGCTACGTTGAATACTACCGTGAACTAGAGAAATAGCTAACCTGATACATTCGTTTCAATTCGAATCTACCTTAACATTATCCTTAAACTCGTCGAGCCGTGCTGAAAATCGATTTCCTCTTACCCTCAAACACACCACATTTTTTATTATTTTATTTCTCTTTCCTTCATTTTATCTTACGAGAATCATATTTCTCATAAATGTCAAACTTAGCGACTTCATTTCCTGCTACGATCAAATCTAGCGCTTTTATGACGTCGATATAGGGATAGATAGTAAGCGGTTCATGTTTTCCTGGTAGATCAATTTAATTTATTTACTTGGATTGAAAGATGATTGATCGAAACCTTTCTTGGGATTTTAGAGCTAGTATTAGCAGATGATTATTAGGCTACCTTTGCTGACCAGGTGGGCCTTAAGGCCTTTACAATATTGATATTCATATGACTCGTAAGTATTAATGGGAATCTGATCAAGATCGATCTATTCACGTGGTTGCTGTAGATCGATAGAATGTCTTGGAGCCGCCTATAATAGGCAGACAGGGCAATAACGCCCTGAGAGGCTCTATTCGAAGTCCATTCGATATGAAAATCCTACTAGCATGGCGTACCATGCGGGCTTGTCATGCAAATATAAAATAGATCTTGAGAGACATGTCCTCTTTGGCGAGATTGAAAACGCCAATCGCTCTTCAAGCGAATAAGTTGAACAACCGCACCTCCAACACACGACTGGCCACTTAAAAAACATCAACCAACCAGAGAGCCTGCCACCAAGAGGGAAAACTGCCAATAAACTTCCACGTAAATCGAAAGGGTGGGCTTAGGAAAGAGCAGCGGAGCGACTCGGCCTTGATGCTGCAGCTAGGCATACGACACGCGAATTTGGTGGCTCCATCTTACACACGGACAATGTAGCACATCACGAATTACGAGAACACCGTTGCATTTTTTCTTCTCCCCACGTCGACGCGATGAGCTCAACAATTAGCAGCAAGCAGCTGCCTCGGAAGACCAGGAAGCGGGCTCGATCGCTCCGAAAATCACTGCTCACCTTCTCGTCTTCATCACCGACGATATCTATCCACGGCCCTAAGAGCAGCTCCGCAGACATCGCGGATGCGGAAAACAGAGGCATCACAGACGATGGCGCGACATCCAGTATGAACAACTCTGAGGATGACGACCACCTTTCCCCGCCTCCGTTGATGATGAGGGATTCTTCTGTTACTTCTCGGAACCCGGCTACCCGCATCTCTCGCTCTTTCAATCGAACGAGCTCCTCACGCCACGTCGATCCTGCGGATACGGTCTGGTGGGGCTGGGTTCTGCTCATCACTACTTGGGTAGTTTTCGTGATGGGTATGGGCAGTGTGCTTGGGATATGGGATTGGGCGTGGTACGGCCCCATGGGCCCGCCTGTGATGCCCGAAGACGAAGACCACGATCCTGACGACGATCTGCCTATTCCAGGTTACTATCCGGCTCTGATGATCTTGACGTGGGTGGTAGCTTGGGTTTGGGTGGTGGTTGCCTGGGTTGGAATGAAGTATTTCAGACATGCGAGGGTTGCGCCGGCGAATTGATGGAGGTTATCCTTATACGGTTAAAAGTGGGAATTGGGATTTATGATGACATCTTTGAGAGGGTGATGGCGTCTAGATGCGTATATCTGGACGATCTATATACTAGGTCGTTCTATTACGATTGTCGGTAGCATGGCGGATGGTGTCTATGAGCTCTAGGCAAAAGGGGTCAGCAAAGTTGGATCGTCGCTTCTAACAAGGGCTTGTCGAACTAGGTCTCAGATTTTCGATAATGGTTAAAATCTTTTGGAGTAAGCAGCTCTCAAGAATCTGGTATCTTCATTCATGGGTTCACGAGAATAGCGCCTCGGTGACACAAATCCAACCGAAACCAACCGAAACCAACACGAGTTCCCGTCTCTTACGAGTCAGCTTCCTGGGATATTTCTTGTTTACTGTCACACTAGAATTGTCACGCCGTTCCAACATCGTCGACATTTGACTACACTTCTTATCTTGGCGGGGGGCTATTATTCATTTATTTCTCTTTTAGAAAGAAAAGAAAATTAAGCCTATGGCGGTACCGAAGTACTCCGTACCGAGATCATCTATCCGAAATTAAATGAAACGTCTTTTGGTTTGGACCCTTTCTGTGGCTTGACGATAGATTGGCCCAGATTTCTAACCAAATATGCTTAAGCTTTGCCACTTGAGGCCCGAGCAAAGCGATTGTGCAAAAATAACCCACTGGGTTGGTTTCTCCTGAAGGGGAACCCTTGGATGTTCGATAATACCATTTTCAATATAACGGTAATGATATTGGCATATAAATGTACATACATGCACATCTACCTCAGGGATTAAAATCTCCTGCACGATGTATACAGATGTACAGGAGATAGTTGTACATGCATTATACTAGCTTGAGAGGATATATGCAGCCTTTTATTAAATTTTCTGAACCGAAGGGTGTGAAGATATTCTATTACGGATTAACTATGGTCCTTTGAGATACAATGATGGGTATCACGCCGTTCGCGGCGTATTCCGGGCGAGCAGTGAAAGTAGATCTGTACCTGCGTTGTGAGGAGTATAACGCTAACAAAGGCTGCAATGAAGCACTCCTGACAGTAGTGCATATTAGCTGTGGCTGACCGAGCCGCCTTGCATTACATGCTCTCTTTCCCATCTTGTATTAGAGTCACGGACAGTTGGTGGATATCGAGGCTTTCGAGAACGAGAACTTGGGGTTTCTACACTAGTGAACTATATCCTTGCGCTTTCGAAACCCTATTTCATTGACATATACGACAACTAGACGACGACTGTACATCTTACGAGTCTCGGATGTACTTGTATACTTTTTTCTGTCGACTGGAAAGGGGGGGACAAACTAACTTATAATAGCTGTAAGAAGCAGTTTTTCTCCTTAACCGGTCTCAGGATTAAGAGCCGAATGGTCGACGTATCGATGGCGTCGAAGCTAAAAGCTCATACCGATGCCGCACACAAGGATCAAGCTTGCTTGCCAAAGAAAAAATATGAAAATTTCTATGCTCTACGATCTAGGCTATATGCAACTCGAGCAATCGGCGTATTCAGCCCCGTTCTCGGAAACATTGGCGAGGCGAGCGAGTAGATGACTTCATTGCAGTATTTGTCCGGCATTATAAATTCATGTACTGATACAAACTACTACTAGCTGCAGGATTTTTAAATTTTTTTTTGTCGACTGACAAACAGATGAATTGCCATGATAGGTTTGTTCCTTGCAGCCGCTCCTTGGCCATGCAGCATGCAACAGGCCACCGGATCGATTTGAGCTTCTCGCTTTCCTCGGGCAGATCTCCGATTTGCATTTTTGCTCGTATGGCTAATATATGATCCTATGATGTCTACATCTCCACCCTTGACGAAGAATCTAAAAATGTTACCTTCGGGTACATACGAGAAAAATCAAAAATGAAAATCAAAAGGGTACTAATGAAGATTAGGTCCAAGTCACGACTAGCATTTCCAATTCTACTTCTCCATCTCGTCGCCTAACTAGGTGGACATACACATGATGAATGTGCAATAAAAGCCTCTTTGGCGCGATTGATTCTAAGAGAGAGAGGAAAATTTTTTAAAATGATTTTCTTCGATCGATATCGCATCGGAGCCTATCTCTCGATCAACGGCGGGATAATTTTAAAATTCCACAAGATTCGAGAATGCAAGATCTGAATGTCTTAGGGCTACAAGGCGTAAAGGCTTCTGGGCCCGTTAGATGGCATCGCTGGGCTGATAGGCATGCTAAATGAATTCCATTCGAATGTCCGTTGGCGTTCTTATGCGAATTGGTTTCTCCGCGCGTCGAGAGAGATAATTGGAGATCCGATCCCGGGCTAAGCGGAGTTCAGCTCGACGGGTTTTGAGTCCTCGTCTGCAACGATACGCCACTTTAATATCACAAGCACTTTAATGTTTGCGAAACGAAGCAACGGGGATGAATGGTCGCTAGTGGGGAGACAAAGAAAAAGCCATACAATTGGATGTCGGGGCAATGGACCATTGGCCGACTGACAGGCGGGAAATGGGATCGTTGCTTTTCCTCTCCTGAAGCTTGGCTGCAGGGGACCCGCAGTGCCCGCTATCAACGTGCATGGGGGTCTGAACGTCGAACAAACTCGCACTCACACTCGCACACACACCCACTCCAAATCATTCTCGACCAGGTTGCTTTGTTATTCCGTGCGACTGAAACTGGGGGGCATACTCTGGCTCGAGATGCGCACCACCTGGGAGCCTGCTGGTGGAGGGAATTTGGCGGGCCAGACTTTTGGTCCCACAAACTCTTTCCAGAGTACGACTCTACCATGCAACGAACTCTCCAATGGGGGAACGGCCAACATCATGGGCTTAACCTGCTTGAGCCGTTGAGAGGGTATTAAAACACTCGATATGCCCCCTCCGACATTTTTGGATACAATGTCTACTTTCTAGGGATATCTTGCGGAATTCGGGTTACCCCACGGCTGCGCTCAGTAAGAAATAAATATTTGATATCACAAAACACGGCAATATCAGAGTATCATATACCTTCGCTGACCTATCACCATCCAAAATGCCTTCCTGGCCGTGGAGCCCTCGACTGGCTCGACCACACGATTCGTCCCGATCTTCGTCAGCGGAACCTCGAACCCCTACTACGCCTGGCTCAGCAACCCTTTCGCCGTGGGTTGATCCTGAGTCTGACCAAGATGATGATGCGCTGGTGAACGCCGTAATCAGAGAAACTTCTCAACGGGCCCTTCAAAATTATTATTATTCGACTTCTTCCTCACCCTCCTCCTCTCAGCGTCAAAGCATGCTGAAATCAGCCACCAGAAGCAAAACCCTGCGCAAACCCATTCCTTCATTTGACGAATTTGCAAATTCGATTCCTGAAGAGGTTGCTCCAGGATATGAAAAGAAGAGTGGTGGCTCTGATTCTGCTGTTGCTCTGTTAGATGAGAAACCCTCTCAAGAAATCTTGTTTCCTGGTAACCCAGAAGATTTTCAACCGATATTATCAGAAGTTCAGAAAAACATGCCACCAATAATTCCTCCTCCTCCACGACGATCTAGTTCAAAAACCTCGCACCGTTCACCGAAGAAAGAGAAAGAGAAGAAACAGAAGAAAGTCGTCCTCGCTATAGAATCGGATCTCCCACTATTAAACAGAGAGTCGTTCGATATCGAAATACCGCCTGAAAATATGCCTTCCGACAAGAGCGGTCAGCCAGAGTCGGCGGATTCTGAGGTTGTAAGACTTCGAAAGGTGGGTTTGGATCGTGTTTCTTGCAACTCAAGTGTTATAGTATACTGATATTTCATTTAGATGTGTGAGGTACTACAGGAGAAAATTATTCAGATGAGCCAACATGCTCCTCCTGCTGCCGTGTCGACCTCTTCCGGTTCTAAGCGTTCTTCTTTGATTATGGGCGATCGATTGTCGAAGACGAGATTAAAGGATATACCTCCCGAGGAGCTGGCTACCGAGGTATTTCATAATCCTGCCTATCAATTTTTTGGCAAGACTCTCTGGTTGACACTTTAAATATAGGGACACCGAGTTGCACACGTCATGCGGGTCATGAACGAACAGTTGCAGAAGAAACTCGAACTACGAGAGAAACTCCTATTCCAAAGAAACGCGCACATCAGCCAACTTGAACGGACACACGCGACTCAAATCGAAGAGTTCCACGCCGCTACCAAAACTGACATCCAAAAGATGGTCACAGCCTATCAGAGGGAGATTTCGGAAATGCATCAGAGAAACCTTCTTCAGATTACCAACCTTCGCAACGAGTTGGAAGGAAAGTTGAAAGTGAAGGAGCAACAGAGCAAAGAAGAAAAAACAAAAATGCAATCCGAAATCGAGGTGTTGAAAAAGAGAGAGGCCGATCTCATTGCATCGCACGAGATAGGCATGAGGGAGCGTGAGGAGCTGTTTGAAAGGGATATGACTGCCCTGAGAGAAAGCATCAACGCAACCGAAATCGAACTACAGAAAAACTACGAAGAAAAGCTGGAGAGTATGCGAATAGAGCACGAGAAGGAAATTGTCGAACTCAAAAAGTCGATCATTACGCGCCCTCTGGATCTAACGAACGATGTCGATAAAGATATCGTTGCGCAGAAAATCGCAGATCTTGAGGGTTCTTTGGGCGAGCATATCGAGGAATTGACATCCGAGCGAGAGCGTGCCCTCGAATTACAAGTTGCTCTTGATGCTTCTGAGTTTTCTCGTATAACGGAGAAAGAGAAACTTGAGGCGGCGGTAAACGAAGAAACTTCCAAACGGGAAGAGTTTCAGAAGCACGAGCAGAGGATTAGAGCCCAGCTTCTCGCCGCCTCTGACGAAAAGCGAAAGGAATGCCTCAAGCACGAACGGTCGAGATACGAGCGTCTAGTCCGCGAAGAGAACATCAGACGGAAAGCTGCCTCCGACCGATATGAGAGCGAATTGAAGGAGCTGAAGCAGAAAAACGCTGAGCAAATAGAACTCTTCCGGATGCAAAAGGAGTCTCTCTTTGAGCTGCACGAAAAGGATCTTCAGGAGATGGAAAAGAGGATTCTCGCCGAGCGATCAAAGATTGCAGAATACGAGACATTACTCGAAACTGTCAAGTCCTCCCGGCAGGAAGATCTAAAGCGGTTCGAAGGCGAAAAGGCTGAGATCGTGGCAAGCCATTCCAAAGAAAAGGATGTTTTCGCCCAAGAAAAGCTTGTCTTAGTTGCAGCACAAGCTAGAGACAGGAAACTCGCCAATGCTGAAAAGGAAGCACTCGAGTCTGACTTGAAGCAAATGTCCAGCAACTGCGAAGAACTCCTTCAGCGCAGAGTCAGGGATAGCATGGGTAGCACGGGTAGCTCGCGATCTCGCAGAAGCTACACTATCAGTGAATCTACTGCATCGCTTTCAGAGGACGATACCGAGAAGCGGATTGCAGCTGAAGTTGCAAAAGTAACCACCTACTCCGAGTCGCAACAGAAAGCTTCTAAGGATGCCTATGAAAGACAAACAGCTGTCCTCAAGGCGGAACTCCAAGCACTTCAGAAGCTCCAAACTAGAATTAACATCCAAGTTGCCGAGGACGAAAAGCGAATCTCCGACTTGACGATGGATGTCGATTGTAAGAAAGAGGAGATTGAGCGCCAAGCTGGAATCATTGCCGACCTCGAGCTCCAGCTTGAATCTGAGAAAGGCAAGTTCAAGGATGTTCTTGAGCGTAACGTATCCCTCGAAAAGAGTCTTTGGGAACAGAAGGAAGCTGCTGCTGAAGCAGCGAAGAATTTCCAAGCCGAGATCAAGACCCTGAACGACGATAAACAGACACTCCTAGCTACCATTGCTAGTGCTGGTATCGAGGGTGAAGAGTCTGCCGGCAAGCAACTCAAAGCTGCCATTTCTGCAGGTTACGAAACAGAACTACACGAGCTCGAATCGCGCCACAAGGAAGTCATCCAGACCAACATCAACGCCCTTTACAAGCTCGAAAACCTTGTGCGACACTTCGTCAACCTCCCGGGTGATCCGCCACGTTCTCCGAGTTTTGTCGGAACGCCCCGCACTCCGTGTTTTCTCGGAGAAGCTTCAACGCCTGTCACGGATATCACACCTAGCTTGACCACGGCCCGCTCGGCCTCATCCGCTGGCAGCATTAGGTCGGTACCGTTGCATGAGCCTAGCTTTGAACCAATATTCGAGCCGACTTTCGAGCCGACTGTTGCAAAGGAGGTTCCGATGGCAGAGGCGGATTACATCGAAGCTCTCAAGAAGGCAGAAGCGACATGTACGACGAAACCTTCGGATGATCGAGGCGAGCTTCTTTTGGATATCCAGACCCAAATTCGCTCGTTCAAGATCCAGCAACTGAGTTTCCCTGCTTCAACCGTGGTCGAGGCAACTTAAACTAGTCCCCTCTGTCTACGGAGTTGTTTATTTTTCAATTTGTGCATGCTCTTTCCATGTCCGTCATGAACTACGGTTTTTAGCGTCTTTTTGAAGTCACTCCATTTAAATTTTCATTGGGTTTTTTCATTTCTTTACATTGTATTATTAACAAAAAAATATTCTGTGGTTGATAGTGGATGCCGGATGCTGAGTTTCTTATTTGTTTTTGTTTTTGAGATAACGTATATACCCTTTTCTTGCCTACTGTCTTATCTACTGTCTCATGATGTTTGTAACTGCAAGTGGAGTTGCCGATGGCCAAAATTATTCCTTTTATCCAGTGTTAACATTTTCTTACTTCTTATTTCTCTTTCCATTATCTACCTTTGTTTTTGCTATCACTATCTCCTAAACATCTAGACTTTAATTATATGAAAAACAAAAACAAAAAGTTATACTATTACGTTTCTTAGATATAGAAGTCACTTGCGTTTGAAGAATAAATGTATTGTGTCGTAAACTATCAGGCAACCAGAGTTTTCTCCACAAGAGTGTTTTACATACATTTTCGTGATATATATCCACCACAACAATATCGAGAGATAAAAGGAAGCGGGGTGCACGCAACATCCTGACTCCAGAAATCTCGTATCCGCTAGATAAATCATACCCCTCAATCTATCTGTAACCATCTGTATCCATGGGACGGAACATTAAAATCATCACTATATCGAGAACACCCCTCGAGCCGTTTTTCTCCGTGTGAATTTATCTCCACTGCTGGAGCTCCTGCATTGCATTCGACTAACGACGCTCAAAAAAGGTGCAGTAGTTCGCTCAGACAACTGTAGCTTTTTTCAGCAACTGATGCCACCGAGAATGGCTTTAACCATTTATATGCCATGTCATGCGAGCTCGTGTGGGGTTTTTCCCCTTGTTGTCTTGAAGGAGGAACTTGCCCAAAGCGCCGTTTTGTGCAGCTGCGATAACAATTAAACGAACGAACATTCCAGCCCAGCATAACGCCCTCTTTTGACAGAAAACTTGCACACATGGCAAAAGCCGCCCACCTGAAGAGACCAAAAAAACGCTCGGATCCGAACGTAAAACGCCGCCCTTCACAATTGTTGAAAGAAATAATAAAAGAAAGGTAACAGGTGTAAATTTCCTTTTTCTTTCCTTTTTCTTCTATTCACTTACTCGCTTTCTCAAGCCCTCCTCTTGCATATCAATTTAAACTGAGGCGGAGAGACATGGCTGAACGGCACTGCACTGAACTTCAGGCGTTGAGGGTCAAAACATGTTGGTGTTCCTCTTTTAGCCTAACGAACGCCTTCCGAAGGGAAAAAAGGTATTGCTTCGCGAAGATGGCTTTTTTTTTCGCCGGAAATGTACCACCGGCGAAAGCACTGGCGTTTCTTTACCTTAAAGTGGGATGGTGGGGGGTTCAGTAATTGGGACTCGATCCATCGAGATAGTCCATACGAAAATCAACCAAATCAATCGAAGCGTAAGAAACAAGAGTTTAAGTATATAATTTTCCAGAAATGAACGAAAAGATTGAAAAACGCCACCATCGGTAACGCGAGGCCACGATTCGAGATTGCGAAAATCAATCGCCACATCTTCAAATCGAAATTTGACTGGGGAGAAAAAAACGGTAATATAATGAAATTGATATCAGGCCACTTTTGCAAAATTTTATGAGCTAGCATCGTGATAGTCTTTGTGAAATGATCCAGTCAAGTATAAGCAGCCTTTGATCGTTAGATTGGACAAACTAGGTATTGGTATTACTGTTAAATGTAAAAGAATGGAAGAGAGGGAAGCGGGAGGGAGGATATGTAAGCATGGGAGCGGATTCCGTAGGATGCAAGCTTTGATACGATGGTAGCATCGGAGCAGGCCCTCTGTGAAAAATCGTGAGAACATATCACGGTTTATGATCCAATACTAAGTAATCAGCTACATTATATTGTTCAAAATAAATGCTAGGAAGATTCATTATCTTCAATTCTTATTCAAAAACATACCCAAACTCCACTTTAATTTTCTTCCCAGTCCTTTCTCGATCTCCCTATGGGACATCTCATCCTCCATCATCTAGATACAAATATTAAAATTTAATCCCTCCTCCTATCAAGAGCCAACTTTGGGCAAAAGAGATTTGGCTAGTTGTAAATATCAAAATAAAGAATCAGGAACTTGAAAACCTCAAGAGAGGTTGCAGATAGTTCTTTCGCCTCCGTGCCTGGACAAGTAGTAGTACAATTTTCCAGAATTTTCAAGCTATTAGTGATACCATGATTTTCGCAATGTGAAAACGAAATAAGAAAGAAAAAAGGGAAGTCCAAGGTCGCAGTTAATGCTCAGAATGATAAAAGACAAAGGAAACGAAGTAAGGCGAGGGTCTAAGGATTCCAAAAGCAGACAAACCTCGCCAAACAGAGTCAAAAAGACACCAGCGCTGATGAATCGTCGTAGTTAAGTCGTATAATCGTATTTAAGACAAAAAAGAATACCCCGCAAGTAGACATAATCAGTCGTATGTCGTTAGATCGTAATGAGTGTCGTTAAGAAATCAAACGAAAGAATTGAACATTGTTCGTCGTGATTAGTAAAGTAAAAATGCCCGTCATAGAATTGTCCAAAGACAATTCAAGAAAAAATAAGGTTGATCAAAGAGAATATCATCTTCGGCTCTTTGCGAGTGTGCTCTTGATAGCTCCTAGCCATTTTGTCAAAGTCTCCTCGCTCTTTGCCGCGAATCGATACGTTTTATTCTCTAAAATCATCTGCATGCAATGTTGCTTGCTTTTAGAGATCGGGTTGATCTCTACAACGTCGAAAACATTTTCCAGCGAGATCAGTTTGATAGCGCGGTATTCATCGTCGTTCTTGTAGAACGTTATATTCTTAGGACGCAAGACAACCCAGATTTTCTTCCACTGACGAATGCCAGATTTTGATTTGAGGACGTAGAGATAGCCATGCCAGACGACGCGAGAGTCATTTATTTGACCCTCGAGGTTGGAGAGCTCGGATTCTTTACGCTGCACACCAGTTTCCGGTGCCGGAGCGGTTTGGTGGTCATTCGTTGTGACCGGTGATACTACAGATGCAACGGTCACTGCACTCGTAGCAGTTGCAGGCGGTGAAGTCGGTCTGAATATAGAGGTACTGGACTCGCCAGCTGGCATTGCGAGTGATGATTGTGATACCATCCCACCGAGCTCTGAAGTGGAAGACATTGAAGCACCTGAATAGTCCAGAGTAAACGAACCCACATGGCCATCCTGTGGACGTGAGGTAGGACTCGATGGACCGAAAGCTACAGAGGTTCTCCTGGGAACTGGGATCGGTTGTGCTTCTGCCGTTGTTGGACTCATGACGACCGCTTCATCTGTGTCTTCCAGAGCGGCGACTTCCCGAACCAGGCTGACCCATGCTTCCAATTCCTTGTCGCTCGTCGCTTGTAGGTGGTAGTTTCTAGAAGGAGAGAAGATACCAAAGATATGTGGACGCTTGTCACCCTTTAGAGGAGCAACGGCGGTCAAGTCGCTGAGTTGAATTTGTCGGTGGAGCTTCTTTTCCTGGTCGTCTTTGTAGACACCAATTGCTGAACCTCGTAGGACATACCATCGGCGTTTCCAGTTCTATATAAAGTTGTTAGTATATATATATATATAGAGGTCGAGCGATCATCGTTGGGGGAAAGTTGTGGTTTACCTTTGTTTTTCGCGTTCTCTGATGTAACCACCCTTCTTTGAAGATCTTGTCATGCATGAAGGCGCCTCGCTCGTCGACAGGGGAGAATGCAGTCGCGATATCGAGAGAGAGAGAGCGGTTCTCGGGTCGCATACCGGGAGTGGGAACGGTAGCCATCGAGGGGATTGGGGAGAGGACTTGAGCCATGTTGGGGTTAGAATCGGAAGGAGCTTCGGATACGGGTTCGGAGACGGATTCTGTGATGGATACAAGGAACAAAAGTCCTCGGAGCAGACCGCCAGGGGTCGAAATTTTGGCGAGAGAGGAGGTTGGTGGAGTGGTATGTACGAGGTTGAAGGCAGTTACGAAGTTGTTCAAGGAGCCGGACTGGTCATTGGAATCAAGAGGACGCTGATGTGCTCAAAAACGTGGCGAGCGGGGAGGCAGATTGCAAGAGGTGGATTCGATATATATGTTTGATTTAAATGGCTATTTAGGCGCAATTCTAGATATTCGGAACAACTGCTAATATTGCGACAGGGTTAGTTGAGAGAAAGAATTCGGAGTGAAGAGAGGACGGAGAGATGAAGAGGAAGAAAGCGGAAGTGAAAAGTAAAAGAGGAGGAGGAGGTACTGAATTGATATTATATTGAGGGGGCAGGAATGCCAGCAGAACAGGAGCGAAGAGAAAGAACAGAAAGAACAGAACAGAAGTCCGAAAGTGCCAAAAATGGAACAGTTACAAGACAGTCAACTAAGTTAGCTGCTTTAGTTGGGAAGGAAGGAAGCACTGCAGTTGACTGCCATTGGCTGCTAATTGGCCAGTTTGTTGTTTGAGCTGGACTGAACTGGAGAAGAGTTGTTGTTCGGCTTGTTCTTGCTGGGTTTAACTGGGTTTAACTGGGTTTAACAGGAGGCAGGAAATCGAAACATGAAGCAGAAAGCAGGACGTCAAAAGAGGATGGCGCATCAACACACACCTCACTCGCTTACTCACTTAACTAAGTCACCACCACTCAGTCTTATTATATGTACGTGTCTGTTCAGGCGGAAGGATGGTGATGATAATGTTGATGAAGGAATAAGAAGATGAAGAAGAAGTTTATATATATCTTACGGGGGGACTCCACTATGAGGTAAGGGTTGTGGGAAATATGCATGTACTCAAAGTACCCTTCTACAACTAAAGGAGAGCTCGGTTGTTAGCTTTCCTGTCCGTCAGGCTGATTTGAGGATTACGCACATTGGCCGTTTTACGTTTTACTCGATCATTATTCGATCTGTTCGAGTAATTCGTGCCCGAGTGTTAACTAGCAAGCAGGCTTAAGCTGCTTAAGCTCTGAGTCCTTGCCGCTGCCTCGCAAATGGGAAGGCGCACCAGCACGGGGGATTCCTTCGGTGGCCAATCCGTACTACGACATCCCCCACTCCGAAACACCTCCTGATATTCTTTTCACAACGGAGGATTTGATATCGAGATATTGCCCACATCTACAAGAGCACAAAAAAAAGCCATCAACTTTCTATAGATACTAAAGCAAGGGTGCAACCGGTGGTACCTGCGCCACCAAGCAGCCAACGAACGCGCCAGCTTGAGCAACCTTGCAGGCCAAACTTGGCATGCTCGACAGGATGCATTTACTTTCATCTGAAGTGTCCCAGTTAGCACCTTGTGGTATGCAGCTTTTTCGTTACATCCTCTCGAAGCGAGGTTCTTGCCGTACCAATCATGTACTAAGCTATAAGTAGATTCCACTCTGTTCGATTGCTATCTTGGTTGGACCCAATAACTACACTTTAGTCCGCCTATAGCCGTAGTAATAACTCCCCACATATGATATCATTACCAAAATAACCTGAAATATCTCCTGATTTTGATATTATAATATTAACATGCAATCTTCCTAACCTAGATATATGCCGATAGATCTACCCTTATAACTCGCAACCGGTTAACCTAGGTCTATCACCGTGTTAACTTATATACTTAAGGCTATTCTTTGCACCGATTCTTCCATATCCGGCCACAACTTAGGATCCGAATATCCATTATTATTATTATTATTATTATTACTAATAGACCAATAAGAAGTAAAATAGTCCTCATGCAATGGAGGGGCAATGAGCGATAGGCGTCGTCAATAATGGCAGATCCTGCTCGTCTCGTGTTAATGACTACTCTACATGAAAGAAAGAAAGAAAGAAAGAAAGAAAGAAAGAAAGAAAGAAAGACATACAGATCTCCAGTACAGTAATAGAGGTAAATATTTATCAATTAACTCGAGATACTCTTGTGGATATATATTTGTAAATATGAAATATGAATGAATATTGAGTAAGCACAATTATTTCTGTGATGCTCGGAATCGAGAGTGCCAAGGCTCGCTTATCGGCATGCTTTTTAATTGGCGCGATCTTCAAGCTACTCGATCGCTATTCCCTCTTCGACCTCCTTCGAATCACACCGCCCATCGCCATCTCCAGTGAGCAATCGCAATAACCAGAATAATGCTGCCACCCACACCCACCCAGTCGCCGGCTCCGGAATGTACTATTACCTCCCTCGCGGTTTCAAGGGAGAATCATTGTCATGTAACCCCGTGTAAAGGCTAGACACCGGCGCGCTCATAGAGCACTAAACCCTCCTCCTTACCGGTCAGAATATTCGCTTTATTCTACAATTCGCATATTATGCGATCGTAAAACAAATACTGAGATCTCGCGACTGGGAACGTTGAGTAGGAGAAGGAATATCTCTCCCGACTATACTCCTTTGTATGATTCGGATCAGATCTAGCCTGAGCGTTCTATACCGAACTCATCGTCATCTCCATCATCGCTACAACCACTCTCGAATCGACATTCACAAGGCTATCCATCCGATACACCCAGCTCGTCTTTTCTCTGCCATGCCTCCGAAGGACTCGAAACGCAAGGCTGAACCTGCGGGCGATACTCCAGCTAAACGACCAACCCGCAGGTCTTCCAAACAACAGGTGCTTCTCGAAACGAAACAAAGTCCCAAGGAAACCGAAGCCGAAGCCGAAACCGAAACAGCAGAACTTATCCCAAGTACTGCGAATCATGATGAATTCGTTCTCCGAGAGTTTTACCCTCCAGAGATGACCAACGAACGAGTCCAGGCCTACAAGGGTGGCTCTATTCCAACACCCTATGACGAGCTCACGTCCGCCTTGAAGGATACGGGGTCCCAGCGCGCCAAAATCAAACCGAATAAAGCTATAGCTCATTGGTTCAGATGGGACTTACGACTCGCGGACAATACATCGCTTCACAAAGCATACACATCAGCAAAAACGAATAAAGTGCCGCTGATTTGCTTATTCGTCTTCTCGCACCAAAACTACCGTGCCCACTACACATCTCCGGCCAGGATCGACTTTGCCCTCCGAACCCTTAAGATCCTCAAAGAAGACCTAGGAAAGTTAGATATCCCGCTTTGGGTCGAGGAGGTAACGGAGCGGAAGCGAACATCAAATCATATTTTTGATTGGTGTCAGAAATGGGGTGTCAGCGAGCTGCACGCCAACATGGAATACGAAGTCGATGAACTTCGTCGAGACGCAAAGCTTGTTCGAGAGGGAATCAAGAAGGATATAGCTGTCAACGTGTATCATGATACATGTGTCGTCGAGCCTATGGTTCTACGGTCAGGCACTGGCAAGACATATTCAGTCTTCACGCCCTTCTTCAAATCCTGGGAACCATACGTTGCTAAAAACAGAGTCATCGAAAACCTTTTCCCTGTGCCAAAGAAGAACGATCCAAAGCTTGAAACAAGAGAGACTTTCAAAGACCTTTTCGATCAACCATCCTTCCCAACCCCCAGCGAAGACAAACAACTTAGCGAGAAAGACACCCAACGCCTCGCCAAGCTTTGGCCAGCTGGCGAACACGAAGCGAAATCCCGCCTGCAACTCTTCCTCGACGAGCGAGTCTCCAAATATGCTGATCGTCGTGATAGACCTGACATTGAAAATGGCACCAGCGCGTTATCTGTCCACTTTGCTGCCGGTACTCTGAGCGCCCGTCAAGCTGTTCGCGCCACGGAAGGTCACAGTAAAGGCAAATCACTCGACGCCGGCCACCACGGCTGGATTCGGGAAATTTGCTTTCGAGACTTTTATAAAGGCATTTTAGCCACCAACCCGCACGTTTGCATGAATAAAGCCTACCACGAAGAGTACCACAATGTTGTATGGGAATACGATGATGAGCAGTTCCAGCGGTGGGTGGAAGGGAAAACCGGGTATCCGATTGTTGACGCGGCGATGCGACAACTAGCTGGCAATAAGTACATGCATAACAGGTGTAGGATGATTGTCGCAAGTTTTTTATGCAAAGATTTGTTATTAGATTGGAGGAAAGGGGAAAAGCACTTCATGGAAACATTGATCGACGGAGATTTCGCGTCGAATAATGCAGGGTGGCAGGTAAGATACCCCCTCTCTTCAGCCGCTATTGATGTATTTCCAATCCACTTTTGGCTGACTCTTTTCGGGATTATAGTTTTGTAGCTCTTCGGGAACAGGTAACAAACCCTACCTATCTACCCTCAAATTAACTCCTTCCATAGCTCTCTTGAGAAACTAATAACGAAAAAACTAGATGCTCAACCCTACTTCCGAATCTTCAATCCCCTCACCCAAAGTGAGAAATTCGACCCGAATGGCGATTACATCCGCCGATGGGTCCCTGAACTTCGCAAAGTCGAGGGTAAAGCGATCCATGAGCCGTACGCCCGACTCTCAGCGAACGAATTTAAAAAGTTGAATTACCCGAAACCCATTATCGAGCATAAATTTGCGAGAGAAAGGGCACTAGAAAGATATAAAACGGGATTGGGTAGAAATACTCGTTGATTTATTCTTCTTTTGTTTTTGGTGAGGAAAGAAGACAAAAATATATTACGATAACGATAAAAACTAAGGCCTTAAGGGGTCCATCGCGAGGTTCAAGCCCTCTGTCTGTTCTTTGGTGGCGAACGGTGGCTTAATATCTGATCTGTCTCTAGAAATAATTCCTAATACAATTATTCTTTCACCGTGTCTGTCCCCTCCAACTTGATATTATATATGGCAGTCTTCCTTGGATCCGCCACGAAAAAGATACCCCCCAGAAATTAACGCAATATCGTTCGACCAACACTCGTTCTTTATATGCATTTTCTTCAAATCGAGAAAGAAAGAAGGGAGATAAAAACATACAAACACACACATGAGCCCTTTCAGGTCCCGGCGCCAAAGACCGTTTTGTTTATAACCTGCTCTCAGGGCACGGTTTTAATCATACACGAAAGGTTTTAATAAGACCTTGCCGCAGGATGAAGGATAGGAAGGTTCTCTGTGTGTGGTTTTTTTTTCAGCTTTTCGTTGAGTTTCTTTTCTCTGTGAACCTTTGGGGGGAGAACGAACAAAAAATCGCTTTCTGATGAGTTGCTCTGTTTTTTAAAAACTGCTCAGAGATTCGTGGAGTGCAACACAGATACGGGCGGTATATTGATTTTAGTATCTAGTCTATGAATATATTTCTTCTCTAGCTATTACTATTTAACGTTCAGGTAAGGCCTGCTGTAGATATCTAGAAGGGTGATGGTGATATCACCGCTGAAGATGTTGTATTTTGGCAGCGTAGTTAAAATTGCAATATAAAATAGTATCTAAGATTGAGCCGTGTTGTGTCCCAGAAGAAATCCCAAAAAGTTATATACATGCTAAATAGCTGTTCTCAATATATAAAACAAGGTAAAAGTTTTTAAATAAGTATAAGGATTGGAGTGTGGTAAACTGTTTTTCTGTCCATTCACTTTGGGTAGCATTTTTGGAAAGGCCAAAATAAACGCTTACCGCTTTCCAAAAGGACAAAATAAAAAGGATTACAAGTGCTTTTTGTTGGGTTTTCAAGATGAAAAATGGGTAATCCGCCTCGATTCAGAACCAGAGAAATAGAGAGAGAAATCCCAAAGGGAAGGGGGAGGAAGAGGGAGAAGAGTGACTCGTGAACGCATCCATGCCATCAACCAAAGCCTTAGTCTAGAAAAAACCACCCCACCTTCCGGCGACCCTTCCACCGATCTCGGGTTCCTCGCCCGCACCCTTCTTACTCTTCTCCAACGCCATCAGACTATCCATCTTTTGCAGTGCCAGTTCGAGCAACTGCTTCCTCTGCTGGAGATCTACGTGCTTTCTAATCTTAGGATCTTCCCGTGCGAAGGCTTCGATCTGGGCTTGAGAGAGATGGCGGCCGAGTCGGAGGTCAAGTTCTCGAGGAAACTATGGTTTTTGTTAGTACACCGAGTGAGCATGTAGGAGGTGGAAAAGATGAAAAACGTACGTTGTAATAAAACTCCGACAGCAGCTCAACGTTGAGGAAGAGCACCGCCGTAGACGTTAGCTTCTCAGCCACAACGTCCATAAATATTTCCGGACAAGCGTATTTGCCGTCCTTAGTGGCACATCCTTTGCTCTTAATCGCTAGCATCCTCATCTTGATAACATCTGCCCTGTCACGTAGGAATATACCCTCTCGTCCTATTAAAGAAAGAAAATGGGTTAGTTAGTCAAGAAAATCCCCTGATCCATCAGCGTGAGAAATACATACCCTTCTCCAACATCGCCTGACTGAACCCCAAAGCCTCTGAACCTTCTTGCATCTCCGCGGCCTTACCAGTTCTAATCTTATCCACAAACGACATCGCGTTACTCAGCTTCTTCCCACCGATTTGGTCTCTTAACCTCTTATAAGCATCTTCACAGGCCTTCAGCTCATCCTTCAATAACCTCTGCGCATTCTCTCGGCTATGGCTCCATTCACGGTCGTCGACCTCAATCTCAAATTTGTATGGTTTGATGCAGTTTTCTACCTGGTCCGAGGTAGCGTAAAACCTCTCGTTGAGAATTTGATTTGTAGAATCTTGGATAGCTTTCTTTGCGAAAGGGTGGTTTCTAAACATCGAGCTCTCGATCAACTGGTCCATTTGAGCCGACAGCGAGTTTGCAACTACGTTTGTCGCCAGTCTGCCAATACCCAATTTTGTCAGGGCAGAAGAGCAACCGTCGAGCTTTCTGTGCCAATATAACTCATCCGGCTCCACTTTCATCAGCTCTGCGAGCGGGTGGTCATCCAGTCGGGCCTTCTTAAGGTCCGAAAATGGTTTGTTCCAATACCGTTGCGCTAATATATCGAGTACCCGCTGATCAAGCTCCTGCTTTAGTAGCATGCGGACCTGCGGACGTCCAAAGAGCTCGGTGAATTCTTTGAACGAATGCTTGAAGGAGTCGAGAGATTCCGCGAGGTAGGTTTCCGCGGTTAGAGGGCGGTCGTTGTACTGTACTTTGAACTCGTAGCTTGCTTCTTCGAGTTCTTGATGGATGGCGTCAGATGTTCCCTGAAGTGATTGTGCCATTGTAGTTTCTAGGACCTCCATAAGTTTGCGACGGAGGGAGTAGGTGCCCGTTGTCACGCCAGCCTCGCCACCAGCAAACTGTGGGTGCTGACCAAAGTAGGCGTTTTCGTTTTTAGTGATGGCGCTCAAAACGTTGACGTGCCGGCTGAAGAGGCCGCCAGTATGGGGGACTTTGCAGACAACGCCGACATAACCAAGGCGGAGAGGGTAGTTCTTGTCTCTGAGGATATTTGCACCTCGGTCTGGCTCCACCAAGTCCATTTTAGTAATTACACCGATCGTTCTTTCGCCACGAGGGTCTACCCGTCTGCTCGCACGGAGGGCGGTGGAATTGGCGAGATCAACATCGGCAGCCGAGACGGCTAGGATGACATTTGGTGGTTGGATGTACTTGTCGCATAGCTGGAAGATTTTAGACTTGAGTTCTTCAGGTTGGTCGAGTGCAGAAAGCTGGATATAACCGGGGAGATCGATAAGAGAGAGATCGGGGACGTTCTTTGAGTATATTGTAAGCCTGATAGGGTCATCGGAAACGCAATCCTTCTCAGACACGGCTAGATTAAGATCTGTAAGTGTTCGTTGGACTTGTGAAAAGTCTGTGATTTTCCCTAGATTGAGAGCTGGGAACTCTCCATATTCGACATTGGAATCAGGTGTGTTGACGAGCGTGAGCTCAATCGGCCGTCTGGTAACCATATTGGAACCCTTTGGCAGGAACTCGTGCCCTACAATAGCCTCCAAGACCGAACTCTTACCAGAGCTCTGCGAACCGATCACAACAATCGAAGGTAGCGTCAGGACACCGGTCTGGCCGACTTTTTGGAGGATTGTCCTAATCTCGATCATCTTGCGCGTGAGAACCATCATTTGGTCGTCTCTCGCGCTCTGTTTTTCGTCTTCACCAGAGTATCCCAACACAGCCGCTGAAGCAGCAACGGCAATAGTCTTCTTAGCGGCCTTGCTGGTTTTGTCCCCATCTTCCGGTCCCTTCCCTTCACCTCCTTCACCACCTGATCCCGAATCAGACCCGAGGCCAGCCATAGCATTATTCACTGAATCTTGCATCTTCGTAAACCAACCAGGTCTCTCAAGTCCCTCGATAGAACTCACGACCCCACCAAAAGCGTCTTTTCCCGAGGTGAACAAGTTCGATGCCATATCCTTGCCATCGTTGATAACGCCCAGTGTCCAGTTCCCCGCTTCTTGTACCTTGTAGTTGACATATGCAAGCCCGGCTATCGTGGCACCTCCGAACGCGGCGGGGATACGTATAAATTTGACGAAAAGTTTAGGTAATGCCCGTTGGAAGCTTATCAGCCGGACGGCGGGGATTTGGGTTATGGAGCGGAATCGCTGGATAGTGAGGGTATCGTGTCGGAGTCGCGGGGAGGCATGATGTCGCAGTAGGCCAGCTGCGTTTGTACGGGGTGCGAGGAGGGTATACGGTCGAGGTGAAGGTCGGAGGGCCGCGGCAGTCCGTATTTGTGGGCGTAGTAGCGAGCTGGCTAGCCGTGAGGCGAGGAGTCGCCCGCTCATAATGTAAGAGATTGCAACTGGACTATCGTGACTGCATGAAGCAAGTCGTTCTCGTGGTATCGAAGAATATCTATAAGGCAATTCCAACTAGTCGGTTCCCATATAGGCCTCGATAATATCCGTGAGCGAAGTGCGGGGCGTGGTGTGATGTGGTTGAAATTTTAGGATTTTCAAAATTTGGACTGCTCCAAAGTTGAGTTTGGCTTGACAGCTGGTAAGCTCCTGACATAACACGCTTTGATGTGTTGGCCGGCCTGCACAGACAAGGCCTCGAGTATCTCACGTGACTACCATATACATTTAAGACGTCTAGTAGATGACCAATTGCTTCCTTGGAGGTTTATTGGTTAGCATTGAAAATTGTGAGCTCGCGAATAACATGCGAAATACTCCTTCTTATCGTGTCTGCGCGGCCAAACACCCTCTTGCACATCGATACTGAGAAGCATAACTATTGATACCTCTATAAAGTCGGGATGTCGACCACGTTGGAGATTGCGTGTTGCGTCTAATTCTATTCCTTTTGGAATATGGTTGGTATCATTGGAGTCTTAGTTTGAGACTGGGACGTGGCCTTTAGTTATAACTACATGATTTAATTCGTATGACGAAGGCTGAATATTAACTCAATCCTATAAACTTGCCAAAACTTCCTCTCTAGATCTGATCACTCACGTTAGGTCGAAGCTACGAGACCCTCATGGCACCAAAACAACCTGTGGGTTTGGGCCACTTGCCATTCGAGCTACTCCGAGAGATATTTATACATGTGCGGAATCTGTGAATCGAAGCGCCGGGTTTAAAAGTGTAGGATCCTATGCTGACAAAACTTTGTCACTGCAGCTATCACCGAGATCACTCAAAAACATATGTCTGACTCGTTCGACGTTTCGAAATGCCGCCGCAAGCCTGCTTTATCAAAATCTTGTTCTACACTGGGATCCACGGAGCAATGCCGATGGGTTTAATCTGCCTATAGTTGAGAATGTCTTAAGGTCTTCCGCAATATCGGTCAGCCAGATCCAGAGAATCGAGATTATTCCAGATAAATCTAGCATCATCAAAAAACCAGGCCGGTCCTTAAATGCTACAGAGAATCTTCTAATCAGGCTTATTCTTTGCAAAGTCTCTCCCGGTCAACTGAGAAGCGTTAGGTTATACACCACTTGAGTGTTACTGATTTGTGATTATCAAGCCTTGCTAACGTGTCGACGTCGCATTTTCTTTTTTTGATAAATGCGTATAGTATCTCTTCGATATATGGTGTGAGTCCAGAGACTATTACTCTTCTCCTGCGTTCACAAACAAAGTTGGTGAATTTAGATCTCGCTGGGGGTCCTGACTATGGAACCGATATTCCATCCTTCGTATCCCTACTCCGTGAAATAAGGTCATTCGGATTCCATTTTTCCTCATCAGAGGGAAATATCATAAACTCAGTGCCCTTCGCTTTTCATATTCTTATGCAGAATTGCCATCAGCTGAAAAGTTTATATATTTCCTTTGACGAAGCTAGTGAGCTATTTAAAGACCTAAAAGAAGAATTGGAACGAAGCTTCAGTAACAAAACTGCGACTGCAAGAATATTGCAGATGTATCTGGGGCAATCAAGCACCGAAATCCGGACAACTGACTTCCCGTCAGTATCCCAACTTCGACTAAGATGTATACCAGGATTCGGAATGATTTTCGGAATCGAAGGGCAGCGGTTTCTTGACGTATTAAATTTGAAAAATTTGAAGCTACTTCGAATGGATCACTGCCGGGGACCCGATGACTTCTTGAGAAGTCTTGTTGGAAAGGTGCCAAATCTGCGAACCCTACAGATCTATGAATCCGTAGAATGGGATGTATTAGGGGAGATTTTACCCAGATTAGAACCACTCGAGGTCATTCATCTTATCTGGTACAGTGGAGGCCAAGGGCTTCCCGACTATAGTTTCCTAAACCACCACAAACATACTCTCCGTAGCCTTTGGTTGGAGATATGTATCAACCCTGCGCGTCTAGACCCGCAGTCTCTGCATGTGATTAATAACTATACTTTTAATGCATGGGAATGGCCGAATCTTACACAATTAGCAGTCCAGGGAGTTACAGAGAAACCTGGGATGGTGAGTGGAAAGCTATCGCCATTTCTTTGGATTTTAGTTTTTTGACTGACTTCGTATCTTGTTTTAGTTAGCCGGCCTGAGCAAGTTAGAGATGTTAAGGATCCTGAATGACGATCCAGATGGGGATTTTGGCGGGCCACACAGTACTATGGCCTTTGTCAATGGGTACTGCAACCGGCTTTTAAAGGAATCTTTACTCTCTGTAGGAAAGGTACCCCACCTTAAGGCTGTTATCGTTGGGAAAACGAATGACCGCCATTTCATCAACGAAGACCCCATGGCTATGTACTTCGTCGTTGAGTTTCTGAAAACAATACTTGAGACCTATATACCTGTGGTCTCGGAAGCTACATACCATGATATTCGAAGATTGTTTCCAGATCTTCACATGATAGAATTCGAGCGATTCGAGAGGGTATGGGCTGATAAGTGAGTACTCAAGCTTTATCCTTCTTGGCTTAAAGAATCATTAATGCCGCCGCTGACACAGCATTGTAATAGCGATGGGAACATGTGCTGTTGACATCTATTGAGATAGAAAAGCAATATTGGATTCAATGACACATGAACAACCATCTGACTAGGCGCTATGCTACGTTATTACCCGAAATTACACTGACGGGCCTTTCTAAGATCGATGATGTCCTCCTCATATCTGCAATACTGATTTTTTGTATCTAATGCTAATACATTTCATCCCTCAAGCTTTACGAGTGCTTGTATTTTCAATTTGCGTGATGTCCGGACACCCAGTCTTTGAAATTGTATGAGAGTACAATGCAATTATTGCATTGAATAAAACGGTATCGGGTTCTGTCTTGGTTCGATTTTAGCAGCAAAAATTAGTATGGGGGGCAGCTTGCGCTTGTATATGGCGTATTGTTCAACCGTATTGTGTAACCGAGTATTCTCTAGTAAATACTACGGCATCTTGGCTGATTGGAACCTATATTAGACCTTCAACGGGATGAATTGGGACGTGGTGCCTGCAAATATGTGTGTGTAACCTCTCGTGAATAGGATTTATACCTTGCGTCATTGTCCCATTCTATCTAAATTCGAAATCATGCACAAGGTAGAAAAGACAATTTATAATTTATTGTTATAGCTAGATTATATACCACGAATTTGGATGAGAGCAACGTATCTTTTAACTATGCTTCTATTTTCGAATATATCTAATGTTTGTGTGGACAGAGAACTTGAACATTTACTATTTCATAAAAAATTGGTTATATCCCGTTTTACAAAAGTAGGTAGGCAAGTACTTGTTTACTTTGCCTTCCCTTTCTCCTTTCTCTAATTGCCTCTCTCAACAGCATTCAAGCTCCAGCTCTTCTCTGCATAGACCGTCGAACACAGATGTCATCTCAACCTACGTCGACGTCGTCCCCAGAACTTGCTGCACTCTGAGGCTGAAACATTCAAGCATTTTTTTGAAGTCGGCACTTGCAAAACATGTAATAGTATTGCTGCAAATGCGTACGCCCTCCTACCCTATGAACACTCTTTCTGCGCAGTTTTCCTGCCGCTACAAGAATACAGAATCGGCATCGCCAGTAGTTTGCCTGCCCTGCTCGGTAGTTTTAGTTTCTGGGAATTATAAGGACGAACAACCGGATTTGGTTGTTGCTCTTTCCAAGAAACACCTTTTAGGCTTGGTACGGCTTTAAGCTCCACCCAGCCAACACTCCCAACCCCAACCAGGACCCCTGCGTCGTTATCCGGGACGATTGCGCCTGGAGAGCAAGCGATCGCGTGATATACTTGGGCCCTTGCATAGCTTCCGTTGACTCAATCGAAACCATTGCGATCGTGACTAAGGCCCGACGTTGTACCTCCACAGAATATCGCGCTTCATCTGGCACAGCGTAATCAACCAACACGATGGTATGTTTGGTTAACTATTCGCGGAAGCTCGAGATGGTATGCTAACATGATGTCAATGCAAACTTAGTGTCGCTTCCTGATATACAAAGGACGGCAGGAGATCCTCCTCGCCCATCTCATTCTCAACCCAACCCACTCCATTCTGACACAATCCTACGATTCAAGGCTGCGGCTCGTAAGTTCTCATTGTCTCTTCTTCTTACAAAGCAAAATACTATATTAAACATCTACGTATCATATAGGACCACCAACCGCACAATGGCGATGGATTTGGCATCGGATACTACACTTCTGCAGAACTCGGCTGCGATCCCTGTATCTTCACTTCAACCACACCAGCATGGAATTGTACCAACCTCACAAGGTTGGCTGAGAAGACAACTTCATCCCTAATATTTGCTCACGTTCGAGCGACCACCCAGGGTCAACTATCAGAAACCAATTGCCACCCGTTCAAATACAATAGTATCATGTTCATGCATAACGGCAACATTGCCTGCTTTGACAAGATCAAGAGAAATATCGCGCTTGATATCGAAGAGAGGTTCTTCCTTGTCGTTGAAGGGAGCACGGATAGCGAATGGGTAAATATAAATTCCGAATTAATCAACTTATATCACCTCATTCACCTAACGAAACAAACAGGCATTCGTCCTCTTCCTCGACTCTCTCAACAAGCTCGGTGTCGACCCAGCGTCCGCCCCACCCAACGGTTTCGGCCACCAAATCCTTCGCCAGGCCATGCTCAAAACCATCAGTCGTCTCAATAACTTCCTCGCAGCCGCAGGCATAACCGAACCGTCTCTCCTCAACTTCGCAGCAACAGACGGACACTCAGTTGTCTGCACCCGCTACATCTCCAGCCGTAAAGACGAAGCTGCTAGTTTATATTTCAGCTCCGGCACCCGTTTCCATGAATACAAATCCGGTGGATTCTATCGCATGGAACGCCACGACCGCGGGCAGGATTTGGTAATGGTCGCCAGCGAGCCCTTGACGTTTGAACGCGGCGATTGGGTCACGGTGCCTACGAATTCCATACTGTCGATCAACAAACAAACGGTGTTAATCCATCCGATTATTGATCAGTTCTACCAGAGCGATCCGAGTTACTCGCGGAGCACGCATTTGGCGGAGTCGAAGGGGTTGGTGGGTGTGGGGCCGGCCGATCAGCAGGTAATAGCGGAGCAGGCGGAGGATGTGCTAAAGAAGCTGGAAGAAGAACCAGTAGCACTGAAGGTGATGGAGCAGATGGCCTCATAATAAGCCTTTTTGCTACCTGCCTATATATGGTTTATGAAAAGGGACGGCACTTGTATTATTTTGGAGGAGTTTCGGCATGGAGGATAGACTGGCAAAGCGAATGTTTTTTATCTATCGTACACGCACTCATTGATATTAACTGCTTGCATCATTCCAATAGACTATTCAAATGTGAATCATTATCGTTACGTATATCTATTCCAATTATGCGCATCGCCAAGTCTATTCTAAACATCTAAACATCCCTGGTCCGAACTCTCTTGTAATACACCCATCCACACTGCCTATGCCACCAGCATCGACCTCAGCCAACAAACCCTTAACGAACCTCTTAACACCCTCCATATCTACCCCGCTAACCTTCACAAGTAAAAACCCTCTAACGCTCGACGCAGCCCAAACAACACCGCTCTTCCTCGCCTCCAGTTCTACATTCGTATGCCTTCTCGAATCATCGTCCGTATCCCAGCGTTTCTGACCAATGCGCGGTTCGTTTGCGTACCTCTGTTTGATGTAGGATATTAGCTGGGCGAACGGTTTGCCGCGGATGATAACGGTGGCGAAGATTGTTTGGGAGTCCTGACGGTCTTTGAGGGTTTGATTGGACGAAGCGCTATCGCCGTCGAGTATCATTGCGTCACGGAGTAATAGTCTTCCCCTACTACTAGCCTTGTCCTTCACTTTATCTTTCTCATCGACACCATTAGTATCTACCGTAGTCGTAGCAGTGGCCCCAAAAACCTCATTCCGACTCTCGAACCGCCTGAAATTCCAATGCTCGTCTCTGGCTGCTCTACCCTCCGTGACCCAATCGAGTACTACTAACGATGAGGTATCGTCTGTTGTATCTTCCAGCTCGAAACTCTGGTGTTGGATGTAATTGCTTTCTGCGAACGGTTGGACGGGGTCCGGGAGGAGGAGGAAGCTGGCGCCGGCGTGGATACGTACTGCCATACGCTGGATCGTGGGAGGGGAAGAGGGTGTTTGTTTGAAGATTTTGGTACTGCCTAGGAATTTTTTAGTGTTTTGTTAGGCCATTGATTGATCTCAATATACAATATCATATCATTTTGGTAATTGTTTAAGAATCCAACGCTAGATATAGAATACACATTTTAAAGGATTCAGAAAGTCGCCAAACTGCGACACCAATATCTATTACCTAATAACGTAATAGAACCAAAATAGCGAAACCAAAGGATAGAAAAGAAAGTAAGAAAAAAACTCACCCTGCGTCTGCAAACATAATTTCCCTTTCCCTTCAACCACAACCTTCAAATTCACCGCATCCCCAGAAACCAGCCCGCCCCCATAGCTCAATACGAAGACCGTCAGCGACTTTGCCCATTGGGACGGCGCCGGCGAGATTAATTTTAGCGGATACTTGTAGTTCAGTTGGTAGAGCGTTAATTGTGACGGTGGGAGGACGCGGACGTGTATCAAGCCGTCGCCGGCGAGAATTGAGGCCGGGGAAGTTGAAGAGTTGGCGGTTGGCGGGGAGGTCATGGTGGGGTTTCTGTAAGTGGTTCGTCCCTAGGATCTTTGTGCGCGCGCATCTTTAAATGCGCCGAACTCTTTATATCAAAAGCTTAAAGCTCGTGCGACAGCAACACAACTTGCGGATGAGCGGATCAACTGTCTTTCGGCGAGCTTTAATTAAGAATAGTGATTAACGATGGCGATGGCTAAAGAAAGCAGACGGCTTTTAGGAAATGTGATGCATTGATGTTGTGCCAGATAGCAGACAGAACCGGTCTATTGTGAATGCGCGGGGACAGGATATCGGTGTGTTACGTTTATACAAAAAGTAAGAAGAATGTTTATATCCGCCTGATCTCCACCCTTGACCGATGATAGACCCTATGCTTCAGTTCCGCACCCGGGTCTTGATTATCATCGAGTATATCCCCTGGTGGCTCCACTGTCATAAAAGCATAAGTTCCGGATTGCCTCTTGGTACTCAAAAAACCTGGGTTAATTGTTACTGCACCGTTGACAACCTAAAATTTAATTTTGTTAGCTAGGTTTGAGCGACGGATGACTATAAAGGATTGAACATACAGCAACTGTTCCAGGCAAAGTACTGGGTAATACTAGTACGTCTGGCTTGACTAGGAATTCGCAAAGCTCCATCCATGCAACATCCAAAGGCGTGGTGTATCCAACCTGTGATTTTTCAGGAGGAGGAAACAAAGGATAAAAGTTGTTTTGGCTGATCACGTAGTTAGATAGTCTGCGAAAAGTATTCATCTCCACCCCGTTGCCAGATATCTTGATTTCTTGCATGGATAAGTGGAATAGAATATCAGCGCTGGAGACCCCAAAGACAACCTCGTTGATGGAGATGAGGCAAGGGTTGGGGAAAAGTTTGATGTTCTGCGTAAATAGAAAGTTAGCTAGGTTCAACTCTATTCGACTATGGGCTATTGCAAGAAACAATATACGTACCCCTGCTGGTAGACCAAGTAGTCTCCGCTCGAGCCTGTCTTGCGGGTACGACACATGCTTGGAAACCGCATCCCTTGTGCTTGGTATCAGAATCACGAGACTCTTGGTGATCCTTTTCAACTGAGATGTGATTTTTTCTTTGAATAAGTCCTCAAGTACATATCCTGAGAACGTGTCCATATTGATTGAGAAATCTCCAAGTTTAACCTTTGGGTGCTCCGTGTCGATGAATGGCCCTAGGAGCAGGACTACGTCTGGAGAAGTCTCCACAATCTTATCCACCAACTCCGTCAATCCCTCGAAATCAAGGTTGTCGTCGGGAGTATATGGCCCAGCGGCAATAAAAACGTTCATATTCCCAAGCACTAGCATTTCTCTTTCTTTCTCCAACTGGTCAACCGTTGATGCAGCTTCAGGATACCTCGGAGGGCTCAGTATCGACTTTACCATCAACTTGTCACCGGTAGGGTTCGTCGCCCTGAACCCGACTATCATTCCAGGGAAGAGGGCGTATCCCTTAACGGCAGACAGATCTAATCGGACTCGTTTCCCTTCACCCTTTCCCCGAGAGCCTTCGAGGAGTAAACTAGATTCGTTGGACCGTTTCTGCGAATCCATGACGTCGGTAACTATTCTTCCCACCACAACAACTTCTTCGGGTAGCTTTGTGCTGGGGTTGCAAATGTCTTCGTCAGGGATATTATGCTCCTGTTGAAGGGCATCCATGGTTTCGTTTATTCGGTCGTCCAGGTATTGTGAAGCTTCGGAGAGCTTTTGGTACATCGGTTTGTACGAGAATTTCTTCAGGAGGGGGTTGACCGGCTTCTCAGCCTCGAATGGCAGAGTATTCGGTTGATCTGGCCGTTTTGCGTCAACCGTGGGTGCAGACTCCGCTTCTTTTGCAACATAAGTCCATTTTACTCGAGACTCGAAAGACTCAAAGCCATCAAGAGGTAAAGATGGTAGGTCGATTTGTGGATTTAACACTTCCATGACTTTTCCCGGGTCTGGGCGGTTACGAAACGGAATTGAACTATAGTCGATAGATAGTTAGCAAGTTTCAATATTTGTTAATAAACCTCTAGCCCACCAGGAAGACTAACGTACGTGGCAGGGCTGGCAGGGTGCTTGAATCCCGCAGATGGTCCGACTGGTGACGATCCTACAGCCAGTCGACTTGTTCTTTCGGCCAGCGGTGTTTCGTATGATGCCTTCTCGAATTTCCGTTTCGCTGCGCCAGGCCCTGTTCTTGGAGTTGAAGGTACCAGTCCATCCAACCTATAATCTTCATAAGCCTATCATATTCCTTGGAGGTTTCAAACATGCGAAAGAAATATACATGTTGAAAACATCGCCAGTGTTCTTTGCTGCCCGTTGTGCACCTCTAGATGCTGGTGTCTGCGTAGTTCTCGACTTTGCTCTCATCTCGATTTCAAACTGGTCCTGCGTATCCTTCTTGAACTCCTTGATATTTTTAAGGTCGGTTTTCACGTCCTCACCCATTTTCAGGCAGTATCCCTCCCATTTGAAGAAGAGCTCTTCGGCGTCGATATTATAAAGGCCTAGCATGCTCTGCAATTCGGCCATGACTTCTTCAGGGAGTTCACCGAATTTATCGATGAGATCTTCTGTGTCCGCCATGTTGACGCGGTTGAGAGGAGCGAAGCTTGCTAGCTTGTCGAAGTGGGGAACTCAGGTGGGTAGGTAGGATGGAGACTGATAACTGTCTGTAACAAAAAATAGAATACAATTACGTTAGCTCCAAGGCTTGTTAAATCCAACCAACAAGCAGAAGTTGCATTCTTACCACTGATTATATGCAATTGACGTGATCGATTCTTAGAATATATTGTTGATAGCTTGGTAGAGGCGAACGCGTTTAGTGGAGTTTTGAAATTTGTTGGCTGGGTCGTCGCCAATGGAATGCGATAGTGAGAATAGACTTTGGACCCAACCACGCGAAACCACGCAGAGCTCGAATGTCGAAGTCGAGCTACCATGCAAATGTACCTAAAGTACCATACCATCGCTCTCGGCTCGACCGGCCAGTTTCAGGCCGGCGCGGTGGAACAGCTAATTTGAGCCCTGCAGCTTGGAAGACCCACTCAAAAAGCAGAAAGTAAGGGATGGGACACTACCCGGACGAAGCTATCGAGCTGCAATGTTATATAAGATGGCGTTGCTCTCCTCCTGAGTCTCGGCACCCTTAAGGTCCCAACCATACCAGCATCCAGTCTGTTCTACGCGATTCAATTGAGGAAAAGGCTCACGAGACTACTTCACTGTACCTCACCATGTCGGTCGCAACCCAAACACCTACGATCCCAGAGGAAACTCCGGAAGCTATGATGAACGAGAAGGCAGCTGCCATCGAGACTCCAGCTCCGGTAGTAGAGCCTACCCCAGCTCCAACTACAATGGATCCACCGCCAACTGCGAAACCGTCTACGCCTACAACTTCCAGCTCTCGCGACTACAAAACCGCAGAGGACGAATCATCAAATACCAAAACCGTCCCCTACGGTGCCCCAGATGCCAGTGCCCACCCACCACCTCCTCCCGAACTTTCTGACGAACAATCTGTGAAATACGACGAACTCCTCTCCCTCTGCAAACCCATTACCGAAATCCCCATTGCTGCCACCAAAAATGCCGAAAAGAAGCCCTTAACAGACTCGGAACGCATGTTCATGACCAAGGAATGCCTCCTCCGCTATCTTCGCGCCACAAAATGGAATGTAGCACAAGCAAAAACCCGTATCGAAGCCACTTTAACCTGGCGTCGCGAATGGGGTCTCGAATCCCATACACCCGAGCACATCGAACCTGAAAACGAGACTGGAAAACAAGTCATCTTCGGATTCGATAAAGATGCGAGGCCGTGCTTGTACTTGAACCCAGCGAAACAGAATACCGAGAGATCGGAGAGGCAGATCCAGCATTTGACGTTCATGTTGGAACGGGTTCTGGATATCGCGCCGCCGGGTATAGAAACTCTAGCGTTGTTGATTGATTTCAAGAGCGCGAGTTCCGGACAGAATGCGTCGATTGGACAGGGAAAGCAAGTTATGGACATTTTACAGAACCACTATCCCGAGAGACTAGGTAGAGCTTTAGTGGTCAATAGTAAGTTTGCTCCCTTCATTCTTATAATATTATAATATAAATTTTAGCGCTAATGAAAATTGCTTCAACTAGTCCCCTGGTGGGCAAACATGTTCCTGAAAGCCATCTGGCCATTTATTGATCCTGTCACGCGACCAAAGCTAAAGTACAACGAAGACATGTCGCTGCATGTCCCCGGATCCCACCTGTTGAAGGAATTCAATGGTGAGGTCGAGTTTACTTACGATCACCAGGTCTATTGGCCCAATTTTATCAAGTTGTCTACGGATAAGCGGAAGAAGTACGAGGATAGGTGGAGAGCGAACGGAAGTCAAATTGGAGAGAGCGAGTTTTATCTCAAAGGAGGGGAGAAATCGAAGCCGCTGGCTGCTGTCCCAGCTGAGGCTCCCGTGGAGCAGGTCACAGAAGAGATACAGAAAGTGACAATAAGCCCTTAATATTAAATCTCAAGGATTGGTTGTAATTGGACCGCCTTTTGACGGTTCGTTGTTGTTCTACTCTCTGTCTTTTTTCTTCTTTTTTCTGGAGACATTATATTATAGATAGACATTATTATAGATGGTTATAATACAATAGTTTCGAAATAATCACGCTTTTGCTTTATCTATAACATCAACTCTATAAAACTTCGGAGTATTGATAGTAAACTCACCAGTCTAAATTAAAGGGAAACAAAGCTTCTCGTATAAACGCCCGGCGCAATCTAAGCAATCCACCCAAATTTCCACAACGCTATATATCACAGCGTATATAAGCTCGTTCGTCAATTTCAATAATCCACGAACCCAACGAAAACGAAATTGACATCAAAACGGCTTCGCAACTTTTCTCTCCTCCACAGCCCCGGTTCTCACGCTCTTCATTTCCTTCCAATTGATCGGATACATTTGATCTCCAGCCTCCGAATTCGCCATAATGACACCGAGCTCATTACTCGCGGTTGATAAGTAATAATTACTCTGGTCTCCCAAACTGATCACCTTAGCCCTGACAATATCCCCGGGCCGAAAACTAGTGAACACTTTAACTTTATCAACTTCCGTTAACCGTACGTCTTGCACGCGAATCACGCCTTGGAACTCGTCGCCGCAGATACGGTTGTTGACGACGAATATGGACGCCGTGGCCTGTCGGGCGTTGATACGGGTTATGCGGCAGAGAACGGTGGAGGAAACGTCTGGCAGGAGGGTGGCGGAGGCTTCTTCTTCCGGAGAGATGACGGGTTTAATCACCGAGATTGTTGGGGGCGTAATGGCGGCTTGGTTTGACGGAGTCGACGGAGTGGGCGCGGGGACGGTTAGGACCTGACCGACGAGGGAAGCGATGATTTGGTTGTTGAAAACGTGGACGCCATTGCCGGGGATGTAGGCGTTCGCCGGGCCCAGGGGCTGGCCGGGGACGACGAGAGAGGTCATAACGTTGTCGTCGAGTGTCTTCGTCGATGGCTGGCTGGGTTATGAAGCAGCTTTGAATTTCAAGATAAATTGGATGCCTGTTTCAGGTAAGAGGTCTGCAAACTTAAATTTGACGGCCAGTGCAACACACCCAATACTGCACGCACTAACGATTCATTACTACTTTCGGGTTACACAGGCAGCAGTCTCTACGACAATCTAGATCTAGACCGGATTCACAGATTGATTTGAAATAGAAATTGGAGTGTGTTTTTTATCTGGGTGCAAAAAGAGTGCTCCCTCTTGTGAAACTATTATTCCAGTCTCTCTTCTTCCTACCTTCTCCTTTCAGACCATTGGTTTTTTTTCTTGGTCCTAATGGAAGAAAGGTCGTTTTATAAACAAAAATTTGTGTATCGTACATCATCAAGTTAAAAGATGTAAAATGGAATAAGAGTGCAAGGTGAACAGAAGTAGATGGGCTAAGATATGTTATTAAGATGGCTGTACGTGGGTAACAAAAAAGAAAGGGAGATTGACAAAGGACTTCAAGAATGAAAATATGCAGCTAAACGAGGAGAGACTGCAAAAGAGAAGATGCTTTGTACAAGGGATGAGACATAGGAAAACATAATCAAGCGGAGGAGTGGGGTCAGGTAGATCAGGAGGTATCCTAGCGGCTTCTTTCAAGCCGACCAAAACAGAGGAAATGGGTTCCGGGCGAAGATATACAAGGAAAAGGAGGCTGGTAGACGCAAAGAAAATGGAGGCCGATGTGGTGTATGCAGACGCCAAAATTGATGGGGATCAAAGGATGAAACTTTAACAAAGGAAGAGTACTAACTCGATATCGAGTCTTGGGATTGGGAAGAAGAATGACAAGAAAAAAATCGATAGTAGATATCGGGAATAACCGGGGTATAACAATCGATTCCACACATATAAAATCATAAAAGGAATGTCACAAAGATTGTGACTAGGACAAGATGATTTGTTTTTTGGGAAGCACGAGCAAGCACTCTGGATGCTAGATTCACGATCGATGAAGTAAGGGATGTTGCAGTGGACGATTTAGGCAATGCAGGATCGTACGACTAAAGAAAAAAAAAACTCAAGTTAGCAAGGGGTATGGTATGGTCACCAAAAGTGATTGTGACATACCACTAAGGGTTTTTGCTTGCTCCTGTTCATTCTCACAGGCGCAAGCAAGTATACCGCCTTCGGTAAGACGTAGGTTCACACCTAAATCGTATAAAGTTAGCTTGGTTCGTGAAGACAAATCCACGTTGGTAGCATACTGTTTGGAAGCTCTTGCTCATCGATATCGGGTACCACAGCAGCCATAACTTCGGTCTTAATATTGTATTTTCCAGTTAAAGGGGAGCCCTATGCAATTAGAATTAGTAACTTGGTACCCTCGAGCGGACTAGGCAGATTACTAACCTCATCCGCGCTCACGGTAAGGTAGAGCATGTTATCGGATTCGATCTTAAGATATCGCCGTTTCCAAAACATGGTGTCTGGCAGTTGCACGTTAACCCAGCCGGACAAGAGTGTCTTTTTCTCGAGCTGTGCAGGAGCCGGAGCCGGGGCAGGGGCAGGGGCAGGAGCCGGAGCCGGAGCTGCAACCGAAACCGGAGTTGGGACCGGGACCGGGGCCGGGGCTGGAGTTGATGCCAGTGGCGTAGCTGTCGCTGGTCTGGCAATGGGTGGTGCAAAGGGCGTAATTTGAGTTGGAGATTTCTTAACCTTGGAAGATGACAGGCTGCGAAGAAGAGGCGAGACCTTGTTCTTCTTGTCCGTTGGGCTACCGTCTGCAGTTACAGGGGCCACATCTTCTTTCTTTGAAATAACTGTTGGCGACTCAGCAATCGTGCTAATATTCAAGCTGCTCACTGATGCTTTCCGGCTAGGAGCAAAGTTAATCTCTCCAAAGGATCCCGTTCTAGATTTGGATGCCGAGTAGGTACCTAAAGGCAGCGTAATAGGTGATTTTCCATTTGGGGTTAGTTCTTCGGCACTCTTCTTATTCCAGAAGGGCGAGTCTACCCTCAGAGGAGTTGTAGCTAATAGTGCATGTGACGTTAGACTGGTGATTCAATATGTTTAAAATGTATTCAAAGCCTCTCACCTCTTGGTCCAAGCAACGGCGAAAGATTAGGAGAACTAGCACTAGTCTTTAAGCTATTGTTGCGAACAGGTGCAAACTGCTGGGGCGTAGGCGAAGATGGACGAGAACGCGCTGGAGTCACTGCGGTCGGCGAAGCTGGTTTATCCTTTGAAAGCATTTCGAGAGCTTTAATCCTCTGCGAAACACTGCTGGACACGCTAACCTTTCGAGACGATGCTACAAGAACCGGCTTCTTTTCTTGGTTGTTGAGGAAAGGTGCCGATACCGATCGAGCGGTTTCGATAACGGGAACCTCGGTCGACGGCAGCCGATTGTGTGATTTTGGGAGCTTTTGTGACTCCATGTAGTCTGCCGGGGTCTTCGGGTGGAGCATGTTGAGATGCAGAAGGGGGGATCGGGGTGGTGTATCGTCTTTCTTAAGATCGAAGGTTGTATCTATAGCCTTTGTTGAGACATCTGACTTCATGTTTTCTTTTGCTTGGGCTGATAGTTCAGGGGTCGTAGGCTTAGGGGTCGGTAAGAGAAGGGTAGGAGGTGGTGGCTGAAGGCGAGTGGCAATACGATCTTGTCCGTCATCTGTGATCGTATTGCTCTCGACAGAATCGCCATTGATATCGGAAACACCGTACGAAGATTCCGACTCCTTGTCTAGATCGTCCGAGTAGCTTTTCTGAGAATCATGTTCGGTCGAGGTGCTAGGAGCCTGAGTCGGAGAGGGAAGCGTGTTTTCTACGACTGTAGGCTCGGGAGCAGCCGCATACGATCCCTGTGTTGGGGTATCGGGGACCGAGTTCGCCAGGGACGTCGGTTCGGAAGGGGATAGTGAGGATGATGATGACTTTGGGGGAGACGCAGATTCGACGGCCACGGCAGACATTTCGTCAACGGGGCTCGTGTAATTCGAGTAGCGGTAGTAGTTGGTATTATTATTATTACTATTGTTAGTGTTGAGGATGGTGAACCTGGTGGTAGTTGGCGTCAAGGTTGACAGACTCAAAGCTGTTTGAGGAGGTGGACCCGACAACTCCTCAGTTTTCGTCTGCACTGTTGGGCTGGAAGATGGCGACAACGGAGACAACGACGACGACGATGATGACGGCTGTTGCTGCTGCTTTTGACTCAATGCTTTTTTACGAAGTTCCAATGCCTTCATCAATCTCGCCTTTTCAGGAGTGATACCACCAGAAGAGGTTGCAGCTGCTGCGGGAGCAGCACCAATGGGGTTCGCGAGGGAAAAGGCGGAACGGCTGCTCTTAATCGACGTGAATGAGGGTGTAGGGGATAGAGGTGCAGAAGGGAAAGAGTTTGTTGGTGTGTTGTTTGTGCTAGCAAATTGTAGGGGTGGTGGGGGGCCAGGGTGGTTGAGAGACCCCTTCCTACTGGCCAAACCTGGAGTGCTTGTACCAGACTCGTGAAATTGCAATTTCGATGAGCCCTGACTCCCTGACCTCGCTTTTCTCGTGGGCATTCTCATGGGCAGATGCACGTTTTTTGGTACCGAAGCTGTCGGGCCCGATTTTTCTACTGTCGGCCCGGATGATGTTGACGAGGAGGCTGTATGCGGCCGTCTGTTCCAATCTGTGGAAGGACGGGGCCCTAGCTTTACCTTTGGCTGATACTTCAATGCTAATTCCGCATAGATATCTTCTGCAGTCGGCCGGGCGGCGGTTGACGATGTCGATTTCCGTGGTGGCCCATTGTCTTCCTTTTTTAACGAATTCGACCGAGATAAACCTCCCTCTTCGAATATGTCTGGGATGTTGAACTCTTCTAATTCCGACTCGACCTTAATGGGTTCAGGTGCTGAAATTTCTACCTCAATCGGCGCTCTTCTCCCATCGCTGGATATCCCCGGGTCGTGCGTCGTCACAATTACCTGTAAGCCCTGTTGATTTTCCACAATCTTAGACGTCGACTCCGTTTTCGGCCCGGCTTCCTGTGTATCAAAACCTTCCTCCGACGTTTCTTGAATATCAGTTAGCCGTCTTTGTCGTAGTGAGCTTGAAGACGAGGATATAGATGCAGTTGCCGTATGCGTCGAGCATGCCGTCGTAAGGGCTGCATCCGTCAGTTCTTTGTACGACTTTAAGGATACTGTAACGTCGCAGGGCGAAAATCGTTCAACCACGGACTGAAAATGCACCTGCGATCGAGCTATATAGCGAAGAGGTCCAGGTCAGCTGAGCGCACAATTAATCGTTATGCTACGCATAATTTGTAAGTTCCCTCTCCAATTCAGCTTAAGCAATGTCTACATGTAGCAAAAAAAAAGAAGGTATATCGCAACTGTAAGCATGTAGAAGGAAGTCATTGAAGCCTTACCTTTCAAGACCCGGCTGGTATTTTCGGGTACCAGCTTGATCAAGATGTTCCTCCGCCGATATCGAATAAATCCATATATTGGCGAATCGTCCGGCTCATGTGATATCAACTCCCGCATATCCTTAACCGCTGAAGCCCCCTTCCCCAGCAGCACAATGTCATCTCGACTCTCATATTTCATCAAAAACCTATTTCCATCAAACAAGTGACTGTGTTAGTATCTACTTTAATCGATCCCTTCGAGCGCCAGTTAGAGAAGGAAAATCGGCGGCGTACCATCCCGGCTCCGAACATGAAAAGTCAAAGGCCTCTTTCAATGCCTGCGCATCCAGCCCATTCAGCGCCATGAAGCAGTCATTCAGAGTTGGATTGTGAGCTGTTTGTCCAGCAGGAGGTTTTGTCGATGAGTTGGGGAAGTCAGAACACTTTCTCGGCTGTCCAAATCCAGGTGCGCTATGTGGGCCGCTTTAAGGTGGATGGCCCTTCTTTCTGGATGCTCTGCACTGTGATTGTTGCCAGGCTGATCAAGCAAGCAAATGGGAACTCGGAACTCGAAATCCCCCCAGTTCTCTGTTTCCGTGCTGTTGTGCGAAATGCAAATGCGAAACCGAAACCCTCAGAATAACCAAAAAGAAAAGCGAGAAAAAAGTATGATGGCGTAACCACGTATCTTCGTTAGAATAAATTTCCTTGTTTGCTAACTGGCTGACTGCTTTTATCGAATTAATAAATTTTCGCCTGTGGATTGTAAGGAGGGAAATGGAAGTCGAGCGATGCAAGGAGGTGGTTGCCCCAATAGCATGCGAGAATGTGCTGCTTGCTTTGCTCTTTAGGATGAAATCGCGAGAAAAGGGCGAAAAAAAACCCTACGACTTAAAACAGCCAGAGAGGGGAGAGAAGGAACCGCCGTAGCGCCCAAGGACCAGGGCGGGAACGTCACCAGGCTCCAGGCTCCCTCTATAAAAGTTGAGCAATCGAAAAGGCGCGTATGAAAAGTTCTTCAACCCCTTTAGCAGGAGGGACCCTGTTAATCAATATGCAGGGGAACTTTTTGCTCCCGTCGACAGATAAGAAGAAAAGGCGGATGTCGAAGGGGCACCTACCAAAGCACCTTCAGTCTTCTGTCGGGGAAATATATTTGTTTTGTGTGTAGGTATGTATATTACTTCTTCCCAGGAGAAGCTCACTTAATATAATTAATATAGGTTCGGCAGTTTTAGTGCCACTTCTGTATGAGAGAAAGTAGGAAGGAAAAGCCTGGGACTTCTTTCGCTAGGCAAGCTTGATCGCACTCGCAACCTGATGCACTCTGAAGGATAGTTGATAGACCATAGGCATCCAATTGACCAATAGAGTGGAAGACCAATCCAACAGGAGGACCCTCCCCTTGGGAGATTAAGAGCTCAACTGCGTTGCAACGTTGGTGACATGACATCAGGATCATGATATCATCTGTAGCGTATACATGCCCGCTATCGACCTAGCTTTACCATTCGAAATGTTGGTTTCTCGAACCAATATCTTGAGTAACTATGTGTCCTCACAGACTAGATTGGGTACCGGTGGGGGTTCGATCTGATCAACTAACATTCCGACATGAAATTTTGAGAAACGTGATACCCTCCACCATGACAACGCCTCTCACAGCAGATTCCTCGCCTGGACGTCTGCATACGCTCAATTCAAAGTCACGCTGATGATAGAAGGTTTCCCCTAAAATGTTCCCGCGCCACCATGGAATTCGCAAACATATCGCAAGCCCAGCGACGACAGCCTTTGGGTGCAGATTCCAAAACACCCCTAGCACACGTGCGTAGAAATGCAGAGAAAAAACACGAGGTTCCGTTCTACTGGAATCTAAAGCCAAAAGTTCATTAGCATCATGCATCACACCGTCCCAGCTAGCTCCTTATAGCTTGGATGCCGACCATGAATCTCCCCGAGACTAATTGAACCTTGAATATGGCGAAAAGATGTTGCCACTCGGATCTGAGCTTTTTGCATGGCTCCTTTGACCGGGATTCTCCACAATTCAAGTTTTAAAAACGGATTGATTTACATAACTGAAAGTTGTCTGGATTCAAAGTGATGCCAGCCTCCAGAGAGAGAGAGAAAACCGAGGTTGTGGTTCCCAAACTGCTGGTTGCGGTATTTTCTAACACCCATGGCAATGGCTGGTCACCACAATCATGGTGGTCAATGCATCTAGCAATGGCGGCTGAATAGCAAACGCATATGCAAAAAAGATCTTTGTCTGAGTAGACGAGCGCCGGGGCATCGATATGCAAACTTCCACTAACATCGCTCGGACAGCATCAAATGCCAAAACGCAGACTGGCCTATTTTTGCTCCCCTGTTCGACCCCAAAATCAATGCGATAACTAACACATCGTGTGGGGAAGCTCACCTGGCTGTCCAATATATTTTTAATATATTTCTATCGATACCAGCCTCGCCTGGCCAGGATCAGAGTGTCAGTTACGACCGTTCGTCTGAACTCCTGACACTGGCTGCATTAGGCTAAATTGTTTAGAAAGCATCCGAAACATTGAGACCACAACACTTTTCGGTTCCAGAGTTCGAAATTTAATGAACTCGTCAACTGAGCATTTCCGCGAGACGATAAGTTCGAGTTTCGAGGATTTCTGTGTCTGGTATTAAGCCCTAAGCCATGCATGGTGGAATAAACTTAGCTCACAAGTATCCAATCAGAGCTCGGGTTTTCAGGTTAAGCTGCTAGCCTGAGCTTTAGCTTTCCACAATAGCCATCCTGCATGTTCTTCCCACGTTTTTTGATGGAGAATTGTGACGACTTGCCTTCAAAGCTCCGCCAACGATTACGAATTCCAAAACACTAGCTCCGGTCGGTAGAGGCAACGATTTAGTATCAATCGAATGTCCTTCAAAAAATAGACCCAGCTAGTGGCGTGTTATGTCAAAAGATTAAAGTTCTCATTCTATAACTTTAGTTTGGAGAATGTCTGTCTAGAGCATTGAATTCATGAAGACCCTAGTGGCTTGTTAATTAAGCATCTCTTCGTTCTCGCTCGTTTCTATGGCCTCGGACTGGGAGGCGGATCTGTCAACAATTCTAAGAAATAGTCTCTAAGTTTTCTAGCGTATCCGGTTTCGAGATGCGCTTCACCAAGCAGTCTCATTCGACTAGCGAGTACTCGCCCATACAAGTCAAAAGCCTCTTGGTTCTTATCTTGATGAAGAATCAATGCCAGGTCGAATCACGCGTCCAACAGCAAGTAGGTTCCTTTGCCCGCCCACGCTCTCTCGTAACGAGCAATTCCGCGCGTGCCCCATTGCATAGCCTTATCGTATTCCCCCTCGTCTGATAAGACACCCGAGATATTTAATTTTATCGTAGTTATCGAAGGGTTGGCGCCGGGTGCCTTCGAGTGCTTTCGAGTGTCTGGTGAAGATACGTTTAAGCAATCCCATAGCTTGTTCATAGTCGCGTTTATACTGTGCCTAAGTTATTAAGTGATATCGCCGTCATCATGTGGTCTTCGCCATAAATCTTCTCATAACCCGCGAGTGCTCAATTTATGGTGTGGATTCGGTATATTTACCTTGGTCGTCAACAATATGTACCATAGGCTTAATAGTTAGAGCTGTGGAGGGATGGTCTTCGCCCAAGGTCTTTTCACGGTCAACTAGCGCTCGCTCGTACCATTTTAAAGACTGTTCCAGAAAGATTGTCCAAACTGGTAGAAAGCCGTATACAATGCCTCGATCTCACCGCTCCGTTCTATGAATTCTGGGAATTTTAGGTACGTGCTGAACAAGGTATTCCACATGGGTGGCTACCATCCTTTCTTCTTCGGCATCCCATTGATACTTGCTCGGTTCCTCTTCTCACGAATCAGGGCTTTATCAAGAACCAGTAGAGCTTCTTTCATAGATCTTAACTTTTGAGGCTCATCAAGACGTTCACGTGCCAATGAATGGACGGCAGGATGGATGGAGAAGACTCCGAGCTGGAGAATCTTCACTAAAGAATAAGATGCGAGGGTCAACGCCCTGCTTTTGACTACATGCACTGCCTGTTAGAGAATAATAGTTAAAGTCTTTCTGATATAAAGCTATAGAGTTCGAAACTTTAAGCTATACACATAATTTGGCTTTGAGTAGAATGACCTGCAACTTGTGTAGACTGATAGTTATATAGAGATGTATTTATAATAAACTCTAGTCAGAAAACAATAATATTAAAATATTGAAGTAGGTAGAGAAATGCTGAGTAATATTCCTTCATGGTCGACGTAACGTGTGCCTCGGCAATCGCGTCACGAAATTGGCCATGGAGATGCGGCAAACAGCTTTTCCATCCTGTGTTGCGTGGTATTTCTCTAAAACAACACGCACCTGGACATTGCTTGCTCTCCTCGTGCACCGGATCTTCTCGTGAACATCGTCAAGGTGCGGCAGCGATCTCTGCTATAGTCATCGACACAGAGTTACCAACGGAAATGGATAAGGTCGGTGACGCAAGTATGTTGCCAGTATCTACGCTTACCTTAGCTTTTGTAAGCTCGCAGCCCCGATATCTACTATTCTCTCGTTAAACTGACAATCTGTAGGCATCATTGATCCTTTTAAACAAGCCGCCGGAGCTCACTGCCACAGGTACAAATAATTCCTCGACTGTATAATTTTGAATTAGAACTTAAATCCATTTTTTGAACAGAATTCATCTACTACCTTCGCGGATGCGTTCAAAAGGAGCCAGAGTCCAGAGTCGATCATCTTAACCATCTTTCGAACGAGGCCTATTGGAGGAATGTCTGTGAAGATAAAGATCTCAAGATCTTAGAGCTTGATCAAAAGCTCATCGATGCCAATCTTGAAAATAAGAGACTGGAAGAGCTGCTTAAGAAGAGAAAAGTTGAGGATGTAGAGCAGCCGGCGGGCAAAAGGTTCAAGAGCAACCGGCAAGACACGACTGAGGGCCCTGTGTCGATGGAGAGCTTCCTAATTAAGTGGGAGCCAATTAAAAAGACTTACGAGGGTTTGTCATCTGGTAACTAACTGCTGGAGTATTTCCCTAACTATAATGTAGGACATGGTTAACCTTTGGATGTAGGCCAAGAGGGCATATTCATTGCTCTCCGCTCTCTTCACTATGCTAAAGATAGCCAAAGTGTTGGCCTCTACCTGGTTAAACTCTGCAAGTCTATCTCCTCGAAGATTCGTAGCCTCTGTAGCGGAGTTAAAAATGCTCAGAAACCTGAATTGGAACTTAAGGAAAGCAGTCAGCGAACTCGCAGCACACGTCAATCAGACGCTGCAATGGTCAAACAACTGCTCTTGGACTCCGCCTGGGCAGGGGATGTCAGAAGAGCTGTGGATGACATCTTTCGAAGGTTATTCATGGGACTCTGTCGATTGTCGTTACTTGCGAAGGAAGAGCGGACATTGACGACACAGGCTTCTACCTCAAATGTAACAGATGCTATTTCGGATATGTTCTGCTCAATCCTAGACTCTATTCACATATCATCAGAAACATTCAACGAAGAACCACAGCTTTCGAGATCACGAGATATCCGAACTGATTTTGTTAGCATATTGCGGTCATTTATATCAACATTAGATGGTGAAGATGAGCTCCAAGCGGGTGTCCTAGAATCAATCATATATGTCATTGTTGAGGCTACAGGGAAATGCCTTTGCGTCCCAGCGATTACAAAAGATCAGGATAGGGAAGCCAAAAAGGGGGCCTTACAAGAGTCTTCAACCTACGTGCTTCAACTTCTCAAGGCGGCCCTTCCATTATACAGAGAACAATTTGCAAACAGCAGTGTACGCGACGGGGCAGAACGCATTCACTATGCAACTCCAGTTATGGAGTTGGCGAAAAATCGATTTCACAGTTATATAATGAAAGGGCTGTTTGGGGAATCAAAAACACTAGAGTGGAAAGATTTGAAATCATGTGTGAAAGAACAGATCGCGAAGGGAACATGGGGAGGAGTTGGGCTCCAGAATGATTTTGTCTTTGTTGATGAAGAAGGGTTTGCGGAGGAGGTTTGGAAACTCCTGGAATTGGAGGATTTTACATTAGTTTGGTGAATACACCCACTTTGGCTATTAGTCGTTGTTTCTTATTATATCCTAAATAGCGATTGCTTTTACTTGAACATAGATATAGTTGCTGCAGGCCCAATAGCGCAAAGTTTCAGCATGCTGATAATTACATGTCGCTTAATAACTCTGAGAAGCCCCTAAAATCCCGGGAAGAAGAAAAATGAAGGATTTAATATCCCTAATAGGCAGTCTGGTATCGTGGAGCACCCTTGAATGTCGCGGCCAGACGTTGAACCAAATAATCTCCGCTACTATAGAGATATTAGCTCTAAACTTTTATTCTGTATAGATATTTTTGCTGGAAGTGACACTTACTTGATGCCTGGATACTTCTTTCCTCCCTCCTCAGCGGATTTGCCTTCAACAAAAGTTCCAGGAATCGCCTCGATATGCTTGTCAAAGTTGGGGTTGCAGAAGTAAGCTATCGAATAGCGTGGCGGATAGACCTCAACGTCATCTGAGTGCGGGGGTTCAACGACCTGGTGTTCCGTCGAGTTGATGGTGTCGTTCGCCCAGCGAGCTAGAAGGTCACCGCTGTTGATAACTATTCCTTTGTCAGCCATGCTTCATTTTCGAACTACAGTTGATTTGGAGGAGCGTTCAAAACATACCAATTGTGCCAGGAATTGGTGGAGCATCAATAAACGTGCCCTGTGGGGACTTGACTTGCAGGCCGCCATTCTTCCCGTCCTGGAAGAGTAAGGTGATCGAACCGTAATCCGTGTGTCTCCCTGTCCTGACTACATTCTTCCCCTGCTTAAAGACACTCCTATGCTGCGCTGGGTAATGCAACAATCGCAAATTATTATCACCGCCATCTGTATACTGGTCAAAGAAGCTTTCTTCTAGTCCCATTCCCAATGCAATGCTTCTCATGACCTTCATATGCAAATCCCTGCAGGTGAGGAAGAACTCCTTCATTGTCTTTGTGAATTCGGCGCCGTCTTCGTCCATCTTTTCTGGCCAATTGTTTGGGAGCCCCTCGACACCCTCGCGGCCGATTTCGTACGTCTCTTTCAAGTCCGGAGATTCGGCGATCAAACTCTCGACTTTGTCAGCATCTTTGAGAAGGGAGGTCTTTTCTCGACCCGGGGCGGCGTATCCGCGGTTGGCCTGTGGGGTTGTCCAAGCTAGTTCGTTCTTTTGTTCGTCGGATCTCGCGAAGAATTTTGCGGACTGGTTAACACCAAGGTTAGCAAACCGCCTTGGAAAGTGTCTTCTCAGGATCGAGTAAAGGATATGCCCACGTTTGCAAATACGTTGGTGACATGTTCGTTTGATATATCATAGTTCTATCGCTACCAAGTTAGCCAAGAATATCGATTAGCGAGCTGGGGCGATACACCATTACCTTGATATAAACGAATCCAGAATTCTTGAACCCGTCTAGCATATCCTTAGCTACTTGGAGCTTTTGGGCTTCATTTCCGTGTAGGTAACCGGAGAAATCAATTAACTAGTTCGATCATACGGTCAGCGTTAAGAGTAAAACTATAGAGGTGATAGGTATCATCATAACCATACTGGTAAAGTGAGGCCATCTTTCGAGACAGCAGTAACAGCGGCGGCGGGCTCCATTCTGGTATGCGAGTTGAGATAATATGCGGCGGTACGATGGTTTAACAATTTTGGAGGCTTAAATTTTATATGTAGAAAAAATCTTTACAAAACAAAAAAAAGACGAAGTGAGATCGAAGCTCGCCCTATGGGCGGGAGCTACTTTTATTTACAACTTTTAAAGTGGGACCAACTTATCGTATTATCGCGCGGGCTGGTTGCCAGCCTTGACTATTTTCGCAGGTCACTCATGACACTCGATCGCCCTTAACTAGATCCCGGTTTCTAACTGCAGCTCCCATCTTCAGTACTCCAGTTGATACAGGGCTACCGACGTGAAGAGGTACTTTGTAACTACCGGAATTGGCATAAAATCTCCTACCCCGCCATTTACCTGTTGCACTTTAAACGAGTCGCACGCGTTAAATACGTCTTGTTTCCTCCGAAGCACAATCACAAAGAGTACAAGTACAACCGTTATGGAAGCTGGGGCAATGCAGCAGCGAATCAGACGTGGGGGCGGGTCTTTAAGACATTGTTATCTCGTGTTATCTTATATGGTTGTGTCAGAATCATGTACCGAGCTTGGCTAATACCGGAAACCTGCGTTGTAGACGTTCGTTTGCGGCAGGTGGAGGTGAAGAACCTAGGAAAACTTCAGATTGAAGTCCGGAGAGGAGCGATTTTTGTATATATATTATACGAGGATGACGGACGCAGCCCTCCGATGAGGCCTCGAGAGAGGAAGCAGTTGGCGTGGTTATAATTGAAATTGAATAATATCATAATTTGCACCTTTTATCTTTTCGACGACGAATTCAAACCGCGACAAGATAATAATAAACATCCCCAGCCTCTGCGACTTGCCTGTTACAACCTCAGTTAGCCGAGCGAGTTTTGTGCGACAACCATTCTGTCGTTAAAACTACTTATCTGGAGAGTTATACCTTTATTGCTCAGTTCGATTATTGAAATACTGACCTAGGTACGGCTGCCTTTCTTCAGATTGAGTAAAAGATAATCCTAACTTTCACTATAGGGAACATTGTTAGCGAAGCTAGTAACCCTCTTAGTACCCCTCCATCTTGAGCCATTGAAACATGGCTTCGAAAGCAAAGATCGTCGACGTGCACACACACGTCTACCCGCCTCAATATGTCTCGATCCTTAAAACCCGCAGCAAAGTTCCCTACATCCGCGACACCGAACCCGGCAAGCCATCCCGTCTTATAATTCTCCCCGGCGAAGATGACCCTTCCAACGAAAGCACGGCTAAGGGTCGGCCAATCGGTGGTGAATATCACGACATCAACAAAAAGATAGAGTTTATGGATCTTCATGGCATCGACATCTCCGTCATATCATTGGCGAATCCGTGGTTGGACTTCTTTGATCCCTCGGAAGCGAAGAAGGTAGCTCAAGACGTCAATGATGCGATAAATTCCATGTGCGACAGCCATAGGGGTAGACTATTTGCTTTTGGTTCACTCCCTCTATCAGCATCGACGGGTATTATCGTTGAAGAGGTCCAGAGATTGCCAAAACTCAACTATATGAGAGGAATCATCATGGGGACAGGAGGTCTCGGAAAGGGGTTAGACGATCCTGAGTTGGATCCAGTGTACCGAGCTCTTGAAGAAACTGAAATGACGATATTCCTCCACCCGCATTACGGTCTACCGAAAGAAGTATTCGGTCCTCGGGCAGCAGAATACGGACATATTCTCCCTCTGGCTTTGGGATTCCCGTTGGAAACAACCATTGCCGTGAGCCGGATGATACTCGGCGGGGTGTTCGATCGGTTTCCAAAACTGAGCGTGCTGCTTGCACACAGTGGCGGCACTCTTCCTTTCCTAGCTGGGAGGTTGGAAAGTTGCATACTCCATGACGCACATTACAGCGGACCGGAGGCTGCAACGAAGTCGAGGAGAAGTATATGGGATATCCTCAAGACCAACATTCTATTAGACGCTGTTGTATATTCGGAGTTGGGAGTCAGGGCTGCTGCTATGGCTAGTGGAGGTGATAGAGTTTTATTCGGTGAGTAGCCTATGAAGTGAAACTGAGGGCAGCATTTCTAACATCAACTAGGAACGGACCATCCATTCTTCCCGCCTCTGGAGACCGGCGCTGAAGGCGAAGAGGAAGAAAAATGGTTGAGCGTAACAACAAACTACAAAGCGATCAAGGATGCATTCAAATCAGAGAAAGAGCAGGCGGAAGCAGTCCTAGGCGGAAACGCCATTCGGCTCCTCAGGCTAACTACGGAATGAGCACGTGGGCATATGATTGCGATAAGTGCCCTTGTATGCATCTGCGAAAAAAATTGATATAAAATTTCGCCTTTCGGATTCAACCATAGCGAATCAAGTCTGGCACTCCTACGGCCAACGCACCTGAAACCTCGTATAACTATGTCATGGTTCCGTGAAAGTTACTACCTGCTCTAAATCTTGATATCTGTCTGAAGCTTCATTTCAAATTCACTTTAGGGTAGAGCTCTGCTTGTTTAGAAAAATCTTCACGGAAATTTGGTTGTTGGATTTGGCTAGCTTGGTCCGTGGAATTAAGCTCGCTAGCTAGCTTCGCCATCTGTCTCGGGTAGAAATGGCCACCAAGGATTTATGAGACGATTTGACTCGTCAAGTAAAAAAAAATTCTGTGCCCAATCTTGAAATTTCTCATCGTAGGCCGTGTCGCGATGTTTCAATCGAGTAATTATTAGCTAATACTTCCCGCGTTAAAGAATTTCCGATGTTGAGATGAAAAGGTGTAGTGGATACCTTTTGCCGCGCCGGACGGAGTTCGGAGAGGGCACACTATATTGGCCAATTTACCCAACGTTGTAAAAATGATCAAGTGATCGATCTGATATGATAATTGTGTGAGGGTAGCTGGCTTTAGGTTTGCCACAGTTTGCGTGATATTCATTCCTTTGGTTTTTTTTTCTAAGTACATTTCAATTGGATTGGCTAGGGATTACATCATATACCCGTCCAACCTTCGGAGCCGAATTTGGCTTCCAAGGTAAGCTTCTCGAAAACGGTACGTTTTCTCCGATGATAAGGAGAACACAATGGGCTTTTCCTTCCTGAACAGTTACATTCTACCATTGCGAACGCAGTAATATGATGAGAAGTGGTAAGCATTACAGCCGGCCTGCAGTGGAAATGCAAGATACACCGATACGATCCGGGAAGGTGATCATGGAATTACAATACTACTTCGTTTCTCTATATTTAGCGGTGTCCCGGAAAAATATCCCTTCTAGAAGCTCAGGCTGACGGCGGCGTGTGGCCGGGTCGTTGTTGACGGTCCCCCCGGTTGCATTGTCCCGATTGTGTGTTGCATTGGAAGGGCACATTGTTGAAGTTTTATACTGCTTCAGCTCTCCTTGAATCAATTGCCCCCCGGGAAAATCTTTGCTAGTGAGGAAGAACCCCGGGAGATGCCAGATACAGACCAAACTGTCTTACGGGGGAAGACCCGGTAAAGCGCCCGGAGACAGCGAACGGAAAATAAGTTGAATCATAGAATTTTTTTGCTGTGGCGAGCTCACCGAGGGGCATGAATATTCTGTTTCAACAAAAGGATCCGAAATCGCAATTACTAATTACGATCCCACGATCTCAGGCAACTAAGGAATTCCTCAAAAATATTTTTCTTTCAGTAATAGGGGGGTTGTAGCAGTGGTGGAGCGAAACTCGATGCGACGGATGGCTTTTTGAATTTTTCGAACTGAGAGAGATGTCGCTAAAAGGACCTAGAATGAGATCATTTATATTACTCGATCTAAACTTTATAGTCCAATCGTTAGATGCTCGTGGTTTAGCTTCCTGTCACAGAGATGTGTCTAAGCGCATTCATTATCCGCCATCAAGAAGCCACTTCGGAGAAGCCCGTTTGCTCGCTTTCACCTTCGGTCCGTTTTACGATATAGGGCTGACTCGATTAAATCACAAAGAACTTTTCTGGGTCTAGAGCTCTTAATTCATGAAGCTTCGCGTTGCTTGGGAGGAACAAGCCAATAGGATCGGAACGTGCGACCCCTAGTTGACTGCGGTGCTTGCGGACCATTTACGTAAATGCCGTTCTTTAGTGGTGCCATGGTCGCACTTTATGCCCTAACAAACCCATGATCGATGACAAACCACACAGACAAAAGGTGTCACCAACTCCGGTTCCTCGTTGCATCTCCGAGGAGGTATCAGGATCACAAACTGACGTTGACGATGGGATGCTGCGTTTTGTCAACGCAGAGAAGTTCGTTCACAAAAACCGCCGTTCTGTGAGGCAATGGAAGCGCCTTTAACAATATGTTTACGTATGCGACTGAAAATCTGGGGAAATCGGGGCTTGCAGGGTTAGCGTGCGGGGCATGCGCTTTGTGGATCGATCACAACGTCCTGGCGCAGGTGTTTGCTTCGAATATCGACAAGCGTTTTTCTGCAGAGGAACCTTTGCCAAAAGCTAAAATGGTATTCTTTGGAAGTAGCTATACCCTGCCGCCTATTATAGCCTGAGTCAAAGGCGATATCGGTTGAATCGATGGGAGCTTCTCCGTACGAATTTATGTACTGTATACGAAATTATTTTCGTGAGATGTGGATTCGTTATCATGTGCACTCATCGTCAGACCAATGCTGGTGCATCGAGACGAGGCTTGTACTATCGACTATCGTGATTGATCCGGTGTGCCGGACCCACTCTAAGATTTTTTTGGTAAACGTCTGCAAGTGTCTCGCGACAATTCCGGTATAGAACAGCGAGCAAAATGATAGGACGGGAGAAGATATTCCTTGGGAAAATCAGGTTAGATTCCGTGATTTTTGAAGGAATTCGACATCACAAAGAAAAAGAACGGATCCTGCTACAACTGGCAAAAATTACTTAGGCTTTGTTTGGTTCTTGCATAAAAGCCACTTGCATGCAGGCTATTTTGGCGGCATCTTTTGTCGATGATGTGTTAAGTTAGCAAGTCCGTAGATATTCGATGTAAAATATATTCCCGCAAAGAGTCTTCCAGAAGATTGAAGTTTTATCCGCATCGAGTAACTCGTACAGGTAAAGTTCGCGTTGCATGGTGTTGCGATTTTGAGCTCTTCGTACGTACGAAACGAGGCTCCTCTTCCAGACGTAGGAGGATATCAATAAATTTCGCACCGTACCAGTTACCCGGGCGCGCCGCACCTCGTAATCGTTACAATTTCAGAGAGTTCCTTGGAACACTTCAGAAATACAAACTGCAAGCTGAAATCGATTATGATGATGCAGAAGGTCCCGTGTTCAAGGGGGTGCCCTGCGGGCAAGCGCAAAAGGTGAGTAAACGGGAAAATTTTGCCAGAGTCTGGGGAGCTCCAGCACTGAAATTTTGAGCTGGCACCAAGGTTCCGAACCACAATGCGGTGTGGTGGGCTGACCCAGCCAACCCAGTCAACCCTTGCCTGGTGGCCCTGCTAGCCGTTTACCCTGGACCGAATTTAAACTCTTTCAGAACGAGAAAAAAAAGTAGCATTTCACGCATTTTTTTTTTGGTGAATGCTGCGTCGCAAAGGAAAAAAAAAAAGTTACAAGCCAGAGAGAGCAAAAAAAAAAAAAAGGAAATATCTCACAATAAGGCTCACTCATTGGTTAATGTTACCGTTGAACCTTCGTCAGATGGAAGCATGCTTTTTTCTTTTCTTCTTCTCGCTTTCTGGTGCCGGTTCTTATCCGATTCACAGCTACAATGTACAAAGGTTATATAAGTATCACAGGACCGCATCTCTGGTACCTGCTAAAAAGTTTACGAAATACACCTGAAGATCATTCGAACTGTCTCTCGTTTATATATCAGCATTGCATTGCCTCCCATTTGGAGCTGGTTAGCATTTATATACCCATCTACATTAAATCTTATCGTATTATCATTATCATCGTCAATCATCATCATTCGCATTTGCATTCCATCAAACTACGTCAGTAAACGATCAACAGTGCGCATCACCCAATAAATAACTACAACAAACCTCAACGCATATTTGAACGCACATTATAGTGCGCGCCAGTTTAAAAAATGCCATCCCTCATCCGAACATTCCCTGTTCCTCACTACGTCCCTAACTCGCACAATGGCATGCCCGGAACCATCGTCGATGTTGATGCTAGCAAGCCGAGAAGGACATCCGTACTCCGGAATAGTGGGGAATTTTCAATCAGATCCTACAAATCTTCAAAGTCATCGAAATCGTCACAGGAGAGTTTGAGCCCTACAGTAGGCTCCCTAAATATCCAGATCGAGTCGCCACCAATTGTCTGCTATGGTCCAGCCAGTGAATCCAGTGGAGCTTTGTTATCGGGTATGGTGTGGTTGACAGTTGCGCCATGGGAAATTGAGTTCGAGAGTCTCAAGATGAGCTTCCAGTCGACAGTCACAACAAAGAAGCCGGTGATTATTGGCTGCCCGGATTGCACGTCAAAGATCACAGACTTGAATACTTGGGAGTTCATCGCTGGCATCCACCCTGTATCACACGGCCTTCACAGCTATCCATTCAGCTACCTCATCCCCGGTAACTTACCTGCTACCACTGAATCGCAATTGGGAACAATCAAATACCAACTGTCTGCGCGTGGTGTAACTGTGTACGGAGAAGTTATCCAATTCACCCAAGATATCAAGGTTTCCCGCTCTATCCTCGAGGGCCATGACAGGAACTCTCTCCGAATCTTCCCACCGACGAACCTCACCGCCACTCTCACCCTCCCATCGGTCATCCACCGTGGTGGAAACTTCCCAGTTGAAATGAGACTCGAAGGCGTGGTCACAAAGTCCAACCAAACCCGCTGGAAGCTACGAAAGACAACCTGGAGAATCGAAGAAAAGTCCAAGATCATCTCTCCAGCCTGCAAACTACACTGTCACAAGATCGGTGGCGAGGGCAAGGGAGTCCAATACGACGATATCAAGGTTCTCGCAACGGAGGAGCACAAGTCCGGCTGGAAATCCGACTTTGACACCGCCGACGGCAAGATCGAGTTTGGTTTCTCCGCCGGAATCCCAGCCTACGTCACATCCACCGACGATGTCGATAACACCACCGGCCTTATCGTCTCTCACAATCTCGTCATTGAGCTGATTGTTGCTGAGGAGTACACACCGAAGAACAGCAAACTTATCACGCCTACGGGCAGCGCCAGAGTTCTTCGGATGCAGTTCAACATGAATACCACTGCTCGCGCGGGTATGGGTATCTCGTGGGAAGACGAGTGTCCCCCGCGCTACGATGACGTTCCTTCTTCACCACCAACTTATCAAGCTTTGCTTGGCGAGTCTCGATCTGTAGAAGATCTTCATATTTTATAAATCGCTTCATCTAATCGTTTTCTCATTTCACTTTTGTGTTTTCGTCTTTGGAGTTTCTCTTCATATTTTTATTTATTTCATTGTATCATATTATGTCCATCTCCCAACCCTCCTACCTCTTTTTCCTTTATATATATCTTTGAAATACCGGCGCATTCGGAAGGGATCATACCCCAAAAGCAGGCATCTACTGTTTTTCTTCGTTTTGTCACCAATCATCTACTGCATCTTCGCACGACTTTATGATTTTGGGAGGATCAAAACAGGCGTTTTTCTTTTTTCACACTTTGGGTTGGGTAACAGAAAAAAAATATGGGATGGAGTTTTTTCTATTTTTGGAAACTGTTACAATAGTACTACTATGTATATTTACTTCAGCGAACTTTTTTTTTCGATATAATATAATACACCGTTGCGATCCATCTCGAGCATGAGCAAAAAAGAACGTAAATTTTTCCACCATTTTCCTTAGTTTTCTTTGTGAGGTGACGTAATGGGATAATTCGTGATTTGTCGGAAGACTCACGACATGCATTTCCAACAAACCGTGACGAAGGCCTACAAGGGTCGACATGCATACATACATGCATACGCATAACTCGTGGCTCGACAGAAATGTTGTTATTGCTCCTGTCAAACGTTTAGCATTCTGATATAATGTGACATCACGAAAACCAGTTGTTCTCCATTTTGCTTCTTGGAGTCTTTAAGTCTCGCTTTGATCAATCATTATATCGAGACTATCATTATATCATTGCGGGCAGGTACATAAAAATCACCCGAGTATCTAGCTCACACCCCGACTATCGCGATATCGAATATTTACCGAGTTTCCAATTTGATACAGGGTCCGTAAATAAATTTATCTCGTTCAGTATTTGGGAGTCATAATCAACAGATAAATCGAGAAGTTGGAAATATCCCCAACAAGAAAACTGATTACCATCCGTCTCCAGAGTTCCAAGGGGGCTGGATAGACGATTTACCCAAGGGGGTCTAAAGTTTTTTTGTTCAAAAAACAAAAAGTTTCAACCCTTACGCTTTTCTTTCCTGTGTTCTATTCTTCGGGAGGGGGTTTTTTTTTTGGATTTCGAAGAGATCTCTGCTGAATCGGAAGAGAAAAAGGAAAAAGAAAAACCTACCCGATGTTTAATTCTATGTCCCTTTTCCAAATGCATCTAGATAGAAAAAAAAAGTCTACGACATTGCCTAAACTTGACGATCCGAATCGCCTGAACGAGGCTTAGTCACATACTCACACCTATTGACGAGTGAATAAGGTTGTCTTGGAGCCTTGTAGCAAAAGTCAAGCATCGGAGGCGGCCGATGACTTATCGCCCTATCGATAAGTTACGATGCCGTACTACCGTAGCACAAAAATTAAAAATAAGCACGCGCCTTACGAGGCAGGGTAGTCTTCAAGAAGCCAATTGATTTGATGTTTGAGCTCTCATACTATGACTCAGCTGCTTTGAGCATTGCGCTCGTTGCTGCCTGCCTCTCTAAGATGAGTATCGTCATGATTCTCAGAGAGGCATATAGCAACCCCGGTCAATTGGCGAATCGTCGCCGAACTAGGTACAGTGCCCCATCTTTTCTTTGGATAGATACCAATATGATATCGTGATCAAGCATCCTCCAAACGCCGCGCTAGAATAAAGACAGAAGGATAAAAAATACAAAACACGTGGAAAAAGAGACAGGGGATTTGGAAAATCGCCTGTTCAAGACCTGAAACGGCCTAGAGAGTTCGTACTACTTCTTCCAGGCGGCATCAAGCCTTGCCCTTGCCCTTTCCCTGAACCTTCTTGATGAATTTTAGTTCTAAAGGAACGATGTCCTTGATCATGACTTTGCCTCTGCATACTGGACATTTCCCGTATTTAGCTTGAGGTTTGCCGAATCTGAGGGTTGTTTTGATACATTCGTTGCAGAATAGATGGCCTAATTATCCATTAAGAGATTAGAATATTGCGCTTGAGAGATTATTTACGAGAACAGAAGAAAATTGAACAGGGTGGACTTACCACAAGGCGTAGTACTCAGATCCGTAGGGTCGTCAAGGCAGATTACACACTTAAAGTCCGCTATCCTTCTCCTCGCTTCTCCTTCCTCTCTCTGAGCTTTGAGCATCTGCTGCTGCACTAGTTTCTGAACATCGTCATCGTCCTCGACGTCGACCATATCGACGACTTGGGCGTCTTCGACTTTTGCTTTCTTAGCAGCAGGTTCAGAGGAGGTTGCGGCGGCGGCGGTGGATTCAGTTTGTTTGTGTGTTCTCTTGAGTGGTGTATTATTGGTGGCGATCGGTTTTGGAAGTGTAGGCGCTGGCCGAGCTGGAGAGTTGGCAGCCGGAAGGGGTTGGGTAGCTTGAGTGTTTGTACGCGTACGCGTACGACTGGGGGTAGGAGCAGGAACAGGAACAGGAGCAGGAGCTGTAGCGGGTTGAGCTGAACGAGTGGAGGAGTACCATGTTACTCCGTTATCAAGATCGGAGTCGATTTCTGAGCCCGATTCTTCGGTCGACTCTCGCTCCAAGTTGGCGAGCATCTCTTCGTACTGCTCGTACCCATCGTCCAGATCAGATTGCGATGTTTCTTCTTCTTCAGAGGTTTCATCGTCGACCTCGCTCAGGAAAAGGCCGGGTGAGTTTTGGGTTGAGGAGTCCGTGGAAGGGGTTGTAGGTATAGATGCCTCGGATGCATTTGCGCGACCTCGTGTTCGACGGGTTACGGGTGGTTGCGGTACGGCGACAGCTCTGGTAGCGGCGGCGGCGGCTCTTGAGGTAGCTGCTCTCAAGACGGTTCTGGGAGGCGGTCTGTTCCTCCCTCTTCCGATTGCCGGACCGGTGTTCTGACGTACCGCGGGCGAAGACGTGAGATCGATGACGTCTGACATGGCGATGGTGTTATTGGAATGTGCGTATGGCGAAGGTGACTTGGGAATGGTTGCGCTCGCGGGTAGAAACGTTCAAGCTATCGAGTAAGAAGAGGGCGATGTTCCATCAGGGGTGTGGAAGGACCTGGTTGAAGATATAAGTACTGGTTGGCTTCTAGGTAGGCTCGCGAAATTTCCCTGGAAGAAGGATGCTGCGTCGAGACATGGCTGAGTCAGCTGAGAACCGCTTTATAATTATGTCGTTCCCAGGGGCGGGAGAGAGTGTCGGGTCAGGATTGGCCGTCGTTGTCGCACATCGTTCGCAGGTTGTCGAGGGGGAAAGGAGAAGAGAGGAGAAGGTAGTAGTGGCACAAAAACCCACCGTGTAGCTACGGGGCCTTGATAACAACGCACGGCCCTTGGCTGAAGGTTGATAGCAGTGAACATACCGGCTAGATTAGTGAGGGGAAGCCTAAGAAAAGTGTTTCTTTGTAAGGCCAATGATCAAATCTAGTCGTCTGTCTTTAAAATTCTTATTTAGTAAAACTCCTGCGCAAAACGGGCATATTACAGTATTTGGTGATGTGAGGCAAGGCGCATAGAATGCGTCGCTGATAGGCGAGGTGCAAGACTATATCATCCTTTTTCGACAAGGTGAAAAAACATTGCATTCTCGGGTTTGATGAGGTTGTTAATTCATGGGTGAGACTTAAAAACAATAAGACTACTTGTTGAAAGAGACAGATATAAGCTTTTTCTTCTTCTAAAATTTTAGAGTATGGAATATAAAAAGCACGACGGGCCAGGATATCATTAATGCATTGACAACTGCACAATCAAAGTTCTAAGGTAGCATCCTTTCCTCGTAGACTAGGACGATTGTATCCTGCTGTGTACAATACTAGTAATAGCCATGAAGTGAACAAAATTCAGATTGCCGTTTATATTAGACATGAATTCGAAGTTTCCTGGGTGGAATGCTGCGGAGAAATGAGCGTCGCGAGATGTGCTACCCGAACGGAGAGAACAAAGAGCGCCGATTTAAAGGCCTGTTAAAGCAGTTTCCTGACCTGCATATTGGTGTGGATTGGAGGCTGCATTGGGTGCATCGCATGGGCCTGTCGGTGTTGCGCGGTGGGGCAATTGCATTCCAACATCAAACAACAACTATGACGCTTTGGGCGATCGATCTGGCGAAAAATTTATTCATCCGGCCATCCCACCTAAACTAGCCGTCCCAAATCTCTAAATATCAACCTCAATCACCATCACCGTATTCTTTACCGACTTGCACCGCCGTCGCAAATGGTGGTTGCATTACCATGATCTTCTTTGCAAATCCGTTATTACCACCATCCAGAAGAATTCACCGGTGACATGAATCGAATATGGCGGTTCACGCGAGTCGCACCCCGCCAACCCACTCGCAGCCTGTTTAGACCTCAAAATGTTCGCTCGCAGCCTCTACTTATACGATCTCTTACCACCATCGTCGACCCAAAGCCCACCGAAATATCTACTGCCTCTTCTCTTCTTCTAAAAGATGAATTATCGGTTTCAAATACAACGGATAAGGTATCTGCTTCAAACACAGACAAACCATCGGCTGCAGATACGACGGAACAGGCTATTCTTTCAAAGGACCAGTCAACTTCGGCCCTCTTAGAAGAACCCGTCCCCCAAAATATTGTCTCGTTTAGTTTACAGAATAACAAGTCACAAGCACGTATGTCATAAGTTTTCGTCTATAAGTAAGCTCTATTGCAAGCAAACTAACAATATATATAGGATTCAATGAGATCGATGTCCAGCATATCAGCGATACATTACACCAACAGCTATTCGGAACCGACCCTCCAACGCCGTCACCCGAACTTGTCGACCTGGCAAAGGAGCACTTGACCTTACACGATTTACTCGGAAAACAGTCTGCTCCTACTGAACCTATCGGTTTTGATCTGCCAAAGCTTCTCGGATCATCTCTTGATGAACATTTCTTCAAAATCGGCACCCATACGGCAGATCCCTGGCGAAAATTGGCCGAGGACTTTGCGACGAAGACGCTCGCAGTCAGGCCTGCTGTTTGGAGTGAGACTTCTGGATGGACGAAGTATGACCTCGGCGGCAACGTAGAAAAAATAGGGTGTGCCCCACCAGATGACAAACAGTTAGTTTTTGATGTGGAAGTGCTCTACAAAATCAGTCCCTATGCAGTCCTCGCCTGCGCTGCAAGTCCGGAGGGATGGTATAGCTGGATATCTCCCCAAGTTTTGGATGAATCGAGCCACGATAAGCATCTCATCTCGCTTGGAGATCCAAAAATTCAACGGATCGTTATTGGCCACAATGTTAGCTACGATCGTGCCCGGATTGCAGAGGAGTACAGCTTGAAACCAACCGGCACCTTCTTCCTTGATACAATGTCTATGCACGCCGCTGTCAACGGAATGTGCGCACGTCAACGCCCCACATGGATGAAACATCGGAAAAACCAAGAACTCAGAGAGAAACTGAAACAGAACATGGACCCAGAGTTGTCTAGCATGATGGAAAGGGCTGTTGAAGAACTTGAGCCTGAGCTCTGGGTCGAGCATAGCTCTATCAACTCGCTACGAGATGTCGCACATTTCCACTGTTCGACCACAATCTCCAAAGAGACTCGTGATATGATGGGGGAGATGAAAAGTGTAACGGAGTTGAGACCAAAATTACAAGAGTGTCTTCGATACTGCGCCGCCGATGTTGAAATCACACACAGAGTTTTCAAAGCAGTGTTACCCCGTTTTCTCGAAACCTGCCCGCATCCCGTCAGTTTTTCAGCTCTGAGGCATATGGGATCGCTCCTCCTGCCAGTAAACTCGTCCTGGCAAAATTATGTGAATCAGTCGGAAGGAACCTACATGGAATTGTCACAGCGGGTGAAAGAAAATTTAATATCCTTGACAGAGCAAGCTGTTGCCATCACTTTTGGGACGGGGCCAAAGGATAGGAGGTTCGATGCAGAAAGTAGGATGGTGGAGCTTACGCAAAAGCTTGCAGAGGAGAATAGTACCTATCAACGTATTACAGCTGAGGAGAAGGCGCTTATGATTCAGGAGAAAAAATTAATGAAGAAACCAAGAGCGAAGAAAGAGGTTAAAGTTAAGACTGAACTTGAACCCGAACCCGAAACGAAGAGGAAGAGGGGTCGACCAAGGAAAACCCCAGTAGTGGAAGAGAAGTTGGAGGTCACAGATACTGTAGCAGTGATCAAGCCCCTTGACCAACTTGAATCCGTGGAAATGAAGAAACTGTCAGCTACAAGGGAGACTCTCGAGCATGAGAAATCATCAGCAAAAGACAAAATTGCTGCGATAGAAGAGCTATTAGCAGCCGAGAAAAAATTCTTGGAAGATGAAAAGATTGCTGCCGAGGAAAGAATAGCCAGTATCAACCGAGACCCTTGGTCCGAAGACAATGCATGGATAAGCCAGTTGGACTGGACTGGCCGGGAAATAAAATATAAAAAGCAAAAGAAGCCAACCGATCCTCTCGTCCCAGTTGCGAGACAGAAGCTACCGGGATATCCGAATTGGTACAAAGACCTTTTCCCTAAAACGGACAGCCCGATGAATATTTCTGTTCGGATTAGGATCGCGCCGTTGATGCTGCGGCTTCAATGGGACGGATATCCGTTGGTCTGGACCGACAAATATGGGTGGACTTTCCGCGTTCCCTTCCGGGAACTCGACAGATACGAGAAGACACCGATGGTTCGTTGCGATGATCTGATGAAGGAATCGAATCCGCATGTCGCCAATGACACCGATGCGGTGTATTTCAAACTCCCCCACAATGGAAACGGTAGCACTCGATGTGTTAGTCCACTTGCCAAAGGCTACCAACGCTACTTCGAGGATGGAGTCCTGACGTCCGAGTTCGCCCAGGCTAAAGAAGCGCTGGACATGAATGCTGCTTGCTCGTACTGGATTAGTGCTAGAGAGAGAATCAAATCTCAATTTGTTGTTTGGGAGAACCCAGAGGGGGAGCAGGCCAAATTAAACATGGACTTTGAACAATCAACTCGAAAAGATCTTGGATTGATCCTACCGCAGATTGTTACAATGGGAACGATCACGCGAAGGGCAGTCGAAAACACCTGGCTGACAGCAAGTAATGCGAAGGAAAACCGAGTTGGTTCCGAACTCAAAGCAATGATTCAGGCACCCCCAGGTTACTGCTTCGTGGGTGCCGATGTTGAGTAAGTAATCCTCTATACTAGAAACTTTTTGAAACCTAAACTAACATCTTGAAATTAGTTCGGAAGAACTTTGGATCGCAAGTTTGATCGGTGATGCGGAGTTCAAGATGCATGGAGGCAATGCGATTGGTTTTATGACACTCGAAGGCTCAAAGGCGGCTGGAACGGATATGCACTCTCGAACAGCTGGTGTCTTGGGTATTTCGAGAAATAACGCTAAAGTATTCAACTACGGAAGAATATACGGTGCGGGTCTGAAGTTCGCAGCTAGTTTGCTGCGGCAATTCAACCCGAAAATTAACGAATCCGAGGCCAATGTTATTGCGGGTAATCTCTATACTGTCACAAAAGGAGCAAGGACCATAAGAAAGGTCCTCTCCGACAAACAGTTCTGGAGAGGAGGAACCGAAAGCTTTGTTTTCAACAGGCTGGAAGAGTTTGCTGAACAGGAAATTCCTAGGACACCAGTTCTCGGTGCTGCAATAACGGAAGCATTGCAAAAGCGACATATCAACAAGGGGGCATTCCTAACATCTCGAATCAACTGGGCGATCCAAAGCTCTGGTGTGGACTACCTGCACCTTCTCATTGTCTCAATGGACTACCTGATCCAGCAATACAAACTCAACGCTAGACTTATGATAACGGTCCACGATGAAATTCGATATATCGTCAAGGTCGAGGATAGATATAAAGTTGCAATGGCCCTGCAGGTAGCAAACTTATGGACTAGATCCATGTTTGCGCAACAGATGGGGATCAATGACTTGCCGCAATCCTGCGCCTTCTTCTCGGCAGTGGACATTGATCATGTGCTTCGAAAAGAAGTTGATCTCGACTGTGTGACACCATCCAACCCGACTCCAATACCGCATGGAGAGTCTGTGGATATTGGTGGTCTTCTTGCAAAGGAGGAAGCCCAGCTACCTATCGGGTCCGAAGCCATCGACGTCAATGTTATTGGGAAAGGGATACCCTACGTCAATCGCGTACCTGTCATGGAAGACTTGTCCAAGACGAATATTTACATGATGAAGGCGCAGGTAGCAAAAAAAGAGAAAGATTTGAATAACGTCCTGAAGGAAATGAGGACTGACGCCCCAGAGCTTTTGAGAGAATGGGCTTTCACAGGGAAAGGGCCTATTTCCGATCAATACGCATGGGATGGCCAAGGTACGAACGCATGGGATTATATCAACATGCAAGGCCAGCCGCTGAAACATGCGGCGCAGATAGGGTATGGGTGGAACGATTCATCTTCTCAGGTTACAAAACCGGTGAGGAGGGCGCCGAAGAAGTCGTTGATGCACTAACTTAGTTTTATATAATTTCGGTTTTGTACAGTGTGAATACGACGGGTTGTTGGTAGATTCTTGCATGCAGATGCAATGTACATTCCCCTCTCTTTTCTTTTACTTTTTTTCTCTTTTGGGACTGGGTTTTTTATCTGGTCAACTTTTCTATCTCATAGGTGGTGTTTGTCGGGTGTTCTATATTTTTTGAAATGGTGGTAAAAAGTTTGGGGATACTTGCTTTGCATTTGAAAGGTGTTTTATGGCATTTAATAACTTTGTTTCTTTTTCTACGTGCACTGAGCTGTCAATGGCGCTTTTGGTCATTCGACGGTGTGCATGGTTTGGAGTGTATATATTGATGACTATATAATTAACTACCTATTAACAAACTGAACCAACTAATGTTATAAATGCATGTATATTCCGCTTGCTGGAAGGAGTCCTATAATAGTTAAGGGGGGGCCAAATTAAAAACAATCGCTAACTCTTCAATATAAAACTATGCTAAAATAAAGTCGCTGAAGATAATTTCAAACTCGTAAACGCAGACCGATCCTATAGCCACTTATATCACATCAAACATAAGCCGCCCAACCTATAGAACAGTCAAATCATTAGCACGGAGCACCATTGGAGTTTCATCTTTAGTCACTTACCACTGTACAAAACCGCTAGGTTCTTTACATCAGTCGCCTCAGTGACCAGTTCGTTCACGGTCGCTTGTACACTCAACGTCTTGCTCAGCTTCTTCATGACTACCGTTAAAGCTCTATCCGCCTCACTGGCATTCGTTGTTTCTCCAGCCTTCTTCACCCCGCCAGCTCCACCTCCACCTTCTCCTGCCTCGCCTTTCACACTAAGCTCATCCTGCATCTTCTTCGCCCTCACAGGCGAAATTGTCCATGAATACAATGGATCGTAACGAAGAACGTCTAATATTGTCATTATGTTGTGCGCTTCGTCACGTAGCACGGATAACGTGAATTCGCAGCAACGTTGGAATACACCCTCGGTTTTGGTAATACCCATGCCGTCTACTATGTCTCTCGTCAAACGGAACGGGACGACTTCGGGAACAGGTAGGACCCGGCCTTGTTCGAATGCCACGCCGAGATCAATGTGTACTACCTCACCGCTTCGTTCGTCCAGTAAGATGTTGTGGCCGTGACGATCTCCCAAGCCTAATATATGACCTAGAATGGAGATTGCGGCGGTACTCCGAGTATAGGCCAGCCGTTTGCTGAACCAGTCGTCCGGGCCGGTGAATTTATGGAAGAAGAAGAACCGCATGACGGGTTGGAAGTGTTTCATAACTTGTTCGAATACTTTTACTCTTGCCTCTCGAGGCTTTTCTTGTGCCTTTTGGATTTCGTTTCGGCATTGCGGGGCTCGCCAGTCCTTCGGACGGTAATTTTGATGCGTTGGGAGAAGATATTCGTGGAGCGGGACGGTGTGTAAAACAAACTCGATGATTCCGGAGGTAGTCGAGAGGGGTACGACTTTGTAGGTTCTGATACCTAGGTTTCGTTGCCGGGTAATGCGACTCTTTTGAAGTAACTCGCTGACTTGTTCGAATACCTGTTCCATGATTGCGTCTTGACGTAGATCGTCGTTGCCACCCTTCACGAGAAGCTTGTACCGTAGGCCGTTTGAGGCTCTGCAGGCTAGAATCTTGGGCATGCTGATCCCGCTTGCGATACCGATATCTGGTTCGAACATTTTCATGAAAGGCGTCTTTGCGTAGGAACAGTCGGATCTGACTTCAACCCGCATGGTTGGAGGGGGGATCCTGCATTTAGGGATATCCTGGTCGAAGTTTTTCCAGTTCCGCGGGAGTAGCTTTTTAAAGGATACGCTGCTGAGTTTCTTCTCAACTTTCTCTTGAGCAAGCATGATGAAGTATTGCGTGGCAGTTATTATGTTGTGGGTGAGGACGCTGGCGGTCTCGTCTGCAGCGAGCATCTTAAGCATTCGCTTCGCTGCTACTTGACGGCCCACTGCTGAAGGATCTTTGTTGTCTCGTCGGATGACTTGACGTTCGAGCGCAAGGATTTGGTACATGCCGTGATACGGGTGGTCCCTACAGATGCGGAAGATGAGCATAAAGAGTAGAGTCTGGAATTGGTCTTCGTCATTGAGGAGTCTTGAAGAAAGTTGGTTCATCATTGGTATAAACTTTCTTGAAGCAACGTTCTCCAATGGTGCCTTCTGTGCTGCTGCGTTCGCTCCTTCGTTCGTTGAATGTTCGAGCCAGAGGGAAGAGAAACGGGTAGCGTCGCTATCGTAATCATCGCAGGTGATTAGACATTTCAGATAGTTGTCGAGGCAGTTTTCTAGAAACATCTGCCTGTTGCTGTATAGTCGGTCGTATTCTGCCTTGTCGATGGTGAGCAATACTCCAGCTTTCTTCCTGTAGTTGCGGTAGCTGTCCCCCTTGGTTCCTCCTGTATTCCTGACGAGCCTCTCTAGTTCGTGGCACTCCTCTTCTTTTTGCTTCATGAGCTTCTCTGCTCGCTTCAAGTCTTCTAGATTTCCTTGGTCTTGAAGTTGCTGGCTGCAGAACATTGCGAACTGGTGGTATACTTTTCCATCACTTGGAGTTACGACGCCCTTTTCAAGCTCCCTGACAGCTCTAGCGAAATATTCTTCCATTACGGAATCAGGTTTCTTAAGGCGGGCTTCAGCTGTCCAAGTTGCCTATAAATAATGAAGATTAGTACATGGCTTCACGCGCCTACGGAAGGAGGAAAAGCTTACAGTCTTTGCCAGAAGCTCAGGTCGACCAATTGGGATAGCTTGTTTTAGATAATTGCTATCGTTTTCTGACATCTCCAACAGTGGCTGAAGCATCCCGATAGCTGGTAAAGTTTCTCCTTGGTCCCATAAAACACTGGCCGCCTCGAGTGTTGCCGCAGCTTCGATTTCAACGCCAATATCTCGACAAGGTGCAATCATCTCGCTCAAAGAAACAGAGGTTGTCAACGACTTTTGTAAAATATTGTGGCTTCTTGAGATTTGACACATTTTTATCAAAGTCTTCGCTTCTAACAGGCGTGCGGATTGGGGCTCTACATGAGCATTCGCTCGAAGATGAGGCCTCTTAACCATGGAGCGGCATATAGCAAGACGAGCGGAGTAAATATCATCGACATCATGGAAACTGTAATTATTGATTAGACTAAGTAAGGAATAAGGATTGAATGGTGAAACATACCTTCCAGTTTCCATCCATTTATCACGAGCGTAAAGCCCGTCATATATCCTACGCAAAGAGGTTCCATCTTCGGCACTTAAAACCTCCTCGATCTCCCACAGCATCGCTAACGTCCGAACATTTGTCGAAAGCCCGAGACTTGTTTTCTCGGGAGACAAAACTTCTCGTAGACACGCCAAATATGGCTCGTTTAGGAATGTTGAGACAGACTTCATATCTTTTTTGAGATTTATTGATTGTAGTGCCTGGTAAAGCCCACTGGAATTGGAAGTGCAGTTAGCGGGGCTAGGGAGATCCCACTGTTCCAGTTTCCATGCCGTTTGAAATGTATTATCCCCATGCTGGCCACCTCCTTCGCCTTGCGATTGCAGAGTGCTGTAAGATAAAGCATTCAATCCAATAGCGCTCAAGGCGTTCACAGTCCCTATAGCTGTTTCGGGATCGAAAATCGGGTTACCAGGCGGAAGTTGCAACATGTGATTCTCCAGTCGAGCTCCTTGGAAGGACAAACTTTTCCATCCATCATTCTCAAAAGCGAAACGCTGCATGACAGATCTCAGCGTTTGGGTTTTCTGTACCCCGTAGTACGAATCTGGTTCTCCGGTATTTTGGTACACATGAAGGAGAAGGTCCGCGTCTTCGAAAGGTTTCCCCGTTCGTGAGACATGCAATTCAACAAACATCAAGGCTACCTTGAAGAGATTGCAGGTATCAGCGGCTCGAGCAACATCTCGGTAGTCAAGATCAATCCAATCATCTCGCTCTGACGGAGTTGGCTCCTTCGGTACTGGCTGTGTTCGTAAGTACAGAACACCTTCGAGGAGGATTGATACGTAGGGGACTACGTCCGTTGAGCAATTCGAGAAACAATCAAGGAAAAACTTGGAAATTTGGTTTTTCACTTTTTGTTCTTCATCAAGGTATTGCTCTAAGAGGAGGATATGAAGAAGATAAGGTAGAGCCTTCTCAGCAAAACCGTCTACTGCGGATAGCAGCGGCCGAATGTTTGCGGATATACTGTCATGTTGTATCTTGCTAGAAAGCCAGGTAGCAACCTGTTTAACCCAAGTCTTGAACGACGGTAACTCGGTTCGCTTTGAAACTCTCAACGAGTCTGGTAGTATTGCCTGATTTTCAGAAATCGAGTGAAGAGGAGGTTGCATTGTCATCCATCGCATGGCAACAATAACTTGAGCTGAGAGATACTTTTCAATGATGCTATCTTTGCTATCTACCAAAGAAGCGTCGCGAAAAGCAATGTTTCGTAGAGTTGACTCAGCCACTCCGACTTCATCTTTAGCTATGCTTGTCAAGTAACTTTCAACGATCCGGAGCAGCGAGATCTTAGAGGCATTTCCATCAGGTAAGACTTGAGGATCCTTAATCATCAGGTCCTTCACCCGACTCTCTTGCTTCCACTCGTCATGGACAATTCCACTAGCTGCAAATGAGCGTCCGAAAACTCTAGCAGACCATAAAAGGAATTCATCACTCGTAGAGAAATTTCGACAAACTCGAAAGAGGATTTTCCCTATGTTTAGTGCTTCCTTGTCACTTTGGATCCACCGCTGGGCGGCGATAAATGATCTATGGAAGTTGCTCCCCAGTATTGCATAGGCGGTTCTCTTCGTGGCTTCGTTGAGTAGTTTTTCCGAGCTGCCAGTTTCATCTCTTAGCAGACTCCGAAGGAGGGCATTATCCGAGCCCGGGTTCTGGCTATCGACGATTGCAGCGGTTATAGCTTGGAAAGTAGCTTGCTGGTTTTCATTGATGGTAGATGATTTGTAATTTTGAAGGTATTCCGCAAACCACTTTCTGAACGAGATTGCGCCGTCTCGACAATCTATCATCTGAGCTTGCTTGCTTGGAGTCGATACATCCGTATCAAGGAATGTATTCAACGATGCTAGGATGGTAAGGCCAGATGAAAGAACGAAATTCGGAACCTTTATAAGATGGTCTTTTCCAGAAGTAAATAAATATTGAAGGACTCCGATTGTATCCCGGGTACAGACTGGATCCACTAGATAGGGTATCAAGCCGTGGATAGTTAACTCTAAAGGATAGCCTTCAACCGCAACCCTACCAGCCAAAGATACGATAAACCGAATTGTACGAATAACAACGCAGCTTTGCATACTACCTAATGATTCTTGGATCATTTCCAGCTGTCTTCGGACAACGAAAGTATATAGAGGAGCATCCCACATTGTTCCGATGTTTCCCAAATTCACCTTGCCGCAGATATAATTGACTGATGTAACAATAACCCTTGGCTTAAATGCAGGCTTTGTGACTTGCCCCAGCTTTGTCGTAGAGTGGTTTATTGTAAGGATCGTTTTTATGATATCCCAAGCGCCTGCTAGAGAAGTATTTCGAGCGAGGTGATGCTCTCTGTTGGAATCATCCTGGCTCTGTGTTGATCTTTCGCTATCGTCATCCTCAGTATATATTTCAAAGAACGTCGATAATATTAATGCCAGCTTCTCGCTCATGAGTTCACCGTAAGTCGTATCGCCAAGCCGCTTCCGGATCCTTCCGTCTGCAGACCCTTTCCCAGACCTTCTACTTTCATCTTTTGCAAGACTTGATGTCCAAGCAGTGCTATATGCTATAATTTTGTGGAAGCTCTTCTGAATCAACGATTCATAGGATACTCCAAGAATCTCAGAAACATCAGTCGCATCCTCATCTCGACTAAACATGAGAAGTTGGGCAACAAGTTCTTCCTCCACATCAGAATAGAGTTCAGCGAGGCTTGTGTATCCGAAGATTGAATAGGGAAACTCAGTGTCGAGCTTAGCATTCTCGTGAAGGAATAGGTGGATAAGATGTGATCTAAAGAGTTTGAAGACCGCTTTAGGATCGCCGTCTTTAAGCGTCTTTGCTACTGTTGAGATAGCGCTAGCGGCGTGCGGTTTTGAATGCGGTACTTTCCACGCGGTCTCGAATATATGAAAAACGGCGTTCTTCATGACGTGGAAAGAAGCTGATATTAGTCGCGACAGACTGTGTACTCTCATTGCAAGCCCTTCCAAGTTGTCGACATCGGCCTCGAGATATTTCGTCACATCATCGTACACCCGCGCATGTAGTTCAATGGAGTAGAGAGTGAAAAGTGTCGGAAGGTAGTCCGCCATCAGATACCGGACTCGGACGTCTTCGTCTTGTAGTAGCCTCAAAAAGTTTGTTCTGAGGGATTTCGAACCAGGACTTTGCCCATAAGTCATATTAACAGATAGCATATTCTTCAGCAATCCTGCAGTCGCCATCCGCACTTTATAGGACAGCGCTCTCTTGTCCAATGCCATTAATATTATCCAGTCATAAAGATTCTCGCAGCGGTTGTGTAAATCGTCGATAATCGCTTGTGGTGCCCACAACTTCAACAACTTCATTAGAACGTCAATGCTGATCATGACCCCAACTTCGCATCTCTCATAATCGTAAGCAGATAGTAGTTTCTTGGCGATTGAGGTAACTAAATCAGCAAGCTCGGATCTCGATAGGTTGGATTCTAGGGATAAAAACTCGTGTATCACCGATCTTGATAGAACCAGTTGTATTGTGGTTAGGCCCTCCAAAAACAGCGCGAACTGTCTACAAGTTGCATTTAAGTCCCCGAGATCGGCTGCTAGTGCGTGGAAACGAAGGACTTCATGAATCATCATCTTGTTAGTGTCCGGTGCGCAGATTGACTCGTAGACTTCTCTCGGAACATTCTCAGCAGATATATCCAGATCTGCGCCGTGATCACGAAGGATTTCGTCTAGTTCCATCTCATCATCGTCCACCTCATTGCGCCTGCCCAGCATAGCCAGTGGCAGCTTTGATGATACAATGGTATCGAGGAGCGCGATGAATCTTGTGAAAGTATTGTCCTCCATTAACTTCCACCTCAAACTTTCCACGCCTGTTCTGTGACTGGAGATTTCTGGTAAAAACTGGGTCGCGTTTTTGACTAGAATATCGATAGCATTATAATCAACGCTTTGGCGATCGAAGTAATTTTTGAATTTCAAGGTAATGCTGGCTAATTTCACGAAGAATACCTCAGCGGATTTAATTTCAGGTTGGTTAAGAAAGGCTCCAAAGATCGAAAGCGTTGCTAGAATAAATGTAATATTGGATACACTCTCCGGAGTAAGGTTCTTTTTTAAATTGTCTTTCATTATCAGTCCAGGAAATTCTTCGTTATAGCTATCGAGCTGCTGATTCATGAATTCAAGCATTTGAGTCTCGGATTCAGCAGACCGTTTTGTGAAGTCCGGTTTCGCCCAGGGTCGGAAACTCTTCAGCTCTTGGTTTTTGGAGTATTCTTCTGCGAGGACGTTTCCAAGAAGCAAGAACGAAAGAGGTTTTAGCGATGCAATGCTCCTTTGCAGCGCCTGACCAATACCACCATAGACAGTATCGGAATTTGTCTTGTAAGGGAAATAATCTTGCCCACAGCAGAGTGCTATCATCGAGCACGCTTCAGGGACAGATACGTTCGCCACTGAGACACCGTATTCCGGGGCTTTGGGTAGTGTTACTAGAGCCTTTTGTCAGCTGTATTTCTTTCAAAAACAGTTAAATATGCAGCAGTTTAACATACGTATCCTCCATTTCATTATAAACCACTGGAGAAGTCGTGTTTCAAAGTGAACTCGAGAAATGGCGGTATTCTCTCTACGATTCTTAGCAATCTCATGCCAGAACCCTATGGTCGAATCCGCAGCGGTAGCTGGTCCTTGTGTCTCAATTTTAGAGATTAATTCATCAACGGAATCGCGAATATCAGAAAAAGGCAGGATTTTGTTTGAGAGCATAATCCGGAGAAGATGACAAGCAGATCGACACATTGAAGGAGAAGTAATATTTCTCATGGCTATCTGCCATAAGCCCAAATTATCGAAGGACTTAATAGCATCTCCGGACTTCGGATTGGAGTATATCCTAGAACAAGATGTGAGCTATAATTTCAATTGCTCGATTCTTAGTATACTTACGTCGCCATCACAAGCATTGCCCAGGATGCGAATTCTGTATCTTCATCCGAGCATAAAGGCAGAATAACTCCCAATGCCTTCTCTGCCGTTGCAAGATCTAGCATCCATTTATCAAGGTAAAAGCAAAGAACTTGCATGCTTAGAATCTTTTGTATGGTATTCTTGGGTAACCTCAAGCTACGAATGACTTCATCCAAGCTGGACTCGAGTCTGAGGCGTTTTATACTGACACCATTGATATTATCAATATCCATAGCTTGAGGGTCCTCGACGTCTTGTTGGAGGGTATAAATAATCGATGCCATTAATTGTGGGATCGCCCAGGAATGTTCGTTTGCGAATGCCTTTCCAGGATCTTTAAGTGCAAATGTCGTGGTCCTCAAGGGTATCTTTTGTATATCGCTAGATGGCACTAAACTTTCAAAAACCAAATATCTGGTATTTAAGAGATGTTTTTCTGCTCTCGTGTGTTCCTTTTCCATCTCCTCGAGTAAAAGTTTGACATCGCCACGGAGTGTGTCTTCTAAGGGAGACTTTAAAAGTGCAAATATGTGAGGTAGACCGAGCACAATGTGTATAATGCACTGGTCTCTTTCTGCAGGCGATTTCGACTTGTCCCACTGTTTGTTGAGTACTGGAGTCGTTGCCCTCACAATTTTCGCTGCATATTCAAGGCTGTTAACTCCTATGGCATCCAGTACAGAGTTTAGAATTGGAAAGACAGAAGGAGAGAAAGAGGACCGGAATGCCGTAGTTGTTATATATAGCAGAACCGTGTCGACGATTTTGACCATATGATCTCCATCAACAATATAGGCTTGCGGTGTCGATGTTAGACTCCGAAGACAGACCATGAGCTCCGAGCTAAAGAAATCTATGACTTTTCCTTGCCCGATTTTTAGCCGAATCTCAATATATTGGCAACAGAATTCGACTAGCTGAATCCACTCGTCTTTTAGGATATGCTCTCCGTGTGATGGTTGGGATAGTAAAGAGCTGAAGGCACGGATGTATCTATCTACGACAGTATCATAGATTTCATCATCGAAAGCCAAGAGAACTTGTGCGATATGCGAGCAAATTGCCTTGACAGCCTTGTAGCGCAGACGAGATCTGCATTTCTCAATAGCAAGCTTGATTGTTTCAGCAGTATATTCGAGCTTGCCGATAAGTATCTTCCGTGCAGACTCCTTAGCAGACTTGTAGTTCAGAGCAGCAGATTTGTCAAGTATCGAGGCTCGAAAGAGTGCCTCAAACATTTTATGGAAACCTTTCTCTGGAATATGGTGTCTAGAGTGAATAAATCAATTAGAAGAGTACTATTAAATGAGGGATAAGATTCATCAATTACAAAGCGTCTGCAGTAGTGAGAATTACACGTAGGTCTAGATATTAAAACTATCAGCAAAAATGGTTTAAATCAATATACGTAATAGAGGAGCATTCGTCGAACCTGCCAGGCCTTTGTGCCGTGTGGCAACCTTGTCGGATTGGATATTTTCTAAAGGGAACTTTATTAGCTTGGAGAAATATTCCAATAGCACCTGACTAGCTAGTAGGAGAGATATACCATATGCATCGTATAAGTTTACTTCGGACATTGTGGATGCGAGGGTGGCTTCAAATGGCCCAGAATGTCGTCAACGGTTATCAATATATCACCTTCGAGATGAGTTCTTGAAATCAAAATGTATACGAGGCTGCTGATAACTAACTCAGGTTGAATACTCGGAAAACAATAGGGATTCTAGAGAAAAATAAGACGGTCCTGTGGTAGTGATGGTAAAGAAGTAAAAGTCCAGTGAATTATACGTTCTAGTTAGTAGAAGAATATCTACGCTCAGATATTGATATCGGCATCCACTGGAATTTTCCTAGTAACTCTTCCCATGCAAGATGGAAATCAACACCACGAACGCTGGTGACAAATGTATTGGTACCTTCCGGTAATATTGACCATTCTGCTGGGTTCGACCTGTGCGCCCACTCGGCTATACCAACCAGTTGATATCTGGTCTGAAGTTCAACTTTGGTAGCTTGACTTGCTGAGGAGTATTCTAGCCAGACCAGAGCTCAGCTGTCACGGTTTGAGGTTCAGGAGTCGAGCTGTGAGAGCAGAAGGGACTGTATAAAATAAACAAAGGTATTCTGTCAACAGTAAGCGCAAGGCTTGGTGGTAAAGTACTAGAAGTCGCTTGGTTGTTGGCTCGGGCTTAACGACGCGTCGCTCCACTCACGAAAAAGTTCGGTTGATCCAGACATCATACCACGACCCGAGTATAACCACCCACCAACCAACCAACCTGCTCTGGAACCCGTCGAGACTTCCTCGAACCCCGCCGACAATCGCGATCGCAAACGGTTTCGAATCACGAACTCCTCGACTAGCTCGCCAAGAAACGCGCATCGATCGCACCTGCGTCGCAAAGAGTCCAGGGCTAGCTGCTGGTACATAGAGATCGTTTACAAGGCATGCAATAGACCTTCAAACCAAGACCTATCGCAAAGTCGAGTCAACCATGTCCCTACCAGCATGGCTTTTGTCGGATTTCGAGGGCCTGCACGAGGCATTGCTCTCAATTGCCGAGTCGAATCCTGTTGCGCCTGATACTCTCGACGACCTCCTTAGCCGCCATCAGGATGCCTTGAAGCAACTGCTAGACCAAAGTCCTAGAAGTAACGAAAGTCGAAAACGAATACAATCTGGTGAGGGATGGCCTGCATCGCATATCTGTCGAAAACAGACCGTGGAGAAAGAAACAGTAACTAACGCCAGGTTCCCTCGATTAGGCAAGGTCCAACTCAGCGACGACGAATACGAATTGAACGAAGCTTTCACGATAGCCACGATTGAACTCGCCGATGAACTCTCCCTAGACGAGATAAACGCTGCAGAACTGCTTTTACTGGGACAGGAGGAGAGTACCAGCCTCGATCGAGAGCCTCGCCAAGCCGCCATTATTATATTTCACCGACGACGACACTATATCGTGGAATGCATACGTCTCATCCTTTTGCTGGCGGCTAGCGATGACACGGATCCGGAATTACGAGATATTTTGAAGGTACAAGCGATGGCGATTGGCGCCAAGGGAACCAAATTTGGGAGCAAGATCATAGAGGCCATGAGCAACATACGCGAGTGGATCAAACAGCTAGCGGAGAAACTTAGGATGGCAACTTTCCACAACCTGGTGAACACTGCCGAGTTTAAGGATGCTTTGTGGCTACAGGCAAATGCGTTATCGCAGCAACACCAGGCCCTCGCGTTATCTCTTACTTCGTTGATTCAACTCGAGCAATGCGGCATTCCGGAACTTGATGCGATAGTGGCTGGTTTGAAGTCGCAGAAGGAATACGATGTGCTCGTGGTTCACCAAATCCCCCCCTTCCTATCAATTGTCTCGTTCGTACTCTCACCGAACACCAAAAACACCGTCACAGAGCTCAAGCAAAAACAAGCCGAGTTCGTAAGGTCTGGCAAGGATGACCGCTGGGACCTTCAATTCTTACATGCTGCTGTACACCTATGTTGGTTCACTGAGATGAACGGCTTAGTTAGGGATGCGCCTGCCACTCTTCCGGTTCAGATCGACTATCAAAAAGACATCCATGAGCCTTGCAAATTGGCTCTTGCCGATGGCGCTCTGGACTTTATGATGGCTGTTGCGGCAGATGTCAATACCACACCTCAGGTAGAAGCATCGAGGGAAGAATTCAGACGCTTTCTGCAGACGAAAACTCCGCTTCAGGCAACGAAATGGACTGAAATATTATCGGACTTTAAGAAAGCGATGAACGACCAACTCGAGAATTTTATGGACAGCTTCATAAGCAACATGGCGGATATTCTCAAACAAATCAAAAGCATTGAGGAAGAAGATCATATGATTCAGCGTGAAAGTGCATATAATCTTGAAAGATTTTTCCTCTTCATTGGCTTTGTGTTCCGAAACAGGCCGGATGCTGGAATGACTTTCTGGAGTGATCGCGAAAGTAATCTTTACGGATTTTTAACGTGGGCTTCCCAACGGCAAACACCCATGATGGCTGCCGCCTACTGCGATATGCTCTCTTCCCTAGCGTTTGGCTCTGATAGCGCTCAAAAAACAGACCAATTTCTCACAGAAGAAACGTCATCACAAGCTCAAAAAAATCGACGGCCGCAGCAAGTCTCATGGGATTTTATATTCCAGTCTCTTCATTACTATGTAACCCAACTAAGGCCACGCCCCGAACCCGTCCCTCCAGCCATTGGCTACCGCGGCATCGCGCCCCTAGTAGAACCGTCAGAGCTCGATGACGAAAGTGTTAAGGTTATCGATGCTTATCTCAGACTGATCACACAAGTCGTCACTTTCTACGAGTCTGCCAGGGACAAAATGGCTGAAAACGTCAATGCGCAGCTGATTCCTACTCTAATGGAGATGTTAGACTCGCCTCTCCCCGGAACATTAATTGCATCCATTTTTAATACACTCGCTGCGTTCTGTTTAACAAAGTCCGAGGGTGACAACGTGCAACTATGGGATGCCATTGACAGATGGGTAATAACGCCGCTCCCCCACGCCGGTCCTGGAGTGCAACCGCTCCGGACAAAGCCGAACGGCTACATGACTTTTGTTAAATTTGAAATCGTCATGAAGTCATTTCCCTCAGCACTAGCGTTCGTCAAACTCATGACGGCGCTCATTCGCCCTGTCGATCCGACAATGACGGATGTGTTACCTTTCCCTGAGAACTTGGGAACCACCAGCAGGCTTCCAGGGATTGATTTCTATGTCGATAGCATTATAGAGATTCTGACAGAAGCCGATGCTATTAATAAATCTACCGGCCAAAAGCAACTCTCGGACAATGAATCTCTTCTACTGCAAACTTCTTGTCTAGAGTTCATTCTTACCTCATTGGGCTCTTTCGATGAACAGCTAATCGCTGTAGCCAACACAGCGCCGATCGCGGTAGATGCAGTTATACAGACATCCGATCTAGCTACTTATGTCAAGTTGCATCCCTTCTCCAGACTTATGGATCATTTATTTAGCGAACCAGTCCTGGCTGCTCTCTTTTCCATTGTCCGTAGGGGGGTTGAGACTGCAGATACTGCGAAAGAGGACTCACCTCTTATTCAGAGTCTCCTTATGACCGTTCAAATTATGACAATTATCATGGATAAAGAACATACCTATCTTGAAGTAGTTCGGCCACAGCTATGGAAAGATGACAGTGCATTAAGAAAGAGTGTGGCTAATACGGCACTCTCTTCTTTTGAAACGGCTGTCTTATATCATCTTTCCATCGTTGTGCACCTCGGTCTCTTAGGTGGAATGGAACACTCAACATTGGCGGTCGCCTCACTTAAGCTTCTCACTACCTTGGCTGCGTCTAGCACGATAACGAATACGCCAACCTCTCACTTCAATAGAACGAGTGGGAAGAACCGGCTGCTCACAATCACTGACTCTGAAGGAGAGTCTAGGAGGATTGCTTTTGGCTTTATAAACTGCCTAGAGAAGAGAGTCGATGCGAGCATGGTTATTGAAGGGCTTCTCCATCCGGACGTCGTTGTCAAACTGGAAATCCTTTCGTTCTTGAACACTTGTCTAGCTTCAACACCAGATAAGCCTACACTCGCACATTTGATTCTCGGGTTCTCCGTTAGCGACAATGAGATTAGCATTAGCGAAGAACCTAGTGGCATTGGCTCCGGCACATCGGTCTTCCACTCTGTTCTCAGCATCGCAAATTCATGGGAAGAAAGAGATGAGCAAGGAAGCGCTTTCGACGGGGAGATGATAACACTAAAACGGGAAGCGCTTACAATCTTGCACTTCCTATGGAAATCCAAATTAACATCCTCAGATACGCTTTACATTTTGCGAGAAAACAAGTTCTTCTTTGCACAGTTCTCCCAAGAGGCAGTTATCAGCAACTCCACTCTGTGGGATGGAATTCCCTTCCCCGCTCAAGACTTTTTCTTCAACACCTCGGCAGATTGCTGTAGAGCATATATTGACTGCCGGACATATATCCTCGACTATCTAGCTCTAGAGCTTCGCCAGATGTCGGTTGTGGGGGCTTCGAGTTCGTTGTCGGCGTACTATACGTGTCTTATGGGCGTAACAGAGGCATTCGAGGGTCGGCTGAGTCATGCAAATATCCTTGACTACCTAGATTTCCTTGAGCTGGAAGTAGACGGCGGATTTGCCGCACCGGATGTGGCATATTTTAGCGGTTTAAATTTCTCGCCCTATTTGAGAAGTGCAGCGGGTCAGGAGGTCGAACGATATAATATTGAGAATGTTCGATCTATGCTTCAACTCAGGAAAGCGGAGCTGAAGAAGAGTGGACGAGGTGGAGAGGAAGCAGAAGAAATAATGGATAACGAGATGGACCAAATCACGATATATCTTCAGCAGGACAATAACTTCCGACAATACAAGATATCGAGGATCCTGTGTCTACAACAATGGTGCCGACTGGTAGTCGCTATTCTCGAAACATCCCTTTCCGACCCCGCGACCAAGTCTTCTTACATCATGCAAGCGCTGCAGACCGTCATTCCCAAGCTGGAACACTATTGCGGGAGCGACGAACGGATAACTGCCGAGTTGACGGTTGTGGCGCAAGCCTTAATCTCGAATCTTGATTTTGAGTCAATAAATCTAGGTCGAGACAGGGGGGCAGACATAGCCCATGACCGTCTTTACCAGCTGTTCCGCCTCTCGCTGCGTGGAGCCCAGTCTCCCATAGCATCTGCCAAAATTCGGGAAGATTTCTATGATATTCTTTGTAGATATCTCAACGGCATGGCGGGGCTTTCGTCCCAGTTGTCTATCTTGAACCGACGCAGTTTGCAAACTATCCGTGGAAGCGGAGAGCGTTTCCTCGAGATCCTTTGCAATGATGCTTATGTTGGGGCTGGAACTTGCAAGCTTCTCGCATTGAATCTGCTTGATGCCCTAGTTGCCTTGGGCCAGGAAGAAGAATCTACCTACATTGTGGATGTTCTCCGACGACAGAATCTCATCGTGGTGCTCGTTCAGTCGCTCAAGGGTCTTGACCAGGAAGCCCTACAGGTCACTGATGGTACGTCTCAATCATTTTTCCCTATCTACAAAATTCGATAAATCTAACTTGATCACAGGAGGCGGATCATTCATGACGCTTGTCAAAGCCATCACCGGATTCCTACTACGGCTCTCCCGAACCAAACTTGGAGCAAGCATGGTTCTCAATGCTGGTTACTTTGCCATTCTAAGGGAATGCGGGCTCTTTACTATCGATCCTGACATTGGTATCGGTAAGTCATTTCTCCGCTACAGCTGATTGCAACTTCATACTGATATTAACATGGTGCGTAGCCTTCATGGGTGGCAAAAACATTTCCAGCTACTACGAGCTTTTGCTCTCGTTCGTCCGTGTCCTTGTCTCCTGTCTACTCTGCAGGGGCTTGTATAATAAATCCGATCTCGTGCAGACGCAGAAATTCCTCGCGGACAATAGGATATTGGTGTCCTCGATATTGAAGCGACATGCTAATATTGGAGGGGTTTTCCCTGTCCTGGGGGATATGGGGCCACTTGTTGATATGTTTGTCGTTTTGTATTCCATGGTTGATGCTGTTGAGGTGAGTGTGGTTCGATCGGACCTGCCCTAATTGGCAATTCCACGATGCTAACCAGTTTGACATAATGTAGACGTGATCAACTTTTTTTTTTTCCCACTTGTTACAGTATTCTAGCTCCTTTTATTTATATTCTAGCATCCATGACATTGCCACGAGCTTTTTGAGCGCGGTAATGCTCATAAAAAAATCTTTTATCTTTAGTTAGCGGATGACCTTTTAGACGGAGTTGAATCCTTCTTTTTTCTTTTCGATGCAGAGTATATCACGTTGGCTACAGCATATTCACTTCTTTTCTTATATGTAAAATAGTCCGTAAATAATGTCAAGCCAGCCAGCCATTCAAGGTCACCACGTCAATCCTCCGCGTATGTATCGCCGGAAGTTCCCTTCTCAATCGCAACGGCGGGTATTCGGTCTGGTACGTTCGTAGTATCCGGTATACAAGTATATATATATATATCTTCGGGTCCAGAGTCTGGTTTAAATGCCCATATTGACATAGGCGCGTATCGGTATATTCCTTATTTCTCTCAACAGAACATGTCGTCGCAAAAAAATGCTCCAAGTCCTGTAAACCCCGGTCTGTATGATAACAAACCGGGGAGATACGTGAAAGGTTACTTCCATCTCATCTATGTGTCCACACTCCAATTCCTGGGATTGTATATTTTGGTAAAAAGAAGCTCTAGCATATGTATAGATGATTATAATTTTTGAGATTATTGAAGAAAGAAGAGAAAAAAAGAAAAAGAGGAAAGAAAAAATGTTGGTGTGGTTGAGAATTTAAACGGATTGGCGGGAGGGCTTGGCGCGGTGCCTGGTCCACGTGTATGAGTTGGGCACTGGGGAAACTGGTGACGATGCTCAAACAAGCAGCTCCGCACAACACAAGTGGCGGCTGCTCAGAGGTCATGTTCGAGACTGTGAATTTCTATGGACCTAGTAAGTTAGATATGCTATAATAGAGAAGTGATATTGACTATTTAATAGGCCGAAGAGCCTCCAAAATCCATCCACAATAGCCACAATAACAATCAGAATAGCAATACAAAGCCACTGTCAATTACGCAATTACGCAGTTATTCTTGAACGTTGAATTCTGACTGGATATCGCTGTATCCAAACACAACGCACGATTCACTCTGCCAGAAACACAGCCCGTAAGCTAACAACGTATATAAACCCACTTTTACAACCGTCTTCTCTCTCCAAATCAATCAATCAATTACTCATTCATTCATTCCATCAAGACTACTACTATTACACTCACTTCCATATCATCATGGCCCCCGCATATAGAACTATTGGCTATTATGTCGATTGGGTATGTTCTCTTTAAGCTGTCTTGTTGTTATGTTACACATGTAGCTACTCCAGATGCGGTGCGCAACAACGCCGATAAAAGCTCTATTAACGTTTTGATCCGTTCCAAATCCAGGCGATATACGGACGCAATTTCAAGCCGCAGGACCTCAATGGCTCCCAGTTTACTCACATACTCTTTGCCTTCGTAAAGATCAACCCTGACTCTGGTGAGATCACGCTCGCTGATCCGTGGGCTGATACCGATGTAAGTTTGCTGCCCCTCGTTTCACCCCTCATCCGTCGTCCACCAATGGATGGAGGGGTACTTCTAAATCTCACCCATCCCACAGAACTTCGCTAACCGATGATGTCATCCACGCGATATAGATTCACTGGGATCAACCTTGGGATACGCCAGGAACCAACCTCTATGGCATCTTCTATCAGTTGTACCAATTGAAGAAGAGCAATAGAAAGCTAAAGAATCTGCTGTCAATTGGAGGGTGGACCTACTCTCAGAATGGAAATTTCCCAAACGGAGCTAACACTCCAGAGAAGCGAGAGAAATTCGCTTCTTCTGCTGTTGAGATGGTGAAAAACTTTGGCCTGGATGGTATTGATCTTGTAAGCTTGTTGATCGTAAATCCTAGAATAGCTGCCGATGATATATGCTTACCACCGAATCTCACCAGGACTGGGAGTATCCCAAGGACGCCACGGAAGCTGCCAACTTTGTTGACCTGCTCAAACGTTGTCGTGAACATCTGGATGCTTTGTCTGCCGGTTACGGAGCAACCAAGCCACACTTTGAACTTTCGGTCGCAGCGCCATGTGGTGCAGAGAATTATACCAAACTCGACATCCGTGGAATGGATCAATATCTTGATTTCTGGAACATGATGGCTTACGATTTCGCTGGCTCTTGGTCTTCTGTGGCTGGCCATGCGTCCAACATCTACCCTTCTTCGACCATCCCACAGTCCACTGATTTCTCATTCGAAAAGTGTCTTGAAGATTACCTGCACGCTGGCATTAGGTCCGACAAAATCGTGCTCGGAATGCCCCTCTACGGTCGTGGATTCGCAAATACGGACGGGCCTGGAAAGCAGTACTCTGGTGCTGGGGCCGGGAACTGGGAGCCTGGAGTATGGGACTACAAGAACCTACCCCTTCCCGGCTCCCAGGTCTCAGAAGACCAAAAGATGATAGCTTCGTGGTGCTATGATCCAGCCGCTCGTTTGATGATATCTTATGATACGCCAAACGTTGCTAAATGGAAGGCTGCATATATCAAGCAGAAGGGCTTAGGCGGTGCTATGTGGTGGGAAACCAGCGGAGATAAAGTCGGACCCGATTCGTTGGTTGAACATGTCATAGACGGCTTGGTGAGTTCGATATGCCTTTCCAATTTTATTATAAAAATGATAGCAATATAGAAATGCTAATTACGAGTTTTGATAATACAGGGTGGCCAAGCTGCACTCGATCAGCGGCAGAATAACCTTTCGTACCCGGCATCAAAGTACGACAACATTCGAGCTTAGAGTGCTCAAAAGGCTCCTCGATCGAAATTTCTGGGCTGGCTTATCAACTTTTGGAATCAACATTTCAAATAGTCTGGGGAGGAATATTCGTCAGTGTTTTTAAGGGATGCTCACACACATTCGTTTTTGCTTCTTCTTTGGTTTTGATGAAAGACACGCAATGCAGTCTTTACTTCTTTGACTCGGAGGATTCTACTCATAATACGTGATAGTTATTCCCCTTTTTTGCATTCGTTTGGGAGTTTAGTAGATTGATGAAGATAATAATGCATTCTCTCGTTTCTCCTGATTACCTTGTTGGGTTTTCAGATAATTTTGATCTCTCGTAGTGTAACAGTCTTTTGCAAAGTGCGTCAGCTTCTAAATTAACTTCGAATTTGAGGAACATAGATGTTGAAATGTATTGTATAATCGTATATCTAAAGATAACTTTTGGTAGCATCTACAAGGCCTCGAAACCACTGGCAGTGTCTAGGTAACATTGGTCACACATCAGTCTTGTTCCAACTTAGCAACCAAGCCGACATTTCTGTGTTGGGAAAGCCATGAAATAAAACGAGTCAATGAGTTGTTGCAGCTCTTTCTTCCTCGCGTCAACGATACCTCTCGCAGATAGAAACCCAACAGTAGCAAATAGTATGCCGCTTTCTTAATAAATGACGTGTGAGAGATATTTAATATGAATCTAGGAAACTAACTCGCGTGCGCGAGACACGAACTTTATGCCTCCAAAGAAGCGCAATACAGGCGGCCTGCCGCCCAAGAAGAAACCTAGGGTCAAGCTCGCGCAGGACCTCAGCCTTTCCGCTGAAGAAGAGCGGGAAGTTCGGCTCGCTTTTGGGCATTTTACCGATCCCGAGGAGCTGGGAGATGATGTTATCCAAACTAAAAATATAAAAAAGGCGTTTACGTAGGTTGTGTTCCTTATGATTTTTTTTAAAAGAAAATTTCATCCCCTGCGCAGATTCATATTTATTGATTTTATTTCAGAGATCGGTGTTTGCATGTTGAATAGAGGTACAAACGGCTAATGTTGGGTTTATAATGTACGATAGTGCCTTAGGTTTCAGTCTTTCGGCGACTGAGCTTAGGGATATTGTACAGACTGTCGATCCAGATGCCGAAGGATTCGTCACGTATGAGCTGTTTCTAGAAGTTGCTGCGATGAAGATGAAAGGTGATCTGACCTCCTTTATCTGTTGATACATGGGCAAGGGCATATTGTGTTAATCCGTTAACATATTCTTATCTTCGTACCGGCAAAAAAAGACCGGGACACGAAGGCCGAAATAGACAAGGCATTTTCACTGTTCACTGGTGGCGACGACGAAGGTCCTATAACGCTTCAAGATTTAAGACGGGTTGCGAAAGCGTTGAACGAGAATGTGACGGATGATACGTTGAAAGATATGTTACGGGAGGCGTCGTCAAGCGATAGGAACGAGGTTAACAAGTAAGTTTATCACACACGCAGGGATTATTTTAGTGAAGTTTAAGGATTTTTAAATGCTGATTTCGATTTGGTGGGATAAAGGGGAGACTTTGAAGATGTGATGAAGAGAGCTGGGATTTTGTGATTTTTTTCGTTCCTGACTTTTCTTGTATGGAGCGGAATGCAATATAAAACTCACATCCTCCGCATTCCTCGGTTCAAAAGCCAAATTTGATGCTCCAGAGGCCTAGATGTACAGCAAACGATCCTATAAACATTGAGAGTTGCAGTACGTAACTAGGCTCAGCGTAAAATTCATTTGAGCAATCGTATATGCGCAGACTAGTTTCACGATACAAGTCTGCATATCTATGGAATAATTCTAGAGGTGCTCAAGTTCGATGTCTCTAAACGTACAAAGCAATCTCCATCCCATCAAAATCCCAATCAGGCACAGACATAAAGCAAGAATTCGACCAATCTAGTATCAACAAATCTCTTGATAACATCGTCTATCAACGGCATCTTGCTTTCATCAAGCGCAGGTGCCTCATCCCCCCTAAAGGCTGAGGTCATAACCCCATAGATCGCCTCTACAAACTCTAAGAGTCCTTCGTCTCGCGCACTTTTGAGTGCATAATACACAGGAGTACAAAGAGTCCACACAAATAAATTGCAAGCTGCTCTACAGCTCCCTCTGAACCTCTCGCAACAGGTCCCCTCAACCGGTGTACCAAACGAAGCCCACCTATACATCTCAATCGCCAACCTATTCTGCCTGCCACATACTTTATTCATATTGTGCATTTCTCCAGTGATCTCATCTCTCATCCTATCAGTTGTATCCACCGCGATTGCGTTTGCATACGCAAACGAATGCCAGTCGCATCTTCCGCAACAAGGTAGATCTAGAATACCCCCATGGAACAGCCACGGTAGAGCCCTAGATTCGAGGATCCTACAAGTGGCGTATTTAAAGGGATCTTTATCTCCGTAACAAAGGAGGTGACAATTAGAGTCTCCGTAGTATCTCTGAACAAACTCACCGAGGAGAGTTTGAGGAACCGATGGTCCGTTGGCATCACAGCCTTTGTAGCCCTTATCACTAGTAGAGTAATTGAGCATTATCCCCAGGTGAACAAACTCGGGCTGACTCATAATCTTTGTGGACTCGAGCCGTCTTCCGCATACCAACGTGGTACCAAAATATTGTTCGTACGCGGCTCCTAGACTCCCTAGGCTCTTGTCGTGTATATAAATTTTCACGGAGGAGCGAGGTAAAAGCTCTGTGCTATCCTTTTGGATTTTCGGTGAAAATTTATGTGGACATCTCTCTTTTGGGATAGTGTCGCTGTTGAGGATTTGGAGCATAGCGTCCTCGCTATTTTCGGCGCTCGCAACTGTACAAAAGATGAAGTCACAATTGCAGATTTGTGAATCTGATTCCGCCGCCTGAGGTTCAGTATCCCCAATCGAAGAAGCTCGGGCCTCCCATATTTTTTCCTTCATCGATTTCCAGTCCGCTGGAGCGGATGGTGGTGCCGAGGGCATGGATTCTGGGAGACAGCCAGGCTCCGAATGCGCATTGTTGAAAATCTGGGTCCAACAACGGAGACAATGAATATGGGCTTGCGAATTGTCACTACACATGCACGAATATGTGCCGTGGTCGATTGGTCCGCCGACGGTAGCGTTGTCATATAGACCGGTTCGCAGTAGGGTGTCAGCGCTTATGCCTACGGGTAGGGTATACGCTGCGCCTTTGCCGCGGACTGTTTGTATAAGGTCACTGCAAGAGTGGCATGGGATTCCACTAGGACTCTGAGCTTCCGTAGTAACCATTTTTTGTAAATCGTTTGAAGAGAGGGATGTGACCAAGTGTTTCAAATGTATATATATTATATTTTGATAGGGCGATCGACTAACTTGATGAGATAAATGGATGGGTAGCAATGGCGATTAAGAGAGTAAACTCTGCGGAGTGCTTTGTTACTTATACTGTGAGTATCTCCCAGAGGGAGAAATATTTCGAGGGTTCCAAGGCTCGTTGCGAGAGGCGGTACTCGAAACCAATCGACATAATGGTATGTAGTGCCTTCGGATTGACGAAGGTCGACATAGTTGGAGAGCTCTGCATACGAAGTCAAGTTTAGACCTATTCATTTTGGAATGCGTAGGCTCGTCTGGAATGCGTAGGCTCGTTTGGAATGTTCAATAAGGGATGATGTAAGGTCCTGAAATAGTGGAAAATACGTAGCAGCGGGTCGCAGCCTGCCAGGCTAGGTGATCCCGATTCATGTCATGCACCGCGAATCCTTGCATTTATGGTCTCGAGGACATTGCCCTCATGTTAGTACGCTAATCTTGAAAGAGCGAGATCCGGGGTCGCGGTATCCCAATCACGATCTTGATCGCGATCCATGTTATGCACCGCGAATCCCTTGCATTGTCGTGCCTCGAAGACATTGCTCTCCATGTTGGTGCGCTAAATACCGTTGAGCATCCTTGGCTCGAAAGATCTAGCGAATTTATGCAGGTAGGAATGTGCTAGCTGGTTATATGTGGATAACCAAAGAAAGATAATCGTCGCGCTCTGGTTCAGTGGAGAATTATATATCACGAAGTGGATATCCGGATATGAGCACATATATATGTGACCAGGTAGCGAACATCCCACTGTTGACATCCTAATTCGAAGATCTGACTTATTCGAGAGTGCATGTACGCATACGCTTATATCTCCTATACAGCGCATGTGCGCACCGGGTGCCGAAGTTTTGGTACTTCGGGTTCACAGTCGTATGGCACCGTCAGAATGGATGAGACACTTTTGTCTTTAAAGCCCTTTCGTGGCGAAGTTGATACATCTGACTCTTCGGGTAGGCCTAACCCACCGCTTGTCGGCTTGAGCCGAGGAATAGCAGTCGTATTGTATTGACCCGATGTGAATTGCGTACGCCAGGAAACGATGGCCGATTTGTGTACATTTTTGGTACTCTGATGTCGGCAGAAAACTGGAAAGAAGCAAGGTTTAAATATCATACATATATATGGATGATAGATAACTTATCGCTGTATAATATAGCTAATTTTGAGATCGTGTTTGCGTGTTCGCGACCCTTGGACCCACAATGCGGTTCAAGCGTTATCCTTGGTTGGGATTGGTGAGTTTTGCTTTACCTAGCGTGCTAGCGTCCGCCGCAGGGCACCTGCCGGATAAGAGTTAGTTTAGCTGCAGGACGCCATTGACTTTGCCGTGGGGATGTTGGTTGCCCCTTTGCCCTTTTTTGCCCAATATGACAGGCAGTTAGGTTAATGCATGGCGGACTTGATAGGCTGGCAGAAATAGGAGACGAGACGACACCCCGATGGACAAGATGGACATGTTCAACTCTTCTCTTCGATAGCATCGCCAGCATATTTCCATTATTCATCAACCAACTTGATTCCCGGCTCCACAGTCCGGAACGGTTACTTGATATTCGACCACTTTAAACAGGCTTGACGCCAATTATAACTTGCATACTTTGGTTGACCCGGAAAATTTACATTTTATATTTATTATTTCATTCCTTTTCTTTCGCCCTTCTTTTCGTCCCATCTCGAACATCTAGGCCCTACTATAACGGACTATAGTAAAAGGAGTATAATACTTCAGATCGTCGAATTCAGTGTGCCCGTTCTTGGTACACCGCATGCGGGTCCCAGCTGTTCGCGAACAGGAATCTCGAGCTGCCCACCACGTCCACACCTTTCGTTTCATACCCGCCAATTTCGACCGCCCCCCAACTGCTGCTTCAGGAAAACGCTCTTCCAGGCACACCATCGCCTGGTGAGCACCCACCAGCGACCCATATTAACAACTATAACACCGCAATGACATCCTTCAATAACCTCCCAATCCCCCTCCCACCGAGGACTCCGACCCCTCCCACTCCTCTTCCACGCTCTCCCTTTATTGACGACGGCGACTACGACGAAAACTCTCTCGCTCCCACTCCAAATAGACTTTCTTGGGCATCGGCCGACTTCCAAGGAATAGAAATAATCCCCTCTACGCCTACTCTTTCCACGTACTCCACATCGCCGACAAAGTTTAACGGTGCTGTGTCAACCTATCCGTCGTACCAACAGCCCAAAATGAACGGCTACTCCAACGGAGGAACCTCCACCACAACGTTGACAACAACGATCAATGGAACAGCGTCTACGCCACCAGCACGCTCGCCTTTTAATTTCAAGCAGATGCCCATGGCGCCACCTACGAACGTAGCGGCGGCGAACCAGCAAGCAGTGAGTATACAGAACTACCTTTAAAGTAACCATACATCGATGAAAGATAGAGTTTAGCTTTGACTAACGTCAATTTTGTGTCGCCCGTCTTTAGAATCAACGTCGCGGACATCGATACAAGAGATCGAGTATAAGTCATCAAATCTTTACAGAACCCAAGCCTCGAGCCCCGTTAGCCGTTCCATTATCGCTACCTATACCGACATTTAAAGAATGCCGACAGAGTATGACGAAAGAGCAGAAGATTCGGTTCGCCTGGGGATTGATGCATTTCGGTATCGCAACTTTCTGTGCTTGGCAGGGGCACGGCTCGTTGGCGATGACTGCGTTGTCGCATTTAGTGATATACGATGCTGTCTCGGCAGCTCTGTGCGTCGTGGTTGATGTTTTGAGTAACTTTGATGTTTGGAGCAGGAGTAGTATTCGACATCCGTTCGGGTATGTTTCGAACCTTTTACGATATGTCTTTTTTGGGCAATGGTAGGCAGGACACGAGCTAATACGATCACTGGTTTATAGATTGCAACGAGCTGAAGTTCTTATTGGATTTGCGATGTCCGTACTATTGCTATTTATGGGATTCGATCTTATTCAACATGCTGCGCAAGACCTTATCGCCGGATGGCAAGGCGCCGAAGATCACGAAGGCCATGACCACGAAGATCACGGCCACTCTCATGGCCATAGGCATCAGCGAGTTCCTAATGGAACTATCGACAGCTACGCACTGCTAGTCATCGGAGCGACTTTGATTTCAGCTCTCGGTTTAAAGAACCATGTGCGCATAGGAAGAGGTATTACAAATCAAATTTTGAATATTTCTGTTACAGCGGGAAACTGACAATGAAATCGCAATAGCACTTCGATTCGCATACATCTCTTCCCTCCCATCGGTCCTCAGCAACCCATCTCACTTCCTAACGCTGTCGTGCTCAGTACTGCTCCTCCTCCTCCCGCTCCTTTCCGTCACAATGTACGCTTGGCTCGACAGAACCCTGTCTTTGACTATTGCGGTCTCCATGATTGTTCTGGGCACCAGACTCGTCAAGACACTCGGTAGTATGCTGCTCATGCGGTACGGTGGAGAGGGCGTGGCAGAAGTTGTTAAAGAGGTATGTTAACCGTCACTCGGTCATAACAATCAGTCTGATATAGATCAAATATACTAACAAAACGATGATATAGATCGAGCAGGACTCGGCCGTAACTACAATCGAAGAAGCCTCGTTCTGGCAAGTCCATCATAGCTTATCCATGGCCAATCTCAAGCTACACGTCCATCTTTCCGACGCCTCGACCGAAACTAAGATCCGAGAAAGAATCACCAGACTCATTAAAGATCGACTCGGTGGCGTGTACGGAAAGGGGAAGCGGAGCTGGGATGTTACCATCGAGATTGTTGCCTCCAATTAATTTCCCCGGCACGGTCACATTTTTTAATGTTTAACATCTTCACGAGGGAGAGTGTGGATATTTCGATTCCTCTCTTTGAAATACGACTCGTATATGACACCAATCGTGTACGAACGGTTGGGAATTCCCTTTTGAACAATATATTTCCAGGAAGCAATATTTTATCATAAGACTTCCAACGGGCTTTCTGTACATATACATATATATATTTCCGTCATATGATCCCCCACGGTCATCTATCATACAACGAGTCATCTGTTTAGCGCGTTTTTTATTTTATTTTATAGGTTGGATTTATATAGATTCTTTGTCTGAGGTTCCCTTTTTACACCTACAGTGTGCTGAGATTTCTTGTTATATACCCCATGGTGCTCTATATTTCAGAAGTTCTACTGTTTTATCGCAATATCTAAGATTCTTCGGACAAGGATCATATGCTACTCTTTCCTTTCCGTCCTGCAATGAAACTGAGTCGATTATCATATTTCAATTATAGCAATAGTAGTGATGTATCAAATGAAGGACGCCTTTTTCCATTCCATTCTTTAATTTCAAATTCGACATTCGCTAATAAAAAAGAATAACGAGCACGCAAATGCAACGTAATATGACAAGAGAGAGCGGCGGGACAAGCTCAAAAAACAGAATAGAATCAGCTTCATTCCCCTTCACTCGTGTGAATTTAATATTTAATGTTTAATTCATTTTTATTTTTTTTGATGAATTTAGTTGGAAGAATGGTGAAGCTTCTCTTTGATCTTCTGCGCTAAACCCTTCTTCTCGGTATGATGGGGATCGCTGGTGTCTTCCAAGGTATCGTTATGTCTCTGCCCAGTCTCGTGCTCGAGATCGTGCTCCGGCTGATAACGGGGGACACTCTCTTCTCCATCCTCCTTCACATCCTTCACATCCTTGCCATCTTCAGAGGACTTGGAAAAGGATAGACGCTTGTTTTTGTGGCTGCCGTGGCCGCCAAATCCGCTATGGTCAACGCCGTACCCTAGATATTATTTATGTTTTGTTAGTTATCGGATACATCTTGATAGATAGATATGTGAATATATAACTTACATTTCTTCTCCTTCTTTTCTTCGTCGCCGGGTTGGCCCTCCTTGCCTCCGTGCTGGAGACCCTTCTCATCCATTAATCTAGCAGCTTCACGGGCAGCTCCTGGGCGCTATTATTAGGCATCATCAATTAGTATTTATATTCTAATCTTTGTTATAGTTTATTACGTATAATCTTACCGTAGCATCAAAATCCCCACCATCACAAGCAAGTCCCGTGCTCTTCTCGTACAGAGTACCTGTTCCTTCACCTTTACTGTCGTTCTCGGAGTCCGGAAGCTTCATACCACCTTGGCCAGCTGCTCCACCGCCCATCGAACCGCCGCCGGAGACACCGCTGTTACCGCTACCGGTTGAGGATGGCTGGTGCTGTTCTTGGTCCTGGTCTGGTTCGGCGTTGGGTTTGTCGCCGCCCTGGTGTTTTTGGGTGTTTTGTTGGGCATAATTAGGGTCTGCTGTGACGCTGGGTTGGGCGCCACTGCTACCGCCGAAGCCGGTGTTTGGTTCGTTTGAGGAGCCTGCGTATGAGAGGGTTCAATTAGTAATGAATTTTTAATTATATTGTATTTAAAATACGAATCTTGTGGAAATGACGTACTAAAAGGGTTCTTATTGGTGCCCTCGTTATTTCCAGTTACGTTGGCACCTTGCGGCTGTCCACCTGTAGATTCGGGACCCTGTGGTCTTCTATCCGGGTCATTTTCATCTTTGGGTTGGTAGGCGCCTTCAGCATCAGGGTCGGACTCGAGGCCGCCGTTAAATTTGGTTTCTGTGACAGAATCATCGATCATTGATTTGTGGACTTCTGTGTGGGCGCCGGTGCCGGTGGTGCGAGTGGCCGGTTGGCCATCAGCGGTGGTGGTGTTGTTGCCCCAGATGGTGCCTCTGACGGCGCTGGCGGCTTGGTTGATTGTTTCCATTTTGATGTTATTTCTAGGGAAAGGCTGGTCACTAGAGAGAGTGTAGCTAGTCTTTTTTGCTAAGATTCTTGGTGAAAAAGCTTGTTAAATTTAAGGTAGTCTTGGGGAAAAGGGTATCTCTAAATTATAAGAAATTTTAAAACTCGTAAAATGTATATTATTGACGGATAACGGAAATTGAATTGATAGAGAGGACGAGGACCAAGATGGCCTTTATAAATAAAAAGTTATATAAGAACGCTGGTCTCGAATTTTCCTTGCTGCCTTGCGTGAGAGGGCCCTTCCGGATTCCGGTTGCTGCATGTTAGAAATAACCAGATCTTACGACCTTCGATGACTTCACAGGTCTCGAACTCTCGCATTTGGTACCCTCACACGAAGATCTTTTTTGTTTCGTAACCGACACCGACTAGCGTGAGTATAAGCGCCTGTCAAGCTCCGTTCCAAGGCCCGGCCTTGGAAGAGAAGAAGAAAGGAGGGGTGTGGCGAGGGACTTCAGCGTTTGTAGATGTATTTTTTTCTTCTTCTTACGTATCTCAGATATCGCGCAATATTGATACATTGAATCGTTTACTTTTATCATGGCGCCCAGCATTGAGCGGCGTTGGAAATACAGTGCCCAGAGATAATTATCTCTGATAACGACATTTTTGGATCTTTGGGGCCCTGCGCGTGTTATTGCAGACGCTGCCGTTGGGTGGATATTGAATATCCTGTTGGTCTCTCTTTCTCCATATAAGTATCGAGAACGTTTGTGTTGCGGAGATGTTGACAGGACGTCATGTATCCGCCATGATGACGTCATAGAGCGATGGGTGAACAGGGGCCGATTTATTAGCGTGGATATTCTGAAAGTTGGTCGGACAAACATTCGCCATAACAGGTGGCTAGTGCTTTCTTTTTTAGTATCAAATGACGGTCCAATTGATGGTTAGCATCGGGACATTGCAGCGTTGCGGCCATGTCCGTCATTGTTCATAGATTGTTCACAGAGCTGCATGCGTACTTTGTTTCGTCGATACTACGTATTATTTAGCGTTCGCGGCGATATTATCTCCCTTTATATATTCAATTGAGTTCTAAGTTAGCTCTTTCCATGGTCGTGGGTGTTCTAGAGGCCCGTACATCGATGAGGATGAAGTAATAGTGTTGTGAATGTGGTAATTTGAAGTCGCGCTAACAACCACAACCGTCAGCCTTCCCCCGGTTCGACTCAGGAGAACTAACGAATTAGCCCTTTTTAGTGTCTGCTTAGTCTCAGAAGTGTTTGGAAGCTTATACTCCTTGGCGCAAATTGGCTCGTTATAGCGACGACTTTTCATTCGATAGCATGCGACCTCCCGTTTAGTATTATATATGATATATTGTTATTATTATCCTTATTCTTATTATTGGGATCCTGCATTACCACCCTCCTCAAGACGAAAACCGCCCGTCCTCTCACGGTCGCTCGCTTGGCTTCTCCCCTCTTAGAGAAACATACTCTCCTATACCACTACCCTCCTCTCGATGCTTGTATCTCGATTTCCGCTCTTCTACTGGCAACACGACCATCTAAATCCGACATGATGTCAGGAAGATACCGTCACAGCAAAAACCGCTCCGTCGAAGACGAGCCTATGAGCCCCCTCAGTCGCGTGAGCACGGCTGAAGGTGAAGGCCACCACCGACGCCGCCCTCCAGGACCAGGCGAAGTTCGCATATCCATCGACAATGGACCCCCACGCGCTCCAGCTGACAGCGACAGCGATACAATGTCAACGGGCTCAGCTCGAAGGAGTGCTTTCAGGCGCCGAGGCAAACGGATGACGGCTTCGAGGAGCTACCAGAATCCTACCAAAGTCATAGGTGCCGAACCCGGTATATCAACCTCGCAGGAGGTCGATCTCGAATTGTACGCCAGGTGCGAGATCACCCTCGTCGATTACGGCATAGACGATATGATCACCACCGAGCTGGTAAACGAAACGTTGCCAGAGTTTTTGGCGAGGCCGCGGCCAAAGTGGGCAACCGTGCGGTGGATCAACGTCAACGGCCTTTCTTGGGATGTTATAAGGTGCTTAGGACAGTACAAGGCCTTGCATCGCCTTGCGATCGAGGATATCATGAATACGCATTCACGCTCAAAGACGGATTGGTACTCGGATCATGCCTTGATCGTGCTAACACTCCAGAAGCTCATTCATCTTAATTCCCCGGAGGAATCTCATAAGAAGAGGAAGGCGAATTGGTATCAGAAATTATTCGACATTCAAGATGTGGACAGTGACGATGAGTGCATGCCTGAAGTCCAAGGCCACAGCGAAGGAAGCGATGATGTGAAAACAATCCAGACTCTACAGCGATATCACGGCGGTCCGAACTACGAGCGTATTTTATACATGGAACGCAATTCGAGTCTCTCGAGAAATAACTACGCTGTCGCTGTCGAACAGTGCTCCATCTTCCTATGCGACGATAACACTGTCATCTCGTTCTTCGAAACTTCCGCTGACGACATCGAGCCACCAATCATGGCCCGTCTCTCTTCTACGAACACGCTTCTCCGCAGCTCCTGCGACGGTAGTATGGTCGTCCAAGCCATCATTGATGCCATAGTCGATCTATGCTTCCCCGTCATCCACGCCTACCAAGATACCATTGGCGAGCTGGAGCTCAATGTTTTAACCGATACCTCGCTGCATGATACCAACCGACTGTATATTCTTACTAGCGAGCTGGCACTTCTGAAAACTACCATTCAGCCTCTGACCGGCATTATCAATGCTCTTCGAGACCACAAGCGGGATACTTCAACCAGGAAGGGCGTCAACACGATGAGCTCGCTTACGACTGTGGGGATATCACCGATCACTCATACATACCTTGGTGACGTCCAGGATCATACTATGGTCCTGTTAGAAACGGTCGAGACGATGAAGAGGTCGGCTGATAACCTTACGTATGTTTCTCATATTTCTCCTGACGAATAGTAGAACTATACAAATGCTGATTACTGGACAAATATATAGGGATTATATATTTAATACTGTAGGAAATCTGCAGAATGAGAATATGCGACAGTTGACCATTGTTACTATTTTCTTCTTACCGCTTACCTTCTTAACTGTAAGGCTCCTTTAAACAACCTTTTTCGAATTGAATATAGCTAATTTGGATTTCAAGGGTTACTTTGGTATGAACTTTGATGAATTCGCCGGTGTTCGGAGATCAGATGCGTAAGTCCTTATTCTCTAATCCCTAAACCTGAGTTATGGATCTGACGTCTTGCCATTATAGATTCTTCTGGTTTCTAGCAGTACCGATCGCTATAGCCACGATGATTGTGTTAATGTAAGAATATTTCATAACCAAAAGCGTATTTCTCTTGCGTATCAAAAAGCTAATACGTCTCCAGGAACGGCCCTCTGATACGGCAGCTCACCAAACTCTTCCGGCGGCGCCAAATCCGTAAAGTCAGACGCATTCGCGAAAGACAGGAACGGAAGAACAAACCCATAATGACGCTCAACGCCGCTAGACGCCTCACTTTTGGACTCAAAGATAATCAAAAGATGAAGCAGCCGAGTAGGCAGGCCAACGGCGATCTTAGCGTGCTGGAGGAACAGCCTTCGGGGAGTGGGAGTAAGAGGGATGAGGATGTGCGTGAATTTGAGGATGATGGAAGCGATCGCATTACGATTGAACAATAACTAGCTATTTAGAGGAAGGAACGGTATATTTATGTATTTTTTTGGTTATATGGATATACTTATGAGAAAGCGTCGTTGTAGATGTAGATTTTAATTTTTAATCGATTAGCTTGTGGGCCTTTTAATCTGTGTGGTTCGTAATGTATTTTTGTGACTTTCGTATTGTACAATCCCCCACTATTCGTATCTCGTCCCAGACCACGATGCCAAGTTGAACAATAAAAGACAAGTACTCGACAGAATCCAATTCAAATAAAAATACACAGTCAGATATGGAAGGTCGCTTGCTCTCTTTATTTACTAAAAAGTCCTTTGACCTCGTAAGGCGAATTAGGAGCTGATTGACTTGCCTTGAACTCTTCATAATCTCTATAATCATCGTTGGCCCCTTCTGGAATCCTCCATTCAAACTCAGGGTCATTCGCATCCTTGTATACGAAAGGCTTGCCGCCAAAGTTGACTTTGAACTTTCCATGAGGGTACGAGACCATGAAACTTGGGAAGTACCTGCCGGCGCTTATATAATACGCTCCAGGTAGTGGTGATCCGTTCAATGTGAAAAATACGATCGGCTCTGTTGGATCTATGCCGCAGCCCATAACATTGTAATCCGATTGTTCAATGTTGACGAAGTAGGAATCAATGTCCTCGATATCTGCAGTTGCTTTAATCTCAACTTTGCCGGAAGTAGAATAGAATATACTGAAACAGCGATCGCTGCCATACCCAGGGTCTATTATAGACCTCAGACCTATTCGGCAATGCCCTAGACTTTTGGGGTTTTCCCGAACTAGTCAGCAAAAAATAGCATTGGAAACGACGGAATTCGGCTTCGCTTACTCGTTATCTCCCAAGTTCACTGGAATCTCCATTTCAAAATAAACAAGCTGATTAGTAGGAGGTATAGGATGATCTGCTATCAAAATAGATGAATGGCCATTATTGAACTTTCGTCCTGGTTCATCTAAGCATTAGAGAAAAATTAGCCAGAAGTTGCGAGCTGGAGATGACTTTAGATTAATCATACTAGTCATAAAGCATTCGAGACCATCTTCGGATACTTCGCTTCGTCCGTCAAGTGTAAGTCCTATTTTCGAGGGTTTTGCGAAATCCGTTGATGGCGATGAGATTTGATACGAAAGGTATTGAACCAGATGATTACGTCTCATCGTAGATAACAGGTCGAATAAATTCCATCCATGAGCATCTTTGAAAGGATAGTCGTAGTACGAAAGCATCTTCTGTAGCTGGAATCTTTCCGGCGCCTTATCAATCGTGCCATAATCGAAAAAGTTACTCTCGAGAAATGAGAAGGAGAATGGAGGTATGGCTTCCAAGAGATGATAAAGTATAGTACTGGTGTTTTCCCTGTCTTCGGAGAAATCACCTTCGTAATTAGTTAATTGCAAGCAGACAAAATCCAGGGCATTGCGCCCATCATAGCACCGATGACTTATATCAGTGCTTATTTTTGTGGTAGCCTTCACAATCCCAATATCAGCTAACTTGATTGCGAGGAATATCTGTGTTATCCCAGATTTATAATTTCTCTTAGCAAGGAAAGCTTTGATATCGACGAAGGCCGAGAGAGCGGTGATCAAGTCATCAAAGACCCCCACCCCAGTCCGATTGTTTCCGTAGATAGAAATACCATGCAGTAATGTATTCCCGTCTATATCTCGAAGGAGAAGGGGGTTTTTGTCCGGGAATTGCCTTGCAAACTCTATATATTTTGGTAGCAACAATTTCACCAACGACGCTTTCTTCGCTGCTACCGCAAAAAACATCGGAGTTTTTCCATCTTCACCAGCCAGGGTATAGTTTACCTTGGCATCGAACAGTATTTTTGCCATGGATTCCCCAGTCTCATCATCACGGTATCCGGCAGCTAGCCAGTGAAAGCAATTGTATTTGATGTTGCTCTCATCGTGGATATCCCCTCCATACTCGAGCAGAAGCTTCACCCCTTCTATAGAACCAGACATGACAGCACATGCTAGAGCATTTATGCTTTCAGAATCTTCGGCATTTACCAGATCTCCACCATCTGACCTCTTCATTTTCATCATAATACGACATATCTGCAGAACGCCGTTCACTTCCTCCGGGGTATTAGGAGAGCATAGAAGAAACAAGTCATGCAAAGGCGTCCGTCCTGTCTGGCTTGTCGCATGTATGTCCCAATCTTTATCTCCTGATACGCAAACTAACTTAAAGAATTTCGGATCTCCAGTTGCTGCGGCTAAGTGGAGGAAATTCCGTCCTCCCGCGGTCGTCCCTTCCAAGTCCGCGCCTTCCGAGACCAGGATTGTTGCTGATCGCATCGCTTGTGCTTGTTCATTTGCGAAGTGATCTATGACTCTGTGAAGGATGGACATTATTGAGGTTTCGCCAGAGTTTTCTTCTGAATTCGTGGGAGCGCGCTTGTTGATATCTGCGCCATGTTTGATCAAGCGCTTGACAGTCTCGGGATATGGGGCAGCGATAAATAAAGGTAGTCTACCTGACGGATCGGGTCTGTCGCAGATAAATCCATCCCATTGTTCACGTTCAGTGGCGTCTCGAAGAACATTAAGATACGCCGCATTTGTCTGACCTTCCGTAGACATAATATAGAATTTAGGGTGACCATCGACCAAACTCTTCAGGACCTCGGCAACTTCATCTTTGTCTCTCTTGTATCTCTGAAGAAAGATGACAACATCATCCTCGAGATCGTGGCTCCAATCTTCACCTTCGAAAGAAGCATACCCGTATATACTTTTAAGGTCTCCAAGTCCTTCGTCATTTACGTTAAGCTCCCGGTCTGCGAACCAGGCCACCCTGAGAGGTTTGTCCATCGCGCCAACTAACCTTATCCATCTCCGTATCTCGAATGATTTAGGTTCCTGCCTGATTTTGCTGTTTAGGAATTCAATAACCTCGCTACAATCCGCACGGATCATTAGGTTATTGTTCGAGTCTTCCAGGCTCTTCTCAAGGAATATCAAACTCAGAAGTTTCGGTCCCTCTAGATATATGATATCGGCTTCCCTGCGAGGATACGATTCCTCTGTGTTGGATTTCGAGTTGGCTACCAAAATATCTACCATCATATGTAACCCATACTCACACACAATGGCCATAGGCTCCGTATAAATTTCAAGGGCGGAAAATTCCTTCGAAGATAGTAATAAGTTCTCGGTGCCGTAACGTTTGAACCTAACTTCTTTGCTGCGGTTGGCAACCCAACGATACCAATTCTCCGGTCTCAGAAAGATGGAAAGTTGAATCAAGAGCTCTGACCACCATTTATCGTCTATGCTATCGTCGGTCCACCATTTTTGTAAAATTCTAAGATGATCCTGCCAGTGATCAACTTCGTACCGCCGAGTACTAGTCGTTTTGCCCTTATGTCCGTCCCTGGCCATCCAGACCAACCAGTTATCCCAAGGCATATATTTGTTTTGGAAATATGGGTTATTTAATGCACGTACTAAAGTCCATGGTAAATATAATTAGCATATTGACTTTAGGTATTAAAAGTGGAAGATGATTCTATAGCGGTCGTTCATGACAACCTTATCCTATATCGAATGGTTATTGTTTCTTACATATATCGAGAGTAATTGACATGTGCGCCTCCCGTTGGTTGAAGAGCTCAGACAGATTGTCTCCATATCTAACGAATGATGCTATACACAATATTTAGCTAAAAAATATTTATTATTGACTGTTGTAATAGAAAAGGACACTTACAGGTTAGTCGAAATTTGAAAACTGTGGTACCATCAACGTCGCGGTATTTGTTGAAGCCACGAGATTCTTCTGTTATTGAGCCCGTGGCAACGTTATCTTGTATCCACTCCCGAATAGAAATATCAACGTTCACAAGTCCAGTATCTCTGTCAATTTTGAAAAAATCCCTGCCTGCATTTTCCAGATGATACAAGATGTCTTTTACCTCCGGGTCCTTGTAAGGATCATTCCTGATGATATCTCCTATTTCATCAGAGTATAAACTATTTCCTGAAGATTCCTCGGGGGTATAACCCGCCCACTCGCTTGTAGGGAAATTCTTATAGGTCTCTTTGTAATGGTCTGCTATTTCAAGAACCGTTATTCCCGAAATACCCCAAACGACCCATTTAAGCGCTGTGACGATCAGTTCTTGTTCATCTGGACTCAAAGATTCGATGCTTGCCATGTAAATATCTCCAATCGCGGATGGTAGCTGTTGTACTTTTTGTTCAAGAGTTTTTTTGGAAGGTTGTTGAAGACTTGCTATGATCATTCTAGCCAAAGTAAAATCTCCATTGGCTTTTTGATGGATTATCTTGACAATCCTCGAGACCTCTGTTTCCAAGAACTCTGAAAACAATTTTCCTTGTGACTGATCTATCCTTCGTCGCAGGACATTCCGGACATCGTATATAAGATATTCATTCAAGTCACTCCAATTCTTTTCGGCCGTAATATCGATAACTTTCGTTGCTGTGAGTGGCTTTCCGGTCGATTGTGGGGGTGAAGGCTCTTTCTCAGCCGGAAGCTCAAGTTCTCCCGTAATATCAATGTTATTCCTAGCCGAAATAACGATTCGTAGACTCCCAGGCGTAGTTTCTTTATTGTTTGTTGCTAGCATAGACAGGAGAAGCTGAGGAAAAGTGGTTTCACGCCGGTCCTGACACTCGTCTAATGCGTCTATCATTAAATATAAACGATTGTGAACAACTTCAGAAACAGCCTTGATAGTTTGGCAAAGAGTTGTCAAATTTTCCAAGAAGTCGGGTTGCTTTTCCTCGCCTTTGTGGTCAGTTTCTCCATGAGCCGGATTTAAAAGACCTACTACCTTCATCAAAACCGACTTGTTTTTTCGGATTTCGTTAGTACCCAAAAGTTGGTGCAAGATTGACTCTAGTCCAGTGCGTGCCTGTTGGATATCCTGTTCGCCTTTCTTAAAGAAAAAGTAGCAAATTATAGGAACTCGTTCGCTAATACCAAGCTGTTGTTCTTTAGGGACACCAATCCCTCTGAGCTCCCTGTGCATACTCAGCATGGCTACCGATTTCCCATGTCCTCTAGGCGCTCTAAGACATAGGAGAGTGGAGGGCCCGGTTTTCCAATCGAGGTATGCGTCTTCTTTGAATAGCCAGTTTACTACTCTCTGGCCTTTGCGATCTCTGATTATTGAATCGAGGCGATCGTTTAAAGACGTGAAATGTGTGTTATGTGAGTTCGAAACTCCAAGTCTAGCCTGTTGACGATCTAACTCGTAGAGTAATTCTTGTTCCTGAACCGCATCGATGAGGTCGGTTCCGATCGATATGTACTCTATAACCAAGGAATATTCGTTATTATATCATTACCATCAATCAATATTTGTGAATTTACTTGCTGTTGAGACCATTTTGGATTTGTGTGATTTTTGCTCCCGTATCTAAAGAATGCAAAAGTTCAAGATTAGTTCTCCGATAATTATAACTGCCTACGGAACTGGCCAGAATTCGAGATCGTACCCAAGCTTTTGTGCAATACAGAATCTTCGAAATGTGCGTGTGCGATCTGGACGACTTCCTTGTATTTCCCAAGCAAATTGTCTACTTTCTGTTGGAGTTCTTTGGAGAAAATATCTTTCAAAGTGCTTCCAATTCCTATAATGTATGCCTTGTTAGCACTTCCATAACCCCGCTAAGGTACTCCATGTCTAGTCAAACGCCATTTTCGTGTGGTATCAGTGAAAACAAAATATCAGTGTCCGTACTTTTTAGTTTGTTTGGGCCGAGATGAGGCCTCGCACTCCAAAGGAAGTCAAGGATGTAAAAAATTAACTCTGGCATATCCGATTCCCAAATATCTAATTGAGGAGTGTCCTCAGCAGCATTCGCTGCCATTTGCGTTCTACCCTCCCATCTCACACAGTCGCCAACAATATTGGTGATACTGTCGCAGGTATCGCATATCAATAACAACGTCTGGAGTTTTGCACCTCCTATCTAAAAGTCGCAATGTCACTATGAGTGATCGTACGTACAGCAGTAAACATGCTGGTCGATATACTTACAGTTAGGAGAGAGCTAATGCCAAACCAAATGATTGAGACACTCTCCGGGGCAAATTGCAAGAAATTATCCCCTACTGATTTTAATTGATCAAGTGTCGTCAAAAGCTTAGCCGCACTATTAGATCTATCTTCAGCTTTATCGTTCAAATCTTTACACGCTCTTTCTAGGTCGTGTAGTCCAGTTGCAGTTCCTGCAAGGAATCTATCGAGTTCAGCGGAACGTTTACGGTCTTTTTGAAGCGATTGTTTGAGATCCGAGTGAAATTTGTAGGTGGCCTCCTCGAAACATATGGCCAAGGTTTTTCGATCAAACCCTTGATGGGTTTGGATTATTGGTAACATGGTTACCAGACCGGTGCAGAGACAGCGAACTCGGCCTCATGAAGATATTTTGCGAATATGGTACGAAATGCTGGTCCAAGATAATTGAATCCGCGTACTCTTATCGAAGCGGGGTATAGGGCTATCGGCATGAGTTGCCTACGGGCCTATAGCCTTAACCAAAAGTCAGAAACATAGACCAGTTTGTTATGGGATTTCTGAGCAAGAGTCGTATTGCTTGTTCCTGCAGGACAGAAATCCCTACAAGCCTTAAGCCTAGTCTCGTTTTCACGGCGCGCTTCGGAAACAAGTATGCAACGAGCAATTTGAGACGAGGGAGTCCAAATATAGTCTAAATTAAGAACAAATAATTCCCAACGCAAATTCGTTTCTGTCATATGACAGTTCTATACACCTGTCACTGTTCCAAATGTGTAATTACTTGACATAGAGGATGTCGGTAGTGTCAGAAACGAGATATATTGCATTTCAGGTGGCCTTCTGTATGTTCCGGGACTCGCTTATCATCAAATCGGTGGCCTCATACCTACTTAACAACGCCAGTATCGCAATTGCGAAATATTATCTACCGTCTGTTGGCCTAGTAAATGCTGCGATTCTCTAGTGCATAAGGGTAAACCCAAAATGTGGCCTAGCATTTCGGTTGGCTTTCGTAAAATGTAACGATATTGTAATTGTAATCAGAGGCAAGAAAAGTATATCGATAGGTGGAAAAGCTGTTACCCTAGAGCCGGATGTTGTAGGTATTTTAGTGCTGTATCTTTGTATGGATATATATTTTCACTAATTATCTTATTTATATCATAGGCTTGTAGATATGACACGCAAGCTAGTTTCCTCGAGGAAGTAGTTTATAATTTCTCCGATTTTAGAAGATCAAACACACTGCTGTATATATACAGTTAAGCACATGATGATCCAACAATAGGCCCTTCGTGCTTTGACCACATTTATTTATCCGTTACCTTTTAATATATTTTTATTGTTTTACCTCGGTAGGTAAGGAGGCATCTTGTTCTCGATTATAGTACCTTGTATTCGATAGGGTTAACTGAGTACTTTCTGGAAGGTCAGTTGATATATATCAATAATAATATATATAGGAACCGAAATTGACTGTAGAGCAGACCAATATTCGGATCTTTCTGCACTATAAACAATCACCCATATCAATATTTCTGAATCTTGTTCCATATAATACTGAATAAAAATCGGTATCAAGTTCCCGCTTCGATTCCCTCATCTTCCTCGACATCGACACTTTGAGATCCGCCGTAATATTAACCACCCGTGCCACTGCATCAACAATCTCTCGGGAATATTTTCAAAACTCTTCATCTTGATCCTTGAGTCTGGCACCACTTAGTACGTCAAAAATAAGTGGCTCCATCTGGAATTTCAAGTAGAGGGTCGTTAAGTACCTATACAGCCACCCCGGTTCAGTTACCTTTATGGGAAAATGTTGGAGGGTCAACGAGCAGACATTGCCGTACACATGGAGCGACCATGTAGGCACGGACATAAATGTAGACAGTATGAAAAATAAGAGCGAAAATTGATAAGTCTAGGTATATAAGTGTACACATCCTAAGTGTGATAAAAGTAGAATGAGAAGTTTGGGAAACTAGTCGGGTTTATTTATTGTTTCATTGGTCTTAGCCGTTGTGAACCCGCATCTTATTCATTAAGATATTGCATATATCATTCAATGTATACATTGGAATCTATAGACCATATCTGGGATCATTCTTACTATTCATTTATTGCTTAATGGCCAATGAATTTTACCTGCACCTAGTGTCGACCGTCTACAACCATAGCACCTTCTCTCCTTCAGGCCTTCCTCGCCTTCTGGCGGTTCAAGGCAGTATATCCTCGCATCCGCATCTAAAAACTCGTTACTAGTTTGATTTTCTCCTCCCTCTTTCTCTGCAGCCAACCTTCTCGCTCTAGCCTTCGGATCCTCGTCCATTGGTAATCCACAAATATCACAAAGCCCCAGCCTCTCCACTCTATCCCAATCATCTTTGAATTCGAGCTTCCCCGCCGTCTTGACCACATTAGCGCTCAAGTGAGAATTTGAGACGTCTTCAAAAAACTTCCCCATTACATCGTCTATAGTTTGGTTTTTCCCGTTTGCTACTGGTTTCGGAGGGCTTGAGGCTGTTTCCTTTGATGTCGTACTAAAGGGCCAGAGAGAGCTGAATGTGACAAATTCCAGCATTTCGTTTTTGGCGACGTCTCTGATCGGGCGGACGATGGCGGGTTTCCCTTTAGTTTGGTGTTAATATATTATGTACTTACTATTACAAACGGGCAGGCGATGTTTGTTGCTTAGTCTCCAGCGTGAAGGGAACCCTCTGCCTCCGATACCTCTAGTTGAAAGCGGTACCGATACCCAGGGGCCCTCACCAACCGCAGCGAGCAAGCTACCCGAAACCTACAAACGCGCTGAAAGAAGAGAAAAAGGAGATAGTGGCGTACCATATGGTGTTGGACCATCTGATATCAGCCACGGTAACGCATGACCACGGCCTTTAGTGACCTCCGCCAGAACCATCGCCGCCATCTTCGTCACCGAATCAGCGAAAAAAATCGCCTCAAATGAATTCTTCGTTGCGATTTCGACGAGCAGGCGAGTACGTAATATCGATACAATGTCCATCTGTGACGCTCGTGAGTTTAGTGACGAGAGTAGTGCTCTAAGCTTCTCTTGCGATGTGGAAGGAGGTGGCTTCGAGGGTTCGGCAGCGGATTCTTGATCCAAGCTCAGCTCTCCTGCTGTCGATACTAGCTCGTCCACGGCTACGTTTCCAAACTCGTATATACACTCCAACGGCACGCTCATAAACTCGAACCGCGAGTATTGACCTCGTAGCTTCTGCAGATGCCCCTCTATAACCTTCCCCTCATCTTCCCCGCCACCTAGCAAAGCACTCTCATCAACATGCACTACGTAGACATCATACTCTGCCCTCCTAGCCCGTGCTAGCTGTAGCGCTTGATGCCAGTGTAATAGGTCTAGAAGAGCGGTAGAACACATGCCGAACGATGTTGCCAGCATGAGTTTGCGCCTTTGGTTTTCGGTGCCGGGTTTCACTCGGTAGGGTTCCATGTGCCGGGTGAACTTGGTGCGGACGTATGATATAAAGCAGTCTCTATATAACCATGGAGGCTTCGTTTTTAGCGTATTGTTGAGGTGGGAGGAGAGGTGGGAGGATCATACTGGCATATCGCCTCGTTTCTCATGGTGATTGCTGGTGGGTTCTGCTTGCACCTTATGCAAAGATTGGGCGCTGCTCGTTTGGGCTTTTTGGCGATATCCGCCATGGTAACTTCGAACTCCATGGTTGGTTGTATTTTTCGATGATATGAATCGCTTAGATGTAAATTTACCAATGTCGTAGACCGCTGTTGTGGAACGCTGTTGTGGTGAAGGTTTGTGAATCATATCGGAAAATTTCTTGGTCAAACCAAAAGCTTAGTTTCTTAGCAGCGTTTCCCATTCCACATCGCGTCTACAACCACCACCCAAACCCGCCCTTCGACTCACGAGACTGCTCACAGCTTCGCATCACGTCGCCATTCCGAAATACCTAGTCCCGCAAACTCGCTAGAACAGTCCATCTTTACTCGCCGTTCGACACAATGGGTAGCATTGGTATCCCGCTCAAACTGCTTGGCGAATCGCAGGTTCGTCGTCCAAGATCCATGCCAAAATACCTACCCATCGTGAAGAAAAGCTATACTAATCGAAAATACAGGGCCACGTCGTCACCCTCGAACTCACCTCCGGCCAAGTCTACAGAGGGAAGCTACTCGAAGGTACGAATATACAAATACGCCCCTACCATATCGTTTTAATTCGTATGACTATTCAAAATGCTAACTCGCTTTACGTTCCCTATCATAGCGGAAGACAATATGAATGTCCAGCTAAAAGACATCACGGTCACCGCCCGCGACGGTCGCGTATCGCATCTGGATCAAGTCTATATCCGTGGATCGCATGTTCGGTTCTTCATTGTGCCTGATATGTTAAGGTGTGTTTTCGCGATTCCCTACCAATCGATCTGAGATGAAAGCTAGAGAGAAAAGTAATCGTTGAAACTAACCCATGCGCGCGATCTTACCTAGGAACGCTCCTATGTTCCGTTCGAGAGCTGTTCGTGGACGTGGTGTCGGTATGGCGAGAGGAAGGGCTACCGTCAACAGGGCGAAGACGCAGCAGAGACGGGGTGGTGATCGAAATTAGATTGACAAAGGCGGGTAGATAGCCTACGGCTCCATCATGTTAAGAGAGAGAAACTCCGGGTAGGTTATCATTATATCACGAAATTAAAGCTAGTGGAGGAAGATACCTCTAAAATACAAGTTAGGTACTGGGACAGTTTATATTTTATGGTTCACTTTCCACAAGTTCCCAATAGATCAACCATTTTCTTCTTTCTTGTCTATGAGACTGCGTAAAGAGATTTGCCTTGTAAACAACATTTTTAATTGTAAGAATAGCAAAAAGGGCGTTTTATCAGCTGTACTCGATCCTTTGACGTAGAATCGATTTTCTTGCTTTGCGCTTTGGTGATAAATCATAAGCTTGCCTACCCGCCAAGCGACAACCGAAACAGCCCAGCTTCCAGCTCAGCTCTCCAACTTGACTAAATCCCACTTTCGTTCCGACACCACTAACCCAGCCTGCCTCGATGCCCGAAAGACGGATACTCATCGTCGGCAGACGAGATGCAGAAGTTATCCAATTCCTCGAAGGTCTGCTCCCATTCCCCAAACCCTCCTTCCATACCAAAAACAGCTAACTTTTATCGATAAATAACCGACAGCCCTCACCGGCTCCCTCCCATCCCACCAACCCGCCGAATCTCACGCAGGCCTAACCCACACCCTCACACTAAAAACCCAATACTACACCTCAACGGTACCCATCTGGGTCGACGAGATCACTGATCCAGCCGAATGGTCCACCGCATATTCTTCAAAAGAAGCAAAGGAAGTCCGACAGGTACTGGGAGCTATAATATATACGTTCAAACGACCGACATCAGAAGAAGAGGTTGAAAGCGTGGTGAAAGAGGATTTAAAGGGCGTGGAGAAAGTCGTTAAAGCTTGCGGGTATAGCTGGGATGGAGTGTGTTTGGCGGTTGCCATGCCACATAGCATGCAGCCGCAGGTGACAAAGACAGCGGAAGACTGGGAGGAAGTGACGATGGAGTTTGGGTTCGAGTTTGTGGATTTTGAAGCAAAGGGGAGGAATGATTATGGAGGTAAAAAAAAACCGACATCCATGGTGTCATGGGTATGCAGGCGATAGAATACTAATTGAGCTGCAGAACCCACGGGAATGGAGAGATTACGGGAAGCCCTCGAAGCTAACGAGTGGAACGCATCGCTACCTTTCGGCCTAGACGACGATCTGGATGATGACGACTTTGCAGAGCTTGCGGGAGAAGAGATGATTGATAAAGACGGGAATGTCAAGAACGGTCTAAAGCTAGAAGCGAATGAGCTTGAGATGGAAATGTTTGGTCTCCACCAAGCAATACTAGATGAAGGGAAAGAAGGGGAGGACGATGATGATGATGAAGGCGAGGAAGAGATACAAGTCGAGCAACTTGAGGCTGCTATGCAGAGGCTACAAACGGTTAAAGGTAAGATAATCACATTATTATTCCTTATATTACAGCTTCTTTCTAAGCATCTGGCCTTCCTTTGATCCGTTTACTAATGACGCCTTTTTGCGTAGACATGGTTTCGGAACTACCGGAGAACCAAAAACGAGCTTTTGCAGCGAAAGCTGTCGCAGAAGTCATGAAAACAATCTAAATCCCAACAAAAATCTCTCTGTCTCCTTTCACCCGGAACGAGTGTGACCCAGGTATGCACCACAAGGAAAGAGCTCGAATCAATCCAAACATAATATGGACACCTAAGAAGATTAGAGGCTTCCTTCCAGTCTTCCCCAAAGTATAACATCGGAAAAACAACCCATCCATCTCCCTCAGCCTTAATTTAATTATTCCTCATCGGCTTCTTCCCCCTCATCATCTTCCTCCTCTGGTGCATCATGTGTGTATACATCACATACGCCCCCGGCACATAAGTCCCATAGAGCACTACTTTCTCCACCAACCCCACCAGACCGGACACCTGGTCCAGCTCGCCTAGACTCCCGTATATCTCCACCGCCTCGCTGATAATCCCCACGGGGTATAACACGAAAAACGTGTTGTATCGCAGCGTGGTCAGCCAAGCTGGCGGTTCGCCCTGGAGGTTTCGCGCGTAATAACTGTACCGGATTACCTCAGTGACGGACCAGGCAAGGAGCATGGTGGAGTATGCGATAGAGGTGCGCATTGAGGTTGGGCAGAGGTGGAGTACGGGCCAGACAAGGTTGAGGCGGGAGGCGACTTGAACGACAGTGGTCGTTAATGGGGTGCGGACGATGCCTGGGATTTACAGTTAGCAATACTCTCACAAAAATATAGACATTCGTCATCGCAATATATAAGAAGAGGTGCTCTATAGCTTGGAAGCAGAGATAACAAAACAGGGGTGTGCTCCATACCAGCAATCGCGTGCACGATCTCCATAACAGCCAGCGTTTGTGTCCATTTTGTATAATCGCCCACGCCGTCGTAGACTTTATCGAACCCGTCCCGGAAACCGATGATTATCGTGCGAGCGAGGACCATAGCCCATAGCGCTGACGAGAGGGTGTTGTATGCGACCAAATAGTTTGCTTTGAGCTTAAGCTCCTGGCGCTGCTTTGCCGCCGGTCGTGATGCCATATTGTTGTATAGTAGATAAAGAAGGATTTAAACGTCCACCGGGTCGAAAAGTTTTTCTCTACAAGATACTTATTTAACTGTTGTAAATTTCTCCGGTACAAGCCGAGGCAAAAGTTCGGGAAGCCGATAAACGTGAAGATGAGGTTGTTTTAAGTTAAATTTGAGTATTACGTTTTTATAGTCACGCAAGAAAGTCGCCAAAGTTGTTGGGGTTTCAACCGAAACGCAGACATCTGCCAAACGAAGCTTAACCCAGGACAAACTCGAACAAGGGCTCTCTTAATTCAATGGCATTCGGATCTTTGGTAAACAACCCTGTCTAGAAAGCCATCCCCATTCCGAATTCCGAATCGAGCAGTTTGAAAGATACCAACATTTCAATATCACCGAATATCAACAGTAACAATAATATCTTAATAATAATATAGCATAACTGCCTCGGCGGCTTTGCTTACAAAGGGAGCAAATATTCCATAGAAGACATATCGATGGCAGAAAAGCAACGATGTTGGGTATAAACTGAAATAAAGCCATAAGAGGTTGGAAAATATTGCGGAAAAAACTAAACAAGATAGAACCTTTCATCAATATGGATGTAACAAAAATCAAAGGAGACCCCCGCCCCTCTCGTAAAAAAGAAAACGCCTGTTCATGATGCATAAAAATCTCCCTCTCAAGCGAAAAAGAAACGAAAAAGGTACAAAAAACGGAGAAAGAAACCATTCCAGTAAACACCACTCCATTCCGTAAGATGCAGAAGACCTATCGAACGTCAAATGCCGTTGACGAGACAGACAGATAATAGATAGAGGAGAGCGTCAGAAGGGAGAGTCGAAGGAGAGAGAGAGAGATAAAGAGATAAGGAAAATAGATAGATTAAGAGGAGAAAATGGATGGGAGAGTAAATTCCAGCGTCGGGTCATGGTGTAAAACCGGGATCAAATATTAGACATATATCTCCCAGATGAACTTCTTTCCGGTAGTGCCTTGCTTACACCCAACGATCGCACAAGTAGTAGTCTTGCGTTTTCTCCCTTTCTGAGGACGAGGAGTAGGCTGGCTCAGCATAGTGTTGGCACATTCACCGCAGTAACACTAGATAATCCACAAGTCAGCGAAGCTGTTCTAAGAAAATCGTAGAGGAAATTCGTGAGAGAGAAAAAAAAAAAAAAGAAGACTCACGTGTCCACATTTCATAACCCAAATCTGCTTCTTAATCTCATCATCTGAATCACCAAGCTCCTGATCGCAATTCGAGCATCCAAGTGCATCTTCTGTCTTAGGGGACCTCGTAAACCCGTCTCTGGCGGGTTTGATAGGTTTATCTGTAGGATAATGTTGTCCAGTAATTTCCAACTCCTCTTCATCTCTCTGCGCGAATTCAGGCACTCTCAGCCAATCCAGATCCCCGCGTGGGGCCTGGAATAGTCCGTTTCGGAACGGGTGGTCCGGCATATCTGGTGGATCCCGATGAGGCGCGTGAGGAGCTAATGGAGCTCCACCACCGCTACGGTGGTCTTGTCTTCGAGCGAAGAATTCGCTGAACGTGCGGCCGACGAACGGGAATTCGCTGACCATATCAAAAATCCCGCCAAGGTGTCCACCTACGCTTCCAATATTAGGCCTGAATCCAAAAGGGGCGAAGAGTAAGTCGTCTATTGGGGGTCCCTCAGGCGCACCTCCTGGAAGCCCTCCTGCTGCTCGAGGGGCCTGGTTGTGGCTATGGCTGTGGCTGTGGCTGTGGCTGTGGCTGTGGCTGTGGCTGTGGCTGTGGTTGTGGTTGCGGTGGTCGTTATGATCTGAGTGTGGATTGAAGGGATGTTGGGATGGTTGGCGAACACGAGCGTGGGCGAAGGTGAGTTCGATGTCACCGGGGGACGGCGGGGGAAACATGTAATGCCTTCTTTCTTCGCGGTTGTTTTCGTTGCGACGGGGAGGTTCCGGGTCAGGATAGTCGTCAAGATCGATGATTTCAGGACCAGACCGACTAGCAGGAGACGGCCGTCCGTGATCTCGATCTCGGGTTCGATCTCTATGAGAATAAGGCGCGTGTCTTCGGTTCGATCTTTCTAAAGGCCTGCTAGCTTGTCGTGGAGGCGGGGAAGGGGAGAGTGTCAGGTCGATAATTTCATGTTGTGGAGCTGCGGATAAGGAGCGATCAGGCGGGTTGCTCCCGAAGGAGCGTTGTGTCCTGATCATTTTGTTGGCCTGGAGATAGTGACGGTGGGTTCAGGAGATGTTGAGGTTTTCCTTGCTACCCGTAGGGAGATGGAGGCGCGTGAGGAAGGATGTGAGTGTTGGTTGCGACGAAGTTGAGGCAGGTGTGAAGAGGGTAGTGGTCTCTTTGGTAAATATACTAACAGGAGTCGACAGGGGAGTTAGCAAACGCTTGATTCAAAGCCAAAACATCAACATGACAGCAATAACACATACCCAAAGCGTATTCGAGCCTCCAAGCAGACTGCCTAGGCTCTACGCACCAGCACCAGCACCAGCACTACCGACGATGTGAGGTACGGCGAGAGGTTTGGGCTGGTATCTAGGGAGTCCGAGCAAAAATGGGCTAATTTCCCATCCAAAAGAAAGAAGTTATAGGCATATATGTACACGAGATCCGCTTTGAAAGAGTGAGACTGCCGTCGAAGGATCTGGAAGATCGGTAATGTCGTCGAACGGGCAATTGAAAGACCGGTGATTCGGTGCTTTCGCCGTAGCTGAGGTTGTGAGGGGGGATGTGTTTAAGTTGGAGGAATGTAGCCGGGCAACAGCGTCGAAGTCACTCCTAGCGAACGAATGGTAACAGACCCGCCCCTCCAGATTGAGCCGCACTAACCACAGACAAATAAGGAGTGCTGAGACTCGGTGACCCGGATTGGAATAGCCTGTCGGCGGAAGGATATAACGACAAGAAAGCACAAGAGACGTGGTTAGAGAATGAGAGAGAAGAAAGAAAAAAATTAACAAGGCCCTTGGTCCTTTGTGCAGTTGCCTTAGTAATGGTCGATAATCATCCAGTGGCGAACGGAATGCCAAGGTCGCGAGGCTTGAATAAAATGTAAAGTCCGAGTATCTCCTTCAGCCCCCCAGCAATCTCAGAAGAGCATATATTGAGCAACGTATTATTATGGAAACATGAGAAAAATGGGGCTTGCACTATTATACACCAGTGTGGAAGTTTTTGATAATGAAGAAAACGTAAATTCGTGTCTGGCATTCGAGAGCACGTGCTCACTTCTAGAGGATCTTGCGAGCAAGCTTTTGTGCTGCCTCGACATATTTCTAACGACTTAATTGGTCTTCCCTAGCACAGTCACAGTGCCATCGTTCGACAGGGTGACCAGAGAGTCTGCCCTCGCACCCCAGGCAAGCGCAGTTGCCGGCACAGCGCTCTGCAGAGGCGTGGACCACACCTTGGACGCCTTCGCGTAGTGCTGGACGGTAACACCCTGAGGGCCGGCGGTGGCCAAGTACTGTCCGGTGTAGTCCCACGCGATCGAATCGATCGCGGATCCAATCTCAATTGCCTTTGTCATCTGAAGCTTCCTTAGATCCCATATCGAAACAGTGTTGTCCCCCTTGCAGGCTACTGCCATCCAAAATCCGTTCTCTGAGAATTTGATCGACTTGACAGGTCCTGCCAACGGCTCAAACTTGGTTAAAAGCTTGCTTGTCTTGATATCGAATATCTCAACGGTCGCTTCCTGGGTACCAGCTCCCATCAAGTGGCCATCGGGGTGGAAATGGGTGCTAGTAAGGGCTATAAAATACTACTATTAGTAATTGAAACTCATATAAGCTTGTTTCCAGTTTCAGAAAGACAACATACCTGATCCTGTGTAAACTTGCGAAACCGCCTTGCTTGCTGCAAGGTCGTAGAGAACATAGCTCTTGTCGACACCGACCGATCCCAATAAAGAACCACTTGGGTGCGCGCAGATACCACTGACCTTGCCCGCGTGTCGCTGGAACGATGTACTCTCAGTGCCGCTTTCTTCCCATACTCTAACAACTCCAGATGGCGAAGCAGTAATCGGTCGACCGCCCCACCAAGCAGAATCGGATATAGCCCCATCTTGCGAAGGCAGGACCCGTGAAAGATTGTTTTCGAGGAGAGAGTAGACACCAGAAACGCCGTCTACACCTCCAATTAGCGCCAGGTCCTGCGATGCATTCAAAGATATAGATGTTCCGCCAGGATAAAATGGCTCGGACGACGAAACAGCCGTGAATGAACCAACGGTATCTGGAACCGCCCAATCAGCAGGGATTGGTCGCTTGCGACGACTCGTAGAAAGCCTATAATTACAACGATTAGTATCATACTCAAAGCTAACGAAGAAAACTCCGTTTCACTCATGACTCACTCGGTATGTGTAGCGTCGATACGCTCTATAACATCAGCAGGAACACCATCGCTGTCGACTTGCATCTCGTCCCCATTAGAAGGGGCCGATGCAACGCCGCTTGCCTTGACTTTGGACAATGCGTCTCTAGCATCGTCGCGCTCTCCGAGCAGTCTTCCGATTACCCTTACGGCGGCATCGTGCTGATATAGTGCCGTGCTTAGCTCCTGACGCGTCTGAGCGAGTTGTTGTCGGAGGGTATACGTTTCTAATGCCAATGCATCCCATTCATTCTGAAAAACGGAGAGGAGCGAGGGTATCGAGGTGATTGTTGGGGGTCGAGGGCGGACGGTTCTGTTTGCTATGGGGTGGTGGATCCTGTTAGCATAATTTTCTTCATGAAAGGCGAACCGTACAGGTCATACTTTTGAGGTAGATGAGGTCTTCGAGTTTGAGTTCTTCGCCTGTTACCGGGTCTTTCCCGTGCTCTTGGATATAGCTTTCGATCAATCGTTTCTCAAAGACGTGGCCTATGAGATGGATGCGTCTTTAGTTTTCGATGCTATCAAATATGTGACGATTTGTTGGTTCGAGGAGACTCACCACTCTTGGAGATGGCAGGGACTTGCGGCGTCTCGCCAGAAACTAGAAGAAACTGTCAGAACTTCGAAGGAATTGAATAGGTTAACAAAGGTGTTCATACTTGCGCAAAGCATTGTAATTCAATTGGTTCTAATGATGATGCTGGGTGGATGTCGAAATGGTGGAAGCGATGGGTGTGTCTTGCGAAGATTGAACTTTTTGGGTGACTGATGGTGGTTGGCTTTCTGGTCGTGTTTTTGACAAGGGCTGTTGCATGGCGGCTCAACACAGCACATCAGCACACAAGGTGGTGGAGCGGAACATGCGAGTGAGAGTCCATTTAAAAATCAAGATGCCAATTCGCGATTATTTTCGCCCGGTGGGTGTTTCTTAAAAACATAGAGGCATATTAGATTGTAAAAGTAGTATACATCTTGTCTCTTTTTCACCGACAGCAAACCACTTCTATCTCCCAACTATCGAGCTGGCTGCATTCTTTGATATTCATATAATTTTATTAGATAAGTCAGGCTGGAGCTTCGCTCATTAACTGATACTATTTGCCGTACATATAAAAAAATACCATATGCCTCGAAAACAAAAAAGGTTAGGCTTTATACAGCTGCTCCGCTGTAATTAATATAGTATATAGCAGGTTGCATCCCCAATATATGCAATTCCAGATATCCAGCACTGTGCTAGGTCCGTGGACCTGACGTGAGGTAGAACGGCTGCTGAAGTAGACAAAAGCCTGGGTATATAAATTTGGAAACGACCTGTCACCAACAGACAAATACGAGCTGCTCGTACTCTCGCCAAAGCCTCTTCCGAGTTTTTTCTCGCGGGGGCAGTTTTGATAAGTAGGAATGCAGTTCCTCGGAAGAATCGCTGTTCAATCATCGCCAAACGAAAGCTTCACTCTTCCCTTTGACTTTGGCTTCTTCTTTTTTGGGGCTTCGTCCGTCTTTTTCTTCACGTCCTTCTTCTCATCTTCTTTCTGTCCCTCATCGCCTGAAGCCTCAGCACCGACAACCTTCCCGATTTTACGTTTCTGTGCTTTAACGCCTACTTCGAGCACGGAGTCCCGAGTTTTCGAGTCTTTCCCGTCTTTCGGATCCTTGATACTCTTCTTTGTTGTTCCCGAACCGTCGCCATCATCCTTGTCTCCTTCAGCTTTATCATCATCACCTTCCGTGGCAGTTTTGTCTTTCAAAGCTTCGAATTCTTTGCCGGAGAGGGTAGTATTGTCCTCCAGGACGTAGACTGGCTCATCTTCTTCGTCATCCTCGGGGTTCCTGTGTTTCTTTGGCCGGTTGAGGGGACGTTCTTGGTAGTTGCCGGCTGTCTGAGCTCTTAGACGTTGTAGAAATGCTGGTTCTTTGGATTCTAGAGTACATAATTATGTAAAGGATATAAAAGACCTCAAGTTAGTGATAGTACAAGTTAAAAAAAGGGGTAGTTATAATTTTCCGTGGAGAGCAGGAAAGGTATACGTCACAGACGGACCGTAGCTTAAATTTTTGTGAGCCATGTCTATTATTTTATCGCTTCGTTCGATGGTTGTGCAATAAGCGAAGCGATTTGTACGCTGGGTGTCTGGTTCCCGCCCCCAAAAAATAAAAAATAAAAAATAAAGCGTTCAAGCTTTTTTGATTGCTACTGAAGGTTTCTGGAAGCTGAATACCACATCGGCCGCTAGACAGTTTTGGACCTGTCGACCCGACGGACGCGCAAGCCCGAGCGACCAGGAATAACTAACAAGTAAACCCAAGGGACTGCTTAGTTCAGATACGACAAGGGGACCTGAAGAATAGTTAGAAATAGATCTGCCCCCAACACTCGGAAATTTGGCGTGCCTGCGCATTAACCGACACGAGCTTATACGAGGGTCTGACCGATCATACATATTGTACATGATATTATTACTTTGTTCAAGGGGTTCGAGACGGCACGGCGATGCAAAATACAAGATATACATGTATGTACAAATCACACACACACGCCCAAGCTCGGCTTCCATCGAGTTTTTGATTTTTCCCATGGGTGCTCACTCGTAAATTAATCCAAATCGCAGCTAGTCGGTATAAGCTGGATAACGAAAGAGGAAAAAAAAAAAAAAAAAAAAAAAAAAAGCCGGCCTGACTAAGGTTTCAGACTGGGAAAATTTTGTCGGCAGGCAGCATAGAATGTTCGAAGGTGTGAGTGAGTGAGTATGGTGTTTCACCCGCCAAAGGGAGAAGGTGTCCAGCGAGGAGAGTCCAGTCGGGCGACACCCTCCTCTTCCCTCCTGCTTCTCGCTCTCCCCTCCGCCACAAGTTTGAAGCCATATCTGAACATACTTCGCAGTGAGACTTGTCTGCACGAGAGTGGGAAAAGAGTTAGAAGGGTATTCATTCGGTTCACCAATCAGAAATGTAATCAATCGTAGTTGGCTAGCAGTAGCATTTATTAGTATTATATTGTACCTGACTTGCAATTGCTTGGACCCTCCTCCTCTCTCTCATAATTAACCCTCCCCCCCATCATCTCATCTATAGACAGCCATACGTTCCTTCTTCTCCTTTCCTTCCAGTCGCCTCAATCGCGTCTACGAGGCCTTTCTCGTATATATATCAAAATTTTATTATAGCAGCTTATCGGCCTTATCTCGTTTTTTCTTCCTCGTTCTTTCCTTCTCTCCTGGCTGTTTTTTCTCGCCAAACCTGCCGAACAACACTACTGCTGTCACGATCCCCTAATCAAATTGAAATTGAAATTGAGACCCGTATACTACTGCCACTACCACCACTTACACCATACTCCTCGTAATAATATCAACCAGAAAATACGCTCGTAGATCCGAACGTGCTCCAGCGCCTATCTCTTCCAACCACTCGCCCTCTCTCTTTCTCTCATTCTCCCTCTCTTGACGATAGACGGCATTCTCCCCAATCTATCCATCCGTCCTCCCAACTTTTGTTCTTCTTGCTACCCCCTCGTCTTTCAAATTGTCAGCAATTCTTCTTCCCCCTTCGTCGCCATCGAGCTCGCCAAACCCTGGACCAACCAACTGTCTCTCCTTTATAGCGGATTCGGCCCTCTGGGGCTGTCCTGTGCTCTCCCCTTCGGATCCCGTTTGCGATCAACTCAGCTATCATGGCTGCCGATAACCTTACAGGGCGGAAGAGAAGCTTCCTCGATAGTATTCCCTTTCGCAAGCTCCAGCCCTATGGCAAAGGCTTCCTCTCCAAGCGGGTACGACTCAACGCCGGCTCGACAATAACGATACCCCTTGCCGTCGTGATAGCTTTCCCAGTCCTCATCCTCGTCGTTATCTTGTTTCTCGTCGCTCTGCATTCGGATTCTCCGAACGTGGTGTCGAACCTACCCTTGCTCAACCGAGAGCCGGGCATCTTGTGAGTTGTTATATACCACCTATTCTCGTTTCTTTTCAACCCAACCAACGCGTCCGCCGTGGGGGTCCCAACATTCGTAATTGAGATGAAAGGAGCTAATAATCAAATTTTAATCTTGCGAAAATAACAGAAAAATCAACGAAACATACGATAAACCGTTCGTTACAGGCTGTCTGGAACCGGCGACGGAGCTTCCGAGAGCGAGTGCAGCGTTTGTCGTCCTAGCGAGGAACAAGGAGCTAGATGGTGTCGTGCAATCGATGAAGTCGATAGAACGCCATTTCAACCATTGGTTCAACTACCCGTATGTCTTTTTAAACGACGGAGAGTTCAACGAGACCTTCAAGGCGACCGTGAAGAAGTATGCTAGTTCGAAGGTGGAGTTTGGACAAATCGACAAGAGCATGTGGGGGTTCCCTGACTGGGTCAATCATGAGGAAGCGAAGGAGTCAATCGCGAGGCAGGGTGATCGAGTGATCATGTATGGTGGAATGGAGAGTTACCATCACATGTGTCGCTTTTATTCCGGGTAAGCTTGTTTTTCCGTGTGGGGTGGAATCTCGAAACTTTACAAAAGCTAATCTGATATCCTGGATAGGTTTTTTTATAAGCATCCACTGCTGGACAAATACAAGTGGTACTGGCGGTTGGAGCCGGATATCAAGTATTTCTGCGATATCACATAGTAAGCCCCCGATACCCGACCCCGAGAGTTCGTATAGCGCGAAACGCGAGCTAACCAATTTTTTTTATAGCGATCCCTTCATGCACATGGAACGACATAACAAGACCTACGGCTTTACGATTGCAGTCAAAGAATTGAAGGAAACTGTCCCCAACCTCTTCAGATACGCATCGGCGTTTAAGCGGCTGTATAACCTCCCCACAACCGGTCTATGGGATATGTTCGCCGAGCGACCCGAGCCGCCACCAGAGGAAGTCACAGACCTCCCTGAAGATATACGCAAGGAGCAGCCGAGTCGTAAATTGCCGGATATCGACCCAGAGAATATGGAAGGAGAGAAATACAAGTTCGTAACCTCTGGGACGCCTTAAAAAAGCCATATCGTAAGCTAATTTTAACCTGCAGCATGTGCCATTTCTGGAGTAATTTTGAAATCGCGCGGCTCGACTTTTTCCGAAGCAAGTTGTACGAAGATTTCTTCCAAATGATGGATAAATCAGGCGGTTTCTGGACCGAACGGGTTAGTTTTCTACCAATTTACGATCAATTTCTTAGAGTAAGGGCGCTAACTGGTTATTCGTATTCTAGTGGGGAGATGCGCCGATTCATTCTCTGGCGGCCGGAGCGTTATTAGACACTAAAGATATACACTATTTCCGAGACTTTGGTTACCGGCACACCACCATCCAACATTGCCCCGCCAACGCCCCCGGCAAGCAACTCAAACGCGAGCCGTTCTACCACAAAGAAGATCAGCAGAGGAATAAGAAGATTGCCAAGCAGGACGACGCCTTCTGGGCCAACTACGACTCACCGAAGCATAACGGCGTCGGATGCCGGTGTAGATGCGATACCGATATAGAAGAGGTAGAGGGCAAGCCTGGTAGCTGTACACCGGAATGGGTCAAGGTTGCCGGTGGGTGGTTACCAGAATGATCTCTCTGCTAGAATTTTATATCATAAATCCCTCTCTCACTTTCTCACTTTTTTTGTTATACTTTTGTTGGTTCCTTTGGTATATTCCTGGCTTTCTTAGCCTGCGTCTTAGAGGGCTGAAGCGGAAGAGGAAGAAGAGGAACAATTAGCGCTTACAGATCTATTACCACTAATGACACCCTTTATATATATATTTTTATTATTATTGTAGGATGGTATATTATTATTTCATTCCTCGTTTCATTTTTTTGCTTTCTTAAAACGAGGCATTGGAGTTATCAACTTTTTTACTTATCGCTTCCGCTGTGGCATTTGCTCGCCCTCCTCATCAAATCATGCTGGTATTTCCTTCTTACCAATTGTTCCTTCCAGCAAATGGTCATTGTGGTTTTTATGATAATTGTACATAGATTCTTTCCTTTCTTGGTCGCCCATACAAACAGCTTTGAGCAGGACCGAACCCACCGTATGTATTGATAGGCAGTCTTAAGGGATATTTCGGATGTCTTTTTCTACCTCTTTTTAACCTCTTTGTTTTTCTGCGGATAGAGGTAGCTAGGGGGTCTTTTTTTTGTTAATGCTCTCTTGGTTCGCTTTGTAAACATATGAATAAACCAACAGATTGGCCTTTTGAAACAATTGGATTGTGTATTGATGACATCATGTCTAGAGCCGTAAAACGAAGGATTTAGTATAAGGTAGAAGCCTGAGCGTTCGTATAAATCTGTATAATGCGCCAATCGCATGATTTATCGGTACATAGGTGGAGACATGCGCGCGGATATTCTAGGGCACCACCACGAGAGAGCCGAGACAATTATATCATCAAATACGAAGAAAAACCTGCAGTGTGTCCCAACTGAAACAACCAACCAAAACTTGTCACCTCGGGTCCCTCCTTTTTAAGCTTAAAAAGATGACAGATCGTTTTAATGACGTTTACGTTTGTTTTTTGCGAATAAACGACGTCGGTCGATTGGTGCCCTGTTTTTGAAACTAACTTAGTCTGGGAAAAAAGTTGCAACAAGTCGGCAACACATTTGGAGTATTTTCTGAGTGGGGTTGTTGTTGGATATAGTCAAGCTTCAAACGGACCGAGTCTGATATTTACCGTTTTTATATTTACTAGCTTTCCGATAAATATTCATTTTGGTCAAGGTGTATTTTTCTAGATATTTAATCTACTAACTAGTAGCAATTTAGCTAACCGGCTCGGACCCAGTACATGCATGCGAATAGCCACAATTGCCAGCTAACAATTGAAAAGACTGTGCGCGAGAATAGCTTTTTGTTTTTTTTGGGTGTTTACAAAGAAACATTTCGAAAAAAAAAAAAAGATTAGTTTCCTCCCATAAATATATCATAAAATGAAGACCCAAGCATAGATGAGATGTCAAAAATAGCAGAATATATCGATGCTATCGGGAAAAAAATGAGTGTACAAGATTCATTACATCCATCTACGGGGTGCACAAAAGAGTAAAAAATCCTCCCTTCTTGGCCAAAAAAAAAGGACTATAAAAAATATTCACCATAGAAAAGAAAAAAGATGAATCAATCTTCTTCCTACTCCCGCTTCGGAGCTTCAGTGATATCCACCTTTGGTGGCATATCGGTCCCTTCCTCCCTCCGAATCTCCGGTATCTCCTCCTTCGGAGTTTCAAATATCTCTTGCTTCGGCCGTTCATCCGTCGGACTACTTGTCGCCAACTCCCCGTACTGCGCGCCCGAAAGCTCAAACACCGGCTGCGCTCTAATCTGTGGTTGCCCGTTTTCTCCTTCTGGATACGAAGCCGGTAGCTCCGATGGTGGTTGCGGGAACGCGGCGTACGGCGCTTTCCTCCTGGCGCCGAACGGCCAGAATCGCTTCTTCTCTTGTTCCATGTCTGCGGCTTCGGCGCTGTGGTCTGGTGCTACGGGCGGGGTTTTGGGTCGACGGGAGTAGAAGAACCAGCGGACTATTAAGGCAATCAGGAGAAGACAGGCGAGGGTTACGCCGACGGCGATGCCGGCTGTTGCGCCTTTGGAGAGGCCGCTTGATGGTGTGGAGGTGCTGTTGGGGTCGGATGAGGTTGCGTTAGGGTCGGCTCCGTCTGTGGTTTGGCTACCGCCGGTGCCGGCAGGTCTTGAGGAGGAGGTTGTGAGAGTGCGGATTGTGGTGGAGACGCTTGTCGGCGGGTTAAGGCTGCAATTGTCGACGGAGAATGAGAGGATGGGGGCAGAGGCACCGAGAGAGAGACATTGGTTCAGGCGGATTTCTGTGGGGTCGTTGCTGCAATATAGGTCGGTGTATATCGTTACTATTGGAAAGCACCGATTTTTCGGGTTAGTTGCAACGTTTTTATCTGATATATTGCAATATCATGGCAAATTGAAAAACGATTGATATATAAATATCCTATTTTACATCTTTTTTTTCTATTTTCTCCAAAGAAAACCCAAAAAACCACAGTGGTAGCGAAATACTGGAAGGGATATTTACTTACTGGTGCAACCATGGCCTAGAGCCGCTATACTCACAGACGTCGCGTTTTCTTGCGCAATCATGTGGCAGAATCCATCCGACGTCCCTACTTGTCGCGGCCCCGGCTTGACCTTACACTTGCCATCGGTGAACACATTGAGTGAACTCTCGTTGGGGGCTTGACCAGCAACAATTCCAAGCTGTATGAGGAGTAACGAGCAAACTAGCCAGCCTCGCGGTCGTCGGGATAGTAATTCGGATCTCATTATTTTGGTGTTTATCGTAACCTTTTTCAATCCAGCATTCGCAATTCGGAAAGAGTATATTTTACGAACGGCGCCTTTTCTTGCTTCAATTGGTGTCGCTAGTATTCGTCAAGGAGGTTGCAACTTGATTATTCTCGATTTAGAATTCTTTTAACCGTCCTCACACATCACAACAGCGAAAGTTGGAAGCCGTTGTGGGTAATATCAACTCCTTTTAATTATTTCGGCTTCGTTTTTCCGTGTTTCTCCCACCCAAAAGAAGCAGCCCAGAAAGAAAGAAAAAAGTTCAAAAACCACAAAAAAAAAAGGACGGAGCTCGTCCAATGCAAGAGGGCGGGTGAACCGTGGATTTATATTCTAGAACCTATTTTTTCCAGTCTCGTCGAAAGGGAAAGAAAAGGTTCTAAAATTACAATCCAGTGAGATCCTGGTAAAATGAGTAAACCTATAGAACGGAAAAACCGGCCTTTTTGTTCAAGCTTGCGAGACAGTCAATTCTTCTTTAAAAGGAATGGTCTCGAGAGGGGGAAGAAACAAAAGAGTAAGCAGCGATTGCAGAAAACGACTTAACATATGCAAGGCATATGCAACAGCAAGCGCAGAGGGAACATGTGTGTGGGTGTGGCGGCCGGGGAACGCTTGCACACTTTTGCTTTTGCACCCTGCTTATCTGTGCACCTACCTTATCTGTTGTGCACATGCTGGAAACGGGAGATCCCTCAATGGGATTTTGATTCATTTGCTCTTTATTTTTAATCTTTTCGTTCGTGTTTCGAAGCAAAAAGATTCAGCCGCAGAAGGAAAAAAAAAAAGCCTAGAAAGAGTTTTCGTGTCAGACCTTCCCAGAATCCTCATAGTTCGTCCAATGGGTAGCCGTTCCAAGGGAGGACGACGATGGTGCGGACGAGTTTCGTGCTACCCGCATTCTTTTTTAATATATTATTATTTGAGTAATCGAATAATTCCACAAGGGATTTTTTCCGGTGCGCGATAACTTAGCTAAACCCGTTCAATCGATTCCCCATGACATGAAGGTGGATTCAGGCCAAACGGTGCAGGGGAGTTCCCTTGAGAACAGCTTTCTGACCACCCGTTTTTTCTTCTTTCGAGCGCCCAACATGCAGGAGAAGCACGAGCGCGAAGGGATTTGCGACGTAGACGGTCAAATTTAGGGTATATGTGGTCTAGTACTTAGACGCCCCCATATATGGTGTGGGGTCCTGTCTTAATGGCCTTCGTTAAAACTTACTCGATATTTTCGGTATATCCAATTGAGGAAATTTTGCATGCTCATCTCGCAATGTCCGATTTTTTGATGCCCAGAGTGGTATCTACAGGAGCAGGCGCGGAGGTTGGAAGGGGGAGGGATGCACGCCAATCCATGCTGCTGCCTTTCATTTCTTTCGCTGACTGCGAGCGAATTTTCGCAACTTTTGTTGGCTCTGCGTTGTACGCGAAGTGGCGAATACGGGCTAAAAATCGCCAATTTGCATGAATGAAACACGGACCGCAGAGCCGCATTTGACATTGGCAGAGGCAATGGTTCTATCCAATCCATCCACCGACATGAGATGAGCTGACACGTCTGAAATGTTGGCTGGTTGGTCGGTTGGTTGATTGTCTGGTCAGTTTTTCCAGGGATAATTAGTATAAATATTGGTTCCATGCCCGATGAGAGGCTAAATCTTGTTATTTTATGATTTGTTATTACACCAAAGTCTCTTATTTTTTATATCTTGATAGCTCTCTAGCCGCATTGTCGTTGATTCCTTTGAAGGGTATATTGCATATCAGACGAATGCCAAATTCCATATCCAGCAGTGCTGCAGTTTTTGTGCTACATATAATACAGTGTATTAAACCATATTAACTATAACCTGCAGTATCCGGCCTTCTGCTTGCATGCAGTAATAATTATATATTAGGGTTTTCTAGTAGCACATCTCTTTCTCTTAGATTTCGATGCGCGCACAGCAATACAGAACATTATTACAAATTAGTAACCTTGGCATTCCATACAGCATTTCCACCTATCCACCTATCCAACCGCGAGTAGAGGATAGCCAACTGATGCTCGGAGAGTCTGTTGATTGGTTGTTGATCAGCGCGACCTGAAAGTATAGAATCTCAAAACTCGCCAAGCAATTTATCCTATTTGTACGTCGAAACTTATACAAAAATATTGTCGTACCAGGTTGATCTAAAGAGATAGATGCAAGTTCATTTCACGGGAAATGTTATGAAACAAGTAATAACTGTTCAGTGACGATATGTACTGTGAAGATGTTATGTGTGTGATCGTTGAAGGTTGTTAATAGAGAACCAACGCACTCATGCATAGGAGCTGGCCGTGACCGCGCGAGATCTACGCATCACACCATCTCTTTTGCGGGCAAAAGTGGGGTGATAAACTCGGGCTACGGGCTCAATCCGGTCTGTTCAACATTTGGCTGTTCGTTTGCTAGCCTGCGTCGGGAGTTTGTACTATCGCTGTACTAGTAAGCAGCGGTTAGCTAGTAGTTCGAAAACGCTGACTGCCCCACCACGCACTATCGGATATTGATTATACTGCTCTATAATTATAACAGCTTGAAATCGGTATCGAATACTTGCGAACGTTGAACCCGCGCTTTCGGGACTTTCGCTGACTTTACCACTGACTGTTTGTGCGGCAGCATCAATTGTTGGGTTTGGCTGCTTGTTTGTCAGTAGACAATCTATCGCAAGCACAAGCTCCACAAGCTCCAGCCCTCAATAGTTCAACCAACTCGAAGACTCTCCCTCACCCCTACTGGACTGCAACCACTAATAGTTCAAAGCAAGGTATGGACTTATACATTTCATTCTTAATAGATACTTGAGTTCCACGTCCAGCGGCTCTTGGGCCGTGCTGGGTACCTAGCTTGTGTCGCTGGCGTTTGTTGCAGACCAAGCTGGATCCTCATCTGCGTCAGAGCAGAGTGATCCTTTAGTAGCCCCCTTCGAGTACACCCAAGACTCTAACCCCGACTTTCTATATTGTCTCCGTTTCTCTTCGTTACAACCTCTCCTGATGCCCTTCTTATAAATCACAACTCCAGCTTTAGTCTGAGAGTGAACAACCGACCGTTCTGGAATCCTTCAGACTGAACAAGTATCCTCTTCGCTTTGATCGGTTGTTGTTGTCAGCTCGGCCATTGGTGGGGTATCGGCTTGATTCCCCTCGCCGCCGCCGCCGCCGCCGATATACTTGATTCTACTTGAACCTCAAACCATCTCATGAGCCTAGACTCCCCAGACTTCACCTTGTAGAACACAGGTGAAGCAGTGAATCCAAATCCTATTTCTCTTCTACTCTTTTCACTTTCCAGTAAGCTTCTTGCGTTTTCTTATCGAGTGATTTCCAGCTGTTTTGGCGTTCACGTTGTGTACTAGAGCCCATGATGACTCTAAACGAGGCTTCACTGCTAACGCACCGCCAACAACTACATAGGATCCCACATCACGAAGTTCTGAACAAAGATCAGAACATCAACCGATACATCTCCTCCATGTCCAAGAAAACTCGCAAGATGATCTCCCACCCGGACGATAGTGACGACGGTCTTCTGGGCGAGAGCACCTATGAAATTCTCTCAGATCTCTCCATCCCAAGCCATTCCGACGATGACGACGACTTGTCGTCCCTTGCCTCTTTAGCTGAAGATACTGCCGATGAGGATGAAGAAGGCGAGGAGTTTACATTTCCCAATCCTAGCTCCGGGCCGTCCGAAGAAGCTGGTGTTGAAGAGCTTCAGGGTTCCACGTACCCTGAATCTGTTCCCGATGTCCCTGACACATTCGAATCGGCTGGTATTCCCTCGTATGATGGCCTGGACCAACACGAACCTCTTGATACACCTAATTCCGTCAGCGAGGCTTCGCTCATCGATGTAACGATTCAGTTTAACGACGACAATGTACCTCTGGGCGAAGAGACCTCGTTGTCCTACGACCTTGAAGAGTTCAAGGAGGTCCAGTTTGACGATATTCGTACTGCCATCGATGCTCCCGAGACTATCACCAATTTGCACTCTGTGCTTCGGTGTTCCTTGGGCGTTGAACCACTAAGCGTCAAGGATACCTTTCGGGTTCTCTACGTCGGAGATGAGTCAGCTAAAGATGAGATTTTCAGAAAACTCGGCGCTGCTCTGGTCGTACACTCTACTTCTTGTGAGAGCCTCGAAGACTCCAAGTCATCTGCTCGCTTCAATGTCGTCCCAGTCACGTCGTTCGGTAGCTCCACAGCGACCCCGGACGTCGAGCTTGTAGAATCCTTCGGTTTGGAAATGGCTGTCGACACTTGTGCTTTCGCATACCCCTCTAATGAATTAACGGAAGGCGATACGCTGTCCCTAGTCATAAAGCCTAGAATGCTTGTTCGCTCTCGAAGGACCGCCAACGGTTATAAACTTGACAAGCTGGAAGCTCCTGGTTGGAGATTACCCGACCTTGCTATCTTCTACTGTGAGGATGACGATGACGCCCGAAAGCTCAGCACTCGATCATGCGCCCGCACCTTCATCTCCCGCCATGGCGTTCCTTTCCTCACCATTTCTGACAAGAAGCTTTATATATCTTCTGAAGAATTCCAAGTTGACCACCATGCCCTCCACATGGCCATTGAATCACGTAGAACGGATGAGAATGGCGTCAGATTAAGAGAAGTTTACAAAGAGCTTCCTGTGGATCTGCACAGTTTTGTCAACCTGGATGTTCAGCAGTTGAGCCGAAACCTGGCAATCATCGTTAAACCGCAAAATGATGATGATAACCGCGTCGTGCAAACACCAACATCATCCTGGGGTAAGCTCGTTCAAGTAATTAACGAAATGGTTACAAACGACGCGGGCTTCAACAACCTCATGATCTTACTGGGTGGGATAATTTTAAGCTCTATCTGCCTTGGCCTCTCCATCCTTGTCACTTCGTTTATGGGGCCAGCCGCCATAGCATCCGGCGGTGCAGCCTCCGTCTCGGCTATGACGAACTCTCTTACAGCAAAAACGCACGTTCCCACCGGTTTGAGCGTCTGCGTCAAGATAACGACGGCGAAGCAGATATCGACTACCTCGTCTTCAGTCTCAGTTTCCGTAAAGCCCAAACCATCTAGCTCCGCTATTTTGAAAGCTGTCTCTTCAAGTCTTATGACTACCGGCGTAACATCCCTGAGCGTTACAGACATCCCCTCCTTACCCGCCAATGAGTCCAACGAGTTTGCAATGTACACGATAAGCGAAGGTCACATTGTTCTCCGATCACCAGCCAAGTTTGCTGCTTTGAGGAAGCCACCAGCACTGATCGTCCACGTTAAGAGAAGAAACCATACCGTCCCGGTTGAAGTTAACAAGCTCTTCCGAGGAGTGTACGCTATCAAGATGGACTTGAACGAAGCATGGGGGATTTTGAATATCACGGTTAGAACAGAGAACAAGCCGATTATCAACCAATCTTTTATTTTAGACCTGGGAAATCCTTGGTTGAGTACCTCTGCATGGAAGAGAACGGTGCTGGCAACATCCTCGGACCTGAGAAAAGCAGTCAACAAGGCTTCGTCTAAGGCAAATGTATACGCCCAGAAGATCCAGGAGACTAGCAAGGAGCGAGTCAAGATGGCCAAAAAGGACGTCAAATATCTACAGAAGGAGGCTGTTAAATTACAAAAGGAAATTTCAAAGCAGTCAAAGGTGGCTAAGAAGACGGTTGAATCCCAACTCAGGGCCTTGAGGGTTGGGTTTGACGATTTGAAGCTCGAGAAATATATCTCTGCCAAGTCACTTAAAGAATACAGCGAGAAAATCGACCAACAGGTTCAGAAAGCGCGTAAGAACGCAAACCGACTTTGGAGCCGAGGTGCTGATGCTGCCAAGAAGACAGCAGCAAAGAAGCGACGACTCCAAATGTTTAGAAAGTCGAAGTCGAAGTCTTGTGGGAAGAAGGGCAAGAAGGGGACATTATGGAAGTGCAAGAACAGCAGGTAGGACTGGTTGTTTGGACCGTTTCCGCTGTTCGGTTGACATTCCTTTCCCGGCCTAATATTCCTCCCGTAGACAGTCTACTTCCTTTGAGCTTGTTTTTAGTTTCTTTTCTTTTCGCTCAAACTGCTTATACATAAGATATTGCAGCAATAAGCTGTTGCACATCCCCACTTTATTCCATTTACGATCTGCTTTTTTTTTACTTTTTGTTTTTGATTGTTCATCAGGAGGATATTATTCAGACTTCGGGGTGTATTTTGGGATTTCGGGAAAGGATCGGGGGAACGGGGACGGGAAATTGTCAATGGCGCAGCAGGGAACGAGGGACAAGTATCTTTTTGGTTTGTCTTTGTTATCATATAGTCTGTCTATGAGGGAACTGGTCGGCTTTTATGGAGTTTACACACGCTTTATTGGATATCACTATTTTTCGTTTCTGATAATAATCCATTATTCTCTTTTCAATATATCGTCTTATCTAGAGGTGAATCCTGTTGAAATATACCCCTGTCCATTTTTTCGAGCCAGGACGAGAAATTCGTATTTGCTTTCTCTGGGGGCTACCAGCAAGAGATTTTATATTCGTAGACGAAGGCAAAAGATCCTTGCAATGGATCCTTGTGGTGGGAGCCTGTTCTGAGGTTTGATGTGTTGTTGGTGTGGTGTGGTGCATGCGTTTGTTTTTTCTCCCCTTGTTGCTGAGGGGAGCTAGAACAAAGCACCCCTCCTTAAACGCATATTTGCTTCCCACTTGTATAATCTTTCCGCATCTCACGACACAGCTTCCTCTCGCACGATAGAATCTCATCAAACCCAACCGTCTATAACCTCTTTCCAGTCTCCATTCCTTTTATAGTACGTTCCAACCTCCTCAGATCCCGTCGGACGTCGTTTTATCGTCATTGTCTGAAGCTTTCACCAAAGTTTGCTACCTTGGGGAGCTTGCTTTCTTGCTATCTCTATTTTGGGGGGAAATTTAAATTTTTTAAAAAACTTTGCTCAGAAGCTAACACCTCTACGCTTCTTTCCAGGAAATATCTGGATTTTTACTAGATAACCTCATACACCATGTCATCCGACGCAAAGCCCGCCGAGACTGTGCCACCAGCAGAGGAGACTCCAGCTGCCGAAGCTGCTCCCGCCAAGCCTGAAGAGGAAGAAAAGAAGCCTTTAAATCTTTCCAGCGGCGTCTTCAGCATGTTTGGTGGTGGTCCCGCTAAGAAGCGCGAGGAGAAAGATGACGACGAGGATGAGCCCAGCGGTTCTTCGAAAAAGAAGGAAGTGAAGAAGGATGATGAAGATGTATAGCCCCTCTCTCCCTTTGTTCCAAGTATATTTGCATGCAGGAAGAAATGCGCATCTCTCTAACTGTTTCTTTCTGATTATAGGAAGTCGAAGCTTCCCCGGACATTCACTTCGAGCCCGTTGTTACACTCCAGAAAGTCGAGGCCCAGACGAACGAAGAACTTGAAGATACTACCTTCAAGATGTACGCATAAGATACCGCCTCCCCCCCGCCTTATAAATCACGGACTCTAACAATATTATTTTCCCCTTGTAGGCGCGCCAAGCTCTTCAAGTTCGACAAGGACTCGAGAGAGTGGAAGGAGCGTGGAACCGGTGACGTCAAGCTTCTCAAGCACAAAGAAAACAAGAAGACGCGCTTGGTCATGCGAAGAGACAAGACCTTGAAAGTCTGCGCCAACCACTACAGTACGTTTAAATACAATTTAACCCGACTATGAGATAGCATGTAGATACTAACCGCATTTTTTCTTGCTTTAAATAGTCACCCCCGACATGAAGTTAACACCAAATGTCGGTAGCGATAGGAGTTGGGTTTGGAACGTTGCCGCTGATGTTAGCGAGGGTGTTCCAGAGGCACAGACTCTGGCCATAAGATTTGCCAATAGCGATAGTATGAGCAGTGCCCCTGATATTAATATTCGTACTCTTGAAGTATTCCTCGCTAACATGATATTTTCCGCTTTGTAGACGCCAATCTTTTCAAGGAGGCATTCATGAAGGCGCAACAAGAGAACTCCGATTTGGTTGCCGCCGCTGACAAGAGTGAGACGGCTTGAAATCGATCTTTATATGCTCCCTACATCTCTGCTAGCAGTAGATGCGCTGCTTTGACTACGCCCTCTCGCCTGCGGAACGATCACAATGCCCTGATGCCCTAACTCCCTTAGATACACACCTTTTGAACCACAACTCCTTGTCATAATCGTACCTTTTACTTTCCTTTCCTCTACAGTTTTTTCTTTCTCTTTTCTTTTTTTTGATATCTGTACACTCCCACCACTTTTTTGGGCTGTAAACTACATTTGATATTGTAGCAGCTTTCAGAACAAGAATTAACTAAGCTTGGAAGATACATCAGAGATCAAGAAAGAAAGAAAGAAAGGAGAAAGAAAGAAAGAAAGAACAGAGAAAGAAGGAAACTAAAAGATTTCCTCCGTCCTCCTTCAACCAATAACTTTATTCCTTTTAGAAACAAAGATCGGAATCAAGTCCCCTCTTTCTCCCATTACCTTTAACTACCCCTTGTCCATGTAAAACCTTTACTATATGTCATGTAAGCTAGCCCTCTATGTTTTTCTTTATATTTATTTTCGTTTCTAGAGAGAAAGATTGAAACTTGTAGCCCAGCAACTTTGTGTCTAAAATAGCTAGTGAGCAAAGGTGTGGAAAGAAGAAGAAAAAGAAGAAGAAGAGACGAATATATTGATAGACGTTGGAGGCGGAAATATGAAGCGTTTTTATTATATTCCTTCCAAGTTCGTGCAAAGTCTCGCGTGGTAGGCTACGGTTGTCTCCTGGCGCAGACTTCCAGCGTTTGCAGTCTGAGTATGAGACAAGACAGCTTATAAGATTGTATTGTCCTATCGATGCGAACTAATTTAACGTAGTGCCAGCAGCTTTACCGTCATGCGATCCTACACCTGATAATAATAGAACAGAAATAAAGTAAATCTAACAAAGTTTCTTTACGTGCCTCTCATACACCGTCTTAAAAACACAAGCATAAGAACCAAGAACCTATAAACGTGAAGTAGCTAGCTAGCTAGCATCAAACAGAAGAGTGACATAACACAACTGCTCGGATATTAATATATTTATAAATTTGATGGTTATATTTGTTACAGTCGTCAAGCTCGGTGTCATTTTCTTCTGTTTGCCTGTAATATATTCATATCCATTAATTCAAAGGCTCGATGAATATATATTATCCCGAGAAGATATAAACTCGTATATATAGCAGCGTTACCTCCCTAGTTTGGGGTCGGGATTATGGCGTCCTACCCAAATTGCCTTTCCATTTCTATATCCTGATTTTGATAACCGTATACATTTCTTGTTAATAGCTTAGGTGTTCTTAGGTGTATAATACCCGGAGCTGCAAAGTTCAGTGTTGATGAACCGCTGCTTTGGTTATCATCTCATCTTAGATAACTTCGCAATGTGTGCTCCAAATTCTGTTGGTGGTATCCGATTCTTCCATTTGGTATTGAGTCTGACTACAATATTTAGCCTCATGCTTATGCTGCCTTTGGGCTTGGACAAGACATATTCGCAGAACGATACCTCCAGTATCTCGTCAAATATCTCTCTTCTAGACACCAGTCTTGGGATTTTCGCAGACTCTCGTAACCTTGAGGGTACTGCTACGAAAACTAATAAGCGATATGGAGACAAGTTGGGCCCACAATGGTTCTACGGCATGCCATTGAGAGTTGAATGTCAACCCCTAAATTCGTCTTGGATCAATTGATTCCACCAGGTAGTTTATATTTGCGGTCTCCTATAAAGCCCAAAGAATTTAATTTCAGGAAATGATGTAAGGGCATAAAGGACGGCGAAATCCTATCGAGGATCGGTATAAGGCAAGATCGTTGTAAAAAAATGAAAGTGCAACGAAGAAGGCAGGATTGTCGCTGTGAATAAGCCGAAGGGGTATTGCCAAAAACAAGCAACAGCTGACAGGTGCGCTCTAGTATCTGGTAAGGATTGAAATTCAATCTCAGTGTTATTATTATCATCATTGTTGTTGTTCTTGTTGTTGCTGTTATTGTTATTATTATAAAGTTATTAGAAAGATTAAGGAACGTGGAACATTGGCAATAACAAATATCAATATAATGCCTGAATACCTATTTTCTGTTCATGGCCACGATGTAGAGAAGAAGGCCGAAGTCCACAGAAGACTGCTAGATAGATAGATAAATAGATTGTTTGCCCGTCCTTCCCATACATAAGAAGATCAAGCCAACACATAATATAATCTCCGCATTTCAAAGATCCGATCACTAGATCAAAATCTCCAGATCAAGATCTAGATCGAGATCTCTAGCCGACCTTCGGTTGTCGGGAACAGATGCCTCTGTTGAACAGGCGGGGTGCGTAGAATATCCTGGTGAAGGCATCGAGCGGCTCGACGTCGGCTGCTGTTGTTGCATTTTTGGTGATATGTTGCGTTGGAGCCCAATCGGGTGCGGTAGGTCAGACTTGCCAGATTGGTCGTTACATACTACTTACACTTAGGTTACATCTTAGCACAGATTTTCAAGGTTATCATAGAGAGAACCTGTTGTTTAAGAAGAACCGCCAAATCCTCAGAGTATAGTGAGAGATAAAACAACCAGTGTAAATCGAACAGGTAGAACAGGTCAAAATATGTTTACACAGTAGATGGTTATTCTTTTACTATGGAGGTATAGGAGAATTTCGAAAAGAATTGCAAAGTAGGTTCTACTCTTCAGTAGCAAGCTCGATGGCGACAATATGCTTGGTTTAGTCTCGAGGACGATTGAAAGGCCTGTATCGGTTCTTAGGAGGCGGGAGGAAGGCCTTCCATCCGACGCCAGGTAGCAACGCCTTTAAAATTGCATTAGTCTTAGAAGATCATTGAATATTTGTGTGTAAGAGCCGACGTGCATATATACCCAATTATCGAGTATTGAGGGTGATGTAGTTGACATAATCTGCTTACGTGCGTCAAGCGGATCTAAGGTTATTCAAAGCTATAAAATCTCGGCTTTTCCTCAATCCTTACCTCAGTTTCAAGCCAGATCAGATCAACCATCCAAAATCTCCTTCGTAAACAGCACTTTATAAGGAACTCTTATAAAAATATCATCAAGATCTAGTTTTAAGGCTATATTATTAAATCATTTACAATGCCATGTTAGTAACCCTAACTTTATTCCTAGCCCAGAGATGGAGTAAGGACTTACTTGTTTGTAGACAAATTTGACTGCGTGAATTCTGGTTCTACCGTCAAGTTCTTCAAGGTAGACCCTAATAACGGAAACTTGTACGAGCAAGAAAACTTCAACTCGCCCAGTGGTTTCGGAAATGGCATGAACACAACTCCTATCAATGCGGTATCCTTGCCTGGAACATCGAGTGGGACTTTTAGCAGGGTAATTCTTCCTCCAACATAAAAGTGCGAATTCCATTTTGTACTAATATTTACTATTAAGTACCACGTATTCTATCTCACTCCAGGATCATCGTCTTCCCAAGGTATTCTCTCAGAAAGATACTGGACCCCTTCAGGAGGCTGGCAAACTGGCTCTCTTGGTGGTCTGAACTTTGCTGTTCAATCCACTAGCACTATTGCTTCCGCAATGTGGACCGACTCGAGCAGCAACCTCCAAATTAGAATATACGTCACAAACACTTCTGGCTACATTGCAGAGATTGGCCTGGGATATAATCGTACTGCTCCCCCCCCTTTGACATAACTTCAAGCTTACTGACAAATTAAAATAGCCAACGGGTGGGTTGTGATTAGAACGGTCGGTTAGGCGAGCATGGATTGTGAGGGCTGGAGCCAAACTGCTGGTTAGATCACCGGCAATTTACACAGAGAACCAGAGGTAGCTTTTTATCTATCAAAAACAATAAAACTTATCTCCAAAACAGACTTTGTCAATGAGTACAAAGTAGCATGAGTGTAAAAATTTGAAGATGACGCTGACACGCGTGTCAATTTTTACGAGCTTCTTGTTCGTGTTGAAAACTTTATAGCACGATAACGCAATCCATTGGTCTACTATTATAGATACCTTGGCTTTAGCCTAACCAGTATTCTCGCTCGTTCGTTAATAAAACCAACTAAGAATGGTAATCTCACAATAAAAATACAATAATTTTTTATTGAAATAAAAAGTATTTACTGGAATACAAACATATAAAAACAATTGTTAAATTATACTGCTACTAGACTCATATGGTCTCTCTATTATATAAACTATAGTATTTATATTAGTACGGCCATGAAATTATACCTGAGATCATAATCAATATATTTATAATCTACGGTACTATAGATGTGAGGATTGCTCTCACACGGAAGTTGTGTTCCATCTTTTTTATGTAACGGCTGCCCGCCTGCAGTCTCTCTAAAAACCAGACTTAACCATTACATCAACCTTGCATAACATAGTGATATTCACCTTGAAATATAGCACAAAATATAGCACAAAATACGACCTCCCCGTTAACGTGTTCTGAGCTTTTACTCGAGTGGAATGTATTTGAGTCTCATCATCACACCTCATGATATAGGTAGTATGCTCCTGTGAAATGTGTTGGTGTTGGTGTTGCATTGTGGTCGCGCTGTCGAAGATCACTCTTGGCAATAAAGGTCTTGGCGTTCGAGTGAGCCCGGCGCGTGTAGCTGCGGACGATGCAGCGTGACTGACTGACATCGCACAAAGAAAGCCAAATTGAGTGAACTATAAATTCTCAAAATTCCGCCCCGTCGCGACAGCTTCCACGAAGTCCTCCAATCGAGCCCACCCCGCATACTGCACAGCAGCAACGATCGCAGGATATAAACAGCCAGCGCACCAATTCGTGATACAGGCCAGGCAGATCCAAAGTCCGTCACACCAGATCCAGTCATCGTGCGACCCTCCATAGCTGTCAACTGTCCAGCGGAAGTTGGTCTGGCTACTTCGGGATACGTTACACTATAAGGATCCTTGTTGGCAAATTTATTGGTTTTTGGAGTTTCTGGAAGGGCTGCCTTTTGTTCAGGAGTAGGATTATTTGGAGAGTCGGGTTCTTTTGGGATTTTGGAATTCTCATTTTGGAAAAGATAGATATATATATTTGAGGGTTATCGCAAAGATGGCAGAAGTACGTGAACAGAGATCTATCTCATCAATGCTTTGGCAATATAAAGGAATCATGGCAGCTTTTGGAATTACAACACCGTCAACACAATTCTTGGCCTCGTTGCCCCATCCCTTCTCGTCGAGATTACCTCCTTCTCTGCATCAATATCCAAATCTACCTTCTTGTACAACCATCTCACTTCCACCCTCTTCACTCGCCCCCTTGATCAAACCAAGAACATATAAATCGAGATATCCCTCGCCTTCAAGATGACAATGACATTTCGCCCAAGGCTTAAGCTCTCGCTAATCATGGCGCCTCCACAGATCAAAAGGAAAGTCAAGTTGGTCACCCAACAATCGGTCATGTAAGTTTAGAACCCCTAGGGCTCCAACTGAATCTTCTACCTTCGACAAGCTTCCGAATCCTTCTCAGGATTGTCATCGAGTAGATGGAGCAGACATACTAATGAATGTTCTTGGTAATCCAGTGAGGGAGCCAAACCAGTCGCCGAGGGTTTCCCCATGCGTGAATGGTCCATCACCATCTTTGTTCTCAATGAGAAGGGTGAAGAAATGACTGCCAATGTCTTTGACAAAGTTACCTACAAGCTCCACCCGACGTTTTCAAATCCCAACCGAAGTACGTACAAAGAAAAAAGCCAAATGAGAAGAAACGGAGACAAATGCTAACGAACTAAATCGAAATCAACTAGCCATCAAGAAACCACCATTCAAGCTCAGCGAGCAAGGATGGGGTGAGTTCGACATGGAGATCGTTCTCCATATTGCTGATAAGGGAGGAGACCATACCATCAAGCACGACTTGCATTTCCAGAAGCCAAAGTATGATCTCATCACCACCGTTGTAAGTCTAGCTCCTTCTTTGTACTTCCCTTCCAACCTGTATTCTGCTAGAGCGGAAACCCCGTCTTGCAACAGGCGGCAATGATAAAATGGTGAGATCTTACTCAAATTTATATTATCGCACTTAGACGTTCACCAACCCCAAGGCGAACCTTTTGAAGCTCCTAGCCCAGTCCGGACCGGTTCCTGGTCTCGAGGCCTTCACGGATATGGATGGGAACGCAAGGAAACCCCAGAAACAAGCTCCCGAGGAGAGATCTACTAAGAAGTCTAGCCGTAGCATGAAGAACGTAAGTCATTTCTTCTATTACCCAGTGATAAACGCTTTCCAATAAATGAAACCAAATGGCTTTATCTTTTTTGGAACCAGCCACTGATTTCACCTGCAACTCTTCTATAGATCGATATGGAAAAACTGGCTGAGGGTTTACAAAAGCTCGACGAAGACGACCTGCTCAAGGTTGTTCAGATGGTTCACGAGCATAAAACGCCGGACACGTACATTAAAAATGATGTTGAGCGTATGTATCCGATCTCATATTTTTGTCTCTCTTTCTTCTCACCTCATAAACCCCTCTCATTTTTTACGTTATTGATACTACACCCTCCACTCCACACACTCCACCCCCCCTTGATTTATCGGTTTGCTAACATCAAAAGCTCGGTACGGCGGCTGGGACGCAACAGAGGGTGAATTTCATGTCGACTTGTACACCTTGCCGGATCATCTCGTCAAGAATTTGTGGCAGTTTACCACGTCGAAGGTTGATGTTTGAGCAATCATCTGGATCTTAGGTGGATATGAAATGGCCGGAGCTTTCTCGTCGCTTGGTATATTAGTTGGTCTCTAGGGTTAGTCACCTTGGTTCTAGGTTCATCTTGGTTCTAGGTTCTCCCTTTATTGGGTTGGTTTCGCTGTAATTTGAAAGTAATGAAGGTTTTATGATGTTGCTCTGGTCTTGCTCTGTTCTTTTTCTATATGCCTTCAAGTCGACGTTCTTCATTTCTGCAAAGAAGGTTTCTGAAGAAGAAAAAGGAAAAACATGTGTGCTATATGTAATGATAAAAAGAACAGAAAGTCCGTCGACGGTTCCCCAATTTGGAATATCAAAATAGATTTTGATTCGAAATCACGTTTCATCTTGAAAAATCCACCTACTTGGTATGCATTTAAAAAGTTTATGGTATTAACATTATATACTTTCGGTTCTCTCACGGACCGACTGGGTCATACAAGACCCTTTGCAAAAATGCCTTCATGCAGATGTACATGCTATATCAATAATCCTCCATTCGCAAAAACAAAAATAAAAACAAAAACTATAACGTTGGTCCCGAAAACCACGGCCTTCCTTAACCATATGTTGTGTCGTCTGGTTAACGAGACCACATAACGTCCTTTCTTTCTGTCCATTAACATTACCCATGCGCGTCATCTTGTCGATATATATAATTATCGACAAAGGAACAAAAAAACGAGACAGAGTTTGTGCAAATATGCATTTCATGAGTGCATGATGAAACCTTGTGCAAAAAAAGAAAATGGGTAAGAGAGCGGTCTGATAACTCAAAACCAGTCCATTCTTTCGTCTGTATCCCTTGTTTTCCACCCAACGACCCCCCCTTCTCCCTTCCTCCCTTCGTTTCTTACATATCAAAAAGTAGTTTAGGGGGTGATAGCAGGTAGGGTAAGAGGTATTAGGGTGGTGATATAAACACAAACACAACAAATCATCAAAGAAAGTGAAGCATCAAAAACCCATCTATAACCGATGAACAGAGAGAAGAGAAAAAAGTAGTAATGAACGAGAGGGTATCCGATCAACTAATCTATAAGAGCGAAAGAAGAAGAAGAAGAATACTAAATGAAAAAAAAAAAAGATATGTATTTATTTCTCCAGAGGGCAAGTGAGAAAAGGAGAACCAAGACCGTCTAGAATTGAACAAAAATTGTGTTGGTGAGGAAGAGGAAGGACAGAGAGAGTATATGGTATCTGAGCGCAAGTTGATGTTATACATAAAACAGTTCGATAAAGAGAAAAATGTTTCATCATGGAAGCGAGTGACATGAATGACTTTTCGGCCGTTATTACAATGTAGGGTGTAAAAAAGATTATATAAAATAACAGCTCGTTCATTGCGCCTCAGCAAGATTCATACCCTAGCCGTCCAAAGAGAGAGAACAAAAAACATATTTATCTCAGCTGTAACTGAGCATCTTGCACACCCCTCTTGATAACCTCCTCAACCGGCCACCTCGGCGCCACAATCTTTCCACCGTTCGCAATCCTCTCATCTTCCATCTCCTGGGTAACACCTTCGGGTAGAGGAATAGCGCCTCCGGCAATACCGCTCGAAAGCTTCAAGTCCAAATCAACACCGACCTCATCGCAAGCCCTCAATAGCCTGTCGAGGTCATCTTTGTTGTGAGCAGCCGAAAGGCAGAAACGGACGCGGGAGCTGACAAGAGGGGTGGCGGGGTACCCGACGACGACGACTGAAATCTTGCGCTTGAGCATCTCGCGCGAGAAAGCAGGCATTTTTGCGGGGTTGTAAAGCATCAACGGAACAATCGGCGAATCATCGTGACCGAGCACGATGAAACCAAGACGTTTAAGTCCAAGACGAAGATAACGAGAGTTGAAAGCAAGGCGTTGGAGACGTTCTTCACCTTCACCCGTGTTAAGCTCACCAGTGATCATTTTGAGGGCAGAGGTAATTTGAGTAACAACACCAGGAGCTGGAGCTTCAGACATCAGAACACCAGCATTGATCGCACGTAGTTTATCGACAACGCTTGTTTCCGCAGCAATGTAACCGCCGTTAGCACCGAACGACTTGGTAAGAGTACCCATGAGGATATCAACTTCTTGAGGGTCAACTCCAAAGAAGTCACAGACACCACGACCACGAGGACCGAGAGCACCAATCGAGTGGGCTTCGTCAACAAACAAGTAGAAACCATATTTGCGTCTAAGCCTAACCAAAGCGGGGAGATTGCACATGGTACCTTCCATGGAATAAAGACCTTCAACGACGACGAGAATCTTCTTCCATGGCCTGTGGGTCCGAGGTTGACCTTGAGAGATGTACTCGCGAAGCTTGTGTTCCAAATTATCCATGTGGTTATGCTTGAACATGTCAATCATAGCACCTGAGGCACGAGCACCAGTACGGATGGAAGCATGGTTGAGTTCGTCGGAAATGATGAGGCAACCCTTGCCGACCAGCGACTGGAAAATCCAGGCGTTTGTACCATATCCCATAGAATAAAGAATGGACGCTGGTTTTCCGACGAATCTAGCAATGAGAGACTCGCAGTCGACGTGAAGATCCAATGTACCACCCTCGGCTCTGCTTCCAGCAGCGCTGACACCGTACTTTCGGATACTCTCTTCGGCGGCATCGGCACAAGGTCCCTCAGATTGGGCAAATCCGAGGTAATTATAGGAGCTCATGTTGAGAGTCTCAATCTTCTCGCCGGTCATCTGGAAGGTGTCGTTGTAGTCATTGCTGTGGCGGCCAAGAAGAGTAATATATCGTCCGGGAACACCGGTAATTGGTCGACTGAAGCAATCGTCGAGTCTCTTCTTTAATCGTCTGACATAGAAGTTATCAAAGTCACTGTTCAGCGCGGCATATCCCTTGATTTTTCTGTTAGCATTTTCCATTGGTCACTCTCGCGGTTGGAAATGAAACTTACATTTTGAGGTTGAAGATGGGTGTACTTGTTACTCTTGAAGCGCTTGCCAAAAAAGTCTCGGACGTGTCCAAATATGATCAAAATCAGATAAGAGAAATATGTGGTGAACATGATGAAATATGGTGGCTCATCCTCCACAGGTTCCGCGAGCTCCTTTTCGTCGTTATGTTGGCTGACATGTTTGTGACTCGCGTGCAAGAGAGGTCCGAACTGCGCATGTTTTCTTGCGGTGCGACGAGCTTCCTCGGGCGAAAACACAACCATTGGAGATTCTGAGGTGTTCTCTCCGGTAGCGGTCGACAGAGAGATGGTTGGTAAGGAGAGGCTGGTTGTGGTCTTCGGGAGGGCACCTGGGAAAGAGCTGGAGAGCTTTGTTTCACCCGACGAAGGCTTCTGAGAGGACGCAAAGAATTGCACGATCTTGTTGGTCGTCCTCACTGTCGCACGCTTCGGGGTCTCAATTATGCTACTAACGGAACTCGAAGCTTTACGAGGCATTGGGAACCACGTTTGTTTTTCAAGCTAAAATTGCTCGGTTGGGGAAATTAAAAAGAAGAATTTTCGAAATTTTCGAAAATTTCGAGAAAAAAAGGACGACGAAGCAAGAAGAAAAAAAAAAAGGGTAGATTTTTTGGAGGCCAAAAAAAACCAGATCTCCAGCAGCTGAAGCCGAAGTAAGGTGAACTGGCGAAAGAGCTAGAGGAGGTTGAGTCGGAGTCGGAGTCTGTGAGGGGCTGGTTGACCCTTGTGGCTCCACTTGAAGTGTGGTTTGTTGAAAGTTTGGGTACTTTGCAGCAAGCTGCCCAGCTCGAGTACTTTGGGTTTCGCTTGGGAGAATAATTGAGAAACCAGGGCCGCTTGTTGTTGCAGACGGATGATGTGATATGATATGGAAGAGTTGAGAGGGAAAAGATAACGAAGTCTGAAAGTTATGTCACAATTGCCGTTAGCTTCCGAATACCTGATTTCTTAGTATATTTGCTGGATCGACCGGGACACTCACCTGCGATCAGGTTGGTTAAGTTAAGTAAGTAAATAAATAGGTAAGTTGATTTTTGAGTATGATCGTGGGGCGTCGAGAATTATGTTTATTATATTATTTATTATTATTGTACTCCTTTGGTTGATATGTATATAATTATAATTGTATAATCGAATTGAGACTGTGGGGACTGTTGAGAAGGTGTGTGATCTGTCAAAGTCGCAGTTTTGGGAAGCCAAAGGCAGGAACCAATCGCTACGGCTTTCTGTCTCTGCTTAAACGTTTCCGACGGCCGACGAAGCAATGCCAGTCTGGTTGCAACGTCCCGAAGATAACTAGAGAATTAGTGATTAAGTGATTAAGTGCGTCGTAGTCGCAGATAAAGTTGTTGCCAATTGGTGCCTCGGGTTCTTTCGCTAAAGGTGTATCGATGGTATGTATGTACGTATGTATGTATCAAGCATACCCGTGAACCGTGGTTCCAGAACTGGTGCGACCGAGTCTGAAAAAGAAGACGAAGAAGCGCAAGTGCAAGAGCAAGAGCAAGGAGAACGAAAAAGTCGACCGAGAAAATTGCTGACCGGAAAGAAAAACAAAAAGTCTCCTACGGCTGCGGAAAGAGGAAGGAAGGAAGTCGGGGAGCTGGTGATGGTGTTAAAGACAAGAACAGGACAAGCCGGCACGAGGCGGATATCTGCATGCGCTGCTAACGGACGACACGAACGAGCCCAAAAAAAAAAAAGAGAGAGAAAAATCCGTGAGAAGATTTTTGGGTGGGAAAAAAGGGAGCTTAATTTTAAAACGGCTTTTTTCTTATTTCTTGACTTCTTCGTCTGTCTGCTGCTGTTCTTTGTCTGGTCAGCAAAAAGAACAAACGCGGTTGGCTACGATTCCAGGACTAGCGCAACCACGGCAGCCAGTCGCAAGGCGTCGCAAGGGCCTTCCCCTGATCTCCTCACGTCCTTATTGTCCCTCGCCACCAAATCACTTCCTGCTAAGGCCTTCCTGATCGCTTCACCGCCCTATTACAATTGCGCCTTGCTGGCTGACGGATCTTTGAGCTCCCGAGGCTCCGTGCCTTTTAGTTTCCCAAGCCTATCGATATCCTTAATATTTACAGAGATGAGAAGAAATCTTCAGCAAAAGATATACAAATAATAATAATAATAATAATAATAATAACAACAATATTAACCTGCCCCCCCTCTACCGTCCGTAGATCTCGTACGCCGTACAGAGAATAAAAGAAAGAAGAAAATATAAGTAATGGTCTAAACATCGTGATAGAGGGAAAAGGGGGGAAGGGAAAAGACGGATATAAGAAAATAGAACGATCTGCTCCCTTCTTGATCGTACAGCCGCGAAGCATACGGTTCTAGAAAGCTTTTTGATTTGTTTCGGCCAGTGTCGTCGTAGTAGTAGTCGTCATTCCATCATTTCACGGCTTCCTCCCCAGCCCGTACTTCTTCGCCAGCTTATCAACATCCCCGATCTCATCCACCACCTGCTGCGTCCCCTGGATGACCACACTCGGCCGCCCCGATCCTCCACCAACGTTCACCACCTTCCCGGTAAACACCTTCTCCGCCACTCTCCTCACGTCGTGTATATCCAGCTTCTGGATCTCTCTGCACATCTCCGCTGGCCCAATCTTCCTACCATGGCACTGTACCTGCTTGCCCAAATCTTCCAGCTCGATCATCCTGCTCTCCAGATTCATCAACAACGACGACCGTAGCTGATTCTTCGCCCTCTCCACCTCGGACACAGCGATTGCATTGTACCCAAATGCGGCAAACGTATTCGCCATCTCTCGCAGGACAATCTCCGGCAACGCCTTGGAAGCTTCTTGGATGCACGATGCCGCGATACCAAACATACCAGAATCCTTATACGAATGGTGGAACGCGACGCAACTTTCGATCCAACCGTACTGGTTCAAAACGTTGGTGTATAACCTCGAATACATGCCCTTGCCCGGTCCGCCTGCAGAGAAGGACCCACCGCCCCCTAGGAGAGTTTGCAGTGTTGCAAGCGCGTATATATCGGTGCTCGTGATCCCTGGTGTTTCGAATGCAACGTAGACGTGCGTCAGTTCCTTGTTTTCGCCCGGTCCGTACTTCGGTGGTAGGTCCGCTTGTCCGCCAGTGTAACGAGCCGGTAATGTGAGGTTCGGATAAGGGTTTCGTGGATCCAGATAAGGGTATGCGTGCGATGCAGAGGTTGAGGCCGTCGTAGATAGGTTCTTGAGGAAAGGCATTTTGGATAGTAGAGATTTAGGATTCGATGAAGGTAATGGGATCTGTTTCGACGACGATGTAGATTGCGAGGCAGCTTGTGACGATGATTGCATGTCTCCGAAGTATTGTTCTACCAGCTTGACAGCATCATCATGCTGCACTCCTGCGAACGCTACAACTATCCGCTCCGGCTTGTAGAATACACTTCTGTACTTCTCGATCGTGCTTCTATCGATCTTACTCAACCGCTCTTCGGGACATAGTAACGGGTTTCCGAGCGTATTGTTCTGGTATGCCACGCCGTGCAATATTTCTGGTAGTATCAGCTCTGATTTGCTCCATATCTCCCCAATCTCGTATTCAGCAGTTTCGATCTGCTGCGCAACCTCTTCTTCTTTTATTAAGGGATCCAGGATCGTCTCGGCTAGCAATCCCATGGCGTTCGAGACGTCGTGATTGAATACTGCGGATTGGTACATTATCGATTCTCGCGACGAGATGCACTGGACGTTCCCTCCGAGGCGTTCTATTGATTCGTACATGTTTTCCATTGTTCTAGTGCTAGTACTCTGTAAACCCACCCAAAAGGTGATGATTAGCCTCTTTTGTCTTCAAGGGACTGGGGACCCTCCAAGAGATGCTTCTACCAACCTTGAACGCTAATCGATCTACGATATGACTGACTCCACGCAAACTATCGTCTTCATATCTGGCGCCTGCATCGATATATACGCCGACCCCGGAGAAGTGGCCCGGCATGGCTTCTGTCGCCACCCGGACGCCATTTGGTAGTGTTGTGACTTGTTCGAATTGTGGGGATTCCTGGAGAAATTCAGACGCTTAGTGATTCTTCCTTTCAACGAGATGCCGTGCGTAGACAGCTAGCTGGTTGGGTTTTTAGAACAGGTAACGTACTACCGAAGATTGCTTCAGTGAAGCGAGTGTGCGTCGATACAAAGGGCTGGGAGCTGAAATCTTGGGTAACCGCCTGGCGGCTCGCAAGCTACTTCGAAACATTGCTGCTATAAAGCGAATATGGAAGTTGAGCTGGAGGAGAAGAAAAGCGAAAGAAAAGTGTTGAGAAGTTGTTGGGAGGGAGAGGTATGAGATTGTCTATATCGAGAGTTTCATGCCCAAGGAATTCGAAAATCGAAAGGGTTTTGTCCGATGGGAAAAGGGCGACAGCGGAGGATGGGTCGATACCAGATGGGGGTGTGTGTGTATGGGCGAGTGAAATTTTCTGCGGCGAAACTTGGTCTCTCTCGCCGCCGTTGTAACGGTCCAGAACGCCGACGAACAAACGTTCGCGGTCTCACCAACGCATAAACTACCACAGAAGAAGGGTAGATCAGCCTTCATATGACGAAGCTTAGATATAAACGAGAGGCGCCTCTCTGGTTGGGTTTTCTCTCAGATTTAGTCAAAGTTGATTTGTTTTTGCTAACATACATTTTAGCACCCCGTGGCCTATGATGCTCGCCGCCTTAACAATAAATATCCCTAGAGAAATTACTGCCGTAGAGGTTCGTAGGATAATTATAAGTTCTAATTAGTACCAATGATTGAGAGAACGATAATTCCAAAATAGTAGCATTCGGAATATCTCTATAAATTTAAAAGTGACTTCTTAGAAGCCAAAGCCACGTCGTTTCGTTAAGGTGCTTCCTTGTCCAAGCTGTCAGCAAGACTTTCCTTGAGGTGGCCAGTCTTGTCCGCGATGCTCTAAATGACCAAAGTAAATAATCAGCTTTATATGGTTCTTGAATTTCAAGTTAGCAACGTACCTGAATTTGAGCGGCAATGCTGCCTTTGGAGACAATTCCATTATGGGGGATCGCTTCGTCATGCATTGCTTTGGCAGCATCATCTTTGGTGGCGAAGGTTTCAACGTCTTGGTGTGATTTATTATCGGCCTCGGCTGCCGCAAGGTTGTGATCCGTGAGTGACTGGAGAGCCTTGGTGAAAGTTAGTTGAATTTCCATTTCAGGTCATTGATAAATATCTTCCGAGAGCATACCGACGACAGAGAACCCTTTGATGGGCGAGTACCTGCAAGAGCCTTAGACTTTCGAGAGAGAATACAGGTTAGTCATGTAGGTTCCTGATATATGAATTGATATATCCCGTACCTCAAGCGACATAAGATGCGAGGCCTCTTCTTTGGTAATAGTGTCAACTGGCTTCTCAACCAATCTGTCAGCTTCTGTGAGAAAGTTCTGCTGTTTGTTGTAGAAGCTCTGGGCTGTGGCAGCAGAGCCTCCGGCGGCGAGACTGGCTGGGCCGTTGTGTTTGGACTCCTTCTGGGCAATTGCTGCCACCTATATAATCCGAGATGTCTTCGGTGAGAAGGACACGCTCTTGAACTAAAGGCTAAAGTAGATGAAGGATAAGACTTTACCTGTTGCTGGGTGAACAAGATGCCCTTCTCTGCTTGCTGGACGAGTTCGGCTTGGGTTGGAAGACGTTCGGCCATTTTGTCGATGTCTTTTATAAATCTATATTTGAAGGCTAAGATATATGAGAGGCTACTTAATGGGTATTGGAAAGGCTCACTATTAGCTCTGAAATCAAGGGACTTGTTTGTTTAATAAGAGATTTATAAGTATACGATAGAGCTAGAATTAAGGCGCTCAGTTAATAGGCAGATGGCTTTAGAGATAATAAAACATTTATACGTTGGCATATGCGCATCCAGCCGTCCTGTGCAATTGTGACAAAACACTGGCATTTCTAAGGAATTCCTCTGTTGTAGTTATTGGTTGACAATAATCGAACAGAAAGAAAGGGACTCTGCTTAATAGACATATAAGTATATACATCTGTACATTTATATAACTCCATATCAACCCAACCACAAAGAATACATATAGTTATTGTCTATCTTAGTCTTAAAACCCACTCGAGATTAAGTCTAGTCTACTTCGTAAATTCAGTTCAGAAATATTGATGCTTTGGCGAGAGGTTGCGTTGCAATGCCGCATGGCTGTTGGGAGCGTGCGATCACGTGGATGAGGCAAGGCGGCGCGGCGCCTGAACGACGCGTTTTGAGCTGCAAACTGCAATTTGCCGTTTGGCGCAACTCATAAACTGATAAACTAACTCGCACTTATTTATCATTTCTTGTTATCGCCCACTCAATGAGAGGGATGCAGCTCTCTGTCAGCATCTTTGCCCAGTTTTCTATTTGCCTTTAGCTCTTAGCCTGCTTGTTGTTTTCATAATTCATGATTTCTTAGATTTTCCTCTCTTCTAATCTTTTGTCTTTCGCTCCTGAAGTTCTAGCATACCCTCGTTGCTCCCTGCTACAAACTAAGCAGCTTGCTTCTCTGATATATTGACAGCTGCCATCCAAGCTACAAGAAAAAATGGAGGACAATCCACACCCCCCCAAGAGGCGGCGCTTCTTCGCTCAGTCATCGCCTTCACCCACCCCAGAACCATCCGATCCTATACTCCCATCCACCCCGCAACGAGAAATACATGGTTATGCCCACGACGATCCGACATCCGATACTGCGACCCCCTTTGCAGAACAAGATGAGGACATCGATTCCAAAGAACCCTTTGACGACGATAAGATCGAAGAGGATTCCGAAGCAACCGATGTGCAAGCGCTGGGTATACGACTGGACGCCGTCATGCTAGAATCGTTCGTTGGAGAAAAGCTGTCCGCGGATATATTGAAACGGCTGGATGATGTATCTGGCGGGGACCTTCAGAGAGGTTAGATTATGAACCGAATAAGTCTGCTTTATTTTCTTGATATACGGTAGCTGATACTTCTATAGCTATTAATATGTACCTCGATGGATCCTGGCAAGATGCCAACCCGGCTGCAGCGTTATCCAAGGCCTCGGGCAAGCAGTCTCCTTTCAATTCGTTATTCGGTCCCAACGGAAAGCGGAAATCCTCTACCGGTCTCGCACAGAGCTCTTCAGCCCCGACACCTTCTTCGGATGAAGAGATAACCAAACGGCTAGACAAGATGCCTTTCGAGCGGTATCTCGGATCTTTCGGCGTTGAAGGCTGGGCGACAAGGAGTGGAAGGGACCTGCTAAAACATGGCGAAGAAGTTCTAATCGAACGACAGCAGCCCCAGCAGACACAAAAGATCGTCAGAAGGGGTAAAGGAAAAGCAGTTGCAGTTGTGCCTCAATCTGCCTCCAGGCGGAAAGATATTGTCGTCCGGTTCTCTAACTCGAAAGGAGAGGAAATTGGAAGACTACCACATGAAACTGCACAGTTTGTTTCAACGCTTCTTGATCAGAAGATATGTAGCTTCAAGGCTGTGTGTGTGTATGTCCCAGACATCCTGAAGACGAACGAAATCGTATACTTGCAATTGAAGTGCTATATGCTACGGCAAACCTTCAATCCTCGCGCCCTTCGCCTTACCGATACGAACAGGTCTACGGGTTTGTTCGAAACGAAAGAGACGGAAGAAGAGAAGGCGCTAAGGCTACGGCAGACCTCTTTGGTTAAGCTATTCAACGAGATTAAGCTATACCCGACAAGTGCTGGCCAAGACTCAAAGGCTAAACGTGAAGGATTGCTTCAAGTAGCCGAGATGGCAGAAGAGAAGGAGAAAGAAGAAGCCGCAAGAGGTAACGGCACACCAGTCAAAGACGAGGAAGAGCTGCAAGAAGGGAAAGAACTTGAACAAGATCAACTAGATCAACTTTACAAGAAGGCACAAACGTTTGATTTCAACTCTCCGGAGGCTGAGCCTGCGGACAGCTTTGTGATGAGCTTGCGGAAGTATCAGAAGCAAGCTTTGAATTGGATGCTGAACAAAGAACGAGATAAGAAAGAGGATGGGCAAGAAGAGTCCATGCATCCTTTGTGGGAAGAATATACTTGGCCGCTGAAAGACGAAAATGACCACGATCTCCCAGTTGTTGAGAGTCAAGACAGGTTCTATGTTAATCCTTACTCCGGCGAGCTTTCTCTGAAGTTCCCTATTCAGGAACAAAACTGCCTTGGAGGCGTATTAGCAGATGGTAAGTGCATACTGGTGCGTTTGACAATTTATACTTGCAACTAATGATATTTTAGAAATGGGTCTCGGAAAAACAATTGAAATGTTATCATTGATTCACTCGAACCGCAACGAACCGGAATTACCGTTGGCTTCGGACTCAAGGGCGCTCAATTTACCACGCCTACCCAAGAATTCCGATATAGTGGAACCCGCGCCATATACAACTCTAGTTGTGGCGCCGATGAGTTTACTCTCCCAATGGGCATCCGAAGCGGAAGCAGCATCCAAACCTGGAACCCTAAAAACTATCATATATTATGGTGCAGACAAGAGTCTTGACCTGAGGGCACAGTGCTCTGCTGCAAATTCCCACAATGCACCAAATGTCATCATAACTAGTTACGGGGTAGTTCTCTCTGAGTTTACACAGATCGCAAATACCGCCAGCGGATCTAGAGGCACATCAGGTGGTCTTTTTTCGGTCCAATTCTTCCGAATTATTCTCGATGAAGCACACAACATCAAGAACCGGCAGAGCAAAACTGCAAAGGCTTGCTACGAACTAGATGCTATTCATCGATGGGTTCTAACCGGAACCCCTATCGTGAACCGACTAGAGGACCTGTTTTCATTGGTTAGGTTTCTACGAGTCGAACCGTGGAGCAATTTTGCGTTTTGGAGGACTTTTATTACAGTTCCTTTTGAATCCAAAGACTTTCTACGTGCTCTAGATGTCGTGCAAACTGTTTTGGAGCCGCTGGTGATGCGGAGGACGAAGGATATGAAGCAGCCTGACGGAACACCGCTTGTTTTCCTACCGCCGAAGACCATCATTATCGAAGAAATCGAACTATCGAAAGCTGAGAGGGCCGTATATGATTTCATATATATGTATGTCAAGCGATCTTTCGCTGAAAATATGGAGGTATGTTACACCACACTCAAATTAACAGGCAATTCCAGCTAATATGATATAGGCCGGCTCCGTTATGAAATCATACACCACAATCTTCGCCCAGATTCTGCGCCTCCGCCAGTCCTGCTGTCACCCAACACTCGTTCGAAAGAAGGAAATTGTTGCTGACGAGGTCGAAGCTGAAGCTGCTGAAGCTGAAGCGAAAGGCTTAACCGATAATATGGACCTCCGAGCCCTCATCGACAAATTCACTTCCCAGGAAAACGAAAAGGAGGTTAACAACTACGGCGCTCACGCTCTACAGCAGATCAAAGAAGAAGCCGAGAACGAGTGCCCCATCTGCTCGAACGAACCGATCGAGGAGATGACGGTTACCGCGTGCTTCCACATGGCGTGTAAGAAGTGTCTACTGAGTTTGATCGAGTACTCGAAGAATAAAGGGGAACCGGCGAGGTGTTTTAACTGTCGGGAACCAATTAGTGAGAAAGAACTGTACGAGGTTGTGAAGCATGAGCCGGAGGACCTGGGTGGATTGAGCGGGTTCAGGGAGAACGTGCCGGAGTTTACGTTACGGCGGTTGGCGGCCGGGAAGTCTTCGGCGAAGATTGATGCGCTGATTACGAATTTGAAGAGGTTGAGGAGGGAGCAGCCTGGGATGAAGAGTGTGGTTTTTTCGCAGTTTACGAGTTTTATCAGTTTGATTGAACCCGCGCTTACCAGGGAGCGGATGCAGTTTTTGAGGTTTGACGGGGCGATGTCGCAGCAGCAGAGGTCGGCGGTATTGAGTAAGTTTAAGGCGCACAATGGGGGTATGGTGTTGTTGATATCTTTGAAAGCTGGTGGGGTGGGATTGAATTTGACGGAGGCGAAGAGGGTGTTTATGATGGATCCTTGGTGGTCGTTTGCAGTCGAGTCGCAGGCAATTGATCGGATACATCGGATGGGGCAGACTGAGGAAGTTGTTGTGCATAGATTTGTTGTGAAGGGGACGGTGGAGGAGAGGATGGTACATAAGATCCAAGAGAGGAAGAAGTTTATGTAAGTTGAATGACTTTCTAGTGTTTTGAAGAAAGGAAACTAATTGAGATATCGCTTTGTTTAGTGCATCGTCGCTTGGAATGATGAGCGCTGAAGAAAAACGAGCCCAGCGCATCGAAGATATTAAGGATCTCCTGAGTTAGAGCCTGGATATATACTACGAGGAGGCTTGTTCATCAAGTCGTGGATAGTGCTCCCGTTTATACATTTTTATTAATGTGCTATTATATATATTATCATGATATTAAATGAGAGATCGAGGAGCTTGGATGACAAAATTTTATCTAACAACGCTGTTCGCTTTGCAATAAACTATAATATGAATACAGTAATGGGTAATAGCATTAGAAGGGAATGTAAAGCTACAACTAGAAGTGGAAATGGCGCATTCTGGTCACTATCAAAGATAACTCGATCGCTCATGAACCAATGGAAAGGAAACCCAAGTGTCGAATGAATGAAACCACCTCATGCCAAACTCCTCCGGGGAGTATGCAATGTACGCCAGAATCGTATATTATACTTATCTTTTTTCTCGAATGAAAACCTGAAGAATACCTAGGTTGAAACTTTGATAGACTCTACCGCCTGGAACTACCGCCTCGCCTTGAATCATCCCTGTCACTAGATCTGCCGCTCTGAAGCTTCTTCTTCTTGCTCTTAGAATGTGTGATTGGCTCGCGGTTATCTCGATGTCTGTCGGATGGTGGCGAATCATCCCGTATATCGTCTTCTCTGGGGCTACCGCGGTTGGGACGGCGATTACGTTCACGTTCGCGGGAGCGAGAGCGAGATCGGGATCGGGAACGATCGCGACGTCGGTCCCTATCTCTGCGATCCCGATTACCACCGCGCCTTGAAGCTGGCGGCGTTTGAGCTTCGAGGTCAATATCTTCTGCTGGTGATTCGTCTCCATTTGGTAGAGAGTCGTCTGGGGCGTTTGTAATGCCTTGCTCTTTCAAGCGTTCTTGACCGACTTTTCGAAGGTGCTTCTCGAGGAGAACGGCGTTACGGGTGCTGCATTTGTAGCCGGCGTCTATGAGGTCGCCAACGAAAGGTACAAGGCCAATCTAATAAATTGCGCCGTTAGTCAATCAATCCTCACAAAGCTGTATCGATATGGAGAGGTATATGTTGTAAACCTACCACAAAGTCAAGCGCAACATTGAACAACATGTGAAGAACTATCCCATTTGGCAATCCCACCTGCATACAAGTCTTGACCACCATCAAAGACAGCAGAGCATCCAGCGCATCGCCGAGTGCAGGTATAATGCCAATAACACTACCCCAGCCAAACCTCACACCGAACAGCGAGCCAAACGACATATCCAGGCGATACGCCCGTCGCTTGACTTTGGTGAGGATCTCGCCTTCTTCATCGGTGATGCCGGGAGGGAGCGCTTTCTTTCTGCGTTTGGATTTCTTTTTGCCGGCTTTGTTGAGTTCAGCGGCGGGATATTCGTAGTACGGGTCTTCGCGGCCTTCTTTGTTCGCGGCGGATTCTTGGAATATCTGAACAAATGGGTGAGAGTTCTTGTCAGGAACACGCGAGTTTGAGCAAGGGAAAAGACGCAACAAGCAAGGGCTAGCGAAGAGGGACCTACCCGTCCAAGAACAAACTTTCCGATGTACGAAGTCATGATTGAAGGTTGGTGTTAGATTGATACTCCGGATCGTTGGTATATTAGAAGAAAAAACGATGAGGGAGTAGAAGAGGGAGGTCCGCTGGATATTAAAAGAGCGAATTCATTAATGGGTAATGAAAAGAAGGAGTAGGCTTAGCTAGCCAAGAGGAAAGCTAGAGAGGTCTTTTTGCGGAAATGCGACAAAAGGACATCAACTTAAGCTGCGAGACCGACAGATGGAATGGAAAAGAGAGAGAGAGGGATGAAACGAAAGATGTCCGACTGCTTCTGTGCAAGACATAAAGTACTATTCTTCACCAAATACTTTCCATCGACACGCGCAATCCCGACCCTGGTGTGGCTGGAAGGCGACCCAGTTTATGGTCACAGCCAAGAGATCATTCGCTCATGTTGACCAGCCTGTTGACCAGCCTGTTGACGTAGTTAACTTGCCTTTCGCCTGAAAATAAAGTCGCTTTTTTTTTCTTCCTTGCTCGAAGCGATAAAACCCTCCCTGCAGTAGAATATATTATTTTGCCGTTCCCTGCATTAGCTCAATATCGTTGTCGCTGTGTTCGTCGGCGATTGGACATCAGAGCATGCCTGGACCTGGATATCATGCACTGCACAGCCACGATATGACGTTGTACTAGTCTGGAACAAGCGATTCTAGCCACGTTCTTTCTATCGGTGTGGCGTCCGTAGACACTAGATATCATTGCAAAAGATCATGCAGAAATATTGCGTCCCGCGACTAACTAGGGCAACATGACTCCACGGCAGGCTTAATATTTGCCACAAATTCGAGTGCGTATGCAGTACTGTCACAACCTTGAGCCAAAACCCCAGGCCGGATTTTTCAAATTGATACTGGATAGTCTATAAAAGTTAGTCTCGAAAATTTACCAAAATAAATACAAAGGATACTAGGACTAGTAAGAAAGGTACTCCTGAGAAGTTTAAAAACATATGCCAAGGCGACAAAACATATTTTCAACGGCGTTACTATACGAATACCGCTTGATGAAATGCGTTCTTATTGCGTTATACTTAACAATTCCAACCGTACTCTATTACCAACTTCAAGTTAGTCATGCGTGTTATTTTTTAAATAATGCACACCCAAAGGAACAACCAAAGGAACAGATATGAAAATTTAAACTGTATAAAATCGCCTACCTATCGGCTTTGACATCCGCTAAGCATCTCTTCGCCAACCTGCATATAGGTGTAGGCATCGATCTCATACATACACTTAAGAAATCCCCAACTGTTTATAAAATAGTTAGGAAGGAATAGTCTTGGCATTTGTTCACTGACCAGAACAGAAGTAGCTTGGCTAGTCTCCTCAAGATGAACTTATATTCCCTAGATCGTTTTCTCATCCGTTGGACGCTCATTGCCCTATGCGTGCTCGCTACTACCGCAAATTTAACTCCATTATCGAAACCTAGTGAACGAAAGGGGGCAGGAAATCACATGGATAGCAACCTCAAAACTTCCTCGGATACAGATAGCAAATCTGAAGACATCAAAAAGTTTATCCATTCTAATCTGGCTAACTCGTCTAATGAGATTATCGATAAACGAATCGGCCTTATTAGTCCGTCGTTTTTCTACGAAACGCCACTTCACATTAATTGCTATAACTTAGAAGGCCCTGGTATCGGCGATAAATTTAGAAAAAGACAGAGGGATTGCAAGGGCCATTGCGATTGTGAGCAAGAGACAGGGGCCATCATCCCAACTGCGAGTGAACGATGCAGCACAGGTTTCGAGGCCAGTACCTGCGCAAGGGTATATGGTGAATCCGCCCATACTCCGGATATTAGCCCCCTACTTTCTTTAGCACCTGTTTACAGGATGGATGTGGCCCTTGTTGCCCTATTATTGCCTCGCGCTTGCGAGATACCGTTTGCTAACTTTGGTTTTTAATATCCACCAATAGGCTGTTACTGTATAACCAGCCTTAAATATCCTGATCCCGATCCTAAAGTTGATTATTGGGAATACCAAGGTGCTCTTGACAGAATGCCGGGAACTGTAAAGAGCATTCATAGTGGATACCGATGGTACAATGGCCCTTTGGTTCAAGGCATAGAGTTCATGGGCTTCTCAAGAGATAAACGACTCGTCTCTGAAACAGCTGAGCCATATTACATCGAAGGGCCTAGTATAGGTGAAACTTGGGACTGGTTCAAGAAACTGAGCGGAGCTACGCTAGGATATGGTGGCTTTTTGATCAATAAGCTCGGTCATAGCCATCCGTCACGGAGAAAGTCTCGCGTCTCAAAACGAGAAGATATAGTAGGGCCGTGGCCTAATACCGAGATCGAGAACAAGGATGGAATGCCACATGAGCACATCCATGAATTCATATGATTTTGCTAATGCTGTGAAGTTCTAATGATGGAGCTTAGCAATACATGTTTTATCTTGGAGAAACAGCATATATCGGTATCTGTATTATGAAATTATAAGCACTGGTAGCCTCCCAAATTACTAGCAGACATGCATGTAACGGAATGTCGAGTTTTTGACTCCGATGTGTAAATTGTTGATGGTCATCACGCAGAGAAGAAGACCAAAGACCGCAGAAGATTGCTGAATAGATAAATATATTGTTTGCTCGTCCTTCCTGTACTTAATATCGTCGCAATACATAATATATTCTCCGCATTAAGAGACTCACTCACAAGATCCAGATCTCTAGATTGATATCTCTAGATTCACATAAATAACGAGCCTGGAGACTCGACACGCCGCTTTGCTGGCAAACGCTTCTTAGTGGCCTCCAATGTGTTGATTTTCTAGGCTATTAAGCAACCAATTATTCGAAACCAAATGTTGCTATCTCTATTTGAAATGAATCCTTAGAAGTGGGGGTTGTGAATTGTTCCGTAAACCAGATGCGTTTTGTGCGTTGCGTGTTGCATATTTACCGCTCGGTGGCCGTTGGTGTGGCTGAAGAAAAGCCACAGAAAAGACAACTTCAGCCGAGATCCAACCACCGTCCGATTCCATCATCACCTCCAACCATCCTACCCATCCTTCTCATCATCCTCCCACTATTTCTCTCGACAACCCCCCGGAGGAGATATATACGGGGTCATTCAAACTGTTCTTACACTACCATACCACCTATCCTTCAATCGACAGAATCCCGTAGCCAACGGTCCATCGTCCACTATCTCAGCCAGCTTCGATTGTCCAATCACGGACCGAAAGGCTCGAAATCATTGAAGCTTGGATTAACATTCATTTCACTATCCAATTAACCTCGAATTTTCGAATTTTCGAATATCTTACTGGGCGTTCCGGCGCCCTTTTAAAACCACACAATCATGGAGTTGCCATCAGTACGCTCCGTCTCGGACCTGTCGCTTCTTTCCAATCATATAACTAATGGAACTATATAGTCTTACGCAACTTCGACTCTCGATGATGTCCTTAGCGATCTCAGCGTTAGATTTATCATAAATCTTCCACAAGAAGAGTTAGTGTCAAGAGAGGTAAGGCAGTTTACGCCTTCGATTTCCAATGTATTTTCTTAATACTAACCCAGTTATCAAATAGAGAGTATGTTTTCAAATCGAAGAGGCACACTGGTATTATGAAGATTTCATCCGCGAGCAGAGACCGGAGCTTCCAGCTCTAAGCCTACCCACATTTCTCGGGAAAATCTTCGCGCATAATCCGATGTTAAGCAAGTGGGGAATGAGCCAGGATGCATACAGGGAGTTTATGGAATATAAACATCGGGTCCCTGTCCGTGGCGGTATCTTGATGAACGCCAAAATGGATAAAGTTGTCCTCGTAAAAGGCTGGAAAGCAGGCGCGAGTTGGGCCTTCCCCCGAGGGAAAATCAATAAGGACGAGGCGGACCACATCTGTGCGGTCCGGGAAGTTCTGGAAGAAACAGGTTATGACGCCTCTGAACTCGTTGATCCTTCAGCTTTCCTTGTTGATACCTCAGAAGAAAATATGGATCGGCATCTGCAGCTTTACCTGATCAAAAATGTGCCCGAGGAATTTAAGTTTTATCCGTTGGCTAGGAAGGAAATTAGCGTATGTGGAATCACCAATTTGATCTAGGAAGTATAGCCACCTTTGGACTTATCTTGGTGCTAATATGAATACTTTATAGGAGGTTGCATGGTTTCCAATAACCGAGCTTCAAGCCCAATCGAGTGCGCATAGAAGAAGAAGAGAACAGGCACGGAATAACGCGAAGAGTGGAGCGGAGGATTCAGAACGAGGGTCCGGGAATAAACTTCGGGTTTACAAAGTCTACGGATTCCTTCCAGGATTAACTCGTTGGATCAAAGAGCAACGCCGAGCCATGCGCCAACAGGCTAAGAACCGGAAGCATGGTGGTGTGGCCTACGAGACAGAGCCAGAGTCGTCTGCCTTTGAGACTAGCCCTCCGAGACCGCATAGGGCTCGGGAGGAACGTGTGACACCGAAAACTGCCACTCCTCATATCCCAAGTTCAAAGCCTACAGGTTCAGAGCAATTACAGGTGTCTATTGGAGGCTCGGAGGTGCAGATCAATGATAGTACACTCTCTGCTGCGTCAGCAAAACTACGGGAGATGATTGGTATAGGAACAGTTCCCGCATCTGAGCAGCCGCAGAATCCCCAGTTTGATAAGGTCAATGCTAGCCAGTCTCTCCTTGCTCAGCTTCAAGCTTCAACAACTGCCACTACCCAAAAGGAGACAGTCCCAACACCTATCACTACAGGAGTCTCAATCCCAGTTTCAGCACTCTTCAATGCATCCAAACAAGAATCCCAACAGATGCCTCAAACACCAGCGCAGCAATCCTTTGGCCCACCATCGAATATAGCATCGCCTAACAATAACTTCAACCCCTCTGTTCGAAGGCCCCCACAAAATGGCAATCGGAACAGTCATGGCAAGCCAGGACAACCTAACACTCAACACCAAGCCTCGAAACAACCAGTTATGATACTGCAAAGAGGGCAGCCCCTGCCAGATAAGGTCTTGCGGGCCCAGCCTCAGATGGATGCGCCTGTTCTTACCCAGCAACCACCCCTGCCGCCACTTACGGTTCCCCCTCATCCGGCGCCGGCGGTCCAAAATGAGGTTTCGTCTCCAGCCATAGCTACTGACAAGCAGCACTCGGCTGCTGTTCCTCCACAGCAATCACAGCAGGACCTCCAAACCGATGTGTCTTCCCCGAGCAAGATGGCCAGGCGCCCACTACTAACAATCGATGCATTTACACCACCGCAGCCATCTCAACCTATATCCCAAGAGCATAAAGGCAATTTATTGGATATACTCCGAGGAGCTAAACCCCCACCACCAGCACAACCCGCTATGCAGCTCCAGCCAGATGAAAGCACGGCACCCAAACCTACTGCCCAATCTCTTGGAGATATTCTCGCTGGCCAGGGGGTTAAGCTTCCGCAGCCAACGACTTCGGTGACCAACGAAATGCCTCGTACAGAAGCCAAAGCCCCCTCCAACGGAATCCAACCAAAAGCTGCTGACCCGGATCACCTCGCTACTTTGATGAGATCCCTTGGCAATTACATACCAAAGAAAATCACACCTCCCGGAACCGTCAATACTGCTAAATTCCCTGCTCCGGCTCAAAAACCCGAGAATCAACCGGTACAGCCCTCAAACCCGTCCCAACCGTCCCAGCCTGCAAAGGCGCTACAAAACCTGATGTCCCCAATTTCTCCTACCCAAAATGGTTTCGCCGGTTCACCTACCACTGTCTCGTCCCCAAATATTCCTCGGGCTGTTCCGGGGCCTGACAAGATACCCTCGTTTGACCGCCGCGCTACGATAAAACCCGAACAGGCGCAAACTCTTCTTGGTCTCTTCAAGTCGCCAATTGCTGATGATACCACTTCTTCGGCCCCGCTGCCTGTCAATCTGCCACAGAATACGGCTCCTAAATCTATACCACCAAAAGAGAAAACAGAAAAGCAGGTTGCTCCAGAGATGAACAGAGCCGGTTCGGTGAGCATAGTTGCTCCTGAAATGAACAGAACTGGCTCATTGAGCGTGGAACAAACTGCATTTTTGATGAATTTCCTCGACAACCTTGCAACCCAACACGGTGTTTAACGGCTTACTTTCTGTAGTTTCAAACGTTATACCCCATCACAATTCTGTGCTTTTTATGTTGCTTCGGAACATCCTGCGCATTGCTGATGTCTATATCAGATACAACAATCGATAAGGGTGCATTTTTCATAGCGGGCGTTTTTACCATATTTCCTTCTTTCCTTCTTTCCTTCTCCTTCATCTTTCTACTGGCGTATAATGTCAGTTGCTATAGGGCCACTTGTCATGTGTTTTTACCCATACATGTGTTTTCTTTCTCTTTCTTGCTGGAACTACTACCCATCGGTGCAAAAAACAAAAAATGGGGCATTATGGATTTATATCATGGTATTCTGTTTTCTGCGTGAAATTTTCCCCGTCTATCAGCTATTGGGAGTTGGGCGAGCATATTGTCCGTGTATTACATTGGCGTGCTCGTTGATCATCATTACTTTTGCTCCATTTTTTCCTTCCCATATTATTTTTCTTCCCATATTTTTTTGTTTTTTTTGGTGGAATTGCTCTTCGGAAAGGGAAAAGTAAGAAGTCATCTAGGGATGATGTTTAAAGCTATTCGATGTATGATGGCAAGGTGGGTGGTGGAATATTTAGGATTTGGGATGAGGGTAGAGACTATCTCATGCTTCACATCTGGTTTACGAGGTAAGGTGGGGGAGAGAAATGCAATAATGGGTTCGTCGACGGGTGACGATGAAGAGGTTAAATTGTCTGGATAGATAGTATATTATATCTATAATACCATTATATGTCCATTCACCCGAAAGTTTTTTGATCGATGAATCAGGGTTGCTTTATGCCTCCATATATACGGATATCACTATACCAAAGTTACCTTGAGCCCGAATCTTCGATCATGTACACATGCTTTCCGTATATATAGACCTACGCTACAAGAGAGGAAAACTAATAGTACAATCTATGGAAAAGGAAAAAGGAGGATAGATATTTATTTACATCAACCTCCCTTAGGTCTATGTTTGCAAGGTCCGAGCTCTATATATCTTAAATTTACACTTTGTACACATCTTCGCCCGTGGTGTGGTAAGGACTCCAAATGCCTCTGACACTGTCGTTCAAACTTTGGACCGGCTTGTTGATCTTCTTAATTTTCACGCCCGAGGCATCTCGTAATAACTCTGCCTTTTGCAAAACCTGTAGGAGTTCGAGGTTTCGAACGCAGACGACTTTTTCGCGATTGTTTACTAGATTGGAGAAGAAGAAAGGTCCAAGTTAGCTTTTGAAACTGGAGGCCCCCCAAACAGTAAAAACTACTACCTATGCTTTAGAGCTCAGAAGAATATGTGATTGGTGGAACGTACTGTAGACACCTCGGATGATGGGGTGTTTATGCGGCCTTGGAGCGACAACAATCTCAACGGCGGGGTTTTCTTTTGCGAAGGTAGCGAGACGGGTTCGAAGGAAAGCTCTATAATCAAGCAATGTTAACGTCTATAAATATATATCAAGCTTTGCCTTTGGAGGGGGCCAATTACTTCATCCCACGAGAGCTGCCTCCTACGTCACAGAAGTTGAATTCTAGCCGTTTACATTGCAGGATGAATGCCCCGATGCCGTTCTGGGCCTTGGAAACAGCCCGGAGGCCTCGGACCACCATGTCGGAAACGTTCAGGCCTGGCGAATTGGAAGCGGCCTGGGTGTTCGCGGGATTGTCGTCGATGGTGGCTTTAGATGTCGTAGAGGGATTGGAGTGAAGTCGCAGCCTCTAAATTTTGCAGGGGTGCTAATTTTGGGTTGGGCAGGGCACAGAACAACGCGGAGGCACGTTTCGCACCAAAAAAAAAAGGACACCCGTTGACGGACGAGTCTCTCCCATCATCGCTATCATCCTCCCTCATCACTCTTCCTCAACTGCACCACCCGCCATCATCCGTTGGCCGTATCCTCACATCCGTTTGAATCGCGAAACACACTCTCACAACAACATCACGAAGCCTTTGCGAATATTCGAAACTCGCGACCTCCCCTCTAAAGAATACTAGAGCACTGTCGGCACTCCTTACCTCCTTTCACCAAAACACGCGCGGATCGCCCAAGAGTCATGTCCACCCAGTAACAACGTCCGATCACAAAACCCAGAACCAACTCTTTGACCAAGACGACACTGGCGGCTTCCGCTTCCCATTTAAGACTACCTTCCTGATCTCATATCCTTCGGCTCACTCACAATGACCGACAAACTTCCTCAGAACCTTTTGGCTCTGTTCCAACCTAGACCTCCTCTACGATATCTCCTGCCAGCCGACCATGCTCCAGAACAGCGTCAAACAGCGCCGATATCTGGTGTCGCGCAGTACCTTGAGGCACTCAGAGAACCTGATCCGGACTATATGCCAACAGAAAGCTGGCTTCAAGCAAAAGACCGCAAAAAGCGGGAGAAGAAGGAGCGGCAGGAACGGATATTGCAGGAAGGACAAGAAACCTGTACGTTGCTCTAAAGGTTTCTTTTCAGACCTATTATCTTTCGATGGTATGCTAACAGCGCTCACAGATCATCCAGAGACTGATTCGCACATTCGTGGTGACCCTTACAAGACGCTCTTCGTGTCGCGTTTAAGCTATGACGTCAAAGAACAGGATCTGGAGCGAGAATTTGGAAGATTCGGTCCTATAGATAGGGTACGTGTTCCAGATTCATTACTATCGTTACCATGGTGCTGACATCAATCATAGATCCGACTTGTTCGAGACAAAGAATCGAAGAAGCCCCGAGGATATGCATTTATATTATTTGAACGAGAAAAGGATATGAAGGGTACTGAAACCATCACCCCCCCTAGTGCTTTCCTACTACATCCCCCCCTAGTCTTTTGTGATGCGTGAACTTGTTCCAAGGCAAGATGGATCCTCCCACCCCTTTGAAATCTTGTATCCAAAGGTGAGAAGGTATAGCGTTTATCAAACGGCGCGATGCTTCTGGCGGACGTAACGAATCCGCTGGACCCACCGGTTTCCATCCATCTTGGGGAGAGAGAGAGAGAGGGAGAAACTCTTTGTGTTCCCATAGATCACACGGCAGGGGAAATACTACCATTTACCTGGAAAGATTTACGAATAATGAAAAACGTTCGAAGAAATACAAAGAAAGGTACAAGAGTATATAACTAACACGAGGAAAATGCAACCTCGCTTTGCATTACTTATCTTTCTATCTAGCTGCTTTCAAGGAAACCGATGGTATGCGAATCAAAGATCGTCGTATAAGCGTTGATGTCGAACGAGGCCGAACTACGAAGGGATGGAAACCAAGACGACTTGGAGGTGGGTTGGGAGGGCGCGGATACACGAAGATCCCGGCGGCGCGGCCAACAGGTCCTTCTGGCGGATTCGGCGGTGGAGGCTTCGGCGGCTTCCGAGGTGGTCATGGTGGATTCCGAGGTGGAGGCGGTGGATTTGGAGGTAGGAACTTTGATCGTGGTCCTCCGCGTGGTGGACAATTCGGAAATCGTGGTATCGGCTTCCAAGGCGGCAACGCACCTTCCAATGCACCATCAGGTCCCTCCGGCAGAAACTTCGGCAACGCACCTACCGGGCCTGGAGGCGGTTATGATCGTGGTGGCCATGACCGAGGTGGTCCACCGCGTGGAGGCCATGATGATCGTGGACACCGTGACCGGATGAACGGGGACGCAAGGGGCGGTGGAGACTCGAGGGGCGGCGGGGACTCAAGGGGCGGCGGAAGAGATAGGTTTGATGATCGAAGAGACCGAGACGGTGGGTATAGCGGTAGATACGACGATTCCAGGAAGAGAGGGTACGAAGGTGGAGATACAGGATCGGATCCTCGACGTCGGCGCTATTGAATGCAAGTATCACAACCCCGCGAAGGGTCGCCAAACTTTATCGATAATATCCTCGGTCGAAGCTTCTTTCTACGGATGTCCCTTTTTTTTGTTCTCACCCCCCAGTTGTTATCGCCTACACATTTTTCTTCAACAAGGGTATGATGGTGCTAGCACCCCAGCCATCTTTAACGTCTGTTTCACAGGAAGACCCCCCCACTCTTCGAAATCTACGATACCAAATACCGGAAACTATTAGTACCTTGAAGTTTGAAAAAGGAAAGCTAGTATACCTTACCCTTGCTCGTTTATCCTCCCCGATTATCTTCCAGAAATTTTTACTCCGATTCGACTCCTTGACCATTGTGCAAGGAACGATGTGGACTGCGATATATTACTTTCTGCTTTTTTATCTTTTTACAAAGTATCGCGTGTTCTTGCTACCCGAGAAGGAGAGAAAAGAAATATGGTTTGTATAATCCATCAGCTTTGGTTTAGTTGTAATCGAATAATATCATATTATCAGTGTTCCAATATCCTATGTTGCTCCTAGTCCTTGGATAGGGTGACTCTTTGACTTTTTATCAATGTTCTCAGCCCATAAATAGATATTGAAAAAAGCTGTGATCAACCCCAATCGTGCTATCAGATGTGATATAGACCTTTCAGTCTTCATTTACTTTCAAGAGATTTTGATAATTGAGCAGTGAGTTGTTTTATTATTTTATAATAATAATTACAAAGAGGAAAGCCCCAAGATATTTTAAACAAACTATTAATTCAACGGTTAATCCAGACCAACTAAAACGAAATACCCTATATCCTTTCAGATTGCATATAACGCCCCAACGCCGTTGACACCCATAAACAAAAATCAGAAACCTAACGACTCCTCAATCACCGACGTGACTGCCACGGCGTCCTTGTCATACTTCTGTCAGGAAGATCCATTCCACGATGCATCATCCTTTGGTCATGGTGCCCCCCCGGTAAACCGTCGTCTGATGCTAAATCTACCATGCCAAATCCCTTCGCAAGATCGACCATGCTGCTGGAGTGCCTGCGATCGATCATAGCACCGCTGTTATTAGGAAATGAGACGGAATTCCTACGGCCGCTAGAGCCCCCGCTCAAATCTACAACTCCGCCGTGGCTACTTCGCGGCCGGCTGTTGGAGAGGTGGTTGGGCGTATATATCGAATCGGCACGGGAGTCGGGTCTTCTGTGGTTATCCTCGCTGTTGTCAGAGTTCGACGAGACGTCATGCTGCCATGATTCAAGCATGTGAACCTTTTGCGGTTCGAGATGTGGGTGGTGGTGAGAGTGGTTGTTCATATGGTGTGTTCCTCGGGATTGTGACGAATATCTCATATCATGGTGCATACCACCGCCGTGCTTTTGACGGTGTAGCATTTCGTCTTGGTAGGACATCCCATGGTTATGTGATGAAACGCTGTAGCGACGAGAGCCGGCGCCTCCGCGTGGGTAGCTCGACGATTCTTGAGCATCGAGGTGGGATTGGCGAGAGTATTCGTCACTGTCGTTATATGAGAGATGGGTGCGGCTCGAGTGGTGCTGCGGCTGGCCATACGGATTACGGTTGTTATAACCGCTAGGTGTGTATGACCTGTTCATATCGACCGGCGAGCTCCCTGCCGAGTCGCGAGAAGGCGAAAACTGTTGGTAGGAACTTGGGGCGATGGGAGCCGTGGGGAGTGGCATGCGTACATTCAGTTGCATCGGCTGCCCTTGATACGGTATCGCTTGCATTTGACCATAGTTGGCGTATACTGGGACCGGCTGCGGGACTTGCTGGGCTCGCTGGTTTCGCAATGCTTCCGCCAATTCGTATTGCATCTGCTGAATTTGAGGTAATAAATCCGGTGTGTTATTGCTGGTGTTAATTCGTGTGACCGCTTGCAGGAGCTGTTCTTGCACAAATGGGTCAGAGTCAGGACTTCGACTCCAGTTGTCTCTCCGGTCATCCTTTAAAACGCCTCTCGGGCCATTGTTGCTTGACCTAGAGCTATTCAAAGGTACCTTTCTCATCCTCTTAATGATCACCCAGAAGAGTTCTGGCGGTCTGTTTTTGCCAGTCCTTTTATCAAAAATAGGATCACCAGGGAATAGGTACTCTGCCTCCCAAGGGCCCACCATATCTTCTGTGCGATCAGTCTCGTTTAGGGTCCTAAGGTACTCATCGAGAACCCCTCGCCGCCCGGCACCCATATTTGTATAAGTGTGGATATAGCTTCTAAAGGGCTGGTCTCTGATCTCGCGGTCGACTTTAGCTTGGTCGAACCACTGCTCAGTTTTGCGGGATGTCTGCCAGGATTTAATAATAATGGGTTGGCCGTTCGAGCTCTTCACTCTGCTGCCCGTGGCCACACCCGGGGTTATGTCATAGAAAGTGACAAACTTGTAGACGGGTTTCGAGGTATAAGATTCACGTCTATCCCTACTGCTGCCGCCGCCAAGGCTGGTGGAGGAATATTGGAACTTGTCCATTGAGAATATTAGTTACAAGACAAGGCAATATATCGAACTAAGGAAAGTCGACGATGAGGATGATACAAGAAGAAGAAAAAGAGTATAAAGCGCGAGACCTGATTCAAAAACAAGAATGTTTACGAATCGGTATAACAGGCGGGATAGTCTGACGGCTTTGAGGCTTCTTAGTCTTAACAAAAACCCAAGAGGAGAAAATTCTGGGTAGGCTGGGTATTTGGATGGCTATTTATGACTATAATCTCATGACCATCGATGGACTTTTTCTTCAAAAATGGAGGCTCCTTTGGTTGCGGTTCGTCCGTTAATACCTAAATTATTCAGAGGCAATAAGACGGATCCTTTAGGAGACCGTCTACCACGGCTAGAGTATATATTAACTTGGAGAATATACTGCTGAGAATGAGTGCGCATTCGGGCTACGTGCTAGTAGTCGCCATCTTTCGAATCTCGCGTCGCATCGCAGACTATACATATGCGAATGCTCTCGCGGAAGGCAACTTGCATAAAATATACTTTGGTTCCATGCATAGCTAGCCTCGAAATATCTTTGGATAACCAATGGCCGCGTTTTTGGGATTACGGAATTCGGGAAGGTGGGCGGGAAGACGACGAAAGGCTGCATGCAGACTCGATATATACTTACCAAAATACAACATCCACAGGCGTTGTTGGGCTCTTAAATTTCAAAGTTCTCCGTAAATCATAGTTGACTACAATTGAATCTCATCGGAAAGAATATCAATCCCGAATTTGAATAGTCTTTATTCACATCCTGCGTATTCGGCCTGCAGCTACAGTCTCCTCTAAAGCATAGCATAAACACGCGAGAACGATTAAACCCCTTCCAAAACGCATATTCAACCAAAGTAATGATAACGAGTTGGTGTTGCACCCGCCTTTCTCAATATTCACCTTCAGAGGATAATTTTGAATGCCAAAACGCCATTTGCGTTTTAGTTCTTGAAAAACACATAGATTACGTACCCATATAATGGTACCAGTGGATAAGACGTCTACATATACGGTACTGTCGCAGGAACGCATCAAGTAGCTAGTTGCATCGCACCAATATGCATGCGCACAAGCGTTCATCGCATATGCACATCGGGCGCAATGCAGATTCAACTTATCTTCTTTAAAATAATTCTTGAGGCTCTTTCATGCACGGCCCTCCTTTGAACCGAACAAATGAGATGCCTAGAGGGTCAGCAGGACGATTGGTCAGAAGGTGAGGCGGAAGGAAAGGCTAAATCCTATCGATAGCCTCGAAGCCTTCTTTTGAATTTCACCTTTTTTATCAGCATCGGAATTTAAAACTGAAAACAGCCGGTCTAAGATTGTTCAGACCGCCTATGCCACACACAGAGCCTTCATATATCTTCAAAGCCTAATCCGTCCTACCTTTCCGAGCCGTGTAGCACATGACCCTTTTCAGAAGGTCGCCGCTGTCTCAATCAAGCTATGTCGCGGAGAAGAAAGATACATGTGTATATGCGACAGTGTAACAAAGGGCACTCTTCTATTAATATCTTCTTTTGAATAGGAGGCTAGAATAGCTAACAAAATGTTCATATGCAATAAAAAGTTCTCTAGATACCAATTAAAACGCGAAAGCTGAACTCGCCTTATTTCTCCTCCAGCCTTATTTTTTCACCCTTTCTGCGTTTTTAATTTTTCTCGTGTTGGGAAACAAGCTCGCCACCACCTTCTGTCGTAGACCCGATCCCCAACCCATAACAAACTCCCTAGACAGGAAGAGAAGAAAAAAAGCTATTTGTACATTAAGGAATTTCAAAATTGTAGTCTCAGAATCTATCGGTCAATTGGTCCACTCATAGGTCGCACCAATATAAAAGTTCTAAAGCTGTAGATCCAACGTCAACACGCGCTCTGATACTACACGGATACTGAGACATATATATATATATATAAAATCACTAAAAAAAAAGAGAAAAGAGAGAGAATGACGAATCAAAGGGGCTTGGATCTTATTTTGTCCATAGCGACATCTAAAGCGGTTTAAAAAGCATGACCGTGATTCATTAAAGGCTGAGAAATGGAGATATTAGATGGGAGATTAGGGGTCTACTAGCTAGTTCACGGGCTTGAAACATCAATGTGCCTTTGTAAATCTAATCTAGCTTGTAAAGCTTTCTTCAAAGCAAACTAGAGCAAGCTAGTTACCCATCCTAACTGTCCATTCTAACAATATAGCAAGGGTCAACTGCAATTTAATTATGCAGTGACTCTGGTCGAAATAGAGCGAGGGAACAGTTTCGAGCGTGATGTTTTGGCTCAGTACTATTTCAAGATACCACACATGGGTGGTATCCCTTCCTGGATACTTTTCAATCTATGTAGTATAGGGTAAGAACCATATCGCGGTGGTAGATTATTGTCAATTTAGCTAATTTTTCCGTCTCGAAAGTCAATGATTTTGCCAACCCAGGGACTCAGTTGTGCGTCCTCTCCGGCTTTTTCTCTTTAATACGTTTTATATACCGTAGTCATATGCTTCCTGTTATTTTACTCACGAGAACGTCGATCCTTCAAATATCGGGTGTAGTAGCGTATGATGCAAATGTACGCAACATAGAACTAGAAACTCCAAGATGATTATAAGAGTCAGTCAGAGCGGAATATAAAGTCCCATCTATAATTTTGATAAATAAATATATATACTTGCCTCCTCTCACGTATCGTTATGTACACACAATTATCAAATGAGATATAACGAAAGGTTTATTCGCCAGATTTTGACAGAAATCAACATCTTAGGCACATTTTCTGAACTCCCTTCCTGTAAAACTCACCAGTCGCGCCTAAGTTATCATTAAATCTAATTTTTTAAGAGCATACGAAACCTTTCACACCTCGGTTCGCATTGACAGCTTGCTACATTCTCGATGGCTCAACTGAATTTATGGTTGCGCTCAACTACTACTTCGAGGACAGTATGAAGGAATATGGTCCGATTGCACCGATTTTCCCTAGAAACTCTATCTGAGCGCTCAAGGGAGACTGTGTTGTAGGCTGTTGGGTATCAAAACGATCGTTACCCAGATCTACCGTCCAAGAAGAGATGTAAATAGCCAGTATCAATTCTTCGGGCTGCTTGCTTATGGTTCCTCGCTAGTCGCTGAATACATCCATTTATTCTAGCATGATGACGATATTCTGCGATAGCTTTCTTTCTTTCTTTTGTTCTGCAAAACGAAACGTCATTCTCATATCCTGGAGTGTGCAGCATACTTTTGGTGTATAAAACGGTGGCTTGCAGCTGAGGCTGTGCTGGTTTCACAAAACAGAGCTAGAGAGCACATTGAACTAGGACATCATCCTTCGCTTGTCTATTGCATGTATACACTACCGTAGGTACAGGTACGGAAGACGAAATGCCATAACGGAGCACGCATTGACAGCCTACTAGAGAAATGCCGTTTATCCAGAACAAGAGATCCTAGTCATAATATTGTAGAACACTAAAAATTGAAAGGGAGAATTGAATGGTTGCTCATCATCAGAATCTTTTAGGATCATTACAGCTCAGTCGAAACACAAAAGTTAAAAACCAAAGAAACTCCCACCGTATTTAAAATTTAAGAGAGAGCATGTAGCTAAGGCCAAGTTATTTTTTCCCATGCAACAAGAAAATATTGAAACAAAAACGCCGTAAACCGGATGATGGAGAGACCAAAACGGAAACTATGAGAAACAAAACGAATAAAAAAACAAAACAATCAATGCAATTTACATGTTCGCCCCAAGCTTTCATCAAACTAGTTGAAAAAGAGACCGGAGAGTTAAAGATAAGGATAAAAATATACAAAGGGAATAGAATAGTCCACAAAGGTGGAAGTGTAGTGACCCAAGAAGGGATCAAAATATGGATAAGGAGTCGATAGATAGTTCAGTCTTCATCCCAGTTGTAAAGAGAAGTACGCGAACCAGCCGCTGATGCGGACGCAGACGAGCTAGAGATGTTGTTTTCATTTTTTGATCCTGTCAAAGCATTGTGCCTTTGTGTAACACGTTAGTAAATTGTATACGTGGTATGGTAAGGCGAAAGAGATAACACACCTTCTCAGGACAGTCTCCAAGCTTTCGGAGCTCAAGGTACGGCCGGTAGGAACCTCATCAATAACGCGAGGAAGGTTGGCGATGAGTTCTCCAGCTTTGTAAGCCAGAATGGCAGGGACGACCTGGCGATCCATCTCGGCCTCGGTATAGTGCAACTTGACGAATCTGGTGGAGACATGACGTCTGGCCAGGGTGCCAATGCAATCTTCAACAAACTGAGACTCCGAGGACTAGATATTCATGTTAGACAAAGCATCAAGATGAATGTAGTTAGATCGATAGAAGACATACCCTATCATCATAGATGAGAACGACGACGACTGTGTCGGCTGTAACCTTCTCGATGGCATCTAGATAACCATCGGCATCGACGGTCTCCATTCTACCATATTGTCGTCCGGTAGCAACCTTTCGACGGTTGAAGCTGGATCCTGTCTTGAGTTCTTCTAGTCTCTTTTGTCTCCATGCTTGCATTAACTCGTCGTCATCGTCCGAGTTATCCGATTGCCGCATTCTGTCGTCCAAAAGACGGGCTTGGACACTAGGAGCACCGGGTATGTCGATCGAGTTCTTGTGGCTGGCGTAGCCGCCGGCCTGTCTCGCTTGTATTTCTCTTCTCCTTGCAATTTCAAAGCTTCTAGCATCCGCTAAAACACCCTTTGGACCGGTGTTGGTGGTCCCGTATGACGCCAGTCTGAACTGAGGCATTGTGTCTATAACCGAAGCGGGTCGAATGGAAGGGGCAATAGAGCCAGTCTTCTTGTGCATATATGTTGTTTTTTTCGATGACGATACTTTTCTTTGCGAATCGTCGGAAGAATTACCGATGTCGTCGATCTCGTCTATATCACTGTTTGTTCCGGCACTGCCGTTGCTGCTATCTCTGTCTGATAGTTGATAATCGGAATGTTTTTCTTTTGCTGATGCTTCGAGAATGTCTTCGGGATGGGGGAGGGAGCCGTCTCCTTTTGAACCCGAAGTCATACGAGCAAACTCGTCGGCTGCAGCTGAGGCACTCATAGTTCGGTAACAAGGGGGTAATTTTGTTTAGATGCAGATTCTATGCAAGGAAAAAAAAATCTCTAATGAGGAATGAGAGCCACGAGGTAGAGGGAGTAGCGTCAGGCACAGGTGAGAAGGCTTATGCGAGGAAGAATTGAACGCTAGCGGCTGTGTATCTGGTAGGAGTCGTAAGGCGGGGGTTAAGGGGTATGGTGTGGGTCAGAGGCTTCCTCGTGGGTTTTGGCGAGTGTATATTTTGTTTTTCCTGTGTCGGAGATGAGAAAACTCGAAAATGAAGGTAAGAAGTGTGCTTGGGAATATGCAGTCTAAGAGGCTGCCTACCTGGAATAGCAAGCGGGTAGAATGGATATAGTAACGAAGTGCAGGTACGAAGTCGGTCTTCAACTGGACCAGCATGCAAATTGGAGGACAGAACAAGATGCAGGATGAACCTCGCTTGGAATCGATGACGGTAATTTCCTCGTGCAAATGGGAATTTCCCTGCAAACTGAAAATAAAACCGTTCGAAAATAGGTACGGGACAGTGCAGCAGCAGAAGGAGCGGCAGTAGCAGTAACGGTATTGGTAGTGGTCGTAAGGCAATAATGACAGTAATGACAATAATAATAAGTAATATCTTTGGAAGAATATCCTTACGGTTTAGAGACTGCTTGTGCTGTTTGCGTGTGTGGAATCAGGCTAGCCCGGGCTAATGAGAAGCCAATAAAGAAGTGTCGGTGTTGTTGTTGAGGTTGGTTGATGTTTCGTTCAATGTATATGGCTATTTTTGGATATAGCTTAAGGGAGCCACACGCGAGATATGACCCACTTCACCGACTGGAGCGGAAGATTTTTGAGGTCTCAAGAGATCGGGAAAGAAAGACAGAAAGGAAAAAAAATCCTTCCTCCTGCACGATGATGAACAAGGAGAACCCTCGTGGCAAGTCCTCCAGAGAGTAACGGAAAATCCCTGTGCGGGCTTGGAAGAGAGTGTAAGAGGCAGGCGCAAATGTCGAATGGTCTCGTTTGAACGGAGCCTGCAGGGCTTTGATGATCTCACGAGGTCGGCACACCAGCGTTTCAGAAATCGGTCGTCGTCAAAAATTACCAAAGGCAGCCTAGAAAAGTCAATCCTCAAACCTCGACGGTCCGTGTGCTTAACAGGAAAAATTCTGGAAGCCAGGATAGCCAGGTTTGAACGGTTAATCTTGACGTCCAGGATATCTTCAATGTCAATTTCGAGTTACTAGGTCAGCTCATTCATCGATACAAATACTCCACTATGCCGTAAATATAAATATCGAATGCAAGATATTTCAATAAAAGGACACACTATGCATGCATGCACCGTGAACAGACAAAATCATGGACATAGCCATAAGCCCTTGGAAAAAAAGATGGCCGTTCAAGGGAAGATATGACTGGATCGGGGCCAGTGGCTCTATTCTAGACAATATGCGTATAAAATCACTTACTTGCTGAGCTCTCTAGATTCCAAAAAAAGGTATATAGTCGAACAGTATCGGCTAGCAGAGGAGTGGATCGATCCGAGGCAGGAGGAAGAAGCGAAGAGGAAGTTATATCCCGACGCACTTCGGAGAGCTAACTTCGCGACGTCGTCTACAGCTGTCAAACTGATATGGTCCCTTGTACCGCCTTGACGAGGAGGGCTATCTAATAACCGTTTGGTGAGATCAATGGCTGCGTTATAGGTCTCTGCTCCGGTCTTGGAAGCTCTCTTCCACAATCGATCGGTCTGTCCGACTTTGCAAAGACTGCGCAATTCGGATTGATATCGTGTTACAGCAGATGCAAGCAATTCCCCTTCTTGCACCGAAATATGTCAGGAAATAATACAATTAAAGTACAAAAAGACGAATTGTAAGATTTTTTAATGATTCTATGAAACGGTAGGATAACAATATCTCGCCGGATAGGGGTCCCTTTTAAGTGTGTGATCTCAGCTCATTCTCAGCTGACGATGATATGCGACATGGGGAAAGAAAAAATCGATAGAAAGCCAATTTTTTCTTTGTTCCCGCCTCCGACCCAAAAAATCGTTCACAGTGCCCTTTTTACAAACCCAGGAGGCTAGAAGGTGAGTGGGTGATGGGAGAATTCAACCGGGTTTCGTCCCGTCCCTCTCAACTCTCTCTCTCTCGTCCCTGACTTACCCGTGCCTCGTTTTGCTATCGCTGGTTAGGCTGGATCCATCTATTCTTTGTGGTCAAACGGAAATCTCTTTGGTTCCCTGATAGTGCACACCAGCTCGTTTCCCGTTAGTATTCTGGCGTTCGAACTTGCGATCGCATCTTTAGCTTCGAGGCTCAGCACATTTGAAATTATTCTCTGAGTCGCTCATCATTACCACCTCAGATATATTAAAGTATCAAGACCGAATAATGAGGTGATCCTACCGTCATCGGACCCCTCTCGAAAAGTTCCGGAGGGGGCGTGCGCTCTGAACTGAACGTCTGGAAAGGTGGAGTCGACAAGGCAAGGGAGGGCACGTTGTCGCTAGCCAGCACGCGTACCTTGCATATCGGTAGCAGATGCAAGATGCAATGTGCCAGGGGTGTGCCAATTAGGAAGAAACATAGCCGGTCCTGCCAATGCAGCTGTGCCGTGCTATTGAGTCCACCGGAGCAGAAAGAGAGGACATCTAACTTATTTGACGAACTTGAATTAGATAATGGTTTAAATGGTTAGACTTTAAAATCCGGTGAATTTTAGTGGTCCCAATTACTAGTAAGTTTGATCTAAGGGACTGACTAACATATGTAAGGGCTTTCGGAGTATTTTATATCTCTACAAATTTGGCTCAGCGGACAGCGGAATATTGGGGTATTATAAAATAATTACGTGGAGAACAACGTGGCCATGCATGGCTTAAGCCTCTAGTCCTATTTCCGAGAGATTCGGGTCGTTTAATATATCGAAGTCAGTGTATACTACGAACTCATCTTCAACACTTAGCTCGATCTATTCAGAATGATACGATGTAATATACGATGCCTGAACATAAGTGTGGCCTAAATCCCATAGGCAATTGCAAATTACAAACTGTGGAAAACGAAGTAGATGGCCAAGTGGGTTTAATTAACACCGAGTTTGTAGATATAGAACAAACAATTTGATATCGATTCGGAGACCAACAGTAATCAAAATTTACAGCCTCAAGTCGCCATAGCACTATAGTCCATTTGCTCAATGGCGTCCCAACCCGCTGTATCACAGGTCCTAGGGACCTTTGAACTCCTGGAGCATATTCTCAAAGATGTTGACTGTAAGACCCTCCTCACCAGCGTTCGACGTGTGTCAACAACCTGGAAAACCATGGTCGACACTTCCCTGCCTCTACAATGGCGAACCTGGCACTGGCGAAGCTCAGAACCACCACGTGATTTCCAGAGGCCCTCCGATTTCCGCCCGCTCCCTGGCAACAGATTTGGATACGAGTTCTCAAGCTTCATATTACCCTGGCTTCATACCTTCTGGTTGAAGCTTCTAGACAAGATAGAATCACAGGACGAAGAAGACGAGATATTGAATTCGTTAGCAGATGGTTTACCGCAAACGGAGCTATTTAGGCCACGCCTCAAACTATCCGAAGCTCAAGAGATCAAGATGCAAATCGAGCTCGCCCAGATTGACCCACTCAACAAAGTTAGTTTATCGCAGGGCGTGCACACGGTAGATATACCAGACGACCAGCTGCAACTCCGGACACTAGGCCGCCAGATAGTGGCTACCGGGTTTTTAAAAGATGGGTCCGGGTGGGCGCAGAAAGTTCGGCAGCTGGAACAAGACAGTCGCAACACGTACAACAGGAGGCTCGGGGTTAGCATGATCTTTAAGCTCGCGGGACCCGAGGAAAGGGCCACCATCAGACTCATATCCAAATTCAGGTTGACTGAATTGGATAAACGTGTAATTACTGTTGTCCCGGAGTATTGGATGACTGGTTCTTCGGGGCAGCCTCAGCTTTACTGGGATCTCTTGTCCAGCGATGACGAAGGTTTTAAAAGAGTCGTGCATCCCGTATCTTGAAGCTCCTCGCTATTCAAATAGCAGTATAAGAAGACGAAGAGGATATCCAACTAGGCTCATTCTCGGCAAGGAGTCAAATGGATCTAGGGCAGATTGTGAGCTTCATGGATGTACGAAACGTTCGGGTATAGCTAAAGCAGTTCCTGGTAATATTATGCATTAAATCCAACCTTCCCTAAACGTCAAGCTCCACTCTATATACACTATATACGAAGTAATCCCGTATTGTATGCGTATGTGTATGTGAAATTGCTCCCACAGACGAGTACCGTGCTCTGCATATGCAGAAGCCACGGCGGTCTCAAGTTTCCTCATTAAGGCTAAATTAGAACATTTTTTTACATAGCGTCACTAAAATATATAGTGCCATCTATTCACGGCCGCCCGAAGAGCCATGTGGGAAAAAAGCCCCGCGGCGAACGTAGGGGACTAGTTCCAGTACCCTATAACTCTCCATTTTCATGCGTCGTATAGTGTAGGGGTACTCCCGTCTGTGTGTATATAAAGCGCCGCCCTTCTCGTCAAACTGCTCTTTCTACATATCTATCATGAGATTTCTTTTTTATACTTTGTTTTTATCTTACTTATTTATTATCACGTTTTGCTTATCTGATAATGATCGAGCTCTTTCGATTTGCTCGAAGGGAGAAAAAAAAAGATATTCCATGTATTTGGTTTCGTACATTAACACCAACTACTACTAAAAAAGCTATAAGGGGAAAGGAAAGACAATAAGATAAAGATTTAAAAAGGAGAACACAAGCTACAGGAACGGCATACACAAGCGAGCAGCAAAGGCAAATACTGTTTCGAAACTAAAGAAGAGTAAGTAGAAGGGTTTGGAAAACAGGATCGCTTTTTCTCCAGGGCAGAGGACAGGAAAGAGAGCAAGTGGTTGATTTGGTGTTAGTTTGACAGGTTCCGATAAACGTTTAAATATCGAAACACTGGTCAGAAAGTAAAGAGGAAAAAGGTGGGTTATAGTAACACATATTACAGTTGAAAGGAATATATATATAATAAAGTGTAGTTCGGGGTTGAAGAAGCAAGAAGGATGTTAAGAGGAAAAGAGCTTTCATCGCCGAATCATAAAACGGAAAAGAGAAATGCGCAGGAAACAGGAAGCCCCAGGCGAGAGAGAATTACAGGCTAACAGAGACATAACCGTTCCTTGCTTGATGAGGATTGCGACGCAGCGGATGATTAAGATGCATTACTTTCAGAAAATCGACCAAAAGAAAAAAGAGAGCAAAGTATCGAAGAGTAAAGAACAAGGGAACATCTAAACAAGAGAACGGAGACCACTCGACGGGTGAGCTTGCGAATCGGACCATAACAAGTTGACTGATCCCCTTGTGGTTGCGTTTAGGGGACTGAGATCGTCGCCAGGAGGGCGAAATCGCCACAGCCGACCCAACCGTTGCTTCCAAAATCGGATGCTCTGACGAAAATTGCAGGTATATTTGCAAATTTGTTCGTTTTATCCGAAATTTGGCGGCTGCGGTGGTAGGCTGAAGCCAAAAGGGTTCGTGGTCCAAGTTGTCATGAAGTGGAAAGGAAATAGCAAGTCGTTATCATCGTCCCAGATACTTTTTGTAGGTATGGAGCTATCAAAAATAGCTGATGGAAGATGGTAAATGGTAGCTTCTTACGCCCAGATACGGAGCTAGAAAATTGATAGGTTAGCGGCAATGGCTATCAGAGTAAGGATTGGTATAAAACTTACAAAGCTATCCCAGGACCCCGTGCACAAACTAATACCATCGTTACTGACTCCCAAACAACTGACACGATTTTCGTGGCCAGCCAAAACACCAACCTTCTCGCCTCTGAGAACGTCCCAAATCTAGAAGATAGTAGTATTAGCAAAAGATCATATCCGATCGTATCTGATATCTGATATGCGTACCTTGCACTCGAAGTCATCATATCCAGCGAACAAGAGACGGCCGGAGACGGAAAAGGCGACGGATGTGATACCACAGAGAATTTGTTCCGACTAATTACAACCATAAATTAACTCTCAAAATTCTTATTTTCGTACCATCATATAGCAAGACTTACGGAGTATTGGTTAAGTTCTCTGTCGGCGCGGATGTCAAAAAGTCTGCAAGTAGCATCGTCGGAACCAGTGCCGAAAGCGTTTCCGTCAGGGAAGAACTGGACGGCATTGATATCTGATTCGTGACCAGCAAATGTCTGGACGGCCTTTCCGGTACGGATGTCCCACAATTTGGCGAAAGCATCACATGCTCCGGAAACAAAGATATTGGAGTTTGTGGGATTGACGCTCAGGCTCATGACATCACCAAGATGGTCTGCGAAATCAGTAATTCTAGCACCAGTATCGATGTCCCAAAGCATGCAAGTCATGTCACCTAGGTTTGAATGTTAGTACTCCAATAAGTGTAAGACCAATTCAGAGTGAGCACTTTCTTACCTGAAGAGGTGAGGATTCTTCGGTCGTTCAAAAAGCGACAACACGACAAATAGCCGGAGTGTCCGGACAATTCTCTAGCGACACGAGTTGGACCGTCGCGCGCGGAGAGGTTGTAGACACTGCAGATGTTGTCGAGACCACCACATGCCACATAGTTTCCAGAAGGTGCGTAGGCACAAGTCATCACCCATGAAGATCGAAGGGGAATAGCGTGCACCTTATTTGTGGTGTAGGCATCCCAGATAATCAGTTTGCCATCTTGAGAAGCCGACACAAGATGTCTGCGATCGGTACTCCTATATGGACATTAATTATTGATACATAAACCCAAAAAGTATCTTCCATGCGAGAAAACTTACCAGTGCATACTATATATCTTGGCCAAATGGCCTTTTAGAGTCCGGCGTTGCTTCATGTGCGTTCTCGGTAGTGCCTCGATTGATTCCTTAGCCAGCTGTCGCACTGGATGCAGAGATACGTTGTTAGCTCCAGATATTCCAACATGTTTGTTTTCGCGGCAGTCTGCATCCGCGAAATGCAGACAGGCTAGAATCGCGCGTCAAACGGTATCAAAAGAAAGAGAAAAATGGAGTAAAAAAACTTACAATCAGCGTCGGCGAGCTCATCCTTCTTTCTTTTTATCTTCTCCTTCAGTCCTTCAGCCTCACGCCTGGCGGCGGTAATACGATCCTGGAGATCGGACGACATCGTTTTTGCACGATCAATGTATTTATTGTAGGTAGATGGATGTTAAGGCACGGTCAGGGGGTACTAGCGAGAGATGGCTGTGGTTTTGCCCTGTTTCGCGGTTTGTCGTCGTCAGGAGAAACGGTGATCGGGATTTGTTCGTTTGCTCGTAGAGAGAACCTCACGTTGCACGCCTCTTCGAAAAACAGAAATCGCGGAAGTTTGGAACGAGGCAACTGTTGAACCCTTTGGAATATCTGTGTTTTGCGATTGGTTATTAACGAATTCAGACTCTCTCTCTTTTTCGAGTCGAGTTCCAGACGCGACGACGGGTGGTCGGAATATGTTTGCACACAAAAAGATACGAAGCGGAGGTGGAGTTTCTTATAAATGGGGGTGAAGGAAACGAATCAAAAGGGAGAAATAGGGATCTCCTCGCGAAAGCCGTTTTCCCAGCCAGTGAGCTGGGATTATTTGGTGGCAGATCGGGGGTTTTGATGAGCAGCCCAGACAAGGACGAGGAAAAGCAAAGAAGGGGAAATTTACACTGCAACTTGTATTGGTAATTCCTGCGGTGTGATGAAAAAAAGGGCAAGGTGTTGCGGTTGATTGGTCAGATGTGGGCGGTGCGGTGGAGAATTAGTGTGTGCCGGGGAGGGTGAACGAAATGATGCGAAGGAACCACAGCTAGAGGAGATGAGGCTGGTGACGGCGGTCCTTATCACGGGCAACGTTATCAATCGCGGGAGATCGCAGCAGTTGAAGTTTTTCGGACGTCTCGTCAGCGATGAAACAAATCGAATCGATGAACTGTGGTGAAGATGGCGAGATTGCGGAGAGGAAGGAGGAGGAGGAAGAAGAAGATGCTGATGCTCACAGGCGGTTGATGGTTTGGTTGGTGGTGATGAAGAAGAACAAGAAGAAGAAGAAAGGAGAAGGAGAAGGGAGGGCTCTTGGACCAAAATGTGTTGTATGGGCTGTTGGTTAAAGGGGTATTCTTTCTGGCTGAGGGAAAAGACGCGATGCTGCTGCTGAAGAACCAGCGCCCCGGTCCATTACATTATTTTATTGAACTAAACTATATAAACAGCTAGCGAGCCCAATCTAACGGATTATACCATGAGGATCCTTCTTATTACTATTACTTTCCCCCGTTATTAGAATCTCAAAAGAAAGTGGCGAAAACATATATCTTGAGGTTCTGGCCTTCGCGGAGACTTGCTACCAAATGCGCAGACGTATAACGGGACAGGCAGATTCGTTGGCTTTCTCCAAGCCCGAGAACATTCATACAATTCTATGATCGGTTCCGGAATTTCGAGGGGATAAGCCAAGCAATCCATTGGTGACCTCACCCGAAGGAAAAGATCTTACCACTGATACCCGTCTCATCCAGGATTTAATGTTTGCGCTTATCGCAATATAAATATATTCGCATCTGGTATTGAACTCGATCATTTCTTCGAAAGCTGGCGCTATTGTATATTAATCAAGTGAAGGCTAGTAATTACACATACCTAATCTTTATTCAAAAAACATATAACACAATTCAAAAAGAATCTCGACAGTATACTTAGATATATACTGTGTCGACATCTTTTAAAAGGCGTCTACTTGTGTGGGTCCTCTAAACATTGGGGCCGCAAAGCCAGGTCTCGCCTAGCTAATTCCGAGAAAAAAGGATTTCCCGTATATTTAAAAGCCAGCGTATAAATTATGCGAATGCAAGATAACCAAAGCGGATTGACGGCGTGGCTTAGAATTTGCAAGGAAATCACACTTGAAAGTTTGCGGGCGCTCTTTTTACATGGTGCAGTGCAGTATATTTTAAAACCTGTTCTCGAGAGTCGGTCCAAGCAACTGCAAGGTATTACGGATTAACTTGTCGGTGAGATACGGGTATCGTGCCGAGCGCTCAATGGTAAAGCGACCACCCTGGCGCAACAGAAATGGTAAAATCGCAGAGGGTGTAACCAAAAAGTTCTTCATATATATCAATGCTTGCAACAAAGTATACAAACTTCACACAAGCAGGAAAACAAAGACCATCCAAAATGTGATGCTCTCGGATATATCCCATACGGCTCATTGCGGCCCCGGTTACCAATCAATCTCGATGGTACCGATAACGGTCCCAAATCTGGCGTGAACTAGGTCTGCCCCGTCATGTCTGCGCAGGGTCCCAAATGATATTGGAATCACGCCAAAACCCAACTTTTCTGCTGGATCAGCTGGTCGATGTATTCGAAGACTGAGAGTTGGGACGAAGTAAGATGAATTATCCCACAATAGACTTCGGTTTGATCTAACAACATAGGAGCTCGCAGTTGGCATTGAGACCAGAAGGATAATATATTGCCCTAAGATTCAAAGTGGAGAAGCATCTACAAGCCTCGCACTCTGTGTCACTTCAAATCGGTGGACCAAACCTCAGGGAAAAAAAGCCCATTGTTTTTTTCTTGGTCACCTGGTGTGATTTTCGTTCGAATTTATGTAAATTAAAACAGGATGTCGGCGGGATTCTCAAAGGTTTTAGCAACGATCCGAAATGGAATTCGTTTACGGAGTCGAAAGGGGCCCTACCGCTGCCCTGTTAGCGTCTCCGAGGCTGTAGTTAGCCGGGGTATTCTCGACCGGACAAGTGGACGAAGCTAGAGGGAAATATTCCTTTCCTCATGCTTGCACACGAGACATTGGTAGTCTATTATTCTTAGTCTAGGGTATCCTTCTCCGTCACTAGGAGGAGCATTACGAGAATGCCAGAAAAAACGCCAATACTCGATTATCTACTTCGTAGAGCGGGCTTGCATATGCCGTCAAGTACAATCTGTTTGGCACGGCTGTTGAAGGCCGGCACCTTTCCAACCAAGGTAAGGAAGGGCTTAAGCCGCTCGAACGACCTCCAAATTTCGTATGCAGGTCAGTTTGCAGACAGGTACGTGCGCTGTATATCGACTCCTACGGTGCACAATACAATGATTTGCAGAGTCGGACGGAATCGTTGGATGGGGTTTTGTACCCCTCACCTGCACTGCATCATCAGTCTCCATGTCCTAAAACGCATCCTTCGACTTGTCCCTCCTTGGTTTGATTGCCAGCAAGGATCTCAAGGTTTCAACTCTGGGGACCAAGACGCACTGATATAAAATCGAGCGAATCGAAGTCTGCGGCATAAATGCGGAAGACTGATATTTGTATCGATTGTGGGATCTCTATGCGAGCGGTGGGGAATCAGTATAAGGTGCTGTCCTTCAGCCTCCAAAGCCTTTAATTTTGGTATATAGTTAGTATATCATTAAGCATTCTGATATTGCAATGTTAAGACCCATCTTATCATAGTCTGGTGATATATATCGTCATCTATGTTAATTAATATATCCTTGACTGGCGGGATAAGATCAAAAATGTTGAGCTCAGATATTCTGTGCAGCGACTAAAAGCAAGCCTGTGGGTACCCAATAGTTAGCTGTTGATTAATTAGCTAGTGAGCTATTGTATGTAACACCAAACTATCAAAGCTGATCTGACCCGAAAGCCAAACGCGTTAACGACGCACGGGCAAACTAAATTTGATACTCCAAACGTTGGTTCATCTGCCAAAATCCTTGTATCGAAATTAGATGGTTACCAGAACCGTCGACCGAGTTCGTTAGTGACCAGCAAGGTCAGGTCGACATGGGACCTTCCGACCCGGATAATCCCACACGGAGCACGTACAGACTGGGAGGCTCGAACTGAATCGCGGTGCCTCACAACCGACAAAGAATCGGCATCGATATTTCTATTTCGATCCGAATCTCTTTCAGATGTCTTGAAAAGCAGAAGCACGAATACCATTCTAGTTAACGGGTCCATCTGGGCTTTCACCATGCAGGAGAGAACGAGACGTCCAAGCAGCGCAAAACGGAGACCCAAAAAAATCGAAGAGCTCAAGCGACCTAGAAGAGGTTTGCTCCACGACCATGCATCTCATCATATGGCAAACCCACCCTCCTGCATTCAAAGTTACCCATGCAAGGCGTTCTCTTGAGGATGAGAAGCAAGGCACCGGGGTCGCTTCTCGAAGGCAAAGAATTGAACGAAATGTTTCTAATGCTTTATTCGGAAAGCTATTCGATAACGTTTCAGAAAAAGGTCGCTAGACTGCATGATCGACCCCTCGAACCCTTTTCGCCGGCTGCGGGCAGGAAAATACTGTGCGGACATACATGACATTACCTACATCACCAGCTGCAATATTCATGATCCAGGAGCCTTGCTTGCAGACGCCCTCTCGTTTCTTTCGTGGGATAACCTTGCCGTTTCCCTCGAACGCATGCCACAACGATGAAAGGGGAAAGATGAATTCGAAAGTTTGAAAAAAGTCCGTATAACAGAGTAAAAAAGAAAAACAACTGAAGAAAAATCTGCAAGAGAGAGTTAATGGCCAGCTCCGATCTGAGAAGGCGAGCGAAGCCCATGACACCTTTTCGTTTCCATAGTTTAGTTTCTCCTTTTCTCTCTCCCCAATTGCACATCTTGCCACTAAAAGTTAAAAGCTGTCAAAAGATTAACAAAAAGCCCCCAAAAGAAAGTTGGCGTCATTTCAATATTACCTATAGATCTAGAAAGTCTTGGTTTTCTCAAATCGAGGAAGTGGAAAGATTTGTCTCGATTCCCTCTTTTTTTTTTTTTTTTTTTTGCCTAGCCCTATAAATTTCGTTAATATAAGATCCTCGAAACCTCCCGCCCCCGCTCGATATCTGTCCGTTCCCTGCCCTCGCTCTATTCGCTCTTCTTCGACAGTTATATTTCTCCGTTCCCTCTTCCATCATAACCGCGAATCTCGAGAACCGACAACCAATCAATTCACCACCGTTTGGGCTTATATATCTCACGACTACCCAATAGCTCGAAAAAACACCGATATACCAAATTACGATAACCATCATCAAAAACATTCAACATGTCGGTAGCACCCGCAGTTCCACGGCCGGAGAGCACAACCTTGGCCAATGTGATAGAAGGCATAAATTTAGAGTCGGAGAGGGCAGAGATGCAGGAGCTTCCAGACCAAGATTTCTGCAAGCGATTGCCGAAGCTTGTAAGTTCCAGAACTTTTTGCATCTAGAAAAAGAGAGAGATAAATGTGACATAAACGGAACGAACGCATGCATGTCGTGTGCCATGGTCGCAATGTGATAGCTTGTGCATATCGAACGAGATATAAAGTTTTTCAATCTGCATTTCTCAATCACCCCAAGCTACCCACAACGACGCACACAATAGTGCATACATAATTGCGTTCTGGTCGTTCCCTTTCTCTCTCTCTTCAATTTCCTTGAAACTGATATTAAAACCATCTTCTTTCTTAAAATCACAAAAGGAACTACATGCTCATCTCACTGGTTCAATCAGAAGAGAGACCTTGGGCGAAATATGGCAAAGACGGAAGGAACAGGACCCTGACTTCCATCTCGAGGATCCGCTCGTGCACATACCTCCCGGCAAACGGGATTTTGACCTAAAAACGTGAGAGCCGCTGTACCGGCTATTCTACCGAAGCGAATGCTAATGATTCAGTCCCAGCTTCTTCCCCCTCTTCTCTAAATACACATACAATCTCGTCAATAGCGAATGGAGCGTCGAGTATGCCACCAGGCAGGTCCTCCGCGACTTCGAAGCCGATGGCGTCGTCTACCTCGAACTCCGAACCATTCCCCGCGCCTTCGAAGATACTGGCCTGACTAAAGAAAAATACGTTCAAACAATCCTCTCCACGATCCGATCCTTCAACTCTGAAACGATGCATACCAGATTGATATTAGCTATCGACCGCCAAAACACACCAGAGGAGGCAATGGACACGGTAGCTCTCGCGTTGAAACACAAAGAGGAGGGAATAGTCGTCGGAGTTGACCTCTGCGGTAACCCTGGAGCAGGCGACGTCCGAATATTCCGCCCGGCCTTCACGAAAGCCCGTGAGAACGGTCTTGGAATCACGCTGCATTTTGCAGAAATCGAACGACAGCCGATCAAAGACGAGCTGGACGTATTATTATCCTTCCAACCGCAGAGATTAGGACACGCGATCCATACCGACGACAGAATACTGCGTGAGATTCGCAATCGTAAATTGTGCATCGAACTCTGTCTTTCGTGTAACGTGTATGCGAAGATGCTGCCAGTAAGGCACGAAGGCGGGAGTTTCTCGGACCATCATTTCAAGTACTGGTGGAGAACCGATTGCCCAGTTGCACTTGGGGTAGGTTTTTATTTCCTTTTTTGGGTTTGGCTTATATAGTCCCTAAACTTGTTCCGATTTTGGTAACTAACAGATAACGTCCTTCTAGACCGACGACGTTGGTGTCTTTCTCAGTGACCTGTCCAACGAATTCTACATCGCATCGCAACATTTCAGAGTCAACAAATACGAACTCTGGCATCTCGCATTCTACTCTATCGACGCGATTTTCGGGGACCAGACCGAAAAAGATCGCCTGAAGAGCGTACTGCTAGCTTGGGGCAAAGAGAACAATCTGTTAGATGATGATGAAAGTATAAACGAGATCATCGACCACGAAGATAATAATGACGACGAAGCCACAAACGACATCACTGAGCCCGAGCCCGAGAGCCGCCGTAGCGATTAAAATGACTTGAGATTGCATCATTTCCTATATATCGATTTTCTTTCTTTTTTAAAAAAAGGGCATGGAGGCAGCGTGTGGAGTGTAAAGAAAGGGGAAATACTTACATCATAAACATCATCTACTAATAATATTCTTCTGGGCGAAGGAGGGGAGGTGCCAAAGCATGGGCAGGCGTTAATTGTTCATGGTTTTTTTTATTTTTTTTTAAAAAGAGTAATTTTTTCAGTTTGGGCGAGGTGTGTCATTCATAATGACCCTTATGAGGGGAGGGGAGATCGATGGAAGAGAAGTAAAACATAAGAACAAAAAGTAAGTTCTGCATGTGGTATTCTTTATTAAGAATTATATTGAATCTCGATTCCCACTGTCCTAAACGGTTGATCTCGCCGCTTCAAATCGATATTGGATCCTGTCGAACATTAGAAACTCCGTAAATATAATAATACAGATTAATTGAATTTCAAAATTGAGAGATAAACTTACCCAAGCTGAACAACAACTGCTTAAACCGCCCTTCCCAGAGCAATCCTATATTAAAATTCTGCGTGATCCTCGCCTTAAGTACACCAGTAACATTCTCATCTTTCTCGATCGCCATAGAAAACGCGTCTGGCTGCCACGTCTCATGAACCGCAGTTTCCGTGCCCGCAGTTTCTACTGCTGATACTGTCGGTTTCCTCCTCCACAGTTCACACCCCAACACCAAGTCACTCTCATATGAATAGATATTAAAATCATAACGGCTACAGAACACTGCTCTTCTACCAGCTTTTACTGCATACGAAGCTTGAAAGTGTCCCATGAGCGGGTTGACCGTTAGGGTCATAGTCAACGGGGAACCTGTATTCGATGGAAGAGTCGTATACCGAAAACCAGTCGATACCCCGCCACTCTTATTAAGAATACCATAGTAAAATTCGGCGCCAGCGCTGAACCTCCCTGCAATCTTTCGCGGATCCAGGGGAGCGGTAGTTTTAGGTAGGGCTTTACGAGGGTCGAACCCGAAATTGTAAAGGCCACGAACACCGATCAGGGCAACGTCGGTACTGTAGAGATACTCGCTAGACCATTTGCCATTATCCTGCTGCAGCAATGCTAGTATCGTTCCGCCGTTTGGCAGTCTCGAGTTGCTAACCGCTGAGATCTTCAGCTGGCGGGTTGGAGCTAGTCGTGTGAGGTAAAGAGCTTCGAGGGTGGATGCGGGTAGGTACATTCTGCCATAAAGCAGCGTGTCTGCGCTGACCAACCAACAGCAGAAGCCTGTCAGCATTCATTTGAAGCCTATGATATGATTATATATCAAAGAGGTTGCTGACCTCTCCTATCAACCCTAACACCACCCTTCCAGATCTCCCAATCCCGCGCATCATCCGGCTTCGCTATCTCGCTGAGATCTCGATACCCGGACACAGCATCTTTGAGCTCTACGGTACCACTATTGAGGACGTTATCCAGCGTCCTTGAAGAGTAGAGATATGATACCGATCCATCAACCACACCCAAGCTGGCCATGCTATACGATGTTGCGAAGTTTGGGGACGAAAGGGAGGACAGGTTCATTTTGAGACCTTTGGGAGTCGGGAAGTCGAGTAATGCTACACCGCGCGAAGATATTAGCTAGAGATTTGTGATAAGGGTAGATAAAGCCATACCCCTCGCCGTTGCATTCATGTTGGCGTAAGAGTTATCCTCATCCCATTTAGTCGCGAGGTAGAACGACTTTTGGACGTAGTCCATAAAGCCGAGCATCTTGTCGAATCGGTGGCCGCTTCCGCGAAGCGGGCAGTAGCCGTAGGGGTCGCCAATTTTGGATTAACAGAGCCGTCGGGTTCAGATGGGGTGTGTTTTCGCAAATAACAAAGGAAATGCTGACAAGTCGTGGGGGTGGTTTATGTGGTTTGGCAATTTGAGGTTCTGCGACAAGCTTGTTTGGCAGTGGACAGGGACCCTTGTCTAAAATTTCAAAGCTCCAAAAACAGATCCCCAGAAAATTTCCTTCAACTAGAAAACCCATCGGCCATCCCACCAGCAAAAATCAATATACCTGTAACAATAAGGATCAAAACTCCGAACGACAAATATAGAAAATGCCGAAATCAAAGCGCAACAAGATTGTTAGTCTGACTAAAACACAGAAGAAAGGTCGCGAGAACAACGTTCGAATCTACGATGCCATAAGAGAGGCCGTCGACCAGTACACCAACGTCTGGGTCTTCTCTGTCGCAAGCATGCGCAATGCCCACCTGAAGGAAGTCAGATTGGAATTCTCAGATAGCAGGTACAAGAAGACAAACTCCGCAGGCCTTAGGGATCCAATCGTAAAAACTACCTTGCATTCTAACCATTATCCATCTCAGAATATTCTTCGGCAAGACCAAAGTCATGGCCAAAGCCCTCGGAACCACCAGGGAAGACGAATATAGGGACAATCTCTCCAACCTATCAAAGCTCATGAACGGTGAAGTCGGTCTCTTGCTCACAAATCGCGACCAAGACGCCGTAACCGGCTTCTTCGAAACCTTCTCATCGATGGATTTTGCCCGCGCTGGCGCGGTCTCCCCGGTCACGTTCACGATACCAGCGGGAACGGTATACTCTCGTGGTGGAGAGATATCTGAAGAGGAAGATATACCGTTAGCACATTCGCTCGAGACTACGGTCAGAGGATTGGGTATGCCGACAAGACTCGTGAACGGGAAGGTTACGTTGAACGAAGAGTATACGGTTTGCGAAGAAGGTGATGTGCTGAACAGCCAGCAGACAAGGCTGTTGAAATTGTTCGGTGTCGTGACAGCAGAGTTTAGGGTTAAATTGATTGCGTAAGTAAACGTATACTAATTCACAAGAAAGATTGGTTTATGGCTAATCCGCTGACTATTGGGTATCTTTCCAGTTACTGGAACGCCACAGATAATCAAGTCACAGAAATCGATGCCATGGAAGAAGACGACGAATAGATGGACGGCGTAGAAAATAAAGAACGGCTATGATATATATATCGGGATTATTTGTCTGACACCTTTATGATTACGGGACCTTTGGGTATGGGAGATTAAAAGTCATTAGAGCGTCGTTACACAGTTTTGTGATTTTACGAGTTACCCATCATATATTATTATACGAATGTACGATGCGATAACGATGAATACTTTCAATTTCCGTCTAGAGCTACTTCGCTCATTTAGAATATAATGCCATGAAACTAGGCGTATGTACAAACGAAAGTGAATGAAAGAATTCAAAGTTTGGCGTTGATGATATCAACGACTAAAAGATATACCGTCGTTAGCAAACGAATATGGAAATAAAGGCCCGGAGGAAGTGTACTCACAAGCAGGCTTGAGAGAAGCGCCGCCGACTAAAAAGCCGTCGATGTCAGGCTGTTTAGACAATTCCTTGCAGTTATTCTCGGTGACGGAGCCACCATAGAGAATACGGGTGGCTTCAGCAGCCTCGGTGGAGACTTTATCAGCAAGCCACTTTCGAATACCCTCGTGGGCTTCCTGGGCTTGCTCAGTCGTGGCGACCTTTCCGGTACCGATAGCCCTAAATTATGGTTAACTGACGCTCGGGGATTTATCAAGAAAAGAGTACGTACCAAACTGGCTCGTAGGCAACCACGATCTTCGACCAATCTGTGACATTATCGGCCACTGCTTTCAATTGGCCGCAGCAAACTTCAAGGGTCTTGTTTGCTTCTCTCTCCTGGAGCGTTTCTCCGATGCAAAGGACGACGTTCAAACCGGCGTCAAGAGCAGCCTTGGTTTTCTCTGCGATAAACTAAGTGATAATAACAGATATCAACTATGAGTAAACCAAACCCGTGAGTTGCAGTACATACTTCGGAAGACTCCTTGAGGATGGTTCGTCGTTCGCTGTGGCCGAGGATAACCCATTCGATATTGTTTTCGACGAGCATTTGGTTGGTCAATTCACCGGTCCAGGCGCCATTTGGTTTATGAAATGTGTTCTGAGCGGAGACCTTGATGCCATTTCCAAGCTTCTCGGCTGTGGAGAGGAGGAAGATGGTTGGTGGGGCAATGATAACCTCTGTGTCCACATGTCAGCTCTTGGAAATCACCAGAACTCTCGTAGGTATGAGGGGGATTAAAAGCTACCGGTATTAGTGTCGAGCTTGGCGGCATTGAGGTTGTCAACAATCTTATTGATGGTACTTATTGAGCCATTGGCCTTGAAATTGCCTCCGACGAAGAACTTTCGAGCCATGTTTTCGATATGAGAATGTGTAGACGTAGTTTAATCTGAGTGAACGTGATAGTTCCTGTGCTGGCTGTTAGAATTGAATATCAAAAGTTTAAATCCCAATTGATAGTTGAAGTCAGTCGAGGGAGAGTATTACCGGAAGGTCCTTGCTAGTATCGATAAATTTGGAGTAGCAATCGAAGAGTTTAGTGATTCTTAAACGAAGGGGGTGCTGGCGGCCCCGCAGCTATTTATGATATAATTGAATTTGTAGCGTCGCCGGGTTGGCGGGGCTCTTCATGTTCACCCCGCCTCCCAACCAAACAGCCATCCCACGCCAATCGATGCACAACGGTGTACCGCGAAGCACATATTACTACTTCCTGGTCGCCGAAGGGTACATGTGAAGCGAAAAACCCGAACGAAAAGCAAGGTTACCGACAGCCTGTGCTCATAGTGGTCCCACGGGATCCCTCGGCATGCGGCATATTAATATATATTACATCTTCGGCGAGAACCCAGCCTCCAAATTCGATCAATCCGAATACCAAAATCCCGACCCGATGCAAGCATCCCTGATAAGGCAGGAACGAATTTGCGCGACAAGTGCTATATGAATATGCTATATCCAGCTTGGAAGTATATTTTGTTCATTAGCATGGACGTCGCGCGAATTAAAGGCATCTTTGATTAATTCTCCATCACGGTTATATCTGGAATACATCGATATGCCACCGAATAAACATCGTCATCAATATTGAGACCATCCAGTATACCACGCAAGATCATGTGATCCAACTTTTGTTCGTCCGGTCGAGATGGTTGCCTGTTCTCGCGATGGGCAGATGGCAGGTTCCGCTACAGGTGATCTTGCAGCAGGTGGCTTGGACCCACTTCTTGTTTTCAGGAAGCGACGATTTGCAGCATTCCTGATAATGGCGAGCTGAACAAAGGGCTGAACAGGCTGAAAGGCCTCTTATCCTTATCTCCCTCCGGTTCTCCTCATGTTCCACAATACTTTTCTCAACCCCATCTTCACCTCAGTTCGCACGACATCACCACCGACCAACAATGCCAGCTCACCGCGCCGAGTCGTTTCCCTGGCACCACAGCAGTCGCCAAAAGCCCCGAAGGTAGGACAAAACGTCATAACTGGTGAATTGTCTGGAAATTCATTGTTTGACATCACGTCTATTAAGCTCTGGATTTGGCTGACAAAAGATGCAGATGGCCGTTAGCACTGAGATTCATTAAGGGTTCGGTTCACGCCTGTAAGAATGATTACTCCAGAAGATGCACGTAGAGTACTTCCCTTGCTAACAACTTGCTATCTCTGAACTATAGCTATCATCAGCCCCATAATCTTCTATACCCTCTTCACCACCTTCGTTGTCTATCTCAACCTACACTTGAACGTTAGTCTCGGAGTTCCCAGCACCGTAACCCCCAGTTTGTCCATCGTTGTCGGTCTCCTTCTCGTCTTCCGTAACAGCTCCTCATACGAGCGCTTCTGGGCTGGTCGCCAAGATGTCGGCCACATCGTCTCCGCTGTCCGAAATCTCTCAAGGTACTTTATGCTCTGCGCGCCCAACGAAAATGACGAAGACCGTTTGGATACCGAAAGAGTAGTAAAAGTCCTTGTCGCTATGTTATACGCCATGCGCTCTTCCTTGCGTGAAGACTGGGGGATTCCCGATAGTGAGGAGCCGGATTACAGCGCTCTGCTACCGCCAGATATCAAGGGACATGAAAATTGGGGAGTTGGGTTGCCGCTCGAGTTGTCTTTTTTTATTGAGAAGTATATTAGGAAGGGACACAGACGGGGAAATTTCCAGGCCCCGCAGGCTTCGATGTTGACTACTCAGTTGAATAATATCATCGACTTGTATGGGCATATGGAAACGATCAAGTAGGTTCTATTTGCCCTAAGGCTATATCTACGGCATGCTAACATGGTGAGATAGGCTTACGCCCATTCCCGTCTGCTATCAAGTAAGTCATGCCTCCGATTTCGTAAATCGCAAAACTGGACTCCTAATAAGTATTTTCTATTCTCCAGATCCATATGAAACAGGTTCTCTCACTCTACTGCCTCTTCCTCCCGTTCTCCATCGTCGATGACTGGAGGTGGGTCTCGGTTCCTATGGTTACTTTGATCACATTCACTCTCTATGGCATCGAGGGTATCGGCCAGGAAATCGAAAATCCTTTTGGCCTGGACCGAAATGATATCAAGATGGACAATATTATCCGAGACACCCGACAGGAGATTTTAGTGCTGTTGGATTGCTGGAAACAAGGGAAGGAGGACCATTTTGTATAAAGCATAAATCGGGTTTCGGGAGCGATAGGTGCTAAGAGTGGGCAGGATTATACATACGTACGGCGCGCCGTAGGAAGGATCAGGGTGGAGCATTTAAGGATTAACAGGAGTAGAGTATGATAGTGACGGGATGCTGGTTTTGGAGTGTATTGGTCTGTAGTTATAACGGGATGAGATTTTTTGGTAAATTCGATTCAGGCAGCGGGGCAGCATTTGAAGCTTCAACACAAATCTTCTGTTCACATTACATTTGTATTAGTCTCGCGCGGTGCGACCAATTTTGTATTAACATGCATATCTTGTACTACCAAGTCCTTGTACCATACACTAGGTGTCTCCATAGCTTAGTGAATGTCATCTACATGCATGAAATACCCAGTTTGGAAAAAAAAATTTCTAACCCTTGAAAGTACTTCAGTAGGAGTGGATAGCATACGCCGAAATACCCTTAATAAAAGTTAATCAATATGAATCCGATGCACCACCAATCCGCTATACCCGGCCTAGAAGACCCGGACTTCCAGCTCTTCTCGTCTCTCCAATACTGCGATGAACTCCTCGCGCAAGAAGAAAACACTCGCCTCTGCGGCGGCCAGTCGTGTCCGTACTACATGCTAGTGTACCACCGAGATCGGATCCTCCAGGCAGCTCGGAACTTTGGCTGGAACGATGCCATTGATACACTGCAGGCGCCGGGTTGTCTTGATTATATTCAGAGTATGTGCAAGGTGGCCGTGGATAACGTGGAAAGGACTGTGAGTGATAGGGATAAGATTGCGGTTAGGGTATGGTTGGCATTCATAATATAATATATCAAGTGTGTAAAGGCTGGAAACGGATTTTTATATTGATATTGTTGTCATATGAATACACAGTTGCGTATCCTCCTCTCCAAGTCTGCAATCTTCAGCGTTGAAGGAAATCCCATCCCCCGCATCCACCCATCCCGCCTCTTCCCCACGACACTGGATCCACAAACAATTCTCGATAACGAGCCAGACGTCAAAGTCTGGTCCATCCACCTGGACACTCAACCTACCCAACCAACCGATCAAACAAGATACAAAACCACAGCGAGAACCCACTACAACGACGCGAGGACTAGAGCGGGTATCGAGAGCTTCACTGATACGAAAGAAGTAATATTATGGTCTCCGGAAGAGTTGGTGATGGAAGGTAGTCTTACGAATGTATACCTCTACAGAAGCGATAAAGGTGGTTGGATCACGCCGAGTACTCCTATGGATGGCGATGATTATGGGAATGGTGCCGGTGGGACAGCCGGGACGGTCAGGAGGTGGTTGTTGGAGAAGGGAATGGTGAGAGTTGGGGATATAAGGAAGAATGAGGTGAAGGTAGGGGAGTGGGTATGGTTGAGCAATGGGGTCAGGGGTTTAAATCTGGGGAGGGTTGAGTCTATATAAGATCGCAATGGTGATATAACAAAAGGAGAGTGCTTCATTACTATAATTAAAGCGGCTTAAAGGGTGGTTTATAGCTGGTCTATTGTGCGATTGGGTATTCTAGGACAGAATCTATGTACTCGCTAACCGCAAAAATTCAATAGATCTGGTGAAGGGGGTACTGAAGCTTAGTGATTGACTGTCCAGTTGCGATACCAGTCAAGACATCCCGGATTGCTCACTATTCAGACTAATATTAGCTACTCGTTGATATAATCGAATGTTGTATTATTGGACTTACCGCTAGCAGACGTTTTCACGTCCATCCCGCATAAAATTTGTTTAACAGCGACCTCGATTCTATAATTTGTGTTAGCAGTGATCTTCTAGTCATAACAATCTAAGATGTTGGAAACATTGACTTACTTCTTGCCATTCGTCGTAACCGGTATTTCCGGTGTCTCATCAACGATTGCCGGGACGTGTCTATAGATTTCATTAGCGTTCATTTGAGTTATAACAAACAACATCTATGAGCACTAACCTTGCGCTGCACTCCGATCTTATAGTACTCTTAACCTTCTTGACGAGTTCTTCGGAGTATTTATAAGAAGGCGCCATCTTGACGAATAAGATAACAGTCTCGTCTAGATCGTCGGGCCGCCGACGCCCGATACACAATGCATCCTCGAACTCATGCGGGAAATTTGATAGAAGAACGTTGTATATCTCGCTAGACCCAAACCGTACTCCCGCCGGTTTCAAAATACCGTCACTCCTTCCGAGCTACAAGCAATATATAGTCAGTATTTTGTTGCTTTCAGTAGGATTGTGCGAAATTATATTCACCATGAGCAGTCCTCGAGTCTTCGAGTTAATCTTGATAAAATCCCCATGATGCCACACACCGGGGAAATTTTCAAAATAACTCTTCCGGTAGGCAGCCTCCCCGTTTTCTCCCCAAAATTTAACCGGCATGCACGGGAAAGGCTTCGTGCACACCAAATCACCGGGCTCATCTTCAACCGATTTCCCATCTACGTCCCATGACTGAACGGCCATTCCGAGACCGATGCATTGGATTTCTCCGGAGTATACGGGAACCAGTGGCGATGGCGATCCGAATAGAGATATAATATCGGTTCCTTAGAGGGCCGGTTAGCATACTTAGTTATAAAAGTTGAAATCATTAAAGTTTTAATTTACCTCCTGTTATAGAACCGAGGTTTATATCTGGTCCGAATGCCTTGTATACATAATCAAACGTCGAAGGAGCTAAGACGCTACCAGTACTATAAACTGCTCGTAATTTCTTCATAGGGAATTTCTCATCTAAAAGACATTAGATATTAGACCGAGAATTTTCAGGGCTCGATGATAGAGCGGTAAACTCACGTGGCATAGCTTTATTTTGTTCTAAAATCGATAGATATTTTGCACTCGTGCCGAAGCATGTTACTCTAAACCAGAATGTTAACTACTCTAGTCCGATTTATGATTTCTTCAAAGGTAATGACTTACCCGAGTTCATCCATCAACTTTGGCATCGCGAGATCACCATTCCCATCGATAAGAGGTTGAAACGGGGAACCATCGTACAGAAGAACTGTAGCACCACTTGCAAGCGCGCTCACATTGTAGTGCCACATCATCCATGCTACCGTCGTAAACTGAAAGAATATATCCCCAGGGCCCTTGAAAATAGGTTTATGTTAGAATAAGTTGAAGCTTTTATGTAGTTGCTAGTGCTTACCATATCGGAACATAGTTGGTGTTCTTTCTTATGCTGTATCAACGTACCCGCAGCGCCATGAACGATGCATTTTGGCTCTACGCATAGCACATTAGCACCGTGTGCAGTTCTTCCAAATTCTAGCGCGGAACATACTTCCTGTTGTCCCCGACGAATAGAGAATATAAAGCGGATGATCCGGATCCAACTGGGTAAACTTGAGATCGGCCGTCTGCGAACCCAAGCTGAGGAACGCCGGGTATAATAAATACTCCTGACCGGCGCGAAGTTCCTTGGGACTGATTGCGCTTTGGTGGGTAGCAACGCTCGGGAACACCACTATTGTTCGAACCGAGGGTAAATGCTTTACTATTTCTTTCACTTTGCTGATGTTGTCGTGGGTTTTCCCGTTGTAAACCACAGCATTGTCAACAAAGAGGATAGTGGGCTCGATTTGTGCGAACCGGTCAAGAACTTTTATTTTGGGCTCTTATTTTAGTATTTGCCGTCCTCGGATATTTTTGAATCTGGAATTTATATATCCCTTACCTGCTGTTGTACCAACATCTGGACTCGTCGCGGTCCAGATCGCTCCGATAGCTGAGGTCGAAAGAGCAGCGACCAAGGTATTGGCGTGATTTCCCACGTAAGCTGTTCTAAATGTTAGCCGGATGCATCCGGAATCTTTATGAACACTACATCTAAATTGATTCCTCACCAGCTACCCGATCTCCTTCTTTCAAGCCGCATCTACGAAGAGCAGCGGTGCACCTTCGCACTTTCTCTCTTAATTGCTTCCAGGTAACCGTTTCCCTGGAGACCTCAGTGGCAGCTATAACAGCAATACCGCTGTCATCTTTAATGGAGGCAGGGTAGAGCAGATTTTCTGCGAAATTCAACTTTGCGCCCTCAAACCAAGCTGGTCTTGGGAAAATAGGGGCGGTTACATCTATGACCTGTTCATTCCCTTGGTTAGTAATTTTGTTTTGTCTATAACTCGACAGGTTAATGCCAATGTGTATAAAAGCAAGAAAGAAAATAAGTAGCAAGTAATCGTATATTAAATTTTTCAGTGATGGTTCACCTCCAACCGACCTTGGTATACGGCCTCGCAGCTTTCACTCCGGTAAAGTCCCAAACCTCTGCCCAAAACTCAGCAGGGTGATCAATTGACCATTGATAAAGAGAATTCGGCGCAGTCTCCGGTCCGAGCTCGACTTGATACTTCTTGATGATATGCTCTTTAAACTTGTAAAGATTTGTTTTCTCTGGTGCCGGATGGGTCCAGAGGAGTTTTGGTGAACCGGCGGGCGGCGGTGGCATAGTTGACATGGTCATTGTGCTAAAAGACTGGGGGAGCTGTACAGCTGTTTGTAGATGCTTGTAAAGAGCCGGGGACCGGACCGGGTAATTGCGCGGTAGGAAGGAAACGGGAGCAGAAAGAGCTACGAGTTCACACAAAGATTAATACTGGCAATAGACCGATGAATTGATTCTCTCTTTTTTTTTTCCTTTCGCGACGTGATGTGTATACGCGCAAGAAAACCGAAGCTTAAATCGATTAAGGGTTGGTCTCAACAAGCTTAGCTAATTTAAAGTCTGTGCGTTGTGCAATTGTGATACAAATATTGAAAGGTCCAACGGAGTCCGAGCTGGTCGTGCGACTTTTGCAAAAGATTTGAAACCCGGAGGAATTTTTTCACTGCAAAAATGAATTGGATACAGGCCGTTGGTAAGCGCGGGGGGTAAGAGGCCAAGCAACAAGCAATTATAGCTGTGGGTTTCCTGGTTATGATAATTTTTTTTCTTTATACTTTTTTTACTCTCAACGAGATTCGACAGGAACTCCTTCGGGCTGCATGGGGAATGGTGTAGCGAGTCTTCGGCGAAACTGGAGGCGCTGTGGCATTTTTGATGGGGACAACGCAGTTACGTTACTTGTAAGTAAGCTTGAGCAGAACCGGGATACCGAACTGTTGCCCATCACCGATATCTCAATAGTTACTAATCATTAGTTCGCATGATTATGTAAGGTCGAGAACAAATGTATTCAGCGTAGCTGATGATATACTTTTTTTAGTTATACATGAATTCCTGGGTTATAGTTCTCCTAGCTAGAAGTGTATTTCCTTTTGCTCCCTGGTTGTCTAGTTGATCAAGATCAGAGGTACTAAATATATGCCCGAGAATTCTAGAAGGATTTGGCGCCGATATGATATCGGAGCTAGTAATAATGCCCCACGGAAGCTATTTTTCGTACTGACTTATTGCTCTGAAGTCTATGTGAAGGTTGAGATAACACTCGATCTGGTTGCAAAGTTTGGTGGGATAACATACGTCTATAACTAAAGAAGAAAATCGCAATCGCTATATTGAAAGATTTCTCAATACTATGTACCGGATACTAGTTAAGGATGCTAGTTGATCAAGTGTCAGGTTTTTATTGAAATTTGGAAAACCAGAAGTATTGATAACTAAATCAGTTAAATTGCCTATATGATATCAATACTGTGAGAGAGCTAGCAAGCGCCAAAGGATTAGTAATATGATGTTTTATGTATGAGCATATCCGTGCTTGAGGCGCAACCCTCCGATGTAGGATTGCAACGGCATTAATAGTTGTGCGGCCTGTATAGATTTAGGTTTAACCGATCGTAGATAGCCATCATGCAGGGGGGCATATCAGGGGTAACATCTACCATAAATGTAAGTGGAGCTGCGAGACTACGCTGAGAGTTTTCAGAGTGCGCATAAGATCGATGTAATATTTTATAAAAAATAGGAGATTTCCTAGGCGATTCGAGAGGCAAATTTTGAATTTACCATCTTAATATCAAACTTGTGGCCTATTAGTCCTCGGTCAATGCGATGGGATTTGATAAATCGATAGTTGAGGTATTTTCGACGCATTGCTGAAGCGCGAAGCCCCATGGGTAAATTCTCCGACAGAGGCCGGGGTTGTCGTAGACATTTCAAATACTTCGAGTTGGGATGAAATGCTGAGAAATCAAGGCTGAACTGGTAGGGAGCTTTTGAAATCGCTGGTTGAAGATCTTGAAAAATAAAATTTGAAAATTTATTAGTCAGATTAATTAATTATATTGGATTATATCTTTGCGCTCGGCACAACCGATTTGTTTATATATTTTTTCTTCTTTTCTGTTTCTTGAATCTGAGGGTCCAAGCCTCGATAAGCTTTGACAGTTCCGACAAATGAGTGGTGTTTATCGGAAAGGGTAGGTTTGCGGGGAGTAAGATGGATGACCCCAGCTACATCGATACAGAAAAACTGGGCTGTTAGAATCGATAACTCATAATTGAACGAGAAAACAAAAGTTGGCGAGTGAACCCCAGCAGGTTTTTTTTACCAGCATCATGGCAGAGACGACAGCTGGAACCGAGCGGGGCCATGTTAGCTAGTTAGCTCTATCACCAACCTGATGTTTAGAATGCATCGATGTCTCGATCTGGGTATCGCACGTGGGTATCAATATCGACCATATTAGCCACCCGGAATCTGTGCAAACAGAAATTTTTTTCGCAATAGTTTTAACATTGAGGGATCTGGTCGGTCTACCGGATCAAAGATAAAAATATCTTGATCTAATTCTGGGGAAATGCATGCAGAGAGAGCGCTTATATAGTAAAGCGTTAAACTGTGTCGCTGCCTCGCCTTGAAATCCTGGCGTAGCAACACCTGCGGCGGTTGGGGTGACACGAGTCGACATGCTTTCGCTGTGATTTCTTTCACAAGCACTGTAATATCAATATCATGTATATGTGTAGACGCATGGCTGATCTCTTGACGGTTTTTGCCGTTTTGGAGCTCCCTGCAGCCCTGTCAAGTTTCCAAAACCACGATCACGAGGCGGCTTCGCAAGCTTTGAACTTGGATTTAGGAGCGAGGTCCTTGTCCCGAGATTCTTCGGCTGTAATTGCTCAACAACGGACAACAAGGGGATTCCAATACGAAATCCTGCGTGGCCTGCAGCATCTGATACTCGCCGGTCCTGTCAGTTGGGGAGTCGAGTCTAGTCTGAAGCTGAACCACATATCCGGATTCCGAAGACTTCTCAGCCCAGCGTTATTTATACCCGGGGGAATATTTGAATTATTTGCAGCAGCAGAGGGATACGGGATAACAGAGCCAGCCCCGCCCCGCCCAGCCCCTCCGTATTTTCATTTCATTTTATTTTATTTTATTTTATTCTATTTTATTTACTATAGTTGTATTTTAATTTTCATTTAATTTTCATTTATTGATATTTGATCATACAGATTGGATTGAGCTTGGACGGCTTGGTGTTCCAGACGGGCCTGCCGCATACCAAAACTCAAAAGAAAGAAAGCCTCCTCGTCCCAGAACGCGAATGGCAGGCCCACCACCACCACGGACTTCTTTTCTGCTGGTACTCCACTATAATAAATAATAACCTCCTCGACCGTTGGAACTATTTTACCACCCACTCCTGCCCTTCTGCTTCTAATCCCGATCTTGCTCCTCCCCATTTTTTCCAAAGCCTTGGTGTTTGACCTCAGAAGATAGATCTAGAATACGCAAACAAGAAGGCAGTTAGTTACTGCTATACCACTCGGGTAGTTAGGTCCCATCTGATCAACACCAACCAGGTTCCCCCCCAAGCGTCGTCCCCAAGCGTTCGAGCATCCGTCCAAGCATCCCCCCAAGCATATCCACTTCCCCCCCAAGCATCCAAGCATCGATACGAACAGAAGACGTACGACCGACCAGCGTCCATGACATAACGTGACAAACCGGCCTTCTTAAGCTGTACCTACTTGACCTGCTGGTATCGACGGGCAGCTGGACTCGATCAAGAGCTTTATTCACCACTTACCCATCGTCGGCAACATTGGCACTAATTTGGACTTGTTCTTCTTTCTTTCTTTCATTTATTCATTCTTCTTTCATCGTGCACAGGATCCATTTTAAAAATTATATATTTTCTTTCAATCTGAACAAGGGAACATTAATAGAGATCGAGTAATTCCAACCAGCCAGCCGGCCAGCCATCGAAAAAATGATGGCTCCAGCTTCTGTCGCTGCTCCACCGCAGCAGTTATCAACCACCGCGTCCCCACCCCACTCCCCGCAGTCTACCTCTCCCACTGCCACCCGCTCGAGAATAAGAGCCTTTAACTATCTACGAGGCCACCATCATTCAGCTCAACCAACTCCGGCTCCCCCTCCTCCTCCACCAGAAAACACCACTCCAACCATCACCACCACAAATACTACTCCACCCTCCATGACGGCGACTATCAGACAAGTCTCCTCGAATCCTGGCCCGGTGGCAGGCGACCAACACAACAATCAAGGATCAAACACAACATCAACATGGCTTCCACCCGTCGGTGGTGCTGGACTCATTCGAGTTTCATCGGCGCCAACACCCACCGATCCCATGGCTAATAGCAATCAAAACCCATTACACTTCCAAAGCCATCCGAATGGTGGTCCTTCCTTAGGCCTTGACGGTGCATCCGATCAGAACACCACCGCGGCAACTAATGGAATGTCTGTCCAGTTACCCCCCAATCCCACAAATAGCGTTTCGGCGTCACACGTTCTCCCGGACGGCAAGCAACCAACTATCCGGTTTGTACCTCATGTTGACCCTAGATCCACCCGTCGACCTCACACCTTTACTCCTATGGAGAGATCAATCAAGAGTCCAGGCGAAGTGGTCAAAGTCGGCCGGTTTAGCGATCGTGACAACGGGAACCCTGTTGGTTTCAAGTCGAAAGTCGTCTCCCGACGGCATTGCGAGTTCTGGTGGAGTGATGGATCCTGGTACATGAAGGATGTCGGTAGCAGCAGTGGAACCTTCCTTAACCATGTCAGACTCAGTCATCCGAACACCGAGAGTAAACCTTATGCGGTTCATGATGGAGATGTCGTCCAGCTTGGAATAGATTTCAAAGGTGGCGAGGAACTCATCTTCAGATGTGTCAAGATGAAGCTTGAGCTGAACAGGGATGCCAAGTCGATAAATCAGTTCAAGTGAGTATTATTATGTCTACCTTTCACTCTTTCGAACGCAGATAACTAATTACCATTTTTTTTAATAAACAGTGTTGCTGCACATCGAAGGATTCAGAATTTAGGCAAACCGTCTGTTAATAAGGGTACCGGAGGGAGCGAGTCCCATGCTGGAGAATGCGCCATATGTCTTTTGAACATTGCAGTATGTTCCTGAATTCTCTATCCTTATCCCCAATCGGTACCTTGCTAACCTGAGATAGCCTTGCCAACCACTATTTGTTGCTCCGTGCTCCCACGTCTGGCACTATAAGTGCATCAGGCCCATCATCGAACAGAACTATCCTATCCTTCCTTGTCCAAATTGTCGCGAAATCGCCGATCTTGAAGCAGAAATTGACGAAGGTACCGATGAGAACTGGGAAGACTTGGATAAGGCAAAGGATGATTCTGCGAATGAAGGTGCCGCTAAATCCGGCGACGAAGGTGCTCGGCTTAGCTCTGATGCGCAGGCGGAAGACAGAGCAAAGACACCACAACCAACGGAAGAATACGTTGTCCCTGATGCAGAAACCGCCCCGATGCATATCCCTTTGAACTCGTTGATCACCGCTCCCGCTACCGGTGGTGAAAACATGCCAGATCCAGCGAACCAGACTCCAAGAAATAATGCTGGTCCCTTTGTTTTGAACGGCACGACAGGCAGGATGTGATCGAGAAGATATTTTTTGAAGACTTTGTAGCCTGACTCGACGACCATATCTCATGACCAACCATTTTGACCTCCCAAAGGACAGTCTTCGCCATTTAATGAACCTATAGCTTCTTTCTCTTTTTTTGGTACACCCGAATTAGATTTCTTATCTCTGAACTATCCTTGTATACCACAAGTGACGCCGCTATTCATGTGCATCTTAGTTCTGTCTCTTTGGGTTTTACCCTGGGCCTCTCTTTTTTCTTTTCATTTTCCTTTTGTTCCTCGTCTAATCGGCGTCACGGGAATGAGCATTTGGCGCGAAAGTGTTCTCGTTCTGCTGACAGTTCTTACACGCCTTCTCTTATTTTTGGATTCTTGATAATCTTTCTTTGGTCACTATTCCCATTTGAGCGCTTGAACCCGGTCTGTTTATAATTGTACATATACCTATTACTTTATTTAACCTAACTTTCACTATTGATCCAGAAATGCTTGGCTAGTAGTATTAAAACGACAGGGACTTGCTAGATGTTCAGGTTTTCTTTCAATTCCGTCGATACTTGCTACACTATCTCTCGTATTTATTTATTTTTCTTTTCACGAAGACATAGATGGCTTTATTATAAATCGTTACTTGCAACGTGCAATAATTAAAAGCCGTTAAGCATTAGCTATCTGTGCCGGCCAGAACCCAACCTCTAGTGGACTTTGGCTGTCGCAGAGGTTCGAGAGATGCCATCATCTGCAACTGGCGAGATGCTCTCGCTAGATACTCTTAATCCACTCAATGTTAACTGACGTTGCTCTTCGTTCTCCTTCTCTCCGCCAGCAACATCAGATCCTCCCATCTCAACATCTCCCTCTTCATCCTTCCCACCACCAACAGAAGGAATCTGTTTGGACGACTTTAAGTCAAAGGGGTTTCTGCCGTTAAGCTCGTGAAACATTTCTTGATAGATCGACTGGATGTTGGAACCCATCTCGCCCCTGTGGCTTGCTAGGTATGCGTCAACGGCTTGTTCGATCTGGAGGTAGACATCGCTACGTTCGACGGCTCCTTCGAGGAGAGAAGCGGTTTTAGCAGTTGTGTCCTTGTCGTAGAATTCGGGGTCTCTTTCGAGTTCCTTCTGGATGAATTCTCGGAGATCAGAGAGGAACTTTTGGGCGGCTTCCTGTGTACATAAAACAACATTCATATCGTTAGTCTTTTCTGGAGCAACATGGCGTGGTTACTTTTTCAATCGATAATAACCTACCGATTTTTCGAATTCAGCAAGGAACTCTTTCCTGTAGGTGTCGAAATATCCACGTTTCTTGAATGCAGCATTCATATTAGCCTCTGAAGGCTGTTTGTCACCAGGGTCAAGGTCCGGGAGCTCGTCCTCGTCATAGTTCTTTTTGAACGGCATGTCCGAGGATTGATTTTTATCAGTGGTAGGTTCCGGGATTGATTTTGGCTCTACTGGCTTGGAGGTTGTAAGTGAAGGTGAAGGTGCTTTGGATTTTTCTTCTTTCTGTCTATTTGGTGACAGATCTCGTCTCTTCTCCGGTGTCCGCTCACGGCGTCGCTCAGCATCTCGGCCTCTTTCCCTTTCCCTATCCCTATCCATATCTTTCCCTTTCTCTCTTTCCTTTTCTTTGTCCTCTCTCTCACGTTCTTTCTCGCGTTCTCGCTCTCTGTCTTCTCTTTCTTTGTCTCTCTCACGTTCACGTTCCAACAAACGCCGCTCCCTCTCCCGATCTCGTTCCCTTTCAACTTCTCTCTCCCGTTCTTTTCGTTCCCGTTCTCTCTCCCTGGATCTGTCTCGATCTCGGGATTTCGACCTATCTTTTGAGGGGTCTCTTCGTCGTTCCCTCTCTCTCGAACGTTGGCCCGAGTTATTTCTCTTCCGGAAGCTGTCCCTCGACCTATCCCTCGAAAAGTCTCTGAGAACATCCTCTCTGAGGCGATCTCTGCCTCTAACTTTGGACCTCGATCTGCTTCTTGACCTCGACCTCTTTCGAGGGGAGTCTCTTCTCCGATAATAGCTATCATCTCTTGACCGATCTCTCGAGCGGTCCCTGCGACGTTCCCGCTCCCGCTCCCGCTCCCGTTGCTCAAACTCTCTCTCCCTTTCCCGTTCTCGTTCTCGGCGATCCCTTTCCCTCTCACGTTCTCGGTCTCTCGACCTGTCTCTGGAAATCGCCCTCCCGGTCCCGCGATACCTATCGCCACGGTCTCTGGATCGATCTCTCGAATCCCGTCTTGTACGATATCGATCGCCTCTGTCGCGGAAGGAGTCGCGATCGCTGTCATAACCCCGATCCCTATCCCGGTCTCGGTCTCGGTCACGCGAGCGACTTCTCTCTCGATCTCTGTATCGCCTTTCTCGCTCTCTTTCTCTTTCTCTCTCCCGTTCCCGGTCTCGTTCTCTTTCCTTATCCCGCTTTTTCTCGCGATCTCGATCGGTTTCTCGGTCTCTATCGTAGCGCGAGGTGGAAGATGTACGGGATGGTCGCTCGCTATCGTCGAAGGGGTTGGCACGTTTGGTACCGCGCGGCGGGGTTGGCGCACGCGACGACATGGCGATTGGTTTTGTGATGCGGCGGAGGTAATTGTGGGGATAGTTGCAGGGGGAGGATGGTTGATGTGTGGTTGTTGGTTTGCATTGGCGATCGAGCTGTCTCAAACCTTCAAATAATTTTTTTCTCTTTCTTTCCTATCTTCCGTCACTCACTCCTCACACTTTTTCACATCTACTGCCGCCAACATTCACAACGTCAAAATTTCGGAGAGGGGAGGAAGATTATCGGAGCAACATTGATATCACCACAGTCTACAAGATTCGAAATTATGGCTATTTCTGATCCCCAGCATTGAAAAACTAGTCAACTGAAGGATTCCACCCCACCATGATAACCTCTTCACCCACTCTCAGCCTCTTAAGAAGGAGCTGTTGCCCTCGAGGCACAAAAGGAAGTCTCGTTTGGCGAAGATGGAGCCGATTTCAATCTACCATGTCCTACGGCGGGGCCATCCCGACCTTCGAAGCTCACCAAATGCCTCAGACAATCGCAGATCTGGATGTGTTCGAACATCTGGAAGTCCTCGACCAACATCTCGCACGCACAATAGAAGAAGAATCGATTTCCCGTCCTTCAAAATATTCATTGGCACTTTCCAATACGAACAAGAACATCCCCACAGCGGTCCGAACGTTCGTCACCTCCATACGCTCCCAGAGCTTCAAACAAACAATCGATGCCTTCAAAGATCTCCACCGGCACAATTTTGTGCAATATCTCTCGGGCTCCGATTTTAGCAGCATATTCATGGCAGCGAATCCGAAACTGCTCTTTCCGATCTCATGGATGGCTCGAAAAATCACTCACGGCACATTATCGGAAGCGAATCCTTACGCGCACGTATACAAGCGATTCTGGTCGGATCTGAACTTTGTACTCGAAAACATGCTTGTTTCCGGCCACCAGCCCACAACGCTGGACTACACCACTCTCATGAGCAAGGCAATGTGGACCGGAAACCCCGAACTCCAAGAATCCTTCTGGGACCGCATGATCAAATCCGGCGTGCAGCCGAACACCTGGACCTACAATACACGCCTGGCAATGATAGCTGGCATTAGACCCTCCAACAATCTTCGTAAATTCCCGCTGGTGCACAGCCAGAAATATCTTTCCCACTGGCAAAGCCAGGAGCAAAACGCATTGACGCAGGCCATGACGGTTTACGCCGACATGCTGAAGCAAAAGCTCTTCCCGAACGACATGACGGTGCAGTTGCTGATACTGGCTCACGCGAGGGTCGGAGATGTACCCGGGATATCCAAGATCGTGCGGAACGTATACGGCGTCATAATCGACGGTGATAACGAGAAGGCACAGCAAATTATCACGCGGGGGTCGCCGGTATATCCGACGTCTAAAACGCTCAAATCATTGGCCGTGGCTTATTGTCGCAACTCGCAGTTCGGAGCGGCGTTGCAGGCCGTGGAACATCTCGCACGTATCTACGGCTTAAATATCGAAGAGAAGATTTGGGACGTTTTGTTGACGTATAGTTATGCGTTTTCGAGACCGAAGTACGGATTGGTACCACAGGATACAACTGCACGGCTGGCGGAAATGATGACGGGGAGAACGGGGAACAATGAGCCCAGTCTGCAAGCTCGAGATATAATTATCAGATCATTGACAAGATCACCCGATCCGGAAGATCTGGTAACGGCAGAAAAGCAAATTCGAAAAGCGGTGTCGTATTTTCGATTTCAGATACAGCACAAGTACATGTTGAAACGGGACCGCTGGACGCATGCCCCACCCGTGAAATCGGAGATTTGGAAGCTGGAGAAGGCGATGAATGAGGACTTGTATGCTATTTGCATGTGGAAGGATGCGATTGGGTATTGGCTATACGCGCTCGTAAGGGCATACTGGGACAAGATGGTGCTAGAGGAGACTCCCATGGCGGAATTTGAGACGTTCCAGAGGAATATTATGGAGGAGTTTGGGGCTTATTGGCAGGACCATCGGCCGATTTATGAGGCGCCTAAGGAAGCTGGGGAGAAGAAGGTCGTTCCGGAGAGGGTTATGTTTAGATATAAATATCCGACGGCGATGGCTGGGCTCAAGGGATTTCCCGCAATGTAAATTTCGGTGCGATCTATTCGATCGAGGGAGCGAGCAGACATCTACAAAAGTATTACTATGTTATATATTGCTAGCTTTACTAGATACCATTAGATTTGTATGATCTTCAAAAAAACCATTTGGCAACCAAACTTTTAAATTTACACGCATGTTTTCTTTCGTTCCTCTACGATGAGTCGTCCGTGTCCAGCACGAGATCATTGAAAACCATGTATCGACTAAGCGTGATCCATCCCCACCGGAACCATATCATCTGGCTTTTGTGTCCCTCCGTCATAGCCTTCTGAGCGGTGCGGTAAGCCTCCCAGTTACTCAGATACATCGCCGACTTTGGAGCTCCAGCACCACCATACTCCTCACCACCGGCCTCGCTCTTCCTCTCCAGCAAAGTCGTAATCAATGCATCCAATATGCTGATATATTTACGATAGATAGGCACAGACGTCAACGTATACAGCAGTATGGGGTTCTCCTTGGGATAATGCTTGACAAAGTATCTCGCGCCAGCCAACAGCGATATATGATTCGGATGGCCTGATACACCGTCTTTGTCAAACGTAATAAAGGTATCCACAGGCTTCCCCGTACCACTGTTTTTACCGTTATTCAATTCGTGAACCGAACTCGATAATAACGAGGCTATCAGATCTTTGGACCATTGCTTGGACATGGAATCCGGGAGGTGAGGGTGGTCGTGGACTAGCACGCTTGTATTGACGGATGGAACACCTAGCAGGGACGCGGATTCGAGGAGCTCGGTTTTACGGATCGAACCGATACCCTCGGCATCGCCGATGCTGAAGCAGGCTATTTGGACGGTGTTGGAGAGGGATGGCGCCGTGAGGGCTTGTATGGTGGGAGCGAAGAACATGGCTTCATCGTCTGGGTGGGCAATTAGCAAGACGATGTTACGGTTTCGGATTGGTTCGTGAGAGGAGATTTGGGAGAGGGTGTAGTAGCTGCTTTGGAGTTGGTGATCATTAGCTTTTTTATTTCTTACAAAATTTATTGGGAATTGTGAAGAAAGGGGAGACCAATTGAACGTTACCTGTAGATGGCAAGGAATATTGGAATGAGGAAGATGGAGAGCCATGTCGGGCTTTGAAGCCGATTGACTATTGCTGGCATCTTGAGGATGTATATTATTATTATTATTATTATTATTACTTCTCAGTTAAGATGTACAAGAAGTTGATAAGCAAAAGGAGATAAGGGGCATTTGTCCCTTCAAGACACTTGTTATATAAGATCTCGAGGAGGGACGTGCGTCGGTGTCGACGAGGCCGGCCGTTATTCAGGCTCATATATGTTTGATATTGCGCTCAGACCAGGCGGTCAGGGTCTCGGCCGGACCATCCCGGGGTCCGGGGTAGCTCTGCCCGTCGGCCCCTGTCTATTACACCCTCTGTATTTACGCGTTCAACTCTCAAGCATTAAGTGTCCAACATATTGAAATATCCCGTATATATCCATAGAATCAATCCAATTACTACCCCCGACATGCCTCGACAACGTAAAGCCCAGAAGACAAAACCCGCTCAGGTTGACTCTGGCTCCGACTCTGAAATCGAAGAGATACCTCGCAAAACCCTTCTCGATCAGATCGACTCACTACAAGCTGGCGTCCCCTTTGATGTCAAGAGTCTCAAGGCCCCGTTAGCAGAGGCTCTGTCGGGGACAGGCAAAAAGAGCAAAAAGGGCAAAAAGGATGTAACATTCGAAGAATACGATATCCCTATGGGGATGCCCAAAAGGACGCATCCGCCGCCGCCGAAAAAGGATGCGGAAGAAGAAGAGGAGGAGGAAGATGATATTGATGTAATTGGCGACTTGGGCCAGACATTCTTCTTTTCGATTCCGTTGACTATACTGTTATGTGTGTTTTACATGCTGGTACAGTACCAATATCTCGAGCAACCGAGTCGCATGGAATCGATTCTGAGATCCGTAAAGTCGTTTCTACGTAAGTCTGCATTTCACTCTCTCTTTCTATTTCGAGATCGTGTCCAGTTGGCTAAATCCTACGGTGTCGCGTGCCCTCAGCAATCTGGTTCACCCTCTACCTTACCCATCCGCGAAAGTCTTGGGCAATTGTACAGTTCGCCTTTTTCGCCACTGCCGTAGGCTCCGGCTGTTGGATGGTCTACAACGTTAATAAAAACGGGTACTACGCTGTTATGAAAATGGTCCCTCCGCTTGGGACAATGATGGTATATTCGGTAATTCAGATGGAGTTGACACCTGCGGCTTTCACCGTAGTGGCCATCTTGAGTTACGTTTGGTACAACGATTTCAGCATCTTCACATAAGCATTCAGCAAGAGAGGGAAAAGATTGCGGCCACGTAACTCCTTTTTTTGTCTTTCTAACATTATACAGAAAATATTGGGGTCAAGTACATACATAAAAAGAGAAAAAAGCCATCACTCGACCCAAACAGTACCATGATGGGGAGATTCATTATATATATAAAAACGCCGTTACATGAAAAATATTTGGGGGGAGATGAGAAGAGAAAGCAAAGGAAAATATATCAACTAAATTACCCGACGAAAAAAAAAAGTGTTAATGAGCTCCCCTAATAATACTCATACTCCGTTCTCCTGGTATCCATGCCGCTGTTAATGCTATATCTATTATACAATGTCGCCTCGCTCCTCGCGTACCGCGGGCTCTCAACCTCATCGATACCTGGATAACGTTGTCTGATATCGGCCTCATGATTCACCCAGCTCTTAACACCACGGTGTCGTGCAGGACCCTCGGAATCCGCCACGCTTACAAAACTTTGACGCGGTCCCGCCTCACCACCGTACGGCAATGGTGGGTAATTGGCTCGAAGAGGCAGGGGGACAACGTTGGGGTTTCTCTTTCCTCTCTTTCGAGGAGGTGAAGGCGGCAGGCTAGGAACGGAGTCTTGACGGGAACGGTTGGTGATGTGAAGTCTTCCACCGGGGCTTATGCGAGGGTCGGTCAGCTCCAAGGTTTCATCGCTGGCGTTGTACTTGTGCATCGCTCGGATACGGGGTTGGGCTTGAGATTGGGGTTTGACCGGGAAGCGCAGTGGAGGTGGAGCTGGTGGGACAGAGGAGCTGGTTGGCGAGTATGGGTCGGCGAAGGGGTCTCGTCTCTCAATGCTTTCTAGGAACGAGTCTTCAAAGCCCGAATTTGAGATATGCGGCAGACCAACTACAGTCATTGTTACATAGCTGCTACGACTTCCTCTTCTCGTCCTTGGTGCCGTCGGTTTCTCAGGCATGTCAGCGGACCGAGAAATGGTGTATTTACGTTGCAAGGTGGTGAATCGCTCAATGTCTCCATCCGACATCGCCTCCGAGAGTCGTTTAACGTCGCCAGCGGAAAGTATAACTGGATCCGGAGCTGAAGGCCAATCGTCTAGTCCTAGTGCTCGAGATTCATATTGGAGTGGGCCTATAGGCTCGATTGGTCCTCTCATATCAGGACCCGGGCCTTTCTTTGAAAAGCTGAAAGACTTTAGGCCGCTGACTTTTCCATCCCTCTTTCGTCTTTTAAGCCACAAGAAGATCCCAACCGCTATCAACAAGAATGCACCTGCGCTTGTTTGTTAGCTTCGGTCGACGTTAATTAAAGGCAAATATCAAACATACCAATGACACCAGCGGCGATCCCGATTTCCATCTTAACATGAGCGTCCGATTCACCCACCTTAGGGACTATGGTGGGCCCTGCGGTTGAGCTAGCTGTACTGTCAGCTAGCGCTGCGGTCTGAGGTGCTGAGGTCGCCTTGGCTGTTGTCGATGACGTGGTCGTTATTATCGAGCTGGCAGGCGGGGAAATCGGCGACACCTCCCCAAACTCTGGCCCTGAACTCTTTCTCGGTCCATCCTCTTCAGTGGTGGTAGGGACCGGTAAGGGACCAACGGAGCCAAATTCTGGACCCGCTACCGACGTTTGCTCTGGCGCACTGCTCGTAGTGCTAGGGATTCTCACCAATCCCAAATCAGCGGATGTGAATTCGAACCCCAAGTCGATGGATGTGAATTTCCCTTTGCCTTTGTCCTTGTCATCATCGTCGTCGTCGTCGTCGTCCCGTTTCCTTAAAGCCGGAGCAGCAGCCACCATGGCTGGGATCATTGCAAATACCAATCCAGCCTTCCCCATAGATCCACTTGTCGCTACTAAACCCAGCATTTGAAATAGTACTATCGAGCTTGTCGTTTTGAAGAAAGGGTGGTTTTTCCTATCGTTTCCTCCACTTATCGTTGTATCAATATCCTCGTGGTCGAAGGGGGAGTGTTCTTCACGAACCCGCCGTGAAGCACAAAGGTTTTATATATGTAGAGATACACCGTTTCGATTCAGTTCTTGGTGGGTTTTTGTTGGCTAGCTATGAAGGGAGTGACGAATACCAATTGAACAGCAGAAAAGAAAAAAAAGTCAAAAAAAGTCGAGTGATGATATTGAGAGAGAGTATTGAAGTGAACAGCCCAAACATACAAACCTGTCAAGGTGTGAAAGAGATATGCCAGCACATCGAAAAGCAAAGAGAGAAGAGGAAAGAGAGAAGTAGAAAAGACTTTCTAAAAAGTGAGAATTTGGAGCGAAGGATGGTTATATTGATACACCAAACTCGCCGCAGTCAATGTTTCTCCATCGTGCGGCGGGACACACCAAAAAGTTGAAGGGAGCCCCTCCGTCACGAAATCGTTACTTATTGTGTGCCTTGCATAACCCGCTAAGCAAAAGGTACCTACCTCCCCTTCGGTTCCAAGACTTTCTTGTTCGAGGGGGCTACTAGAGGGTTTTGCAGGTGACCCGAACTTGTCTATTACCGTGTTCGATCGTACCTTCCTTGTTTACATTTTCAGATCGAATAGACCCCGCGTTGAAGCCTTAGAACCTTTCTTTTCTTTTATTTCTCTTGCTGAAGGCTCTCTTCGCTGAAAGGCGTTTAGTATCGATACCTCAAAGCTCCTGGGATGCTTCAGGCAATTGATCAGTGACATAAGGTCTCGTATCATATCGGTTCATGTGCCAATGCCGGACTAGCTAAGGGGGAAAGTGTGGTAGTCTTTCGTCCCTCCGTCGCCGTCGTCGTTCAGGTACTTCTCTGTCGCCATTTTATTTTCCTTTTATTTTCCGTCCAGAAAAGCAGAGGTAGGAGGAGGGACTAAGCGTCATCGGGACGCTGGAAGTTTTAGAGATGTCAGAGACTCGGTTATTTGTGGTGCAGGTGCAGTAGCTGGGGGTTGCTCGCCAGGGGCAAAGCGGTTTCACTACAGTCGGGCTGAGTCGAGTTGAGTCGAGTCGTGTGCTTTTTCCAGCGGGCACTTGCGCTATTCGGAATTTACAACACACATCCCACGCGAAGGAAAGTTGTATCGATATTCCAACAATGCCATTCGTCATCACGGGGAGCTCGTACCGGGACTTCCTTCGAGTCTATCAGATTAGGCATGTGGTTTATATTTCATATGGATGAAATAGCCCCAGTGCCGAGATTTTTCAATTGCAAAAAAGATTCTCGAAATGAATTTTATCGATAGGACTAATAATTAGTTACTCTTGTCGAATCCTTAGTTGCACAACTTTGAAAGGGCCGCCAGAAAAAGTGCTTTCGAACGCGCCAACCTCGATCATCCGTTTCACCGGGAAACCCTGCAAACAGATCGGATTTAGACCTCCGGCGTGTGCGAAAGTTTTATACATTCGGGAATATATTCCGGCGATCGTTTATGTTGAGAGTTAGAATAATAGAACTATCGTGTTTAAGGGTTATCACCGTCCAAACGTTTTACGAAATTCACATGCTTCACTGTATGCATGCAAGCCAAAATCAATGTGTTTGGGCGTTATATTCTAGGAACTAAAACCTCGTTGGAATCTCGCCAGCCAGAAAACTGTTCTTTCCATTCGATGTTCCGTTAAGGAAGTAAACTATGTCTCTAAGTTTATCGCCGCCGCCCCAAAGCTCTTGTGTCCCCGTCCATCGACGGGATCACCCTTCTACATCCAGCTAGAGGTAACAAACAAGGAAAAGGGATTTTTCTAAAAGAAATACTTTAACGGAAAAGCTGTTGCTTAGTGCTTCGGTGGCCTGAACTCTTGGTTCCTGTTGATGGTCTGATCATAATCGATCGGATCGTCCTCAGGCCTGGCCTGCATATATCGATACATAATCACTCTATGATTTGCCTCTTCAAGACCGTCTCAAAGGATTGAAAAACATGAACACCAAGGTCAACCCTTGAAACTATAACTCTATCCGGATTTGTAATAATATTTCTTGAAAACGGGAGTTGGGGATCGAGGAGGGGCTATGGCGATGATGTAGTCGGCAGGGCGGAATTGTCTGGGGACGGGAAGTATACTTTATACAGATGGAGCAGAAAGCTCAAGGCTTTATGCATTTGCGACATTTTGCGAGCTATACTCGATCACGAAAGAGATTAACGTCTGGTATTCAATAAGTGAATTTCTATATAGATAATATATCATACCGAGTAAATGTGGATATCATATGCTGTTATACTTTTATGATACAAATTTGTTCCAGAAAGAAAGAAAAAATTCATCGTACAGATCGGACAATCAGAAAAAAGATCATTCACCACAAATGCTAAGATAATAAAATGTCCGAAGACTTCTTCCAAAAAAGAAAAAGAAAAAAAGCACGTAGATGCAGAAGGGTGCAAAAATAAATGCAATTTGAAATTTGGAAGTATGGCAAAGAAAATGAGATAGGGTATTGCCAACTGTGGCGTGAGAAAGGAAGAATGGCATTGTTCATGATACTCGGAAAGCAAATCAATTATCGCGGCAAAATAACTCCGGACTGAAACGACTAATCCGACGTGGAAGGCAGACAAGCAGTTTTTCTAACACCCAAACCAAAGGAACTCTTTTCATATATCAAAAACGCTTTAACAAATAGAAGAAAGTACCCAAAAAGCAAATGTAATCCCCATCATGAAAAAAATATATATGAAAAAATATGAAAAAGATTAACACCGGAATGTAAAAGGCCTGGATAGAAAAGGTAAAAAGATTCCGCCGTGGATATACCAGAATATAAATCGAAAGGATGTTTTATGTTCGATAGTTGATTGTATGTAAGTATTTATGCTGTAATATGTGCTGACTAGATGTCCCAGTCAGACTAAGTAGCGACCCATGTCCTTCGCTCGTCTAAACTCCTGGCAAGACGAGTAGGGGATGTGACGGCTAGACCGCTGGCACCTGGACTGTCGTCTTCTTCTGTGTCTTCGTCTTCTACGGTCTGATCAGCCAGTCTAGCAAAGTAGTCGGCCAATCCGCCACCTACGGTGTCATAGTGAGGAGGAGGTGTAGCCAATGGAGGGGGGGCAATATCATCATCAAAGGCAGGTGGATTGAAGGAAGGTGCACGAAGCAAGTGCATCGGCCGAGGAGCGTTATCCGGCGCGGTATCCGGTAGCGCTTCAACGTTTCCGAACGGTAGCGGTGAGTTTTGTCCTGAGTTAGGGCAAGCACACGTATTCGCTGGCTGCTGAGTATTATCGCGATCTGAATATGCTGGCAGAGATATATTCGCGTGCGAGCACTTGCAGGATAGAATGTGGAATGGGGAATCGATCGAGATCTCAAAATGACGTCTCTTGGCTGGATCATTAGGATCGACTTTGCTCAGTCTCATCACGATCTATTTTTTTTTTTGATTAGTTATGATACCTAAAAGTTGATTAACAGATCGGAATTAGCTATCTCACCTTGATCCAATGATGAACCTGGATGTTCTTATAAGTCGTATCAAAATGTATCTTGCCCTCCTTTGCACCACATCCCGGAAGTCGAACGTTGAATTCCATTTCTGTAGGCCCGATTATATCACCTTCCAAATCACCAAGCAGATTGTCACCAAGTCTCTGTCCCGGGTCCAATGAAGAGTCCTGGTTATCTGGATCCCCGCGTCGGCCACCAGACATAACACGCGCTGTCGAACCCGGGTATTGGACGTTCACCGGGCCATCGGCTCTCTTCTCGTAGATTTGAATTTTCCTCGTAGGCTCAATGCGGTGGACCTTCTTGTTCCGACAGAAATACTCAATATTCTCCGTCACGTAGATTTTGATTCTGTGGCATCGAACTTTAGCCAACGGCGTCAGCTTGAAGGCAATTGGTATTTGCGATCCCATCGGGAACGATTTGCCAGAAATCACGATATCGTAGTGTAATTGATCCTCCCAGTTCCTGCTGATAGCAATCGGCTCAACCTGTTCGAGACTCGTATCCGCGGGGCATCGAATCAAATTCACATCCTTCTTCCCCACTAGATTAGGTCGGAATGCACCCGCTCGTTCAATTACGGCGTCCAATTCGTATTTGACGCTGCCCAAATCGCAATTTATTGTCTCCGGAAGGATGTTTTCGATTGGGAGCTCAAAATTGTATGAGTATTCACCAGGGCTAAAAAGCTTGTAGCCTTTCGAGGCAACTGAACGGCCAGGAGATTCGCTCCTGCCAAAACTCCTGCTTTGGTTCAATTGAAGCGATAATCTCTTGTCACTCGCAAGGGTGGCAGAGGCAGCAGATATGCCGATTGGAGAAGATGTTCTCGCTAAAGAACCGATGGCTCCGTTGCTCCCACTAAGTGAACGGCCGTTTCGCAGATCAGTATCTGGGGCAAGTAACCTGGTATTATCGGCTCCGTGATTGGACTCTGCAATAGCGAACTGGGCGTTGAAAAATGGCCAGGTATGTGTCATAATTTCCTTCTCTTCATAGAAAGCTGTTTTCGAAGGAGGGATGCCTGAAGGGGTTATTTCGTTAGATTAATGCCCGAAAAATTCAAATTCCAAAGTTGGGTGAAGAATTAGCTTACCTTCCGGCCAATCCGTCCTTGCTCGACCCTTGAATGTTAAGCTAACAGTCTTGATTTTCGCAGGCTTTGCGACTTTAACAACCAGAGTTCCTCTAAGCAAAGCTGGACCTCCAACATTCTGCTGATGTTGTGGGTCGTAACCTTGCAAGAATAAATATGGCTCCGCGAGTCTGATATCAAGAGTAACCTGGCCACCACTCGTACTCGCAAGCGGTTTTTCGGTAGGGCATGACAAAGTCGAGCTTACGCTGCCAGATCTACCGTGTCGAGTGGACAACGAAGCAGCACTGCTTCTCGGAGACGAAGAAAATAAATGCTGATGGGATGGTATTCCAGTGTTCCCACCGCCGATTGCGACGACTCTGCCACTATTCCCACCACCGATTGCAACAACAGTAGGGGGAGACATCCGTTCGTTATTGACTGCCGGAGCAGCCGGGATGGTGGCGGCGGTGTTGGGTCTATGTGTTGTTACGGCGGGAGGTTCAGAGGATTGAGATAGGGTAGCAGTAGAAGCTGGAGCCAGAGGAGAAGGTGAAGGCCTTATGTCAACAGTTTGCGGGGTATAGAAACCGCTAGAGCAGACAATTTGCTGGAAGAATCGTTTTGCGGTGGCTCGTGATGCAAACCGGGGGAATTTTAAGGCGACGCTGTTTTCGTTGGACTTTGTTCGCCCGGATTGCCTCCAAGTACTGAGTGAGGGAGGCGGTGTTGTGTTGTCGATGGTGTTGTCGACGGTGTTGTTGTTGTCGTTGTTACAGCTGGGACCGTGATATGTCCTCCTTCTAGAAGACCTCTGTTGCTGTTGCTGTTGCTGTTGATGTTGATATTGCTGGCTGGAAGGAGAAGAGGAAGAAGAGGAAGAAGGTGAAGTCCTGTCAGCAATTAGTCCTCCACTGTTCCTTTGCGGGTTCACCATGATGTTTGCATCTGCTGACAAAAGAAGAGAACGAAAACGGGGACCAATTAATATACTGTTAAGCAGAGTGCTAAGATGGAACAAGATCCCGAAACAGGGAAACTGAGGCGGCGGACCCAAATTCGATGCAAAAGAACGAGGTCGGCCTAAGCGAGAGATCCAAGCAAGCACAAGCAGACAGGCAGGCAGACAATTCTTCCAACGGCCGGCTGGTTTTGGTTTTAGCGGTGTGCTCTGTGCGCAATGAACCCAACTCTAAAATAAAATATATAAATAGCCTCAAAGGGAAGAAGAAGAAAAGTAAACCCCAAAATTTAAAAAAAAAAAATAATGCAAGAAAGAAGGGGAAAGCCCTATATATATGTATAAGTGTATAGAAGTATACCAAACGAGTGAAGAGAGATCTCGTGAGAGGGTTTTCAACTGAGGAAAGCGTGGTTTATGAAGAGCGAGAGAAAAAGAGAAAATGGCTGCAGTTAAAAATGGAAATGGCCGGGGGAACGTGAACTTAGTACACCTTAGTTCCTGCTTGCAGCTGAAATAAAATGGTGAACTTGAATATCCAATTAATAAAACAACAAAGACGAAAGAAAGAAAAAAATTTACTTCGTACAGGTGCCGCAGAATAAGCAGAGAATGATGATGCTATTAGTTTCCTGCTTGCGTCTTAGCGTTGCAGAAAGACCATGCAGGTAATGCCACCAGGTCGACAAGGTCTAGACTAGAGCGCTCGCTTGGTTTTCTATTTGGTGTCTTTCTCCAAGTAAAGTTCCTTGTCCTTCCGGAGATGAGATGGACGTTCGTTTTCTCAGGTAGCAGCGGAGACCTTAAACAGCCAGGACACCCTCTTCGCTATAACAGTAATGACCTCGGGTATAGTGGCGGGTATAGTATATATATCTCATAGTTCAGCCATGAACGTGGTTGGTCTGGTTTAATAAGTTGGGGCTGACGTGCGAAGCGAAAACACCTCCCAAAGCTCAAGGCTGCAGTTGTCGCGATGTTTGTGCCCAAAAAGCCGAAACAAAAAGGTTCGTTCTATATTTGAATAGCGTTTCCAGTGGTCCGAACAGGAACAGAGGGAAAAGAGATAAATTGGAGAAAAATGAGAACAAGAGAGAAAGAGGACTGTGAAATATGAGCGAGCCAGGTAGCCAACCGGTGGGTATTATAAGATGTGCGTCGGATATAATATCATAGCAAAATATGTTTCTCTTTGCAATCAACTCTTATAATTAAATCTCAAAGGGTATAGCTGTTATCGATGCCTGATGGCCATGTCCATGGCCATGGCGGTGTGCATATGTCTTTTCCCTCGTTTGATCACTGGCTGACAGCAGCATGACTTCCTCTCTGTCTAGATCTCTTGATATACCTATTACCGATGCCGTTTGGCTCCACCCTCTCAACATCGGTATCTTTTTTTATTATTTTTCATCAAGAGACTAGCCAGATGGTGAATGAGATTAACGAGTAAAAAACTCGGCTTGGCTTTGGGTCGGTTTGGGTGGGCCAGGTGCCGTTCACCTGGCCAATAGTGCCTGTTGCCCAAGCCTTAGTGCTGGTGCCCATAGTAGCCCAGCGCTTCAAGCCAGGATGAGGGGTGATCTGGATGTCTGGTTCGTTCATGCGTCGGTCGCCGGCACTCGAGCTCGCACACCAAACTGGGGCTAAGATCTTCGCCATAATGACAACACTGCAAAAACAGGGACACGGTTCAACATGGAGCCCATGTCATGATCCTGAGACCTCTTCATTTCGACCCAAGAAAAATGGCCGAACAGCGGAGGACATTAATTTTTTTAAAAATTTTAACGAAAAGAAAGTAAAAGAGCGTTTATGCATGTAGATGCGATGTGCTTGAGGGCCTGGTTTCAATGTCTTGGTAACATGCAAAACTTGGAATGGGGCTTTCTTTGGTGTTGCAGAAAAAAGAAGAATAACTGGTAGCAAAAGCGCGCAAACGGGGCAAGCAAAAAACTACTCCATTTTTGGAGATAACAATTTTTGATTCGACGTACCTTTGAAACCTTTGAATTCAATCGATCAATCCTTTCATATGCAGGTCTTCCCCGATAGGAACAAAGCGGGACGTCTTCGATGCCCAATCGGCCACGTCGTTAAACTACAAATATGTTGTAAAATTTGCGAAAGGGTATGATAGAAAATAATAATATCGGAGCTCGTTACGCAAAAGCTCTGTCTTTGAAAGCCGAGTGAACCGACTTATGACGTGGTAAGATACTAGCTGCTCGATTCGATTCAATACCCGACCCCAAGTACTCGCTACCGAATATGAGGTAAGAGAGTAAGCTTTCGTTAGACAAAAGGTGAACCAAAGGAAAGCTCCCTTCGGGGTTGATTGGATCTTCGTCCCTTTTTGTGCGTGGTACAGTTAGAAGGGGATGGGTTTTCTGGGAATTTTGGAAAGAGCGCGACATATGATCTTGAATTGCTTATTAAGTAATAAGTGGATGGTAATCGATGTGAGGCTTAGATCATGGAAAAGTACCGTTGACATGTGCGGCTGTCCGGTAACTCTAGTATTAGCATGGCCAATAGGATGGAAACGGCGGCCGCAAGGTGCCGGATCTTAAGGATGGACCTTTGACTTACGTTACCACGCAAAAACAAAGGAAATCGAGGCTTCGAAGATGCAAGATCGAAAAGAGAAGTGTGATGAAGAAGGGTAGCATCGATGTGTCGTCTGCGCCATCAAAGACAGAGGAAACCGCGATAATCAGCCCACTATCATATATCGTAGGCAAATCGATGACGGATCTGCGAAATATTTTCCGGTAGTCGAAACACTAAACCACAGAGGCAAATATGATTTAATCGGTTTGAATAGAATACACTTGCTATATCGAAGTAGAGGCCTAAATACATCCGATTGATATCGATCGGAGCCTGTGTTAACAACGTCAACTTTCGGTAGATTATACTGATTTTCAAATATCTATCAATATCTTAGCTCCTAAATTGTACATACGAGATCAAAGAAGGCTACCTGCCGAAGCAAGGTGATGTTAATTTCATCATCAGCGAGACTAAATACGATATATCAAAACCGCAAAACAATGACATTTGAACAAGTCTAGAGACTTTGACAGGAATCTTCCTTCAACTTCGGCCGGGCACGGATTACTGACCAGTCTAGCAATACGTACGAAAACCCAGAGCTCATTATGCATTAGCCACTGGCGCCTCAGGCTTAGCGGCAGTAACCGGTAATTGAACTTCAACAATCGAGTCTATTCCTCTGTCTATATGGTTGGTCTACTTCTATATAGTGTTCGTAACACAGCCCCTGGTCAACCACTTTAGAACTCGGCACCCGACATCATCGCCCCACACTTCACCTGTTAGGCCTGCCAACCCAAAATGGGGTCACGTCATGCTGCATACCCTTCCAATTCATGGTTTCGTGACCATCTTTTTTTTACTCTTCGCATATAAAATTCCGAAACCCACCTTTCCCGCCAACGGTTTAAAACAATAATGAAGCGAGAGACAAGTAGTATGGATCCCATGTCTAAAGAATGCTCTATTGAGTAACCAAACTTGGAACTCCGAAGTTGACCGACGGCCGAGGTTTTTTGGAATTTTTTTTTCTTCCAGTCTGTAGTCGCCGCTGCGAGCTTTTCGTATTCGCGTTTATTCGCAGTTGGCGTTCATTTCCTTGATGAGCCGTGCTGCCTAGGTCATCAGCTGATGGTGCGTCGTACAACTGCAGCGACAAGGAATTTGGCCCTGCAACATGCATTCAACCTTAATCGAAACGTCGTTCAATATCCTGTTCGTTGCTCTCTGGCCGACTCTTCCGATTTTATAATGAAACCAAGAAATTTCTTGCAAATCAACACCTAGTTTGAGTGAAACATACCTATTGATCGTAAACAATGTCCTTGAAGAAAACCTGGCCATTAATTTAAAGCTTGAGATTCCCCAAACCAAGCCACCCAGATCAGCCTGTTTTGACCTTCCCCGCAGCTTCTTTCTCAAGAAATGTGCCTTTTTGGCAAAATACGTACCGAAAACGCAAAAGAATTCTCAGTTGCAGTTGTTAACTTGAAAGGCTGAGATATAATAATCTTGTGCGACCCCGTGCATATGTCTACGGACTTAAATAAAAATAAAAAAATAAAACTGTACCCCCACCCAACAAAATTTCATCTGCTGCGGACAACCATATCTGATCATCAGTACCATAGACGGCTCGCGGCGATCTTGTGCTCCGGCGAGGGAGGCCAACCGAAAAGCTTGGGGGGATTAGAAAGCTGTGCAAACGATAGGATAGCATGACTCGTCCGACGAGGCAAGACGCGGGATGCTTCTTTCTTAAGTGTGTGTTACAGTCGCCATTTTAGGTCATGAGGTCAATACTATCAAGAACACATTCAGGGTCCTTAATGGGGGGCGCATTTCTCTTCAAGTACGTTCACATGACGGACTAGATATTCCGTTTTTTAGAAACTTTTTTGTTTTTCCTACGACGTTTGCACAGCCAACTTTTTTGGTTTTTGTGCGTATCGACATTCAACTCTTTGATCAGATTACAACGATACAACGCGCTTTTTACACTTTGAGCGCGAGGCTTCGTATAAGAATCTATATACGAAATATTGAATCCTTGAATTCTCCGATCATGGGGCCATTACTGTACCTACATCTCAGGCCTGATATTAATATATTGCGAATAATAAAGTCTTCATTAACGTCGTTGTTTTAAGTTTATTTCTGTATAGATTGATCGTGTAGTTTCTTACCCACCCTCCGTTACCTACTTATTTATTTAATTAATATATTGCAAGGTAGATATACGCTACCTAATAGATAAAATGAAGAGGAAATCGGAATGATAATGGCACATGATAACAACAATAATAGAATGCAAAAGTCGGCAGGTAGGTTTAATGAAGCTTCACTGACCATTGCTGCTGCTGGTCTATGCTGATGCAGTCATACTCAAAGTAGAGGTTAACCAGGGGGGAGGCGTTAATAGGGTGACAGTTGCTCCGTTTGTTCATGAGTAGTGAAGTACACGTCGCGCTATAGCGCTAGGGAACCCATCGATCGAAAAATAGTCCAAGGACTAACGAGGTTGGCTTTTCTACATTATTAGACCAGTATATTTCATTCTCGTCCACCTCAGCCCAAGCCCACCGCATATTGAGAAACCTGGTTAATCCCCCCTTATTTCATATACTAGTTCCTTTGGTAACGTAATCCTAGACTGTGCATTTAGAACAAATAGACAACATCTTGTTGGATCTATTGTAAAGATGTACCTTCTCGGCCGTGATTCTTCGCGTTCAACCTCGTTTCCCTCTTTGACTAAGTCTGCCTTACTATCATCGATAGTGACGGTTGGAACCATGACAAACGGTTTCACGGCCAACGTATAATAATTTATAGTATAGCCTTGAGGCAGTGTGATGCGATTCAATTATGGTGGTCGAGGTACAGGCGTGGCTTTCAGCTATTGTCGACCTAGTAGTTCGAAAACCCACCAGAAAGGTTGCGTTGTCGAGCCCGCATTTGATCTTGTGCTCGTGGCTAGTTAGTATTGGGAACGGTATAGTAAGACGCAATCCTACTATAAGTATAGCCAACATTGTAATTACGCCAAACAAGACTGCTGGTTGAAAACTAAAATTCAGTGGCCATGTAGTGAAATTGGTTCGTTGAAAAATACTAAGGGCCAGGAATAAAAGTGTAAGCTCTAATGTTATAAGTGTCTCTTATCTCATACTGATAATGGTACCCATTGGCCTAGAGAATAGGCTATTGACAAAACTTTAGCATGGCAGCCTCTAATCCCCCGGAATTATAAAAGCAGCGTGGTTCACAAATATTAATGCATTCCAATCTGGAACCGTAATTTTTCGAATTCATTACTATGCTTGCCTTAATTGGATAATTTAATAGAAAGACCAAAATTTCAGGTATTGGTCAAATTTTAGACCTTTAATCGCATGTTAATACCAAAACAATGCCTGATGAAGAGAGTCTCAAGTTTTATGGCTAACTTTATACTAATAGCGTACATAGAGTGAGTTCTCATGACGAACTTGCTCAGCATACTTCGTCCACGGAACTATGTTGCATTTTTAGACCATAACACGAATATGAAATTAGCTCTGAATAAAATTTCTACTGCCTCCACTTCTATGTGAGATTGGAAATTTTAAGTAGGTGTCTCTAATTATTGGTAAAATAATATAGCAAATAGGTCTATCTCAAGATGCAAAAGCATAACTTTATTGTTAATGCGTAAATGTATGATACCTTAGGAATTGATTTACAACATTGGCCATTATAATAGATACACCCACGCCGCTCCCATAGCAATAAAGCCAACAAAGAATGGCGCCGCAGCCTTCGCAGCTGCTCCGAAGAACTGCTTCACTCGGGCATCCGTTGTCTTCGCATGCTCACTCCGGTCGTTGACTCTGGGGAAATCGACGTCCGGCACTGGAACACCTAAGAAGGCACATAACGGCTCCCATCCATCCCCAAGCTTATACTCTAGCCTTCTCTCCGGCGGTATCGTTCGCCTCACATCATTGAAATATTCATCGTACCTCTCTCTCGCAGATGCGTATATTTCGTCTTTCGTTTGTGAATGGTAAAATCCGAAGTGCATCTTCCGCATTGCCTCAACGGAACGGGAGCCTATGAGTTGCCTCTCGAGGAAGCCAAAGATAGCTGCGAAGGGTTGCACCATGACCCCATCGAGGACCTGGGATCTAAAGCTAGGCCACCAGCTGTCAAAGTCACGCTGTACGACAATAACTTTGGCTTCTGGGTACGCCGCCGCAAGGTCTAATGCAAACGGGCTTGCGAGGTCAGCAACAGCATCATAATCACCCCAGATAGCCTCCCAGTCTTCACGTTTGAAAGGTGGACGCGGGCGGGCGCCGGGCACATTAGGCCATTTTGCTTCAGCAGCCTGTTCAAGGAGCGCCCATGGCGTATCGAACATGTCTTCCATGAGACCGTGGTGGGGTGTGAAGCCGAGTATCTGGTAGGCAGTCGCCATGGATTTGGTACCCATACGGAATAGGCCTGCAGTGATAATTTTGATGCCTTCGCCGGCGGGGCGAGGTTGTGATGGTTGTTTGGGTGCCATAATGACAATGATATTATGCAATATATTGCAAAAATTGAAAGAACCTCAAGAAGTAAAGAATCACGAGGGTGAGACTTCAAGTATTGATATTGATTAATGGTAACCAAAGAACCACCGTGACGTAATTTGGGCAGTAATTAAAAGCCATCCTGAAAGCAGCATGCGCCAGTTATATAGCGCGGAGTGTATCCCTGCTGAAGAATGTGTCGATGCTGTGTTACCGTATAAAATCAGTGTAAGGCTGTTCTCGTAAACCTGACGACATAATAAAGTATTTTTGGGTGGTTAAGGAAGGTCGTGGGTTTCAAGACCATGTAAGCCGGTAGTTGATTGCGAATGGGTTAGTGAGACCACGTGATGCTGTTTACCATGTTCTTGAGTTGAAGCCTCGACTTTACGCGCTTTGCTCTAGGAAACAATATTTCGCTCAGTGAGCACAACAGCTCCTTAACCCCATACCCCGGAGCATCGCAGGACTGATAACTACCCGACTCGCTGGCTAGCTTCTGATCAACTGCCGAAATACCTTATTACACCTATAATTAGACCTGTCCATGTCAACAAGATACACACGGGACGCCACAGCCAAGCTTCGACTCGATGGACAGCCTCGAAGGAACTACAGGCGCTGATTTCCCTTTTCGAGGACTGGTTCTATGCTGCACTTCAGTATCTCATGATATCCGGGTAAGTACATTGCAAGTTTCAAAGGTTGCAATGTTTCAAGCACCCAACTAACAAGCCCCATAGGCCGAGATAACAAAAAGAGCCACAGATCTTGGAGCTACCTGGAAACAGGATCTTACTTCGGATGCTACCCACCTTATCGTAGGAGATGTTACTACCCTCAAATACAAATATGTGGCGAAACAGCGACCAGACGTGAAACCAATGCAAGTGAGCTTCATCGACAAGGCACACGAAGCTTGGGTTGCCGGCGATCGAATCGCGATAGACCAACTGGAGGCCGACCACACATTACCACCCTTCACAGGATTAAGGATATGTCTCACAAACATTAATGAAGAGCAGGAGAGACACATCATCCAGAAGAACGCGGAGAAGCATGGCGCGATATACCACGGAGACCTTACAAAGCAAGTCACCCATCTGGTCGCATCTCGTCCGGACGGCAAGAAGTACACTTTCGCAAAGCAATGGGGTATCAAAATTGTTTGTCTCGAGTGGTTTTACCAGAGCTTAGAAAGAGGAATGGCGCTAGATGAGGCCTACTTCTCCTTTGATTTACCTGCCGAGGAACGCGGTCAGGGAGCTTGGATCAGACCAACGATAGGGAAACGAAAACTTTCAGAGCGAGAGGCTTCCAAAGGCGATGGAAGGACGAAATCGGATCCTGCTAGGCGAAAAATCAAACGAGCGGCGTCGGATAGGCTTAGCAGCGGAAGCGAGACTTTGTGGGGCGACATTATGGGCCAGGTTAAAGCACCGAAACCGGAGAGGCCGAGCGAATGGGGCTCCGACGCACCGCAGCGTTCACGAAGCAAAAACGGCAGTTCGGCGCCTGATGGCGAGCTAGACGTCCCGTACGTTAATGTCAGAGCGAGCATGTCCGTATCAGACTTTCAACCTGAACAGCCGAAAAAGATGTTCCACGACAGAGGCTTCTATGTCCACGGATTTACTACTGAGAAAGAAAATACTATACGAGACATCATCAGAAGCTTTGACGGTAACACATACTCTGACCTACACGAACTCTTCCAAGCGCCCGCGAGTCGGTATATTATCATCGTGCCGGATACGTTTGTTCAAGATAACTGTCCTACGGTATCCGATGCATCTCGAGCGGTTCAGAATGTTACGTTTTGGTGGCTGGAGCGCTGTTTACACGAGGATAAGTTTATAGAGCCGGATGAGTACCCGCTTGGACGACCTATGAAGCGACACAACATTCCTGGCTTTGAGAAGATGACAATTTCCGTTACACGGTTTGACGGCGTGGACTACCTCCATTATACCAAAGCTATCGGCAAGCTTGGGGCAGAATTTTGTGAGAAAGTCTTTAAGTCTAGAACTCTGCTGTTGGTCAATTCAGAGGACCGTAGCGGCCAGCGAGACAAGACCAATGCTGCTGAAGCATGGAGGATACCGATGGTTTCGCAAGAGTGGTTGTTGGAATGTATAGCCGAAGGCGAGCTTTTGCCGTTTCAAAAATATATCTTGAATACGAAACTCATTATTGAAGGTGGCGCCAATGTTAAAAAAGAAATTGGATCGAATGCCTTGGAAGGATGTACCGTCAAACTTGATGTCGCTGTCAAAGTGAGTTCATAAGAATTAGAGATGATGTTTAAACTACCGGGCTCGCTAATGTAGTAATATTCTGCAAGGAAGACCGAGACAAATTAGAACAAGCGGTTTTTTTCCTGGGCGGCTTTGTCGCCTCGTCTCTTAATAGCGAAATTCCAATAACCCATTTTATCACTGAGGCGAACACTTCCTCGCAACCTTCTAGAGAATTAGCAAAAGCGTGGCGAATAAAGAACTGTTTAGTGGTGTCTAGTGTTTGGATAAAGGTGAGCATGAAGAGAAGAGAAAGATGGCCGGAACAGAAATACATAGTTCACGATCCGGTACCGTTTTCGAAGCCAGCCACAACTCCCCGAAAGCGTAAACTCAAGGTTGAAAATGAAAGTGGGAATGAATCCGCAGTCCCGGAGTCACGCGATCTTCATGACAGTAACAACCCTTTCATTATCGAAGACATCGAAGTCCACCATGATGTTGACGAGGCAACCAACCAACTACGCCCGCTATCTATCTCCCCACCTACCAGAGATCGAAGGAAGCCATCAACCCAAAGATCACAACCAGCAAGCTTATCGACGACACCCTCAAAGTCCAAAATCATGACCTTAAAATCCCCTGCCAAGCGATCCCCAGCCCAACCGATCCTTAGTGTAGCACCACCTTTAGCACTCGATAAATCCACAGGCAACGGTCGCCAGCTCCTACGCAACAATCTAACCGAAATCCTACGATTAGCAAAACAACAAGAAAACAAACCCGCTAGCATACCTAGGCGCCCTCCTCGAAAATTCCAAGGCCGAGCGAACTCCGCTGCTAGCGAGAACGGTCTTTTAGGCAACGAATCGAATAGTCTATCTCGATCCAACTCGTTGCAATCCAAGTTTTCTGTAGCAGTAGTGGGAGAAAGCCTCGTAGAAGACAGTAACAACCAGAAGAATGACTCGCTTTCGCGAACAAATTCGAATACCCTTAGTACCAACTTAGATTTCGGCGAGAGCATGCTGTACGATTCTAATAACGAGTCTGGCAGAAATGACAGACAAACAGAATTTGATACACAACTTTCACAGACAATACACTATGTCGATGCCGACGCTGAAGCGGAGAAGAGGAAGTTGTTTGAAAAGTTGGCATTGACGGATGATGGGGGGGTGATGAAGGGGAGGAAGGTAGTACAGAGCACGGTTTCTGCTCAGGAATTGGGAGGGCCTGTTCCGAGAAGGTCGAGGAGGGCTGCTGGATGATATATTCTTTTTAGGTATTTAATACTTGGTATGGCACTTAGCGCCTCTTGATCTTATTTAATGATGTTACGTTTATGCCTTTAGCGAAAAGGGTTTAATGATAAGAATATATAATTTCTGGTTTATTATTCTTTAATTGCTGCCCAATTTCGGATTTCTACTACGTTTCCTTAGTATGAAACCCCCAATATTTAAATACACAAAGATTCCAGACATGTCTAACCTGGCCTTGTCTACGGCCAACGACTTTATAAAAGAATGTAGATGCTTCAATGAACGCCATACCAAACGACTATAGTGTAAACCCCGCCAATAATGCTGAAATTCAAGTGTCCATTTTGTCGTATTTGCCGAGTCACAGACATTACGTCTTTTGACAGCCTACTGTACACCTAGACCTTTTAGGCGACGTAAGAGTAGGTACCTTCCTCTGTGCGCTCCATATAGTCCTTATCGATAAGCCTAGATGCAATTTGTTAGAAAATACCCATTGTTTAATCGAAATCATTTTGAAGAAACATACTTCTCAATATTTTTCTTGATATCCGCCAGGTCCAATACCCCTCTCTTTTTCGTCTGGTTGATCGTTTCCGTGATCAACTCATTATGCCCAATCGACTTGCGACTCTTCATGATCCTGATAATAGCCGCTTGAGTTTCATACTGTCTGTCTTGCGTGACCTGCTCATGAGTTGCGTTATTTTCTTCTTTCGTTTCTTTCAGTTGGATTTGATTGATCTTGATGCGGATCTTTGGATCGCTGAAGCTGAGGTTGACAGTGAAGGTATCGGTGATATTGACGTCTTTGCCCTTAGGGTGTTTGGTGAGAGGGCGCACTTTGGCACAAGCAAGGGATTGGAGAGTTCGGATTAACTCGGGGTCAGCTGTATATATTTGATTAGCTATTAATTCACATAGTATGGATGATTCAAGGGTACATACGAAGGGAAGTTGCCGACTTGATTTGCTCGTAGGACAGTGGCTTCTTGTCGTCGTCAAATAACAGCAGCACAACTGCTTGGAATGCACTCATCGCCAGCTCTTTTTTCCCCTATAGGTTTTTATACAACTATTAGTCCAGTTCTCTTGCCCAGCATATCTTGAAAACTTAAGACGACGCATACCTTCGGAAAGTTCGCTTTAAGAACACAATGAGCCAAAGCATTTCTCCATGCCAATTTCCTACCCTTGTGTTTCGATGTGTAGTATTTGTGGTACGCTTCCATATACTGAGTTACATTTTGTGGCATCGTCACAGTAGTTTCTGGATATGTTGGCCAAGCCGCCTGTGATAACACCATAACTTGAAGGTCGATTTTATCCTTCCTCTCTGTGGCCGCTTTAGACATCTTGAATGACATCATATTTTCTTTGGAGATATCGATATCCTTGAACATGATTTCTAGATTCATGGTAAAGCCGGAACCGCACTCCGTCTTGAGTTTTGAAAGCATGGCCTTCTCTGCGTCTGCGCTCGCGCTTCGACTCATAAGAAGTCTTCTTGCCAGATCTTTCTTGTAAAATGCCTCAAAGACATCTTTACCGTGGATAAATCTGAAGAGATCAAGAGCTTGGTCGAGCTGGTGGCCTAATAAGGCATCTTCATCTCCCATCCCCATCATGTGTTCGTCTTCCTCGGGGCCTGTAGCCCTCGAAATTGCTTTGATACCTTCACGCAAAAGTAAATCCATATATTTAGCGATCATCTCCGATGGCTTGGAATTGTTCTTGTAACCTGCTCCTTTCCTTTGTTCATTAATAAAGGTTTCGAATGATCCTCTCAGAGCATGTCCCAGGTCTATATCCTTGTCGAAAGAACTTTTGAGGATCGTCTCCAGTGATAGTTTAAGAGCCAGCAATCTCGGAACCATCTCTGTTGGCCGTTCAAAATCCGTTACTATGGCCGTCCCTTGGTCCTTGATATACTTCGACCATATCGGCTTCAACTTTGATCCTGCGTCGTCCACCCTGTTAATCACAGAGTAAATTAAGCCAAGAGATTCTGTATCACTATTGCTAAACAGTTGCTCGATCCCTCTAGAGTCGGTCAATTCGAACATATGGTGTAAGATCATCTCCTTTTCGATAATAGCGATTAGGTCACGTTTTGTCGACGTCTCAAGGTTGAACCTCTCCACCCTCGCGATTTCTTTCTGAATCTGGGAAGAGCATTCTCTGGCGTATCTTGCAACATCGTCTTCTTCCGTTTCCTCTTCGGCCAGTATTCTATAATATCCCTCGGAAACGTCGATAAATCGCGGCTCAAACAGTGACGAATATAATCCAAGATTTGACAAGATGCGGATGCTAGCCATTAAAAGGTTTGTACTGTCAATGTCGGCCTGTCCCTTCCGATCCCTCTCGTATAACTTGAATACTCCGTTTAGAAAGCTTGATCTGAACCTGGGATCCGTAATAATGTGTGTACTGAAGAGCTGCAATCCCATATCCCATATCTGTTCTTTGTCCGGAGCAGGATAGAGGTACGCTTGGTTAAGATAGAAGAATAGTATTTGTATGACCCTCTAGACACGATCGTCAGCTTAAGTCCTTCATTGTACACTAATAAATATTCACGATGCCTACTCACCAATCTTTCCTGCCACTTCTTCCACGCCGATTCGATTACCTGGACCAAATACTCATCGGTCCGGTTTGAATGGCTCGATATACCGTCCCGCAGAGGACCAGAGACGTGCTCTTTACACCTGCTCTTTAGCCGTTCATGTATCAGCGGCGCCTTGCCGGCCCGACATAGACTCTGGCAGCCTTGGTATATTTCCTCTGAGCTTACGCCCCTGTCCTTATCGTCCTTATCTTCAAACACAGCCGCTAAGGCGTCATCGAGGACATTCAGCGTTTTATTCACCCATTCCTCAGGCACCCCACTCGGCTTTTGTTTGAAATTTTTAACCAGAATCTTCTTTGCTCCATTTTTAGGTGGCAGCGCGCTAGGTTGCCCGTACACTTGCTTCCCCTTTGCTGGTGAGCTCTTCGTCAGGTCTACCGCATTGTTGCTACGTGCAGGCGGCGAACTCGCCAACATGTCGTCGGTAGGTGGTGTTGCGCCAGCTGCGAATCCAGCTGGTAGCAAGCTCGGTGTGGAGTCTCCTGATTTCAATCTCTTGGCAGGGTTCGCGGTTTTATCGGATGTAGAGGGGTCTTGCGAAGCCGACGACGCGGATAGTAGCGAAGCGTTGGTTGATTTGGACTGTGATTTGCAAGATTGTTCGCCGCCGTTTACTTGGGAGGCTGCTCCGACGGATGGCTTTCGCTTTTTATGGCCGTGCGACGTACCAGAGCTTGAGAGCGTCCTGTACGAGGTGGAGGCTTGATGAGCGGTGCTCCGGCCGTGACCCGTCATCAAGAGGTTAGCCCTTCTTGGACAAGCGACCCAGAGGGAACGAGACGAGCTTGGTTAAGAGTCGAGTTGGTATCTCAGTGCAGGCAATTGTAAACTGGAAAGGAAGAGCTTGTTGAGAGATGTAACCGTCGGGACGGCCAAGGGATTTTAGCGATTAATAAGCATATAAAGAGAATTCGGGGACAATGGAGATACGTCGGATTGGGGGTAGTTTAACTTCGAACAGTCGAGCTGGAGTTCAACAACCTTTCTTGTGCAGGCGGCGAGTTTAAACGTCGAACTAACAAGAAAGAAGAATTGGGCCGAGAAGGCTTTGTTGGTATCATTCTATTATTTCATAGTATCTATGGGATGGCCACACCTCTCAACGCTCGGGAATAGATAGCGGAGATAGGCGAAAACAACCCGGCGAAAAAGGCGATTGTGTAATCCAATTCATTCTGATTGTAGCTTCACATTAGACATCATCTATCGACGCTCATCTTTAAGCCGGTAACCAGGTCCAACCGTCTTCCAACAGGAACAACACATATCAAGACACCAAGCTTCATCGAAATGTCGAAGAAAGACCGATCAATGTCTAATTTGGAAAGCTTTGAGTAACAAATACAGACTAATTAACTTGGCATCTAACTCGTAGTAGGCGTTCTCGTCGAAACAGCGTGTTAATTTCTAGATCATTCTCTTGGGGGAATATAATATCACATCATTTAAAGTTGTTCTTCATCTCTCTCAATTTCTGCATAACTTCAATGGGATCAAGCTTTCCCGTTGCCTGCTGGATCTCGGGCTCCTACGGGTTCCGTTGAGTTAGTCTCGATGCCATGTCGTTGACTTATCACGTCCTTTCGGTGATCTAGTCCCTTTACATACCTCAACTTTCATGAAGACATTGTGCCTCAGTTCATCTTCAATCGTAAACTTGCCCTGCGTCTCTTTATTTTCGTCGCAAAACTTATCCAGCTTCTGTATCCAAACAGTATCTATGACCGACTTCCCAAATTTGATATTTGACTTGGTATATTCATGCCCTGGCTAGAATAATACGTATCCGCAATCAGCGGACCTTTTCTCCCCGAATTCAAGATAAAATGACAACTAAATTACTTACGTAGACCTTTGTGTCTCCTGGTAATTTAGCTAGCCTATTATTCAAGGCCTCGTGCATCTCTTCGGCGGTACCCTCGAAGAATCGGCCGCATCCTGCCGTATACAGGTCCGGTTAGCAACCCATTGCCACACGGAATCCTCTAAATTTAAGAAGGGATAGATAAATATCACTTACCGGCAATGAACAAAGTATCTCCAGTGAACACAACTTTCTCGTTGCCGTCTTCCATGTAGTAACAAATACTGTCTTGTGTATGACACGGGGTGTGTATTGCGCGAACAGTGATCCCGTCGCCAATCTTGAACGTTTCATTGGGCTTGGGCGTCGTTGTGACTTCGGCGCAGTCTTTGCCGCCGATGACAGGAGTGTGAGGATATACCTTTAACTGTACAGCAAATTGTAATTAAAGTTACGTCCTTGTTGTGCATGGTGAAAGGCATCGCTATGTTCGGTGCAGAGTACATACCGTTTCCGCGTTTCCGCCGGCATGGTCTCGGTGACTAGTGTTTCGGTAAGCTATGGACCGTAACCATACTAGCTATATCAACCTCGTGCTTTGTGCTTACTGATGGGTGTTAATAATAGCTTTGAGATTGATTTTTTTGTTTTCAATCAATTCTTTCAGAACCGGCAAGACCCTGGATAATTATCAGATCACAAGCTTCTTCGGTAAGGCTGGAAATGAAACTAACTCTGGTGGGTTTGCAGGATCGATAACCATTGCATCCTTCGTCTTGTCATCAATAACTACGTAGGCGTAGTTATCGTGGCTCCCAGTCCCTAAATGTCCAGTTCTACTTAGCCTCGGTTTCAAACATTTGATATAGATGAGAGATTACCAACACATAGGAATTGATTGGATGTGCATTGTTCGTTTCGGTGAATTCTGAAGTTCAAGCGATGGTCAGTACACATATCGGCATGGAAATCTGATACCTTTAATGTAGTGTGCGCTATACGAATTTCGACGTGCACGGATCATTGTTATGACTTCACACTTACGATTAGTGTAGCCCTTCGGAGTGGGGAGGCAATCGTCGCTCGGCTTAGATGTCTGAATGCGAGATTCATGTAGAGGTGTCGAATTGATTGTGGATATTACTATTCGTGAAGGTTGGAAACACAGGTTTAGAATATCACAATATTCGGCCGTGCCGAAAAGTTGGGGTAATTCTGATCGTATTTGTAAATTCAAGCTTACCAACTTATCCGCGTGAATCCGTCTACGTCACTTGGCCAACACACTTTTATCAGAATTACAACATGTACATATGTATGGACTGTGGGATTGAAAAAGGGATTCATTATTCAGAGTGAGTGCTATTTCGCTTGCCGATAGTGAGAGGAAATGAAACAAGAAACCTATCAGTCAGGAATCCAGATTGCAGGACAAACTAAGGTTTATGTGCTGGCTTCAGGGGCATCGAATGCTTTTTGTCTAGCCGTTCGCGAGTTCCACTACAAATAGATATATTTTAGCTGGGTATTTCGAGGAGATATCGGTATATCGCGATCCAAGACTTACTTGGAGTGTCCTGCTTAAGCTATCAAACCAATCGCCTTGGTGCGCCTTTGATTGAATGAAAGCAAAAGGAAATCTCGAAGCCGCGACTGTGACATAATCTCCTTCTATGTAATATGTTAATATTATATTCTTTAGAACTTTGAGTCAGGAGTAGAACCTACGGTGCAGTTCAACTCGCTCCTTCCCGTCAAAACTCGCCCATGCTGTCGTTCGAGCATCGTATGGAACAGCAACTCGTATAACCATAGAGTCTGGTAGGATAATCGGTCGAAATGATAGAGAGTGCGCACAAATTGGACTAATAAGCATTACCGGATTATCTGGATGGCTCAAGCTTCCACCAGCAGCTAACGAGTAAGCCGTCGAACCGGTTGGAGTTGCGATACAGATGCCGTCCGCTTGCACGGATGTCAGATGCTCGTCATCACCGAAGAGCTCGCTAGATGACAATGTTGCGTTCGGCCCACGGTCTACGACAAGCTCGTTAAGGACGGAGTATGACTTTTCCGGCTTATGTGTAGGATCTTCCCCTTCCCGCTCGCATATTTCGCTGCAAATATCGCGTGTGGCGTCTTTGGAATTCGCTCGCATGATGGTACATTCGAATCGCTCCATGAAAAGTTAGCCATTTTTGCCAGAGAAGATATTGAAGCAGAATAAATCGCTCTCTATTTAAAGATAACTTACCATCCTTAAGCTGATGGTAATCCCGACGTCGTATGCTCCCCGCAAAATAGACCGGAATTGGCCAAAGTCAAATTTTGTCAGAAACCCAAGTGATCCGAGGGAGAATGAGATGACTGGAGGCACAATTTTCTGGAATAGCCAACTAGTATAAAGAACCGTTCCATCGCCCCCAAGCTATATGTGCATCTCGTTGTTAGTTTATGGTTCCCTTTGAGCATAATTGCACTTTATACAGACCGATATGACCAAATCAAAGAGATGCGGATGTTTTGTGCAGAATTCTGGAGTCCAGTAATGAATACGGTCGCCAAAACTGGAGGATTTCGCAACCAAGCTATTGATGTCCATAATATGGCTGTTTTCCAGTATATCTTCAATATATCTACGGTTTCATGTCAGAATAGCTTGGGCCGTGCGCTTGAAAGGTTGAAATTCACTGACATGACAAAGTCCTCAAATTCTGTTAGAAGCCATTCTAGTAACTCTCTCGTATGCAAGACATTGGCATGATCTGACGTCTTTGCTACAATCACGATTCGAAGATTCTTTCTTGGAAGCTTCATTCGAAGGTTTCCTAACGTTCGCATCATTAGAAAACCATCCGATTGTTCTCTTGAAGGAAATATCGAGGTATCCTTACCAAGATGTTTACTCAATTCGCGAACCCCCACAGCCATATCAGCAAGTTGTTTCTTGGTCAATATCCGTGAAGCTCCTTCCTCGGCAGCCTGCTCGTCGATAAAGCCATCCACACAGTGTGCGGCTTTGGAGTCCACGATATTCTGCACATCGTGCATCTTATTTAATTTCTGCGCTTCGAGCATTTCGTGCACGAAGCACGAACTCGTGGACCTGTGGTGCGCAGCGACCATTGATGATTTTCGTCGTTTAGTAGCCTGGATATTTGGATCGAAGAGAACCTCGAGCGAATGGCTACGAGCATTTGCCTACAATAAAATCTAAATATTAATTCTGAGGTCTGTGTTGTAGATGGTTGAGGTGGGAGCTAGTACGTCACTCACATCAAGCATGCCGATTTCGTCGCTGTCGTCAGCGCCAGAGGCTTTCGATTTGGCCGTGGACATATTTGCAGCTATAACACTTCTCTTTCGCTATGGATGGTATCGGCTTCAGGGTTGAATGATTGAATTTGAAGTTTTGTTTGAACCCCAACGTAGTATCTACGAAATAAAGGTATATGAGCTAGCGATTTATTCGGAATCCTGCCTTGATAATTCAAGTTCTCGCTGGTGTTGCGTGCATACAACTTTGGAATGTAAGCCCTTTTCAGATGCCCGTAATTGTGCTGGATTTTCTTTCGTGAATAGACTTTCACGATAGAAAGCTTGAAGTTGAAGGGACTATCAGGCCTAAGAAATATCCCTGCTGCATGTCAGCTAGCTAGCTAGCCCGAGCAGCAGATCTCAACTGATACCTAGCGGGGCATCTTTATCGTCATCACTCCCATGTTGGTGTTGTATTGGATCGTTCCCGAGTTCTCTCCCGATCACTGGGGCTCCCAGCACCCGAGCGCCCGAACCCCAGTGCATTCCTCAAGCGGCATCTCTAAAACTCAAAATTCTTCGGCGCACAAATGCAATTCGCACTACCTTTCTACGTTATGCGGTCAATTCCACGATAAATGCTGCAACCACCGAGACTGACCGTCTGGTCGTCTATAGATGATCTAAAACACCTAAAATCCTTGCTCTACGAGCAGGATGGCGAATACGATGGCCGACCGCGCGGGCTCGAAATCGTACAGTTTCCCTCGAAATACCTTGCCTTAGCAATCGGTGCTCAAATGGCTAACGAATACCCTTCAGATTCGAGCCTGGTCAACCAGAGGACGCTTGCCACATGCGATAGAGTCGACAGCACATCTGACGGAATGTGCCCTTCAAGATAACCTGCGACAGTCGGAGCTGATGGTACGGATGGGATACTCTACTGCGATCTGTCGCTTCGTGAACGGGCTGCTAGATCCCGCCCAAAAGTCACATTTTGCGGTGTCGATGTACAATCTAGCTCAGGAGCAAGAGCTACCTGCTTCATTTGTGGATATTCGACATGCTGCTACGCATGAGGCTTTGCCACCATTGGGGGTGCTAAGGACGGCGTGTTCGAGAGCGTTGGTTTGGCTTTGTGTGCATTACTGGGATAAGATTGATGCCTCCGGTGGCGCTGAAGAGAGGGCTGAGGGCAACACAGGAAAACGTGTAGACCAGGTGCAAATCTTTCGAGTGCAAGGGCTATTAGGCCGATGGGATACCCTTAAGAAGGGAAACCATAGAAAACTGCGAGAACCTGCGAAGCGAAAGGAAGAACGTGATGAAGCAAACATTTGTGCAGATTTGGGTAACATATTGAAAGAGTCAGCCGACAGTGGGCTCTTTCTAGAAATCCTTGTTCATGAGCATTTGTTGGTTATGGAGGAAAGTGGGTAAGTCGACTCTATATTCCATTCAAATCATTCCTTCAATCTTATGAATGAGTCTAGTTCTATGATGTCGATATACAAGACGACCGATGCTTGGCAACCTTTGATCCAGTTTCTCGATTCACAGATTGAGAGCTTTACGTCCGATTTATTTGCTATAATTCTTGAGGCAATGCAAGAGGCTGAGGATACGAAGGTGGATGGCAGAGACGAATTTGCAGAATCTGAGACCGAATATACTTACCAATGGTTAGAGTTTCTGGTATCACTTTTGATGAAAGGCCATCTAGCCGCTGGTAGTGCTACCTTACTTGACGATATTGTTTCGCAATGCATACTATCCCGAAATATTTGGTAAGTTTGCTGTAATAATGATATGCTTTAAGCTCGTTTCCGATATTAACATACCAATTAGGTGCCTTCGATTAGTGGAGTATGCAATCAGTCAATCCCACATTCTCGAAACCAAGTATTCGCAGGCATGCACCCTCGCAAAGAAACAACTGATGACCACCCCACACTCAGCGGCTAGTTCTGTCATTAATAAGCAACAAGCAACTGGAATTTCGGTTATAATGGGTGCTGATAAGGGCGCAGATATGGACTTAGATGAAGAACTGGAAGATTTCGAAGCGAAGCTTAAAAGCCTACAGGCTCAACGTGAGCAATGGAGCTCAAGCAAGAAACCGGGCGAACCCATAGAACAGCCTGGGGAATATGATGGTCTAGAGAAGGGTGGCGCGTCCAAACTTGTGCCCAATGGGAGGAAACAAGCTGCAAGGTTCTGGAAAGCCGAAGCAGGATGGATTCCAAAGCCAATGGGGGTTGCGTGAGAGAGAGAGAGAGAGAGAGAGAGAGAGAGAGAGAGAGAGAGAGAGAGAGAGAGAGAGAGACAAGCGGGCCAGCGGTGGAAATTTTGCTATCCACGCTGCACCTTAGCGCGGCGTAGCTTCTTTACTTGGTGATAAGATATATTTCATGTTGCAGTATGCGGACATATCCCATGCATCTCGGGTAGCACAGCATGCAGCCATCTTACAGCTTAAAATGGTGTCTCGGTGACATTTTCGACATGCTGGCTAACTTACAGCCTTTGCTGACAGAATGTTTGTTTCAAACATCCCACTCTGCGAACAAAATACCCATCTGCGACGGCTTTCGACATGTATTTTGCCGTTCACTATTGGAGAGCTTCAACTCGCCATTCGATCTATCAGCCTTCATGATGGGTCTAGATGACGACCACACAGGCCGCCTCAAACACTATGCTAGAAGATTTGCCGGGGTTTGTGGTGTTGAAGGAATCATTGAAACAGATTCGATTGGCTGGGCTAGCGCTAATCCGTGTTCATGCCTCCCCAAACGAACTTGAAACGAACCCGCCCTGGAGAAATTGAGCAGGGAATTGGTAGCTCGGGTAGCTGGGCTCTGCAGACACACCTCGACAAGCGGACCCACCGATGGAACTTGGGGTGGGTTGCTAAGTATAATTTGGTTTCCTTGGTGGAGGCGTATTTCTCCTGAGTAGCTCGCATATATATTTGGTGTAGATACTTAAGAAGACAGGTACAGTCGATGCGACTAGCTTGCTCATCCTTTCCATTCGTATTACTCTCCTTTCCAAACCGGCAGCCATCTGAATTCCTCTCTTCTACCGTCCTTCCTTAGTCCAAATTCCTGGTGAACTACGAGAGCCTCTCTTCCTGTTCAGTTGTTGATTGACGACATACCAGCTGCACGATATCCTACCTCTCCTTAGTACACAGTAACTACAGCCGCAGACATATAAACCTCCCCTCTGCTACAACTTCAATAATATTCTGCTACTATTACATCTATTTCTTACGAAACAAAACCTCACAAGAAATCGAGAAGCCACATACACATTTACTATAAATCTATAACTAAAACACCCCCACACACAATGTCAACTACAGCTTCAGCAGTCCCATCCCTCCATGTCAACGGCTCGAAGTCTGGCTCGCCGCCAGCTCCCTCCTCAGAAGCTACTTCTCCAACCTCGGGGTCCGAAACTGGCGAGGTCAAGTTCGAGCATATGGGAAACCGCGCCCAACTCCGTAATACAATGTTGAAGAAGTTGCGGCCTTTACCCCTCCGGCACGAATGGACGTTTTGGCACGACAAGTACCAACCCGAGACTGGGTCGGGGACGGCAGCTGGCGATGGATACGCTTCGCAATTGAAGGAATTGGCGAACATTAGCACTATTCAGGTATGCCAATACCTTTCATTTATACAAGTCGAAGTTCAAAATGAATTCTCATGTTGTTAACTGGATTTCTTGCTGTAGGACTTTTGGCAGGTTTATAACAACACACCGTTTGAATCGCTGGCGCTACGTGATTCTTTACTGCTATTCAAGAAGAACGTCAAGCCTATCTGGGAGGATCCTAGGAACAACAAGGGCGGCGCATGGACTTTCAGAATATCAAAGACGAATAGCAATTCCTCCGAATTCTGGAAAGAAACTTTGATGATGGCCATCGGTGAGATCATACAGGAGGTCGTCGAGAAGGGTATGTACATGCGTCCCTTTCTTTTAAAATAAAAAGATACACCAAATCTCTCCAAGTTTGAGCCTTAACTAAGAATTATCGTATTAATAGGCGACGATATCTGCGGTGTTTCCATATCCGTCCGTTTCAACTCTCATTTGATACTCGTCTGGAACCGAGACGGATCGAACCAAAAGTCCGTTGATGCGATCCTTAATAGGGTTCTGGATAACCTGCCGGGCGAACTAAAGCCTTTGCCCCAAAACTACTATTATAAAAAACACAGCGAGCATAAGGGGTATAAGGCTTTAGATAGCACTTCTTCCTCTTCTACAATGAAATAAATTACCATGAAAAAAGCCGAGAGATCGGCTTTTTGGGAAAGTTTCAGTGTGTTTGACAGGCCGGGGACGGCGATTCAATAACCTTTTAGTCGTTCTGGATATCATTCAGTTTCCTCTTTGCTGTTCATTGTATATTGCTTTATATCTTTTATAAGAGAATTGAGGGGTGAGCAAGCGAGGTTTTCGGGTCTCCTTTTTAACTTTTAGCTGAAGCGCCCTTGCTTTTTCTAATTTACCATGTACATCCTTCCCACACCGTATATGTTCGTTATGGCCGTAGCGTTATAAGAGGACAAGAGAAAGAGAATATCGTACGAGGCAATGCGTTCTATTCTTAATCAAAGCTTTCATCTCACCTTCGATTTTATCTCGTGTGAAGAATCTCATTGTAATTGGTAAAAGTGAGAAGTCATTAACTTCGCCTGCATTTCCGACTAATCCTTAGCAATTGCTATAGACTATTGTAAGGCCTAATATTTACAACAGTGGCACAGGAAGAGGGCTCTCGATAAAAAAAAGTAACACAGATTAGATATATATAAAAGATGGGTTTATATGTCATCGAAACATAAGAAAATTCGCACTCATGATTTCATAAAATTTTTAGTTTCCAACCTCCCGAATACGGCACTTCCAGCCAGAATTTTTCTCAAGGAGCGGTAGACTATAAAAGACACCATTCAGTTAGTACATACGTTCCTCACAGCTTCTCAAATACAGAAAAGGAGAAGATCGAAACCTACCTGGCACCCAAACACCAACCCAATTCATTCCCCTTGATCTTCTTTGCAATCTTAACTTCCCTGTGCAACGGCATATCGTAACCCGTATGCAGCAACGCGAGCTGGAAGTTGAGATCGAGACAGTGCTCAGGTCTATCTCTCAATTCCTCCAAGGCACCCTTCACCGTCGAAAACATGGCCCAACCAGCCTCACCTTCACACACCTTTGCGGCAAGGTCCTTCAGCTCATCAAGCGTAAAGCTACTAGGCATACCTAGAGGTTGAGTTCTATCATAAAAGTACGAGAAGATATAAACATCCTCCCTGGCGAAAGTTTTCGAAAGCGAAGGTTGGTGGATACCATTGAACGAGCAAGGTGCGAGGTTGCAGTTCTCATCCTTGCGCAGTATAGACTCGGTGAAGCTGCGGCAGAGCGGGGCAGCAGAGTTTGGTGGGCCAGTCATGTTGACTTTGACGCCGTCGACCTCGACTTCTCGCCACATCCCTGGAGCGATGCAAGGGTTTAAGATCGGATGAGAGTTATCGACAGGGCGATCTTCGAATTTAGCGGCGAGGACGGCTTTGTGGACAGCTTTACGGGCTTCGTTAAGGCCATACCCGAGATGAGAATGTTGGTAAAGGTCGAAGGAGCGGCCACCGAATGTGAGATCGTAATGGTGGTCACCGGGAGCAAGAGTCTCGGGCATGCCACCTCCTTTGATCGGGAAGGTTGGCTCGAACACAATTTGAGTAGAACCGCCACCAAGATCAAGGATGGCGGCAGTAGGCGACTTATCAGGCCCACCGATCTTGCCGAGCAGGTAGTTTGTGGTAATCCAAGCGTATACACCCTCGTCGCTACCATCCATAACGGAGACACCGTTGCCTTCAACGACCGGGAAGGGGTATTTCGTTTCAAGTCTAGTCCTAACAGCTGCCAGAATAGCATCGCTCTTTTCCTGGCCGAGCAACCGTAATCCTGCTGTAGCTTTGACCGCTATTGGAGTGCAAGATTTATAGTTATCTGGGACTTTCTCAACGGCGAGTTTCAAAAGGACGTCCAAACTCTGCGCAGCCTGCTCCGGATTGTCACCATAGCTGGACAGCCCTCCCTTGATCATCATGAAATCCTCATTCTCTAACTCTGGGGTCGACGTGCACGTATTGAATCTGTAGACGTGTATTCTCGACCCGCTACTTCCAGCATCAACCATCAACACATATCTTGTGCAAGACGGGTCATTCTTCTTCGTCGAGCCTGTTTTCGAGGCTCCTGGTACTGCGCTGGATACGGTTGAAGAGCTGCCTGATAAAAAGTATAGTCCTAATATGATGAAGCCTAGAACCGCCGTTATCTTAATATACCTCGACTTCGCCGATTGGTTCATCGTGGTAGCATTCATGGAGCCCAGAACAGCGCTCCGGTACGAGGATCGTTCGAAGGGGTCGTCTGTCGTGACAGATCGGGTGCGATTGTGAGTTCTGCCAAAAATGTTCCAGTCGCTACTGTTATTCTGGCTAATGCTGGTGGATCTACGCCGGGACATGTATAGGATTTATAGGATTGGTACGACAGGCGATCTGGTCCCACGCGAACTTTTGTATTGTAAACCAGTCGATGGACGAGAAATGGGCCGCGAAGGTAAGGGTGGCTAAACTCGGCGACGGTATTTGGGACGCGAGGCGGAAACGAAGGAAGGGATGGCGGACCACAGCACACCGAGTGAGATGTATAAATCGGTTCTGCAGATTGTATATCAATGGTTAGGGATTTATTTGGCACACGATACCTTCGCACACGAGAAAGGGGTAGTCTACTTCTGTCTGCACATACAGGTTAAACCAAGATATGAGGAGGGCAATCAGGATTGTTACGGCCGCCGACGACAGCACCGACAGATCAAAGTAGAAGAGCAAAACTGACGGCAAGCCGACGAAAAGAGTCAAAAGGAAGGAGAGTGTGATCGGATTGAATGTCCTTTCGGGGCGCATTCTCGTGCTTCTTTTTTAGCTTTCAGTGCTTTCTCAAAACGACTCGATTGATTGGCTAGCGGGGGGACAGGAAAGGGAGCTAGTTAAGCTCAACACGAACAACATCGAACAATATCGAATGTTAATACTTATTGCAACTTATATTATTAGATAATCTGGTCGCATACGTACGCACAGCACTCCGTTGCATGTTGGATATCTAAAGCTATAAAACACCCGTCGCCTTCCTGCGACCTGTCGCTCTTCTCTTCCTTTTTCTCCATTGCGACTACCCACCCCCGTTTCCAATATAATTTCAAATCCTACTAAAAGACCTCCCAAGCGCGACATCTTATCGATAGCATCATGGCTAGTGGCGAAGAGCGACCGGTTCAGCTCTACGTCTACGACCTGAGCAAAGGTGCTACCAACGTTAATGTATACCCTTGAGAGATAATCAGCAAGCTAACACGGTAGCAGGTCTCGCTCGAGCGGTATATTTAAAGTCCGAACCCGATAGATGTTCCGAGTGCAGCTACTGATATGCAATGGGAAGCTAGTATTCGCCGGCATTACTTGGCCGCCAAATTGATGCCGTCTATCATACAAGGTAGCCAAAATCTTTTTCGCGGTAGCGAAAGATCAAGATGACGCACCATGGCTAAACATATCCAACAGTATCGTCCTTGATGGGGTTGAGATATACTACGGAGCCGGTATCCAGCGCTCGTACCCGGGAAACACCCACCATGGAGCGCCAGAGCAAATTCTCGACCTAGGATACACTGCCCTGCCCGCTGACGTTGTCGCAGACTATCTCGAGTCCATGAAGGAAATATACGGGCCAGAGGTACGTTCCCATTGTTGTCATCATAGGGTTTGTACAGCAGCCTAACAATGTTTGTCCACGCCTCTAGTCTTACGATCTCTTCATGCATAATTGTAACAACTTCACGGACGACTTTGCTACGTTCCTAGTCGGCCAGGGTATCCCGAAACATATAACTTCTCTTCCCTCGGACGTTCTCTCCACACCGTTCGGCCAGATGATTCGTCCAACCATCGATGCAGCTATGCGTCCCATAACCACTGCTCCATCTGTCTCTGAGCCCTCCACCCGTCCATTCGATCCACCAGCTTTTATCCCCTCGAGTTCCAGCGCTACCAACGGTACATCTCAATCTTATGCTGGCGTTAGGGTGGCTCAAACTCTCGCCGATTTTGATCGCATAATGTCCTCAGCGTCCAACAAAGGCGCCATAGTTTTCTTTACGAGTGCCACATGCCCGCCTTGCCGAGTCGTCTACCCTCACTTCGAACAATTAGCAGAGGAATCGGCTGGTAAAATTGTATTTATCAAAGTTGACGTCTCGAAATCCTACGATATCGGCTCAAAATACCAGGTCCAGGCGACTCCGACTTTTTTTACTTATATCCGTGGTGACAAGTTTGATGAATGGAGTGGAGCGCATCCGGGTACTCTCAAAGCGAACGTCGCAATGTTGACGAATGCAACTTACCCACCACATCCACATGAGAATCTCAGATTACCAGTGTTTTCATCTGCGGCCTCGCAGCCGCCAGTTACGTATTCCCGACAGCTACCAATGGACAAAGTGCTCGTCAAACTTGGGAAAGTGGGCACGGAAGAACCGGTGATAGCCATAAAGGATTTCATCATAACTAAACAAAAACAAGGCGCCATAGAAGCCAGGGTTCCAGACATGCCCAAGTGGTCTAGCTTCTTGCAATCTAGTTTCAACGAATCACCACCGGAAACCCTCTTCCCTCTCGTCGATATTTTTAGATTATCGTTGACAGATCCCAGACTTTCGGCGTTCTACGCTGAGGAACCCGAACACGCTACCATTCGAGCATTGTTGCAGACTGCATCTTCTGACAAGGCGATATACCAGCTGAGACTAGTGACGCTTCACGCTGTGTGCAATCTCTTCTCGACGCCGCTGTTCCCGCCGCATCTTGTCAAGGCACCGCTGGTGACATTGATTACTTCGTTAGTAACCACTTGTTTACTAGACGAAACCCATCCGCAGCTGAGAGTCGCGGCCGCTTCCTTGATATTTAACTTAGTAGCATATAATCAGAAGGTTCGAGTAGAGTCTTCGTCGCCAGTAGAAGATAGAGAGGACGCTCTGTCAGACGATGATCAAATACAACTACTAGCGACAGTTGTTGAAGCTGTAGACAGGGAGAATGAGAGTGCGGAGGCGCTGAGAGGGCTACTGTTGAGTCTGGGGCTGATTGTGTATGGTGCTAAGCTCGAAGGTGAGGTTTTAGAGCTTGTGGGAGTGTTGGAGGCTGCTAGAATTGTAGGAGATAAAGGGAGTAAATCTGAGAAGAAGCTATTGGGTGATGATGGAGCGAGGTTATGCCAGGAAATTGGTGGTGAACTGTTGACCAAGGGACTTAGGAAACGGTAGAGACTTTGGTATTTCGCACTCTTAGGTGCGACCTTGAATATTTGTTTAGCAGTGATAGCATCTCTAATTAAGGAGCATTTGAAATTATTAACTCCATCATGATATTCTATCGTTTGTATTTATCGAAATCTGAGCTGTTCTATGATATCAACATTCTGCTAAATGCCGCCGTTCTGCCTGACATATTCATACAGCACGACTGCAATTGCTGTCTGCACATTCATAGATCTTGTTTCACCAAACTATTCCCCACAAATGTTAGCCACACTCAGCAAGATAAAGGCTCGATTAAGAGAAAAACTCACCTGCTTAACCTCGACACATATATCCATCTCCGCGAGCAATTCTGGCGGAATCCCTGTCTTCTCAGCACCAATAACTAACACTGTTTTCCCTGGAAACACAAAATCCTTCGACCCGAGGATGATACTCCTATCCGTCTGCTCAATCCCCACAATCGAGTACCCTTCCTGCCGTTTCTTCGCCAACAACTGCGCCAAATCTGCCCTCTTACACTCTTCTATCGGCAACCAATTCTCAGAATGTACAGAGACAGACGTGAAGTCCTTAGACTTTAGCGTCGTCACTTTATTCCCTATGTATAGCTTTTTCACACCAGAAAGCTCGCAGACTCGGGATATACCGCCCAGGTTGAAAGGGTTATCTACCAAGCTAGCTATTACTTCGATGTTATGACTTTGTCTTCGGGTTGCGAAACGACCTTCAAGGGTATCCTGTCTTTCGAGAAGACTTTTGACATCCCAGTCCCCGCCTTTGGTTTGTATTGGCCCCGCTGCTGATGAAGGAAGATTCTGTGATACTTCCTTCTTTCCCGCAGCGCTATCGTTGTTCAACGCTTGAATGGAAGCCGTACGGGGGGTGTTCGTGCCAATGGAAATAAAACGGTCTACAGTGTTGTCACAAAACACCGTGAAATCCTCTTCAAAGAAAAGGGGAATGACATCGCAGCCTCCATCCCACATGATGTATTCACCGGCCAAAACGCCGACGAGTGTAAAGTCTTCCACTGGATCGAAAGGTTCGGTCGGAGAGGGTCCTGTTAGCTTTCGGAACGGAGAGTCCAAGACAAATGCATAGACGCTTTTGAAAAGTGGGTTCTTCGTAAGGGCAGTATACCCGCTGTGAGTAGTATCAGCAATCTCATCTTTTATTAGGTGATATCTTGAAATATGCCTTACAATTCCATTGCCTCATCGTACAACTGGGGGATCAACTCGGCGCCTTCATGTCGAATATTGACTTTGTTCGAGGTGGCGCATGGAAGCGCTCTAGTCACCAATTCGGTGAAGAATTCTTCTTGTTGGTCGTCCTGTACGTGTTTGCTCACGAGATGAGCGATGCGTAGTAGAGAGACTGTATAGGTAGGTATATCATCCGCAACGGTTTCAAAGCGCCTATATCGGTCGTATTGGGTTAGCCATAACGGCGATTCTTTATTATAAAGTTGAATCTAACACTTACTCCCAAACCACGTTTCTCAGGTTGGGGAACCTTAGAATACAACGGAAGGCCATCCATTCTAGAAGGAACCTATACCGAGGATTACCTTCTCGTGACAGGGCCACGAAGATGGCTTCAAGGTGATCATCCGTATCATCCTCTGTAATGAACCTCTCAAGAAGAAGAACTGCCTGAAGTTGTTGAGTCTACCGAATTGCGAAAATACAACAAAGTCAGCGATTTCTAGTTGAAAAGAAAACCTGGAAAACAATGATACAACCTTCTTCCACTTTTGGATAATCTTCATAGATGCTGGATCCTTTGGATCAATTCCTGTCCAAGGTTCAAATATCTCATCAAATAAAGTCTTTGCCCACAGTTCCTGAATAGCGTCATCGTAGTCAAACCGAGCAAGAATGTCAAATATCCTAGCCTGAGCTATCTTTTCTTTATCTCCATGATACTTTTCATACGATCTGGAACGATAAATTAGACCTAATTCTGGAAGATACAACATGTAGGCCTATACGAGACAATAAGATGACAACATACCCTTTTGTACCCACAATCTCATCGAATATAGTAGCCAAAGCTTCCTCCACATCAAAGTTATTGTCATCCTTTTTTGGCGCGGTAGGGACTAAGAACTCGTGAAGCACTTCTGTAAATCCGTGCTCCCTACAGAAGGTATCGGGCGTGGTATCAAAAGCATGACATAGAGCTCTTGAAAGAGCTGGCGCGAGCCCTCGCCGCTTCGCCATATACTTTTGTATATCCTGGCAAATCTACACAGTATGAGTATCACTTGTCTAAAATATAACAGGTCAAGGAACAGGGCATACCTTAATCAGGGTGGGGCCAGTAGCCACAGATGCATCAAGAATAGCGGGGTGTAGAATTATACCTATCGCTTTGACCTGATTTGATTTTTGATCTCGGCCCAAACGATCTTCTTCGGCTTTAATTGCAAGTTGTTGCAGAAGTTCGTTTAGGTTGTCCACCATTTGCAATGCCTCCGGGGATGCAATCAAAATATGGTTGATGCAATCCAGGATAGCTGTGAAACCAACACCATCGACATAAGGCAGGACGCTTATTTGTAACGTATTTAGGACGTAATAACCGAGATCTACTGGTAACTATTGCAAATACTAGTTAGTAGGTTTCCCTCGAAGATCACGTAACAGAATGGCTGGAGTATACTTTATCTCTCGTAGTTATCATGGCGTTGATTAACTCTACGAAACAGGTAATAACTTCATAGAACTCCCTATTACGGTATTAGCAGAATGTTGTATACATCAGGGCCTAAACTACGTACTTCTTTCGTTTCACTTTATCATATATCTCTTCGCAGAACGAAACGGTCCTCGCCACAATAGCATTTATAACGCTAGTTGGGCATGCTCCTGAATCGTTCCCGCGTTTGGAGGCAATGCACAGACGAAGATAGAATTTTAGAGTACTGAGAAGGTCGCTGATGTTATTAAAGCCGGCGGTCCAGTTCTCGCTGATATCTTGTAGAATAGCCATAGCCGATTGTTTAATACTGACTCTCTCTTGAGGATCCAAGAGGATCATTAGAGAAGCAATATCTGGTGTTTGCAGAAGATGTGTGCTCTGGTTAAAGACATCTTGGAAAATAGCAGTGACGTGTTTCCGAACCTCCAAGACATTCCGAAGTTCTAGAACACTGGTATTAACAATAGTTCTGTAGGTGTAGATAAGATTTAAAACTTTACCGTTTCTAAAGTTGAGCCCATATCGGAGCAGTTGGATGAGTACAGTGTTGTTGACATCCTGTAATCCAGTTCTAGTAGTATGCATATTAGTAATTCATTCGCTTGCTCCATTTAGCATAGAAAATTTTTTAAAAGAAGTTTTCGTTCACAAATCGTCTCATAGGATTCATCACCAAATGACACCTACCCTGAAAACTCGTTGAAATTTCGAGGAAATCTTAGAAGTAAAGCACCCTTAGATACCCGCAAACCGATAGCAGCAATCAAGCTGTAAAGACCGAGATCTAGACCAATTAGAGGATGAGCAAAGCGCGTGTCAACTATCCTGGATAGTTGGCTAAAGTCCATCTATATTCCGAATATTATTAAAATCAGCATGATACGAATACAAGGGTTAGTTCATGGAGCCGGAACAAAAACCTTTAGCGCTGCAATGATCAGCTTCACTAGTTTCTCATCTAAAATATGAGGATGGTTCCGTAAAATTTGGGAAATGAGGCTTCGAGAACCATAAGTATACATATAAGAACAATGGGGCAAAGGCTCATGATTCTTTACCTTAGTTGATCGAATTGGGCAACAGTTTGGGGAGCGCTTGAGTAGTCTAGCCTCAAACATAGATGCAGGCATATCAATGCTTTCATGTCGCCTCGGAGGGGGTTACTAGGCTAATCAGTATCATGTTATCTCATCAATAGCAAATATAAAACATACTCTAAAGCAAAATTTGCGATCTTGGCGAGTAATCCACCATGGCGAGCAGATAGACGTTTCTCAGGAGCTTCGGTTGCATCGAGTATCCCTTTGAGAACATAAAACTGGCCGGCGGATGCTTGGCCAAGATGCTCCAGCACAGTCTCCAGGAGCGAGCCGACGAGAGTCTGTAATTTTTCATCCTAAATGCACCCGTGAGTTTGTTTCGTCCCAAAGCGCAGACGAAATCCATACATTTATCCGAGCCATAGATATAATCCTTGTAATAAATTTCGAAGTAGCATTTCCATGTTCACAATAATTCGGCCTGAGGATATTAACGTTGAAATTTGGAGTTCGGAAGACTTGAGGAAGGAGTGTTTCTGTGAAACGACCACAGTTAGTGCATCGCCAATGATAATGGCTTTAGTTGTAGTGTGTTATACTTTGAATGAAATTTAGGGGTGTGCTTGGTGGTATCCCGTCTTCGTTAACCCACCATAGAACACTCGTATCCAGGTTTAACACGAACTCGGAAAGTCGAAGAGGCATATCACCAGTGCTCGAGCTTTTAAACCCTTGTGAAAGCAGCACGAGAATCCAGATGTTAGGGACGCCGAAAACGCCTGCTTGTTGAATCAATCTTTTCAGTTCTGTTGCTGCAAGTCGGAACTGGCTGACAGAGCTATCCAACGCAAGCATTTCGGTGAAAGTCATATAGGTCTTCCAGAAGTTCTGTAGAGAAGCCTTTTCCTTGATATTCCAGCGAAAATTTCTAATAAATATGGGTTAACAGGAACAATCGTCACTTGTTCTAAGCCGTTTGTACTCTAGAACCCACCTTAGTTCCATAGAGCTTGTTAATTGTTGTAGTGTTGACCATAGAATATGAAGACATATTTTCTTGATCTCGCCGGATGATTCCTCAAGGCCATTTAGTATATAATCCCAGTAGCTCTCGCTTTGGATAATGGAATTTAGATCAAAATGTTCATTATGGCTTTCAAGAAGGCCTATCCAAAGGTGGTAGCCAGCATTGATTTGCATCTTATGGCTTGACCGAAGCAGTGTCTCGAGATGTTCGAAGATTGCCGAGTCTAAACCTTGCTGATCGCTTAGTGGAACTTTTTTGGCAATTTGGTTATGGATATGGTTCACTTTGCGTAGTAACCTGACTGAGGATAAAATTACGCTCTGATCGGCTATATACGTTGACGAGACGCATATCCTCATAATGAGCGCGGTTAAGTTAACCCGCCCGTCCAAAAGAGGGCCTGACTTGTCAATCTGTTCCGATAGCAAGTCCTCAAGGAAGAGTAGACGATCTTTGAGAGCTTGAAAGGTCGTGGACTTGCCCTCCAGGAATGGGCGGAGTCGATCATCCACATCTGACTCAAGATGCTGCATCTCAGCATCAACATCAAGTTGGGGAGATGGTACACTCCTCTCAGCCTTCATTAAATCTTCGAGCGACCCGGAATAACTTGGCACAAGGCTATATATCCTAGATAATCCGGATTCATACTCGTCTTTACAGTGCAAGAGACACAGTCGGACGAGCAGAAGAATCTCTAGTATCAGGTCTGAAAATATAGAGCCACTAAGCCGCAGCTTCTCATGCCGCCTGAGGAGTTCAATAGCTTCGGGCAACCTTTGTCTCAACTCTTGAGCTTGACTTCGAGGATAAAACATGAAGCTGTAAAGCTGCTTTGCAAGGTTTGTTACTTGCGGAGCCAAACTAGCTGCATCTGGCTTTTGATATTCAATCTTTGTTAGCAAAATACCTAGTTTACCTGCGTTGGCAGTGTTGGAGTTTTTACCATGCTAGATGCTTGGAGTTCAAGCAGATAAGCGAGGATATCCAGTCCCTTGGAATCATCCTGAAGATTTTCGAGCAGTGCCGCTGAGCTAGGCAAGTCGACCAAGTTGCCCGCCATGGTTAAACGATTGGACCTATTGACAACCAAATACCATCCTACGATTTGCGGGTTCCCTCAATGCATCAAAGGCAAGAATTTGAGAGACGATGTATGGTGGGCTTGTCCAGTTTAAGATTCGCTGGCGGAGTTCGAATCTCAAGGTGGAAGGAAGTGAATTAAAACGCACAAAGAACAATCAAACTTTGACCAAAAAAATCTAACAAGCAACACGAACAACATTCTTTGATTCCATCAACGAACGGGATCTGAAACTTACGCTATGTTTATAAAGAATAATAAGTTGGTTGTTGGCAAGCTTGTTCCAGCCTTTCACTTATGTAATCTTAATATGTACACACGTAGAAGTATCACAATTAACTATGTAGTTTGTCAAAAGACTTGCGCTTTAATGCTAATAGAAGATTATATATAGGTCTAAAATACAATGCATATACAACATACATGTATACAATGGGAGATAGGAGTTGTAGATAATACTACCTAAAAAAAGTTATAAGCATAGAGTAAGACGGTTAACTACTTGGCTGTCGCTGTAGAAGCTTCTTCAACAGGTTCCTCCTTTACTATGTCATCCGATTCCGTTTCACCCGCTGCTTCTTTCGCTCTTTCAGCTCTTCGTTGATTGACCCAATCCCCAAGCTCCTTCCATAATTGCACTTTGAAGTCCATGGAGTACCCAGCTACAAGCCCGCTGGTAGAAGTAACGACGTAGACTTTGGCACCCGGGTAACCGTTCTTCTTGTCAACTCCCATGTCCTCCGATTTATTCTGCCAACCAAATTTGAACTCCGCTTTCGTCATTTTCTTGCCCCCGTGTCTTGACCTCCAGACGCTCTCCCAGATTGCTTTGCCAACAAGACAGACGGATTCTGGTCTGTATTGTCGACATTTCCGTTCAAGCTCTGCAACACCATCGTCCATTTCCTCTAGGGAAAGCTCTGCTTGACTCGCAGTCGGACGAGAGACGATATTTGTGGTGCCAAGATTAAACTCGGTAGGCAGGATAACGTCTTCTTGCGGCTTACATTGCCTTGTAGTCAGTCCTCCTCTATGCATCAATCTCCAAAAAAGATTGGATGGATTGGCGTAGCTATAATCATATATCAGTAAATTTCGCGCTCCGTATAAATTCGAGCAAAAAGCAACCAATCATACCAGTGACCAGCTTGGGCAGTTGCAACACCGGGGTTCAACCCGATGAACATGCAAAGCATGTTATCGCTCAATTGGCATTGGACTCCGTTGAGATGGGCGTATTTCGAAGGAGGTGCATATGAGCTACTCTTCTTCTTAGGAGCTGGGGAAGCTCCGGCTTTGTATGATAGAACCTCGGTGTATTTCCTCTTATTTGATGCTTTAACAACTTCCTTGGTTTCCTTAACCTCTTTCGCTTTCTTGGTGCTTTCAGTTTCGGTCGTCTCTTTCACGATAGCCGCAGAGCTCGATTCAGATGTCGACAATGCAAATTTATTAATGCTACCTTTAAAACTGGTAGTACTCTCTTCAACGATGTCATTCCCAGTAGCGGGAGTACCGGACCGGGAGGCACTACGAAGAACCCGTTTGCTAGCCATATTGAAAGTAAAGTCTAAGATTTCAATCGTGATCCGTGCTTAAAGTTGAGTATCTTTGTAGAGATAGAAGATAGTTAATGTAATCTCAGGCTTGGGGGGCAAATGTCTTTATAAAAGGGGCTCTGGGAAGAAACTCAAGCTGAGCCAAACGCGTGGTGGTGAAGGATCTTAAGTCACTTAAGACCACATTATATTATTAATGGCCGCCATCCACTCAGCTCACGACGCGGTAACATTATCACGCGGCCTCAGTCTCGTCCAGGCCTCTGAGTATTGCGTTTTTGGCCTTCGACGAGGTGCGTGCTGCTATGACTAAGCAGCAATTCCCCCCCCCCTGTCCACTCACCATTCCGAATTCGGAAGTTTGTTTACATCTATCACAACACATTCCAAAACACTTTGCGCAAAGCCGACAACTGCTGCTGCTCTGAATCAACAGCACACTGGATTCCAAAGTTTATCCTGTCCGTCTTTGATACATTCTCGCCAACCTCAATTCGATCGAGCAATCCAACTCTTAGCAGCTCCGACCCGCGATAGATATCTAGCCAGGATGGCTTCCGACGCACGAATGCGAAGCTCTGCTTCAACCCCCTCCTTACGATCCAGTACACCCGCTCAATTCAGAGGATATCGAGAAGTCCAGGCGCAGCAGTACAGTGGAAAGCCTGTTGAAAGTGGCGGTGGAAATGTCAAGGTTGTCGTCAGAGTGAGGACGTTACTTCCGCGGGGTGAGCAGTAGTCCAGTTCAAGAAATCTGAATCGCGGACGCTAATCCAAATCGACGACAGAGCTCGAGAAGGATGCACCATGTCTCGTTGAGATGAACCCGAATACCCAGTCGACTATCTTATATGCCCCGAACGCGACGGAACAAAATATGCGACGGAAACTCGAAAAGAAGACTTTCAATTTCGATAATTCATTCTGGTCGGTGAACCCTGACGACGAGCATTACGCAGACCAGGACGACATTTATAATTGCCTCGGAGAAGAATTCTTGGATCACAACTTTGAGGGTTACCACACGTGTATATTTGCTTATGGACAAACCGGCTCCGGGAAAAGTTATTCGATGATGGGGACCGCTGATAAACCTGGATTAATACCGCGAACTTGCGAAGACCTCTTTCAGAGAATAGAGAGTAACGATTGCCCCAATATCAGCTACAGCGTCCGAGTTTCCTACTTTGAGGTTTACAACGAACATGTCCGAGATTTATTGGTTCCCCGGAAGGATACACCCTACTATCTTAAAGTCCGCGAGTCGCCAACAGACGGTCCGTATATCAAGGATCTTACAGAAGTACCAGTCAAGAATTTGCAAGATGTTCTAAAGTTTATGAGGCAGGGCGATACCGTAAGTATAGTTCTCTGTGGATACCTTGAAGAAAGGATGTTGTACTAACATGGCGCCAGAGTCGTACCGTCGCATCTACGAAAATGAACGACGTATCTAGTCGTTCTCATGCTGTTTTTACCCTGGTCTTAAAACAGATTTACCACGATATGGAACGAGATGAAACTACGGAAAGGCTTGCCAGAATCAGACTTGTAGATCTTGCTGGATCCGAGAGACAAAAATCAACAGAGGCAACCGGGCAACGTCTTCGAGAAGGTTCAAACATTAACAAATCTCTCACTACTCTCGGAAGAGTTATCGCCGCTTTGGCTGAATCGGGAAATAATCCTCGGCGCAAAGACATCGTGCCTTATCGGGATTCCGTCTTAACCTGGCTTTTGAAAGACTCGCTGGGTGGTAACAGTAAAACTGCAATGATTGCTTGTATTTCACCCACCGACTACGACGAAACTCTATCAACCCTACGCTACGCCGACCAAGCAAAGAACATCAAACTCCGTGCCACCATCAACCAAGATCAACGTTCTACTGCGGCCCGCGATGCTCAAATCGACGAGATGTCAGAGACAATCCGAAATCTGCAAATCAGTTTGTCACAGGCAACTGCTACGAAGAAACAGACCGAAACACAGAATTCGCAGATGGAGGAGTATCAAAAACAAGTAGATCGCATGCAACAATTGATGGAAGAAAACAGGCAAATAGCGGAGTGCAAGATCAGAAGCTTGCAGACCCAGAACGATGCCCTAAAGTTGCACTTAAAACTCGCCTTGGAGAGTCTGAAGAACCCGATCCCGTCAGTCCCTGATCCGGAGGAGAAGGAGAATAGTATGATTTACGAGGAAGAAGACGATGAAGACGAGGCCGATACTGAACTTTCGCTTCATTTGGAAGAGCTAATGAAAGATTTGGGTAATTTTAAGAAAAAATTGGTTGATGATAACGGCAGGTTCGGAGGGAAAGTTAGGCATTTACAAGAGCTGCCTGTTAACTGTTGGTAACATTCGTCTGCATTGGATCGGAAGTATTTGGTTTTCACCCTTGGTGCCACATATGTTTGCATATTGAAGGCTTTGTGAAGGCATCCTCGGAGTAGTACGAACCTCATTTTTTATTCTTTGGTTTACGGAGTTGGACGGACGGATGGATAGCGATTGTTTTTTTGGCAAACTTTGATAGTATGCTACCGATTGAAGTTTTACCTGCATGTGCAATAACGAATAATAAAGTTCAAAAGCCGTCCACATTAAAATTAAAGGTCGCATTAAGGAAGGGGTTTCGATAATTTGAGTAATAGTATGCATGAGGTGGTATCTACACTAATACTGGTATTTAATTGCAAATGCGTACGCTGTATTTGGATCGCTTGGTAAGAAGCTTCAGGCTTTCAAGTACGAAGCCTATCGGGATGGCCGCAGTTTCTGCATCATCTTTTGTATCTCGGGTACTGCTGCGCCTGTTGCTTTCGGCAAAAGCGCTTCTAGGGCAGGATAATCCTTCGCCGCTAAAGCTTCCTCCCCAGCTTTGACCAGCATCCCGCACTGTACCCACATATTGAGCCTCTCCGCATGGGTCAAATTCCTACACTTCGGAATGAAGATGGCTGCGATTTTGGTATTTCCAGCCGATAAGCACTCATTAAAGAACGGTTCCCAACCAATCGGTGAGGTTTTAAATTTACTCCACTCTTCGATCTCTGCCCACTCTCTCTTCGCGACGAGGCCACGGAGTTTAATCCACCAGAATCGTTTGTCTGGCATTTTGAACTCGCTGCGAACCTTGTTCGCGCGTGGGTGGAAGCCGAGTCTCGTGAGTTTGAAGATTGTTTCGTTAACGGATAGACCAACAAAGGTTTCTTCAAATATATCGCGTTCGAGGGATTCTTGGAGTGTAAGAAGCTTGATGCTTTCTTCGAGCGCCTATTTCGTAAAGTTTAGTATTTATTCGGCAATTTATATATATGTTTCGAAGACCATATACCGTCGCATCCACCGCGTGGTCTTTCGAATCCTTCAACAACTTGCTCGCAAGTTTCAGTTTATCGATCCGCGTCGTGAAATTCTAATTAATTTTTTTAGAGATTATCATAAATCGAGAGAAAGGAGTAAAAGGCGTACCTCTTGTGTCAGCGACTCTCTCAATATAACGTTAGCACCATCTGTCTTTCTGTCATCTTGATAGTACAAGTCTTTCAAGAGTTCTGAATCCATGTCTCTAGCTGATGACTCAATGAGGCTGTACGCAAGTGGGCGGTTGTTGATGATTCTGAAGAAAGTAGCAACAGGTAGCTTTTTCTTCAGATGTAAAAGGACATAAAACACAAGGTCCGAATCAGTGCTCTCTATTGCTTTATCTAGAGCAATTTCGTCTTCCTCCATGCTCATCAAAAGAGGCACTTGTCGGCCAGCCCTTGGCTCGTAATTCAAAAGCTATTACTGTATTTTAGCTCCTAATAAACAAACTCCAAGATTGACGGTTCAACCTACCTGTGTCGCGAGTCTCCCCCTCCCTTCTTCAAAAGCAGATTTCGCTATTTCGTCAAATGCAATTCCTCGTTTACCAGAAAGCTTTTCGACAATCGTTCGACATATGTTGTCTTCATCGTCTGAAGATAGTTTGACCTTCATACATGCCCAATGGATATAAATCTTGTCAGTAGGCAAGTTTAAATAGTCAGATATTCGAAGCGCGAGTAGATGTTCCTGTCGGGCTACGAGCCTTTCAATCAATTTTTCTGGGGTCAATCGCTCAAGTTGATCCATCGTGATACCAAATCCAACCTCATAATATCTGACAGCGTTTAAAACCCTGAGGATTTTACTCATTTCCACAAAATCGTCACTATTATAAAGCTCGAGCACAGATTTCCCGAAGGATGCAGCCTTAAGGAGTTGTTTTTGCCACTCAGTTTCAAATTCATGCCCAGCTGCATTGACACAGGCAGAGACAGCCTCAGGCAAGCTAGGGCGTATAAGTTGGATTGCATCATCCGCCTTTGGCGATTTTCGCTCCAGATAGCCTACGGCTTCTAGTAACCCGGCTGGAGGCGATGTTGACCCGAATTCAAATATCGATCTAGTCACATCTACCTCAAAATTAGCTGGAGACGGATCACAGTTACAGAATATAGTCTTACCTGGCACTCGCTGCAAAAATTCGCATTTTTCTGTTGATATCATTCGGATACCATCCATTTCCGGAACCAGATTGACTCGGTTATCGTAGTACCATCTTAGAGCAGCCCCATTAGGGCCAACCATGTGTACTTCATCCTCCCAAACTAAGACCACACTATCTATCCCACACCACTGAACGTCGAGTGGGATTTCCACCGCCTTCCCCGAGTCATATTCGCTCAGTTTCTGTTGGAATTTTACATCTATGACCCAAACTTTCCCATCACCTGTGTAAAGTGCGACGTAACTACCGTTCGGACTGACGCTAATATGGTGGAACGGACCGTTTTGCAAAATTTGGTCTTGGGATTCAGTTGAGTCTACTATCAGGATTGTCTGGTCTGTGGCCATGATCACTTCGACATGGCGTGAATCGGAGTAATTGGGTGGTATCAGAGCCCATGAATGTATCTTTGATTCGGGAGACGGCAACTTTGGGGAGGCAAGAGGTCGCGGCCGGGGTTCGTCGTATCGATTAACTGCGACGAAGACGTTATTGGCGAGCAGTGCGACGAAACCGGTACCCCAAAATCGGCAAGAAACGACTCCGTGCTCTTCAGCATCCTATAGAACATGTCAGCGCCATGTATAGACTAGCTTATTATGTCACCTCATACCGCTCCTAACGAGAACTGAGTGAAGTTCCCTTGTAAATCATAGTAACAGCGGACCGACCCATCTTCAGTGATAACTAGAAGATGCTCCTCATCCGACCACCCTATCGACTGTATCGCCCCTCTGTCCCACTGCATCAAATGTTAGCAATAAACACCGCTTCCTAATGCCCATGATTCTGAGAGACAGACATCATACCGTTATTCGACGTAGCAGGCCACCAGCAAGATTGCAAATGATGATATTCGGCTTTGCAGATTGGGCGCCTTGATAAGCGTGGAACTTTCGGGGGTCTTTCCACAACGCTACATAACCATATAGATCAGCTACGGTCCAGAGAAAGATGTTCTATAGGGTTCGGTAATCTTTACCCAAGGCACCGCCAAACGGCGCTCCGGCTACGAGGTAGTCATCAAGGTTGAAGTCCTCGTCCTGCGCCCATGATGGCGTAAACAACTTGAACTTCCGGTAGTACTGTCCGGACACGAGTTCCCAGGTCGATGTTGGATTCTGTAATCCCGACGCCATGGTAAGCGACGTAGATTCGATTGTTGTCCGGTATTGTTTGGCGCTACCACATGATGCATCACCACTTCAGAGACGGAGTAGTGAGGGCGACGCGCCAGCTCTCGCTTGCGCCTCTAGCTCAGGATCACGGTTTGTGTTGCACTAAACCACTTACGTCCATCAACTTCAACAAGCTATCGCTATCGATAACAACATGATTCAATTTCAAGGTTAACATACTTGTTACTTGAGAACGACGTTTTCAATACGCTAGGTTCCCCTAAGTACCAATCACAAATATTCCGGACGGCATGGCTTAACCGCCCGAGAACCAACCGCCTCGACGTTCCAAATACAGCCATCCCTCATGACATATTGCATTGGTCTAACATGAACATAACATCACTAACAACCCTATTCAGTAATAGCTTTAAAAGGCTATCCTTTACTATTTTATACTAATGTCAAGATATTTTAACCTATAAAGTAGTCGCGAGACCATGTTCTCTACTCCACAATATTATGGCCTCACCATGATTTGATTCTCGGTCATCTGCCAACAATGTGGGGCAAACAAACGTTAAACTAGCCTAAGGTGGAAGCGGAGATGTGATTGCTCCGCATAGACACTTTATGCAAAGTTACTCACATTATTCTAAGCCACCTCGAGTCGACAATGCCCAATTGAGTATCGCAGCCGGATCCGCGGAATCCGGGAGCGCTACTCGGGTTCATCAGAATCGCATGGTTTTGCCAACGAATACGAGGGAACAAATTCGGGAATTGACATCGGATACCAATCCCGGTAATTGATAATTTATCAGTAAATACAAAGCAGATCCATACTAGTCATGGTCCTAGCATACAGGTGATAATTTGTCTAGATTCCCACTGTGGTTGATGGCGGGAGTGGTGTGCCCCTGTAAGCATTCACGATGAAGTTCGTAGCCCTATTAATCCATTCTGGCCTGATGTAAGACAGATGCCAATATTCACAACTCCCAGTATCGCAGACCTATTGATCATCAGCATGTTATAAATAGATGTTATAATACAGCCAGGACTTACTAAATCTCCCTTTGCACAACTTTGCAAGACCTTAGATCGCAGAGCTAATGGGAATCGATCACCCAAGGCTCCAAGTCGCAGATTTGGATCGCCAAACATGCAAAGGGCCAGAATCTTCGGGTACAGGCTGATTGGAACTTCGCCTACGGCTTGGTGCATAAGGCTAGCTCCCTGCGAGTATCCGACAAGCGCGAATTTCTGAGATGGGCACCGCAAACTTTGGCTAATCAAGCGGTTGACAATGTCAATCCTACCTTGGAGGCCACCACTGATTACATCGATGCTTGCCGGATACTACACGTTACGTTAATACCGTGTAGTACGTTATAGTTTATAAAGGATCTTAACTGACCTGCACTGGGTACCCTCTCGCGCCTGGTAGAATTGCCGTGACATTTCCGACAAGGTTATCGCCAACAATGATGCCGAATTTACCTGGTTCGCTGGTACCACGTGCTACAATGCAAGATATATGAGTCGTTATTTAGATAGCCACGTACCATACTCTCGAAATTGCAACATACCGACTAAAATTTCCAATGCAGAACATCCCGCTGGTATATCAGCTGGGTTTGTGGGAACAGGCTGCCCAATCGAGACATTATTGGATGGGATTGGGGGACAAGTTGATGTCTGAGCAATAACCATGACAGCACAGCTGATCACGGAAAAGAGCGTGACAATAGAGATCCGGGCCATATTGAAGGTAAGCAGATGTCTAACTTTTGCTAGCTAGATGGAAAGTAATATTTTGAAACTCAACGTCTAGTATTTTGTAGCAGTGTATACTTCGCTCGCTATGGGTTTGTTTTGATGTAAAAAGCTGACGCTTGGGATGCAGCTTTATATACACTCTTCCGTTTCTTGGTAACCAGAAGCTGGAGATATTTAGTTGGATATGCCGAGGATATCTCGGGGCCGTAGAATCACGATTCTTATTATTTCGATTGAATAGCCGATTGTTCACACCGACATCTTGAAAATATCGATTCATTTATGTCAGACCCGAGGCAATATAGCAATTATCTACTACCCCGTGGGGTAGATCGAATGATATGCAGGAACTTTCGCCTAGTCCGTGCATTTTTTGAGTTCTGCGGGGAGCGCTCGAGCCAAGACGGGTTGAGAACACTATCAGCCAATTCCGCTCGCTTATGTTCGCGTTATATATCAAAAACTATGCATGGGCCCGGGGTTGCGTTCCGTGTATACGTATAGATGACTCTATCGATCCCGAGATATCAAAGGAAGCTTAAAGGTCTTGATAATCGGTAGTAGAAAACTACCTCGGTCTAAGCGAAAAGCAGCAAGCCTGTTCTACGACAATATATATGACTATCGTAATTATAATAGGCGATACAAGGGGTTTTGTGGTTTTTGATCCCTCCTACAAGGGCGATCAATATATCTATAGCGATTGACAGGCATGGTCGCAGCAAGGACCTGGCTAATTACACAATGGCAACCGAGGTAGTTCTGTGTTGTTGATGTTGTGGATTTAATGTGCGCTTTTCAACCGCACCTCAACGCAGAAGTGCTGCTTCAGGACGGAGTCCTGGCAGAAGGCACTCCATAGTAAATTCCTTTCAGTTACCTCTAAGTACTAACGCGATCAACGAATATATATGGCCTGCTTAGTTAAATACCCTAAGTAATAAACCTTTCGAAAAATTTTACCCAATAGAACTACATCTGTTGAGGCAATCATTCGATTGCTAGTCAACGGGTATAGGTAGATATCGTGGTATGTGTAAACTTTGAGGAAGGCATGTACGTCGTTAAATGAAGCGTGCATACTTTGCAGATGTGGCGCTTCTCACCATCGATTATTTTCGTTTCACGAGGGATCTGGACAGATTTCATTTATCTGTGTACGTCGGAAAGGCATATCACAGTCGACGTGGTCTTGCGTTTCGAGCTTGAGCCGAGTTGCCTTGCGCATCGAGATCCCAATCATTCTTAATAAAACATAGCTGTTATTAAATTTTCCAACGGTGTTTCTCGCTTGGTGTTACTGAAACATGGAGAGTGCTGGAAACTGATATCGATCTCGAGCTCTCGAGCTCAGTGCTCGTCTAGAACTTCACTATCGTACACGTAGGTTCCAGAATCGATAGCGATTAATCATTAGGTTCGGCTAGCGGCACGTTCGTGCCTTTTTGTGCAACGTTACTTATTCTCCTTTCTTCTTTTAAACCTATCATCGGAGGAAGGGCGGTCTCCGATTTCTACCTATTGGTAGTTAAGTTGTTGCACTTTCAAACATCATCGATGGCTGCATAGCTATGCAGGATCCGCATGAAAAATTATTTGGAAAAATTAATAACGACCTTCCGAATTAACGATTCGTCTATGAGAACCGCAAAGAGCTAGAGAATCTACAGGAAGGCTGCCATCTATCTAATTTTTAAAAAATAAAAAATAAATTGCTATCTGCGTGTATATTTTCTTTGTCGAGATTTGCGGCCGTTTGGGGCCTCCGCGGGGACTACAGGAGGGATGGGGGTGGTTTAGGACCCACCACTCTTGCACGATTTTATTCTTAGAATAAAAGAATTCCAACAGAAAAAAAATAAAAAAATTCTTCAAGTGCATATGCGCCTGCAGCGTCAAGCTCTCGCGAGCTCAAGATGATGAGTTCGTACATGGCCGAGCTGCATGTCCATCTCCCTTGCGTTTGCATCTCTTGAAGCTACCTCCACGTTTCCAGCTCCGTGGGTTTCGCATTTCATCTCTTCCCACTACCCATAGAAATGCATGAACGAACGTGGGGAACCTTGAGCAAGGGCAAGGCTTGGGCTGCAGTAGAATTCTATTCGACAAATTCAGAAGTTGCATCTGATTTTTCGAGAAAGAAAAAATTTGCCGTATTATGTTCACCACGCTCGATAGAACCCCCACCCTGATTTCAGTCCTGTGAACAAGGGAGGATGTTTTCTTGCTTCGTGTGGGCATTCCTCATTCCTTCTGGTCGCCAACACTCGAGCTTCCATATCAAAAAAAGTTGGCGGTGTTTGATCTCAAACATGTTTTAGCAGGCACAGAAAGACGAGCCAAGAATAAGAAACTTCCTACCATGGAAGATGTAATCCGGAAGTCGGATCCTTACCGTGTTTGGACGTCTTCTTTGTACTGAATTTTTTTTTCTTCTGCTTCAATGTTGTGGAATACGAACGGTGCGTCCTCGAGATTCATTCGACGGTGAGTGCCAATGTCTTAGTTGGCCCCGTGGACGTTCGGAGATGCCCCGAGAATCTTGGGTTATCTCTTGATCGTAAATCTAGTCTGTATGATACGTCGATTAGAACAAGGATACAGAGTCGCTCAAGTAATACTGACCAATAGAATCACGCTTGAAGGATTGCATTGTTACGCAGAGTTCCAGCCTGCGTTTGCTCGGACATCAAACTTGGAATCTCCCTGAGGCCCAAGGGCGGTCCCCGAGACTGGCAAGACTTTCAATACAAAATATTCTGTCAGCAGAAAAGGCTACAAATTACATTGTAATAGCGTCATTCCTTTGTATTACCGAGCCGATGCAGGAGGCGGACGTGTGACGACCTGGAGACTGTATCGAGTCGCTCGCTCTGGCAAAGCTAACAGAACCAATCGAAGAAGAACAGATGGTGTAGGTTTGACCAAGACGTTTGACCGTTTTCGGATTGGCATCATGTGGACCTTCGTTTGCTATTCCAGACGAATAGGCAGAAAGAAGTCGAGAAGGGAGGTAGGTACTTGGGAAATATTGGTATTTTACCAGTCCAAGAAGGTAATGTCTATGTCGAAAATTCCCTCATAGGAAGGGAAGATTAATGATTTTGAAAATTCATTATACTATCCCATGCAGACTTCTGTGGCATTGGAAACACAATACTACTACTACTACCGGTTGCGTAAATTGAAATCAGGCTGGAGCAAAAATTCAGATGGGTAGAGAAAGGTTGTCATCAAAATGATCTGTTGGTGGCATTTGTTTCCGCAAATATTACCCTTGTAATCGATGGCATGGTACGAGTAATATTTGTAAATAGTCGTTACGACCAAGTAGAATAATGAAAGAGTTTTTATTTGAAGTTAATTTATCAGAGAAAATATAAACCTATAAAGACTGTAAAATTTTGTTAAGGATAGCAAGTGCGTGGGCGAATTGCCAAGTCTATAAACATGTATCAATTGAATTTTTTTTAAACATTCAGCATTTGGCTGACAATAATAGCCGCCTGTAAAAGAGTGAAATATCGACGTAGAAGAAACGAGGCAAGATAATCTGATCGGTCAAGAAAATCAAAACTAAGAATCCAAACAGCAGGGGGTTGGTTTTTTTTTTTTTTTTGCTCTGTGTTTTGTTCCCGTAAGATGGGATTAAGAAAGTAAGGACAATAATGAAAGCAAGTGTGTACCACCGGATACCTCTCCTCCTTCCTGGCCATAAAAAAACCGACGACTACATTATTACTGCATATAGACGCCGTCCGGTAAAACAACATAAAAGACATCCAGGGCAAGACCAAAAGAAAACGACAATTAAAAAGCAACTGGCAAGAAAGGAATTGCTTCGAGAGAAGATTGTAACCAAAACTGTTCTGTAGTAAAAATCGAGACTTCGACTCAAAAAAAACGAGTCGATTGAATGAGAAAGAGAAAAAAGGACAAAATCAATGCTCATAGTACAATACCGAATTGAACGCAGATTAAGAGTATATTATAAGATTAAGGTGTAATCATTAGAGAGGTATCGGTGTCGCCGCGAGGCTCAGTGAAATCTTTTAGAAACGCAAAATGCGAAAAGTCGTAACAGCGTGAGGCATAATAAAGAGGAAAATTCGTAACGTCGTCACCGTTTTTTTTGGAACCCAACCAGGCAAAAGAATCAACAAATCAAGCAGTATTTTGACAAGAAAAGGGAATTATTTTCGAATCCGGGATTAAAAAAATGTAAGATATTTAGAGGCGTAATGGAAGACTGAAATAGGTGAAAATGGATCGGATAAGAAAATGTTTAGTGTTCAACGGCGACATCCATGTCGTCATAGTCTGCAGCGGGGGAGCAGACTTCCGGAGTGGTGGAGGTCGTGCTGGTCGATGTCATAGAACCTGTCTCATCATCATCATAGAGAGTTTGAGAAAGAAGATCAAACGCCTCGCCAATGACACGAGTGATACCCCAGACAACAACCTCTGCCAGCATTCCGCCCCAGATACGGGAAACGGCGACACTGAGTCTGGAACCGCATTCAACGGAATCCTCATCGAAGAGGTCCCTGATCTTCTCAAGCATCGCAGCCTCCTCTCTGTTTGGAGGGCATGTGGCACTTTCCTGCTCAAGGCGGTTCAGCCACAGAGTGAGGATAAGCATTAGATCAAATCCAAATAGAATATGTTCGGGGCTCCAGTTGAGCGCTGACGATTTAGCAAAGAGCCTAATACCCATGAGAGCCGGTATCTGGAAACATTCAAAGCACAGCTGGATGACCTTCGTCATGGCTGGCGAACGTGGAATCAAGTTACGGGCGGGTTTCATGGTACTAGCCACCTCCTCAGGTACGTGGTACCGAAGTGCCTCTTGAATGCTCATGAAATCGACTTCGAGTCGAGCACAAGTAGCTCGATACATAGCCATTGCATTGAACAACAGAGGAGGACCTCGTTGAGGAGCGTTCAGGGATACGATCATCGTCTCCGATGTGCAATAATCCACTGACTTTTGCCATGTCTCAAGCGCAGAATGAAGCTTGTCCTTATATTCAGCAACCAGAGTGCTAAGGCCATCTGAGGCTCTCTTGATTTGCCAAACTTCGAGGAATAGGGCATTGATCATAATCCTTGCACCAAATGCACTGTATCGGGGAATCTCTCCCTTGAACAGGCAGTTGTGGGCATCTTTGAAAGATGGTGTAGGGCTGATAGAAAATTGCTCTCTCCAAGCGTGTTCGTCAGAGTAGTCAAGGTTCCAGAGAGATTCAGAGCATGGGAGAGAAAGAGTCTCTAGCTCGTTGTTGCAAATCGCGGGGGTGTGATTGAATGTCATGGTTAGAAGGCCGAAGAAAGTATAGACGGAGAAGAAGGTACGTTTGGCACCCTCTTCTTCAATCCAGTCTTCGATCGAAGGAATCTCAGACCCACGCTGCTCTCGCTTGTGTTGAAGTTCATAACGGCCCCCTGAAACCATGTTAACGAGGAGACCTTTGACAGAACATGCCCATTCCAACCCAGAAGCATCCCCACTCCAGCTAGCAAAAACCATGTTCAACAATGTAGTTTGAGTATTCCACAGAGGGCAGTTTCTGGAGCTGAAGCGTTGATCGCGGCTAAGGCAGTTGGTAGCAAGAATCTTGGAAGCAACGTGAAGCATACATCCCTGTTCTCTTTCAAAGGTGTAGAGAGCACCGATGGAAAGAACGGCGAGGAGTAAAGGTGAAGAAGCTCTGCTCGGCCTGAAAGTGGCTGGGTGCAGGAAAGGAAAGTGATGATGGAAAAGATTAAAGTACGCAGAGAGATATCGATTCAATGCACTTTTACTCGGAAGCTTGAAGCTATTGGAAACGGTACCTTCAATATCAATATCTCTGATATTGGTAAGTATTTGAGTCCTTTCCTCATCTGATGAGACTTGGGGTGGCGCGAGTGGAGAGCAGGCTGAGTTACTCGAAGACGACTGTACAGACTCTGGGTATGGAGGATATGGAGATACAGATCTTGGAGCTGGCGCTGAGCTATTATACGTTTTGGAGACAGAGGATGTTCGTCCTGGAGAAAGGTGTGAACCAGTGAGAGACTCTGGGTGATTTTCGGATTCCCAGTTAGAGTATGAGGTTTGGCTAGCAGACCTCATAATAGGTTCACAATCGCTTGGGGTTGCTGGACTTTCCCATGGGACATGTGCAAGGGATGGGTAAGGGGCACGGTCGAAGACTGGAAGGTCTGGATGGGCGACCATGGCGAGCTTTTCCTCCATCATGGATTCCTCTTGTCGAACGAGAATGGCATTGGCAGCGTGGTGTAGTTCAGTTATCAGGGCGGCGGCCTGCTCTAGGTCGTCATTGTTTTCAAGATGTTCCAAGGTCGCAGGCTCAAGAGCAATTCGTGTTTTCTTTGCTGGAGGGGCTTGGGCGGTCGTTGCTTTACTCTGTGGTTTCCTCTTTCCTTCACTAGTGAGAGGGATGCCTCCGTCCTTTGCGTGAACAGTTCTATCATGTCGAAGCAACAGATCTCTTCTTACAAAAGTACTTCTACATTTAAGGCATTTGAAAGGTCGCTCTTTGGTATCTATCGGGCGAAAGATGTCAGTGAAACAGGTCAACAAGATTTGAGCAAAACAAAAAAACAAAAAACAAAGTATAAGAGTGAAACATACGGGATCGCTCATGTCTACTTCTGTGCTCCGACCTGCTAAAGGCACGAGCACAGTATGCACACTTGTATTTACGCTCCTGAACCAGATTGGTCCGTCGGGATTGCGCTTGTGCTCCAGTCATCTTGTATGTATATAATATGTTCTGCTACTGATCCTTAAAGGAGGTAGAGATAGAGAAGACGTATGTTGAAATCGTCGTGATGAATGTTAGTTTGGAAGTCAGCGTGCGGTGTGTTGGAAGAAATATCGCTGTTGCATTCCTGGTTTTCGCGTTTATTATGATATATCGACACGGTTTACAGATGATCGGATAAGGCACTATGGCGGGAGGCGACTAGCGAATATGCGGTCGTCCGTGTAAGTGTTTAACAATAAAAGGAGTCGGGTTTTCTATATGACCGACAACGAGTCCAAAATATACTGGACAGATGTAAATGTAAATATTAAGATTTAAAAACGTGGGGCAGAGGACGAAAAAGGAGGAGGGGATTAAAAAAGAACAAGAAGAAAGAGGCAAGCAAAGAAACGAATGGAGGGGGGGATGAGGAGGGATATGAAGCTTTTCCGCTTGTTTGGAAAAGAATAATAAACAGAGAGGGAGAAAGGAAAGAGGGATGGAGGGGTGATTTGGGGGGGTTAAAGAAAGATGAAAAGGGAGTAAGGAGGGAAGGGGGAAGGGGGCGAGGAGGAGGATGGCGAGGGAAGGAAGAAAGGGGTATTCGCTCTCTTTTTCTGGGGATTTCAGGTTGCTGGGCAGCGTATGTACCCGTAATGGTGTGGGATGGATTGGCTATATGAGGATCGCACATACCCACCGCGAACCTCCACCAGCGCTGCATGTACCAAAGTATGCAATGAATGACCGCCAGAATCACAGCCAGCGAATAAACCCTGGAGGGGGTACCCTCCTTCACCTGAGACTCTGAGACTCAACTTACACTTAGGCTTGGGACTTAACTTGGGTGGGCACGAAGGAAGGAAAGAGAAAAACTTTTCTTCCCCCGTTATCATGTTGGTGGGTAACCGCCGCTTCTGCGACTTCTCTCTGTACCGGTACTCCCACTGGCAGACTTCGAAAATAACAAGCGAAATTCTGGACTCGCTGTTGTCAAAATGCATCACAAACATGCGGAGTGTTTTCGCCGGAAATTGGGCTTGCCCCTCGCACCGCAGCAAACCAAACTTGCCTTCAAGGCCTGATTGCGCCTCACGAGACTCGATGCCGGAAGCCATACATACGTAAAGACACATCTGTTTCGACCAGTCTTTCGTGTCTACTGGGCCGACACGCTAACCACTCTGTTTCGAGGATGCGCGACGAGCCAACCGAGGGAAGGAGATGCACGGTACTCCGAAAAGTCCCTCCATCTCCACACCACCCACATCTTTACCCTAGTTGGTTCCCAAGCACTCCTTGCGCTGGAACTTCGAGAAACCAACAAGGCTGGTCTGTAGACGGCCCACTTTTTCTGGCTGCGGGGCTGGGGGACGAGAAGCCGGGCCCAGGATTGACCGTTCATGTGCAGGTTTCAACTGGGAATAGTGTTGAGAGAAACTGGAGAGGCCGCTGCCACCAGCTTGAATCGGCTTAGTGTCATTTTGAACCACACCACAAGCCATACAAATTTGACATTCACCCAAACATGAGAGGAAATTCGATCGCAAGGGCAAAATTCCTTCTGGGGAATCTTGTTCTAAAATCCGTCTATCGCAACGTGTTTGGAATCGACGCCAACTACGAACCGGTAACGGTACCTACTGTGACGGGCTATATTGCGCGGTGTATCAACGATGTACTTGCTAGTTCGCGACGGACACTGCTATAACACAGGCCCACGAAGAGCAAGCCTACCCTATTCAGCCACATTAAATTCATATATATCCTGAGCACTTCAGTGTCATCTTTAAAAAATATTTTCAAATTCGCCTGATGGCCGGGTAGGCAAATTTAACCAGGTCGACAGCTGGCAGCTGTTTGTGAAAAGCCTCTTTCGGGCATGCTTCCGGTATGTGTCTCTCTGAGACTTCGAGAGGCCCACATCGAATCTATGCCTTTCGCTTTGAATATCCAAATTGTGGATAATAAGGAGCTTCCCATCGATGATTTGTACATGTATGTATTGCTTCAGCACGTTTGAACCTAGAGCATGCAGCAAAATTCATGCAAGTGAAAAGAGACTGGCCAAGACCCGCCTCCTTACTGCTTTAGTGCAAGTTCCATCTAACGCAAGGCCAGGTTGAGCATGATATCAATCACGCTGTTGTTACAAGCAAAGAAAATCTTCCCATCGCTTCAGCAAGGTACAAATTTTTCCAGGTGTGGTAAGGTACACTAGCCCCCAAAAAGGCAAGCCTCTCTCAACCTAGGGTGAGCTGAAGCTTGCCCTTGAAAATCACCGTCTTTCGGTCCCACCGTTTGCCTTGCTTGATTGATAGCTTCAAAATTTGACCATCCCGACTCACGGCTGCGGAAGCGGAAAAGCGGCGGTGGGCCGTCGAGTTTCATCCCACCGTATACTGCTGTGATGTGCCATTTTGTGTTTCTCCTTGGCATACATTCGCTCAATGGTGCAGATATATATGGCATTCAGACGATATATTTCAAGACACCAAAATGTAATTTGAACGTTTACGAGGAACCCCAACCGGCTTGCACTTATCTCGCGCTCACCCACCCAACTTTCCCTTTTGCCTGATGGTAGAATACCCTATCATCGTTGTGGAATGCTACTGATAAGAATATTTCAGGAGTGATAATGTTATCAAGAGGCACACTTCTAGAACTACCAGTATGGCATTATCTGTTCAGTCCTTAATGATATCTATCTAAGATCAGCCGATGTACCACATTAAGTGCTTGATTACCCCTATTACCATGGCGTCGTAAGCGGGCAGCCAAGCTCCTCTGCCATATATCCTTCAGCTGGAGCTACCTCGAAGCTATAGCTTCACAGCATTACAGCTCTAGAGCTCCAAAAAATGACATAATCGTATTTACCAAATCACGAAATCATCTAATCAACAAATTGAGTGACAAGAATACATTAGCTTTACCAAAATCTACATATTTCCGCCAACATCTACATGCAAGCTATCAAGGCCAGGAATTGAGAGGTTGAAGCCACAGTAAATTTGAAGCGAATTTTCGCGAGCAATTTCCTCTTTTGGATACTGCAGCCCAAAAATCTCAACACACAGAAAACCGCAGCTCGAGCTATAAATATGTGCATCAGGTAAGGGAGTCGACTCTATCTGTCGATAGATGTCGACATCGAAATGATGTTTACAAGTGTATACTCTGAATTCAAAAAAAAAAAGCTCAGATTCACCTCGACAGGTATATGCGCGTACACGTCTACGACGCATTTCAACCTGCGGACTAGCTACCAAGTGATCGATGCAGAAGGTTCAGTGTTTCTGCTGCTCGAATGCCTGCTTTCTCGTCACATTGATTTTGCGACTATGCCCTCTTGGGAAAGGTGATTAATATCGACACTTGGAGGCCATTGACAGGATCCTCGGCTGTATCGTCTTTCAATTGCAAATCTGAAGCCTCTTGCCCCGACGCTTATGTATCTTGCCTTACGCTCCGTTCGGGAAGTTTAACCTTAGCGTGCTGTCCAAACCTGGTCCTTTCGAGATAAGATTTCGGTCTATCAGATAGGCTAAGATCTGCCGAAGCCGGAAGGCATCAATATGCACAGCTCCCGTTGTCAATCCTGCGCGTTCCCACTCACAATCCACGTGATGTTATATCACATTGAGCACAAAGATCACGATTGACACGATTGACACGATTGACACGATTGACACAATTGATTGTTAAAATTGTAATACATGAGCTCTTAAGACAGTTTGATTGTGATAGAAGCCCAGTGCATTGATATATATGCACGCCAGGTATCATCTATCAATACTCCTTGACGTGTCCCTATGAGAGTGAAGCAACTGTTTTGTCGTTGTAATATCTGTGCATCGGGGCTTTTCCAGGTCATGTGTTTCACCAACGTGATACCAAGATCGTACATTCCTCAGCTGTGAAGTAATATAGCCCTATTAGTTCATAGCAGCATAGAAACCCCAGCATCCCGATTCGTTGTCCTAAGCGCACAGTGACGTAAACTTGTACGTTCAGATCATGATTTCTACCACATGTCGGAGCTAAGAAATAATTTTCTAATATGGATCTTATCTGATGTGTCCCATCGATCAATCGGTTCAAGACACGAGCCTACCACATCTTTGACTTTACACCAATCAGGGCCATTATAACTACCAGCTGCATTTTTACGAGGCTGAAGGTCAAAGAGCTCAAAAATGATTGGAATTACATTGTACAGCTGGGCAGCTGGGCCCGCCAACCAAAGCTGCCGGCTTGAGCTCTGTAATACTGGTATATCTTCTTTCCTACAAGCTTAAGTGAGATCATTCTATACATGGATTCAATTATTCGGGCGGGTTGTTGTCTTGGTAGAGGCAGCTAAATTACTTGGGGTTGGCTTAGGCGACGCGCAGGCGCGAATAATAAGTATATTAGGTACTTGAAAGAGAGCGAGGGTAGGGTAGATGGTTTGTATAGGCGAGATAGCCTCACACGCCTAACTCTCGAGATCTCTTATACGTACAAAGTAGGACATCAAAAAAACCCGCGTCAGAATTCCTGGAAACATTTCTCAAAGTTGTTAATCAAGATATTAAACTATTATACATGAGTGACTTGAAATAGATACTAGACTCGAGGCGGAATTTGTTTAGAATATTTTGTGGAAATTCTGGGTGAGATCAGGAGTTGAGGCAAACAAGTAGGGATAATTATAAGCTAGTTGACGAATCGTCCTTCAATGCCGGTTTCGGAACGCACGGTTTCAATGAAATGCAGACACTACAGAACATTTAGATCACCCTTACATAGTTGAGTTAAACTCGATGCCATCTTAAGATTATTTTCCATCTAGGAACTGCAGTGGGCTGAACTTTGGGCCTCGATTTTTTTTGATTCTTAGTCCAAACCCTTGTACTCGGATAGATGAAATACGATGACCCCAAGACAATTAACCAGCATGTATAATATATCCTGAATAGAAGTCATAGTCATGTTATGCTAGAGATGGAAATCCACATGCACGCTGATATGCGGGTCGGAAGGGTCAGTAGTAGAACAATAATCCCAGTAAGCAAAGGGTTCTAAAGATTCATTAGCTCTAGCAATTATTCAAGCGAGCTTCTGATAATTATAACCTTTTGAAGTACTGGTTTAAAGGAAAAATCCGGTACGACCCAAGTGAAAGATTTTCTGGGCCTTCCTCAAGTCCAGATCGGAACATATCGCTGAGATTAGACCAATGTAGCCTCTCAAGCAAAACTCTATCTTATGCATAGCCGATGCATTATTATCGCTTTATCATGGAAGAAAACTTGGCTCTCTAAATTCTTACCTGGTTGGAATCGACTGGGGTGCTCGATATTATTGCTAAATTGATGCAATAGATATCCATATATGCCATAAAAAGTTCACATTTGTACGCTAGCAGTACGAATACGCTCAATGCTTTGGGTTGTATGTATATTGACATTTATTAGGAACGGATCCCTTTATCCTTCGCTTTCAGACACTCCCGTATTACTCTTAGTTTTAACGCTTCAAACCAACGGCGCAACAACCTCCTACGCTAACGAAGAAGAGTTGATTTATTATATCACTTCTTGTATAATCTTAGGTGCTGGATGATTCAGTATGCCTACGGAATTTCTATATTCATCAAGTGACCGTTTGGTATTGTGGAGAGGTTGGTAGAGTACTAGAGCCTTTGGACTTCGAGTAATTTTTAGGCTTTAGTTATTATTCATAAGTATGTAAGTCTAAATTAACATCTACAAAAGATGGCACGAAACAAACAGCCTTTGGATTAATAATGAGAATATCACATCAGTTAATTAATCCATCCCAAGCGTTCTTTGGATGAGATATTCTTTGAGATCGCCATGGAGGGACATATAAAGTGTTGGGCTGAGGTTGGTATATTCTGTGCAACAGATGTTTGTGGGAACTTCCCAATAAGGTGTCCGTCCCGACAAGGATACCTGTTTCAGAAAAGGTTGGATTAGCGAGAAAAAGGCAGGTGCGGATCGGCGGTGGCCTGTATGTGATCTTCGCGACGACAGCAATGCAACGCAACCGCCTTTGGGCACGAAACATACCTCGATCCTCCGTTCTAACAGGCCTGTAGGTTTCACGGCTTCGGGCTCGCTAGAGGCCCATGCAAGATAAAAACCATTGGCTCGCAAAGATTGTGCCGGTACGGAAACTAGATAGACTCAACGACGTATGATTCAATGGGACTGATCATGACCATGATACCATCCACAAACAATATTATGTGCTTTACTGAGGTAAAAGCGGGTAACAGATTTGGCAGGCGAGAGCAGTTGTACGAGAATATTCCTTAAAAAGCTGGGGGAGGGGGAATACGGTTGTTTAACCACGCACAAGAACCAATCATTTCAATTTGCGACGATTGGATTCAGTCCTGTCGTCCGACACCGATATCCGAGAAGATAATGATTTTTTGATTCTTGCAGACTAAGCGTGCGCGTTCTATCTTTCGGAAAGAAGAAAATTGAGGCATTTGTGGGGTTTTTACGGAGTAATCTTCAACCGAATACGACCCTTCCGGGGGAAAAGAACCTTTCGAAATATGTTCGATTGTTCGAAAGTCGCTCATGCCCGAGCGTCTACGAGCTTCTCCTATTTTTCTCGAATCTCTTGGCTAACTCTTAAGCTTGGTTTTGTCTCGTACCTTGCTTTGTTGTCTTACATGCGTTGAATCTCGATAATGAATCGGAGGGTCGTCGGATAGCTGTTGGAAACACCAACATCCAACATTGGAGCAGTTAATTATATTAACTCGAGACTAGGTTCACCTCTCGAATCGGACGCATCAATGTGGAGGAGATAAGCCAGGCTTGGTTTCCATCTAACTTCTATCAAATGAACAGGACTTGTAAACCAGCAGCGCTAGGGTGCGTTTAAACATCGAGAGTTCTATGCTGCAATTGTTTCAATAATTAAATAGACTGAGTCGCTGTTTAGCCACAGTGCTAGAGAATTCAACTCCAAGGGTTCCGAATCACAGGTCTAAATGAACAATACCTTGAAGTTCTCCAAATGTTTGGTTCAAATATAATTGTGGCGCTTTGATTACATTGCGAATCGAAAATTGAAATCGACACCATTGACACTTGACCACCAATCAAAACCCAACTCTTGAATGTTTGTTCTGAGGTTTCTTATCTATAGACTAGGATTAAATTTCAAAATAATACCAAATACATCTACTCTCAGGAAACACTATCTAACATTTGCAACAAGTGCAACACATATTTCAGTTTTTGGATTTTAGTTTCGATTGAGAGCACTCGAGTCGCATATACCTTTCTATTGATTCGTGCTATTCATGTGTATGGGTTGAGCATTGGGGTCGCCTATACCGGCAATATCTATTTATCTATTGTCCATTATACCTCCAAACTAAGTGTTAAAATGATGGAAATTAATATATAATTGTATAAATGGCTGTCCCTTTCATGGCTGTGCTAAATGGTTGTGAACAGTACAGATAACTTCTCCCAACAGAGCACGCCAGAAACTTAATTCGGTGCTAAGGGCCATATTTATTGGGTTTAAATAAATATTTAGGTGCTAAATTTACCAACCTTTTAAATGTCAATATACTAAAGCTGGTGTCTCAAATTCAAAATATTACAGGTATCTCAACGAATGAACTACAATATCCAACAAAGTTGAAGGGACCAGGAAAGGATTCATTAACTCAAGATATGAAATACTGGCATTAATGCTACTTAAAATAGGTCGATTTACTTTACGGTTTATACCAATCCGCTATGGGAAATGGTTTTGATATATGTCCAGGTGACGCGTACTGCCAACGCTAAGTTGTCTGAGCCGGAATTAGCAGTGGTATCAAAGCCCTACACATTGGAGCGAGACTTCACTGGTGGAATAATTGGATCCGGATGAAAGAATTGTAATATGTCTTAAATCTCGGCGTGAACTTCTATCAATCGTATGACGACGAGCACACGAGCTAGCTTGAGGACGACAACAGAAGCTCTTTTTTGGAACACCAACAGAATTTTTTGCTCATACATAGGATATGCTTAAATGATTTAATGTATTCAAATATAATGAGTGTCTAATTATTTGTACAACAACAAAAATCAACTTTTGTCATAAATATTGAAGCTAGAAACGTGTGTTGAATCAAGAGCCACGCCTTCGAGGCTAAAACGTTTATAATAGGCACGTTCTAAATATTTCATGGGTCATCAGTACCCAAAGGTAGAATTAAGCAATCTAGACCTAAGCCAAGGAGGCCTTAAAAGGTCTTTGCGTGGGTGTCTTAGCCCTCATTTCTTCTTTGCTGTATATATATCGACGGAGGGGGTTGCGAACTAACGGATATAGCCTAGGCGCAACCGTGATTTTGGAAAGCGACTTAAATGCTCCTGGATCATAAAAGTAGTGAATATAGTTTATTAATAGGATTGCATATTTCTGTTTAAAATGTTCAAAAGTAATTAGATCTATGAAGGTAAGATTCGAATTTAGATATATACGTAGAAGCATCTTGTGGCATGCATACTTTCCGAAAAGTCGAAGGCAATAGTTAGTATAAAGTTTGGAGCTAATTAGAAGGCAGACATACAATCAGTTAATCGATCGCCTTATCTAAAAGGCATGCACAAAGCCATCAAATAAAATTATCAAGAGGAGCATGCGGTGCAGCTGAAGATGGAAAGAAGAGCCACCAAACATACAAAGTCTCACATCAGAACGCCCTTATCCATGCGATACATGCCCCACTCCGTCTGTTATCATTGCTCGGAACGGCAATACCTATAAACCACAAGGAGTTTAACGTAATTAAAGCTCACCAGCAAGTGTCCATATCACAAAGGGACATACGTATGAGCACCTCCAAATGCAGATATCGTTAAGAAAGCCCGAATAATAAAGCGGTGTAAAAACCGGGCTCTCCCTTATTCATCAACCGACCAAGCAAAGCCGGAGCTACTGGCGTTGATCATTTGGGGAAAAAACGCCTTCCGGCCTCGGGAAAGAGTAATCAAGTTGGTCCAAAAAGTACAGTGTTGCATGTGGTTCTATCCGAGGTTTCTAATAATGTCTGCCCTAAATTAGCGACTGTCTCTTCAAAAGCAGCCGATCAAAACCTATTCGATATCCTTCGCAGCAGGTGTCTAGCAATCGCGTGGGGAGCTTGGACGCCCTTTTTTTCCCTCTTTTTTCTCTTTTCATGCAAAAAGATCAGAACTGGAAAAAGTATTGCACTTGTTCCCGCCCTCGCCTTCTACCTAGCTAGGGTCCCTTTGATTGTGATCGTCTCGAAAGGCACAAACCCTCAGACATTTTGTGGGGACGGTTTAGGGCGCAAAGGGTATTTATGTCTCCGGCCCATATTTTAAGCCTGCGGGTAGTGTACCCAATACCAAAGTACGGATGTGTGTGTGTCTATGTGTCTGCAGACAGACAGACAGGACATTACATTACCGAACATCCACCGGAAGGAAACAGGTTGAGACAAGCGGGCATTTTCTGTATTTAAACATTTCTCCACTCCAGCAAGGAGACATATTTCAACCAGAGGATCCCAAAGAGAGAGAGAAACAGAGACAGACAGACAGATAGACAGACAGACAGACAGAGACATACAGAGACAAAAAGACTCCAGCTGATTGCTCACACACGCACATCCTCCATGTTGGCTTATCGTGTTTTGCATGCCTGACGCTCGCAATGCTTCGTTTCCCTGTCACCTCTGACAGGCGAGGCTCCGATTAGGCCTCACACGTTTTTCTCGCTGAGCAAGCTAGCTAGTCCTGGGCTCTTTGACCACCCGAATGAATCGGGAGGGGCGAGGGTCTTGGGGGAAAAAAGCAAGGCGTTCCCTTCGCTAAAGGAGCGAGCTGCTAGTTACCCACACGCTATGCCCCAAATATGGCGTTCGGGCAAAGATGCATCGATGCTAATGGGCTCTGGTGCAGGCCAGGAGGGTGCCGTGCGCCTTTGGCTGCCCACTTTAAGGGATGTGTTTCCGATGTTATTATATTCGAGCTTCTGAAATAATAATATTTCTTGGCGGATCCCTTTGTTCGCCCGTGAGATCTAAGAGGATTTTAATAGCCATAATAAGGATAACGATAGTTAGTTTTAGTCTTTCGGCTGGATTGGAACCGTGGAATTTCATTCATATCAAATAAATGAATATAGAGTAGTATAACCACTACGAGTATAGCATGCCGCTGACTACTAAGAAAAAAAATAATAGTAAAAAATACTCTGAGGGGATAATATTGATTGCATGCATAGTCACATTCTAATTCTATACTCGATCTCTCTCTCCCCGCTCTCTCCGTCTCCGTGATTGATGCAGATGTCTATAGGCATACCCCCTTTAGTAGTCATTCCAATATTCTAAGTATCCCATCCCATCCCATGGCATGGTCCATCCCTAGGAATCCTCCTCCTCTATAAAAGATTTTATAGACAATCCGATTGAACTAGCGTTGTTTGGCTGTTCTGCTGGAGTTGGAGAGTCCACCCGCGCCAGCACGCTTCCATATCCCTATCTTCCCCAAAAACACACCTCAGGTTCTTGGACGGTCCGCAGTCTGGACCATGATAACCATCCTCCTTTTTTCTTTTCTCCTGCGTCTCGTCTCGTCGTCTGGCAATATCAACGATAATAATATTTTATAGACGACACCTCTTCGGTGACCTGAAGCTAGCTACCTTGAGAGCAAACTCCTTCGCCAAGCAAAAAGTACCCTTCGCCCCCAAATCGGCGTCCGTCTGCGTTGGTACAGGGAAAAAAAAGGCGGGGGGCTTTCTCAGTCTGTCTTGTCTTGTCTGTTCTGTTTGAAGCTGCCCGAAAAACAAAAAGGAGGTCTTCTCCCCAGCTGCTCTGACTGGCCCATCCCATCCAGCCAGCCAACCAGACCGGCCAAACCAACCGTTCATTCATTCATTCATTCATCCATCCATTCAACTCATTCATCCATCATCCATCACCCATCCATCCCTCCTCCCTTCCTGCTACTGCTACTCCTCCTCCCTTCTATCACGAACTCACCTGGCTCAACACCATCTAACCCTTAGCCTATTCTCTCTCTCTCTCTCTCTCTCTCCCGCCCCCGCCATACATTCATCTTTATCTTCCTCCTCTTCCTCTCATCGACTTCTTTGTTTGTTTGACCGGGTTTAATTTCTTTGTAGTAATCTATACATAGCATCATTTTCCCATCTATCTACCCGCTATAACTGGGAGGCTTGCCCATTCTCAGCATTGTCTCTCGGAATCCTGTGCTAGTCGTGTCCTCCGTAACTCCGGGTTTTTGGCCACCCTCCGGACTCTTCCTTGACCTCACGGAAGAAGACCACTCCTCCCAAACGACTCCTCCTTTTATTTCTTCTCACCCCTCAGCTTGTATCAGCCGAGTGCCTGGGGCAATACCTTGAACCTTTCTGACTGGAACGACAATTAGCGAATGGATCGTTCCCGACCGTCAACCTTTTGGTCCTACTGGATTAACTGAACTCAAAACAACTTATTTATCGCTAATTCTTGCTGTTCTCTCAGCGGCTGAAGCTCGTTAACAACCGCCCCCAAATAACCAACCTCCGTATATCTGTATCCCACAAAACCTGGTCGACGTGATTCTCGACGGTGCGACATCTATACTTTCGCTGAAGTACCAACAAATACTACATACATTTTTTCTCGTTAAAAACAAACCCAAAATCAAAACACACTTGCTCAAAAACACCACTTCGGCATTTGCTCTGATCCTTGGGATCACACATCTTTCACGATGATGGTCATGTCGAGCCAAGCGGCTCACTTCCAGACGAATGGTGGGCCCCAGCGACAGGCAGCACAAGTGCCACGAGGGCGACTGCTGTCGAACGGTAACGGTAGTGGGTATGCTGCTGCTGCTGTTGAAGGCAGACGGCCGAGATCTTCGAATCCGGTTGCTCCGGCCCACTCACCATCCCCTCCAGCCATGTTTGTCCGAGCGCTCTACAACTACGCTGCAGATGATCCGACAAGCTTGAGCTTTCACCAAGGAGACGTTATTCAGGTCCTCACTCAGCTGGAGAGTGGTTGGTGGGACGGGATTGTCAACGGACAACGTGGATGGTTCCCTAGCAATTATTGTGCATTAGTTCCGAACGGCGACTTGAACGGCGAGGAGCATACCGGTAGCCACCTGGAGGGTGCTGACGACGATGCGGAAGGACAAGAATACGATGAATACGACGATACTGAATCGGATGAGTCGGAGGGAGATGGTCATGGCAACCGTTCGCCCCAACTACCGTTGGAAGCACCTGATAACGACGAGGCTGCCTTTTGGCTTCCCCAAGTCACCCCTGATGGTCGCTTGTATTATTTTAACACAATGACCGGTGCTTCGAGAACGGAGCTGCCCCTGGAAACGCCTATATCGTCTACAGAATCCGGTCCGAGAATTCGCACGGAATACACGGCCCCAGAGTCGACCAGACCTCCCCCAGAGTTAATGGCTGCTGGCTTGATCACCGACGAGGCTGCGAACGGCGTTGACCATGACGATGGTGCTGATAACGAATCCCAGGGCGATGGAGAAATGCTGATGTTTGCAGTGCACAGTCCTGTCAGAGTACTACCACCGTTCCTCTTACAAGCCGTCGTTTAGAAAAGAAGTTGTTACTGACTGAGCTCTAAGGAAACCAACCCTCACCGAACGTCTGAAAATTCTGGCAAGGCTAGTGAGTCTATTTTGAACAGAGAGCTATTTAATGGCGCTGCAGCATATGATCCCAACACAGAAAAAGATGGTGAGCCAATTTTCCCTCCAAGTCCATCGAGACACCAGATGGCGGTGTGCTCTAATCTACTAGCTTCCCCATTTGTTCTTATTACTAACAGTGCCATGCCTCGCACAGACACAAAGCTCGATACTGTCACCTTCCACGATGATATACTCCCACTCCCAGCCACCTGGAATGCCCTCATCGAGGAAACCCAACTCGCTATTGCGAGATACCGCCAGGCGATCATACAAAGACAACGTGTGCAGTACGTATCCCGTGCTGAGGATATCTCTGACATGCTACGTTTAATAATCGGCGCCGGGTCCTCGACAACCGACAATCACTCCGGTCAACCGACAATCATATCCTCAAATAAGGCGTTGCATCCGCATTTCCGACACTTCATGGCCGCTTTCTCGAAACTGGTCTTGTCGTCCCATGTTGCTAGTACTGATTGGCCACCTGCTGATGCTGAAGCCAAGTGTCTTGCTGAAGCTGATGAGGTGATGGCTGGAGTTCTCGAATTCGCAAAGGTTGCTCGTGCGCAGAAAGACGACGTTGTACCTCGTCTCGGCCCTGGATTCGTTGTTGGAAGCCATATCGGTGGCAGCTGGTTCAGCAATGGTCTCGGCAACCCGACTTCAAAGCAATCTATCATCTTTGGTGAACGTGATAATCTGAGTGTCGCAACTACCCCAATCGAAAGCCAACTTGTGGAGAGTTTGAAAGGTCTGCAAGCAGTCGTTGTTCCTGGGCTTAGAACCTTGGAGGATGCATTGGAGACCCCTGGCCCAGTTACGACTGCCCACCAACAAAACGTCGTTGGTGCATTCGTTATTCACGCTGCTCAAACCTCCATGGACTCCATGCGTGCCTACTTCCATTTCCTGGAAAGCATCAACCTGGCGCCTCTTGCCGTTGGTGGTCGAAGCCCAACACTTTTGGACTTCGCGATCACGAAGCAACGCTTGTACGATTCTTTCGCCGACTTATTCATGGCATGCCAATATGTTACCGCTGAACTTGCAGATGAATGGACAAGTCATCAGGGACTGCCGCTTGAGGATAGACTATCGGAAGTCCGTGCCTATATCAAGGAAATCCAACAAGGTGTCCAGAGTCTCGTCTTCACCGCTGAACACTTGGTAGAAGAGTTCAATGAGAAGGCTGCTAATATGCCAAATGAGGATGGCCACAAGCCTTCTACATCCAGTCCGTCTGGCCAGAAACCAGGGAATAACGGTAAAACTCCAATTCAGCAGACTCCTGGTGCTCGAGGACGCGCTGGTTCGACAGTTGGCGGACACTTCAACGCTGGGAATCCAGAAAAACTCCGCCAAATACTTGGTGACAATCCTTCGAAGGAAGTCGCGCCAGTAGAGGAGTTGAGTTCTCCCATCAGCAAGCTACCAGAACCAGACCCATGGTTCCTCGCACCGGACGAAGAGAGCGACGATCAAATCCAATATGTCGATAAAGATAGGGGCATTATTCGTGGTGGAACTCTGGAATTGCTTGTTGTTAATCTTACAAGACACGACTCTTTAAGCACTGATTTCAACAATACTTTCCTCCTCACGTACAAGTCATTCACCACCGCGAATGCCCTCTTTGACCTTCTCACTGATCGCTTCAACATTCAGCCACCTAACAATCTCACATCTGCTGAGTATAAACTATGGGTTGAACGTAAACAAAAGCCTATCAGACTTCGTGTTCTCAATATCCTCAAATCGTGGTTTGAGAATTTCTGGATGGAACCCAAGGGTGAAGCAGAGACACAGATCCTGCAGCGTGTTCTGGACTTCGCAAAGGCTGTCATGGCACCATCTTTTCCAGGGGCCCATGTTCTGATCAAGCACGTCGACATGCGTCTCCAAGGTCGTGATCCACAGGTTGAGAAAGTGTTTATTCGTACCGATGCTGCCAGGCCGGCGCCAATCATTCCAAAGAACAAAAAACTCAAGTTTTTGGATATTGATACCTTGGAGTTTGCGCGCCAGTTGACCATCATCGAATCCCGCGCTTATACCAGGATCAAAGCAACCGAGTGCCTTGGCAAAGTATGGAGTAAACCTTCTCCTTCCGACTCAAGCCCCGACCCTGCCGCAAATATCAAGGCTATGATTCTCAACTCTAACCAGTTGACGAATTGGGTGGCCGAGATGATTCTCAACCAACCTGAAGTGAAGAAGCGTGTGGTTGTTATCAAACATTTTATCTCAGTGGCTGAGGTATGTAATACACCTAACATATCATTCCTAGCTATAATTTACTAATTCTTTTGATACAGAGATGTCGATTCTTGAACAATTTCTCCACTTTGACGGCTATTATTTCGGCTCTGTCAACTTCGCCAATCCACAGATTAAAGCGAACATGGGAACAGGTTCCAACCCGTACCATCGGAATCTTGGAAAGCATGCGTACCCTCATGGGAACAACAAGGAATTTTGGTGACTATCGTGAGATGCTTCACGTTGTCAACCCGCCCTGTGTCCCTTTTTTGGGTAAGTTCTATCATGCATCTGCTGCTTTCCCTCCGCTGCAAAAATGCTAACTGAAGTGTAGGTGTCTACCTTACCGATCTTACCTTCATCGAGGATGGTAATCCGGATCTTACGAAGGGTACCGACCTCATCAACTTTGCCAAGAGAGCAAAGACTGCGGAAGTCATCCGTGAAATCCAGCAGTACCAATCGGTCCCATATCACCTGGAACCCGTTGATTCTCTACAACAGTACATCCTCTCCAACATGGCCGCCGCAAAGGATGTGCACGAGATGTACGAGGTTTCGATCGCAATTGAACCCAGAGAACGAGAAGACGAGAAGATTGCACGATTACTCCAAGAATCCGGATTCCTCTAGAGGAGGGCGTTCCCACGACCGTCAAGCGGTTCTAATGACACAAAAATGCAACTACGGAACTCAAATCCGATATGACGTAGTGCGCGAAATATTTGTACAAAAAAATACCCACGCCTAAATTACGAATTAAAAGATACAATCGCACAAAGAGACGCTTTGGAACGACATTATTTTCTGGGGTTTCGGATCTAATCATGACTCGCATTTCTCATTTTCTTTTCCCAAATGATTCCACGGGCCTTCTTTACTAAAACGGGGGAAACAAACATTACGGTTGCTTTTTATATACATGGAGAAGGGAGCGATAAATCGCCGAACGAACTCTTTTCTCGGAGATTGCGGTGTTTCCTTCAGTTTCATCCCATCACTGCTCGTGTTTTCTTCACATCCTCATTTCTTCTCATTTTGGGTTTTGCATCTATTCGTTCCCGCTATCCTGCATCTCAACCCCTTCCCCCCTCCTAAGCCCTTGCCCATTCACATGCATCGCATAGGCTGAAACCCTTGCATGTGCATATGCATATTATATTTCGTGTATATAGCGAAAGCTCTCGTTCCTTTTCTTGCGTCAAAAATTTTTAACAGCGGTAGCATGTGTTTCCCCATAGCTTATTTTGTTGAACAAAACCCCCCATCCATACACCGTAGACGTCAATTGTCCGGTGCAGTCTTTCATTTCATTTTTGCGTACCTTATAGTATACCATCTTGGAATTTTTGGAAGCCTACTGTAGATGCATGTTCTTTTTTTTTTTGGACCCCCATTGCTTTTTTATGATGTTATTGCTTTTTATTGCTGCGGCTCTCTAGCTAGGCGAAATTATCATGGATTTTTATCTATAATGAGTTTTTCAATGATAGTAGTTTTTTAGATTTTATGTTTTGGGTGTTTACACTAAATACGTGAGGTAGCTTCCGAGTATAAAGCCCATTTAGCCTCGCAGTAGATTTAAGCTAGAAATTGGTTCGTTCGTTTGAGAGAGTTGAGATCGAGTGTTAGATAGGCATAAATAAACATATAAATTTCAACGCCAAGTAATGTCAAAATATTACACCAAATCGTCTCGAATTCAATATTCCAAAGCAAAAATTGAAAAACCCCAAAAATATGTCTACCGGAAATATGTCTACCGGAAATATGTCTACCGGAAATATACTCCACGGAACTGTTATCGATGCTCCGACACCACACGCTCTCAGGATCAGAGAAGATGTCTTTTGCATTGTCACCGATGATGGTACTATCGGGCAGTTTTGTGAGCATGAGAACGAGATCCGTGAAGAGTTCAAACACATGGCCGTGACGAGGTTGAAGAAGACGCAGATCATTATTCCTGGATTGATTGATTTGCATATCCAGTAGGACACTAGACAATCTATTTGAACGGAAGTGCGTATGAAGGCAGGATATGCTAATTCGCTGAATGTTTTCTGTGACATATAGTGCTCCGCAATTCAAGGTTCGAAGACAACGCGAAAAATACAACGTTTGGGGATTGAATGTCTAACTAGTGGTGGGATATGTATTGTAGCAACTGGGCACGAAGACAGATATCCCGTTGATGGAATGGCTCCAAAAGTTTGTCAAATCCCTCCCCCTCCCTGTTTAAATCAAATAGAATACACATAAATATTTTCTTCTGAAGTGCTCATAATTGCAACTTAAAATCGGGGGGAAAAAAGATACACCTACCCAGCCGAATCCGCTTTTGCCTCATCATCCCACGCCTCAAATATTTACCCAAAGCTCGTCTCCCACCTTCTCAAAAACGGTACCACCACAGCCGTTCTCTTCGGCTCGAACCACATCGCCGCGACAAAGATCTTGGCTGAATCATGTTCCAACGCTGGGATCCGAGCGTTAGTCGGGAAGACTTGCGCGGATATTCTTACTCCGGACGATTATGTCGAAAGCACGGAGGGGAGTTTGAAGGATACCGAGGAATTTGTCAAGTGGTGTTTTGAGAAATGGGGTAGCGGGCGGGATGCTCTCATTAAGCCGGTCGTAACTCCTAGGTTTGTAAGTGTTTTCTCTTCCTTTTCTTTTTAATCACTTGTGCGCATATGTTATAACCCCCTTGATTTCCTTTTGAGTAAGGATGATACTTATTGCAGTCGGTCGAGCTATAACGTAGATACCTACGTGCTCCAAAGAGCTGCTCAAGGGACTCGGTGATATCGCTCAAAAATACGACTGCTTCGTACAAAGTCACGCTGCAGAATCGGTAGATGAGGAGCTACTAGTCGAAAGCCAACACCCGGGTAAGAGGGACGTGGAGATATACAAAGAAACGGGGCTCTTGGGTAGCAAAACGATTCTGGCGCATTGCTGCAGACTTAAGGATTCCGAGGCAGCTGTGATGGAGAATATTGGAGCGGCGGTGGTTAGTTGTCCGTGAGTATACAAAATTCATACCCTCCTTCCATTGAAAAACAATATAAAATTTACGATCAGAGGATGGAGTTTGCGAAGTATTAAAAATTCGTGTTTGCTGATGGGAAATGTGTAGCTGGTCGAATATCCTCTTCGCCCGCGCCACCGTTCCTATCCCACGCTACAACTCTACCTTCCCGAATCTCAAAATCGGGTTGGGAACCGATATCGCCGGTGGCTTTGGTACAATGCTAGATAACATGCGCACCACAATTCTCCAAGATCGAATCGACTCTTTCGCACCCGTGAATCGTTCGTCTACTGTGGATAGTAAAGAAAACCAACAATTTCCCGAAGCAAAATGGACCGTGGATTTCAAATATGCTTTTCATCTCGCCACAGCGAGTGGTGCGAAGGCGCTGGGGATGGAGGACGTGATTGGGACGTTTGGGGAAGGGATGAGGTTTGATGCTGTGATGCTGGATTTGGGGCTGGATGAAAATGGGAGCAATGAACGAGGACAGAGGTTTACGAGATTTGGGGATGAGACTGTGGGGGAGTTGTTTGAGAAGTGGGTGACTACGGGGGATGATAGGAATGTGGCGAAGGTTTGGGTTGATGGGAGGGCTGTTTGGTGAGTTATATCACTATGCGTATAGGGTATTTGCTGCTGAGATTATTATATTTTTCTTAATTGGCTCTGATACGAGCATATCATCCTGTAGAAGAGCTAGTAGATCGGCCCACTAGCTGTACGTTACTTTCGTAAACCCTTTAGGTTAAGAAACAGGGTAATAACAAAATAAGTTGCCTCCAAGTCTTGGAACTTAAGATGTCAAGGTTTCGATCACATCTCCCAAAAGGCTAGTGGTTTCCAAACCTCCTGTGACCTGAAATGGTGCTCCGCCCTGCTCACCAGACTTAATCATTTTCTCAATCTACCAAAAAAAAAAAAAAAACAACGAAGAAATCATTAGTATAAACTCCAGTGTGTATATCAAAATCTGGATCGAAAAAAAAAACTTACCAGTTCTAAATCTCCCACTGCCATCTCAGGGCTCTGATCTTCATTCGCCGTACCCCTCCTCACCGCCTCCGCAAAAGCTCTGACTTCCGCCTGAACCCCATTCCTATCCACCGGGTCCTCGAAATCTGTAACCTCCTCCGGCATATCTACCTTCTTAACCTCTACTTTCGGACCGTCCGAAAGCTTCACGCTGCCCTGCTCGCATACGACCAACCACTCAAATGCCTTTCCAGAAGGAGTACCGTAGCTCATTGCGAACGTACCACATGCACCCGATTTAAGCCTGATGGTGGACGTGATGGTGTCAATGGGCACCAGGTGTTCTTGGTTGAGTTTTGTGAAAGCGGAGAGGGAGGAGACGTGGTCCTCGCCGACGAGTTTGCGGAGGGCGGCGGTGAAATGGACGCCTGCGTCGAGGCAGAAGCCGCCTTGGTATTCGGGAACTTTGCGCCATGCCGTTTCTGTTTTAGAATCGACGTAAAATATTAGATTAGCACAAAGATCCACTATCTCGTTCAATAGAACAACTTGGTTTTTGGGTTATGAAATGAAAAAACCTATTCTATTTGATTTTTACGATTATACGTACCGAAATACCTCCCTCCCGGAGCAACATACTGCAGCACTTCGACATGAAAAGCGAGTATCCTACCCAGCAATTTCACCTGTTGTGTCGCATACTCGAAAGCCTTCCAGTATCTAAAATTCTCAGCCACAGACCATATGGGCTTTGGAGCCTTTGCCGCCTTCCACCGGATCAGCGCATTCGCATCGGCGAGGTCCTTCGCGATCGGTTTTTCGGAGAGAACGTGTTTGCCGGCGAGAAGGCATTTCTTGATGAAGTCTGGCTGTTGGAGGATCGGAAGACTGGTTAAGAAGAAGTATATCAGATACAGTTATTTTCCTTTCGTACATCGGTCTCGGATGTGTAACAAGGGAACGATTAAAACCGGTAGTAAGAAAATACGTACGCAACAATAATGAACTCAACATCCTCTCTTTTCAACAAATCATCCAGGCCTTTACCTTCGCCAGCGTCATCAGCGTAGACATCGATAGTTACCGTTTCGTTCGCGATGATGGATTCTACGGAGGCCTTCCTGCGCGAGTAGATGGCTTTGAGGGATATCAGGTTTGGGTCTTGCAGGCAGGCCGGCTTGTGCTGGGTTCTAGAAAGGTGAAGTTTAACTCATGTTAGAAGCGTCGAAAAGATATGTGTAAGGTAGGTTGGACCATTGGGCTTATAAATAGTTACTCACTCGACAAAGATGCCGCTGCCGAGGATGGCGACGCCGACTGGTGCCATGTTGATATTGATATTGATATCGATAAGCTGCTTTACTTTAAGAGTTGAGTTCAAAAGCGAAGGTGTTGATAGTGTTGGATATGCGAAGGACTTAGGACTGTTTCTGCGCTGATGTCACTCACTCAATGCGATATCAAAGTAGAGGTTTTGAGCATAAAATTATAAATAACGCCTCAAGACAGCTGGCGGAGATTCTGTACAGCGAGGCTATTTAGAATGCTGCTTAGTCAGAGCATTCCAATGCAATGCGAGAGAAAAAAATTCGCATCTGGAGCTTGCGATCAACGTCATGGCCCCGCGCGGGCCCTAGAGCAAGGGGCAGCTTAAAGCTGCAGGTTTTCTCGGTGCAACCTCGGAAACTCGTACAGTACTACATATACAAGAGCTCAAGTTCGGAGCGGCTAACGACAAGTAGCATAGTCTGCAGAATTGTCTTTAATTGTTATCAACTTTGGTGGGAATTATACAGGCAAGCCAAGAATCGGATAAAAAAAAGCTATTAATACAAAAATGTATAGGAAAAAGAAAGAAGTGTCTTAGACCGAAAGGGAAAAAAGAACAGTGGGTAGTAGCCCATGTTACTATCCAAACGCCGGTCCTGGTATTCAATGGCCAATTTTTTAAGGTTAGACCAAAAAGAAAACTCCCAAGCAAAAAAGGGCTTGATATATAGGCCCTGAGCAATCGCGGTCTCGAAATATTACAGTATAAACAAGAAACTCGCCTCTACTGATATCCCGGTATAAAGATCTAGAAGTGGAAAAAGCATGGACGCGCCGGGGATCTGATATCCCATATCTATAATTTCGAACGTATCGCTTCTAAGCGGAACCTGTTTAGAAATATTTGTTAGTCTTGATCCTCAATTAAACTTCATGAAGAAAAACATACTTGACATCCTTCAGCACCTTCGACACTGGTTGCCATTTTGCAAACTCTTCCAATAGCGTCCTCGACTCATCCTGTAGTTCCTCAAGAACCTTCTTCTCCTCAAGCATGCCTCTCATAGCCCATGGAAGAATATAAGGATTAGATGTTGACGGCAGTTGGAAATCTTCAACCTTCAGTGGTACTCGTAAAAATTCCTTCGTGTTTGTTTCCAATGTGTGTCTGACTCCAAGATCGTAGATTGCAGCGTCGTCGTAGATTCGTGAATGACCTTCTCCGGAATACAAGCTTCCGGCTAGCGGACTCGAGAGCTCTCGGATGATACCATGGTCTCTTACGCCGATGTTCCGTAGCTTCAGCGCCAATCCAACAACGTGGGATATGAAATCTGGCGCGTGCACTCGTCCGTCTACGAAAATTGCACGGTAGATGAACGGGTGACTAATGTTCGAGAATGTTGAAGAATATAGCGACACCAGTTGATCGTCGATACTCCCAACAAACACCAATTTAACGCCGTGCGCTAGTACTGCCGTAAGCGATTCGATGTACTGCTGAGAAACTAGGCTTGTCGGGCTCGAAAACTCGAACAATTCCTTTGCTGATCCGCTGAGGATTCGGGAGTTGAGTTCTCCAAAGGGTCCCAAGTTGATTCCTGCCATCCCAATGATACCAATTTTGGTCTTCTCCACCAACCCATACTCGATCATCCTAGCAACCAGATGCACACCGACGGGCGTTCCCTGTGAATGACAGCAAACGAGAATAAAGTCTGCATTCTCGATGACATCTAATTTGTTCTCTAGCAGCTTCCAAAGTACCTCCACCCGATCAGACACCCTGCCTTCACCTTCAAGGGCAATCTTCTCGATGTCGACGCTGACGTTATGACTATCAGCCCACCGCTGGATAGCAGCTGCTCCTTCCGTCGCAAATCGAACTGAAGTACCGGTCGGCTCGCCGAGAACTCGTTGGACCAGTTTCATCGGAAAGAATCCATGTACACCAATCGCTACAGTCTTGCGTATCCGAGGGAGAATGGGGACAATGGAAAGTTGAGTGCGTGAAACAGTTTTAGGAGTAGACCACAAGCGGTTGACTGCTGAAGGGAGTTGAAACCACGAGCGAGATTGCTGAGGGTTGAAGCATGAATCAAAAGATGGCACTAAGAGATTAGGAGGTAGTATCTTTTGCAAGTTCTTCGCTGCTGGAGAGACTTCCTTTGGAGCAACAGCGATGGAAGGTGGTTGGGCTGCAGAAGCAGAGCCGGGCCTACTATCTGCCCAACTTGGCGAAGCACTTCTCTTTTGGGCAGTGGAGGTGGGCTGCGGAGATGGAGTTGTAAGTTTTGCCTTTTGAGGCTCTGTCTCAGTCGAAGAACCGGCTATCGCAATCTCGCCTGTTTCTGATGGTTTGCCCGGTTCATCGGCCGGAGTTTGTGGTTTTGACCAGAATACCCAGGCAGCTCCTCGGGCTAGTATACCGTCGTTCGAAGCAGGTTGCGGCGCTTCGGTCAGCGCCTCATTGGAAGCAGCGGGTGCGTTGGAGCCGTTCTCTTGTAAAGGCTGGGCGTTGCAGTTCTCCGTCTGATTTTGACTATCAACGGTATTTACAACCATCTCATCGCCGTCGACCTTATCCTTAGCGGCAGTAGCTAGTTCAGAGGCCCCATACCAATATCCAAACCATGATGATGACTGCGCCTCAGTGGGCGGTGCAGTTATCGGAACAGTTGCCGGCGGGTCATTCGATATTGGTGGTCCCTCGACTGTTATAGTAGGTTTGGTAGAGTCGACGAAAGTCGGAGGTGCAGTTCTTATCGATGCTGTGCTGAGATTTTTGTTCCTTTTGAGACCGAGAGTTTCTGCACTTTTGACCTTGTGCACAATCTTACTGTCTGCCTTAAGGTTTTCTATGGATGGTAGAGTTGGTGGGACTTTGGATGCGGTCGGTTCCGTAGATAAAGGTGTCGGCTCAGGTTTCGGAATTTCTACAGATTGAGGATCTGTGGAGGAAGGATTGGCCTGGGCTGGACCCCACCATGATGATAACCAGCCCGATGTGGCGGCCTTCGGGTCCGGGAGATCTGTAGCTGGGCCGCCATTTGATGAATCGATATCCTTCCCTGTAGTATTTCCCCCATTCGCTACAGATTTCCTAGAGGTTCCATTCTCCGTTGCGCCGGCTCCTTCACCATCTGAGGTCTTCGATTTGTCGTCATCGTCGTCCTGAGGAGCACCAGTCAACTGCGTCGTCGGTTTTGGAGGTGATAGAATTTTCGACATTGGAGAGGTTGATAAATGGTTCCTAGAAGGGGAAGGCGACGTACTCAAAACGGAAGGGGTTCCAGCAGCCGTTTCTTGAGCGACTTGAGTGCTCGCAGTCGCCTTGCTACCGGTCCAACGGGTGAGATTTTGAGGAAGCCGCTGAGGAATAGCCTGGGAGACAGCTTGTAAAGTTTCCGGAACCTGTGTCTGAGGAAGACAGAATTTTCATTAGCATGATGACAAAATGACGTCAAGTTTAAAAAGGATGGGTATCTGATTCGACGTACTTTTACTTTGTGGACGACAGAAGCAGTTGATTCCAAGGCCGACGAAGCGGATCTTGACATTGTGGAGCCTGCGGCACTGGCATTGTCCCGTTGGGTGGTAGCGGTTGCTTGGGAGGTTACGGAAGTGGTAGAAGTGGAAGCCGAGGCATTTTGGTTGGGGGCGGAAGAGGAAGGGGAGGAAGAGGAAGTGGTCTTTCTGGGGCGTTTCCTGCTCATAGAAACGCGATCACAGCCAGGCTTGATCTGGCTGGAGCGATTAGAGATCTATTGGAGAGTCCGGGCGAACATGAAGGCTGTGGGATCCTTATGCGTAGACGGACAGCATGCGGTGATACGTAATAGTCGGGGTCGGTAGTGGGAGAGGTGACGAGGCTGAAATCTAGTTGGTTGATAAGTAAGCGGTGGTGTTGAAGGTTAATGAATACGATGATGGTGTTTGGGCTGGCTTGTGATTGAAACGACGTCTGTGATTTGACGAGGCAGTCTGCCTCACCTCTCACCTGCAGGCCCAATGTGACGGGACTGTTTCCACGTACTTCTCTTATCCTTCTTATCGCCACCACTCCAAGACACTCAAATATAATTTATTCTATTATTTCTTATTTATTTATATTATTATCACTATATTCCGTCCAGTAAGGCCAGATATCTCAATGACCACCAGAGTAATCGCAATAGAGGATATTATATTATCTCCGAATGGAATATTATCACCGATCACCGATCAATCTGATAAGACTGTCACATGATCCACGCCAAGGCCAAATTGGACCCACTCACACTTTTCGGTGTGAGACGCCAATAACAATAACACAATAATTGGATGCCGCAGCTTGTTAGAACACAGCTCCCCGTCCTACCATCCCGGTAATCATCGAAATAAACCCTCATCCACCACCGTTCAGCAGCCAGCAGCAGTCGTCCATACACCTCTCGCCCATTCTTCGCATCTATCCTCGCACTTTACTCCCATTTCTCCGGCGAAATCCCTCTCACCATCTCCCCCGTCTACCTCGACCATGCGCCATGACGCGCCACCCAAGCATAGCCGTCATCGCCTTAGATAAACAAACAACCGTTCAGTAAACAGACGTCACCGGATATTCCTTCTGCCATCCACCCTCGCCACCCCCCGCTACCACTGTTGATCTTTAGATCTGGCCTCTTCTCTCCGATATGATGCTTGAACTGTCGGCTTTTAAAGAGCAGAACCCTCGACATTTGGACTACGCCGACTGGCCCACCTTCGACCTCTACGATGCTATAGTATGGTCGCCAAAATCAACCCACAAGAGCCACCTGATAGATTTGCTTGACGTGTTGGAGAAAGGTCCCTTTAACGTTAAGGGAAGACTCAAGAACATTCCTACCGATTTTAAGCAGTATGGTATGGATCCCCAATCAATTTGGCTTTAAGAGTACCTGAAAAATCGAAGCTAACAGGCAATGTGTGGTGTTTCCTAGCTTACAAGCCCGATCTCTCAAACTGCGAGATCCAGGTCGCAAACGTTCGAAGATGGTCAATTGAGCGGTGTGCCGATGAGCAGATCATCATCTGGGCCCTTGGTAACGCCGCTTGGTGGGGTATCCACCCGGCGCCGGAGTACAAGGAGATCTACAACGTCACCCTGCAGAAAGCCGCCATTTACAACTTTATCCTCGATAAATATGGCAAAATATCCCCGAAGGGCGCTCCCCTGAAGACTCCCATGTCGCAGTTGTATGCTGAGGTCTGTCTGTGTACTCTGTTCCATACTTTAAATTTCTGGCCTTGTACGAATCTTGCTGACGGTTGGTAATTATTATTAGATGACCGAGGAGACAACGCTGGGAAACGATTCCGAGAAAATGGTCCACGTACACCGTCGCTTCATTATCGCTCAGCTTCTGGAAGAAAAAAATCATCCGCGGTACAGGAAAACACCATTCTGGACGTACATGACAGAGAACCATAGGGTATGTATCTCACGGATATCCTTGTTTTTTTGAAATGGTAGAGAGGCTCATACTTTGGGGTTTAAAGGATGAGATCGCAGAAATACAGACTACTATAGAAAAAGTTCAAATTGAGCTTGAAAAGCAAGAGGGAAGGAAGGGAGAAAGGCTTTCTTCTAAATCACCCCCATCGAAAGATTCTGAGTCACCAGGTCGACCGTCCACTCGAACTCGCTCCGGTACTTCTAGCAGCACTACCTCGGAGGTCGGGACGAGTGGCAAACGGAAGTCGCGTGATCACTCTACAGATGAACCGGGGTCCCGTCGTAGAAAGACGGGCACAGATCGATCTTCCGAAAAACCGACTTCAGCTGTTCGGCTCGGCCAGAAGTCGAGGCGCTCGAACCGAATCATTAGATCTACGACCCCACCGATACTCGAGGTAGCGGACTCCCAGGAACGGATCGTACTCTCTGGAAGGACAACACGTGCTGCCAGGTCTTCACAGCCATCCCCTTCCTCTCCCACCAATTCATTCTTTGCGCCAAAATCCTCCTCTGAATCTACGGCGCCCGCGCCGATGTTGATTGATGCCAAACCTCCTACATCGAAGCCAACAGAAGCACCGCCTCCGCCCAAACCGTCTGTCGACACTCTAAGGGAAGTCTTAAAAGTGAAAACTAATAGCGTTCCCGCAAGTAGACTGTCCCGTCTCCCTGGTTCGCGGCCGGCATCAAAATCAACATCCCCCCCTGGGAAGAAGGTCACAAGGGCGGCAGTAGCGAGAATATCACCAACTCGAACGAGTATCGCGACAAGCCCACCAGGAAAATCGCGAAGTCCGAAGAAGGCTAAGAAGAAGAAGACCTTAACGCCAGCAGTCCCCGTGGTCCCGCTGGATGAGAACCACCCGGGCTATGATGACCTCCGAGACCAAGCCATCTCCAAATTAACTCAACTCCACGCGCTCTATCAAAAGATATCAAAGTCTGAGAACCAAGCCGAATACCAGAAATTCATCGAACTCGCCGACGAGAATGCTGAATGGAGGCAGCAACATGGGCTTAAACCGGTGTATATTGACGTTATCTACGCCACGGGATATTATACTAGCAAGATCGATGATTCGAGTTTAGTACGACGGGTGCCAGGGACGGAGTACCTTATAGACACCACAGACTGGGACTTTGATACTGCGGTTGAGTTGTTGCAAAATGTGAATCGGGGGACGTATATTCATGAATTGCTTCAGCCGGTTAAAGAAGCGAGACGGAACGCACGATTGAGAGGTGGAAAAGCAGGGAGAGGCAGGCCGCGGAAGGTTGCTGTTACCGCTGCTTCAGAAGGAGAAGAAGAGGAGGAGAAGATTGAGACATCAATGTCTGGGTTGAAGATTTCGAGTGTCCCTAGTGGGGTTTCTGTGAACGCCGCAGGGGCGGCGGCAGCCGCTGAGACATCGTGGAGGTGTATGGGACACGATGAAGAGGGCAAGACCTGTACGTTCGAGATTGAAGATGCGACTAGTCTGGAGGGAGCGAAGAAAGCATCGGATCACTGGCGGACGTGTCCGTTGAGGAAGCATGCGACGGAAGAGGCGTTGGAGAAGAAGAAGGCGAATATAGAGCAGGCACAAGGTGTGTTGAGAGACCAACAGGTGCGGGATCCGTGGACGAACATTGAGTAAGTTTTCCTCTGCTGTCCTCTTAATCCATGTTGGGCTTCGAGGCTAATATTTTGCATAGCCATCTGGTGAATTGGCTGGAAGGTGAGGCGAGTAAATCAAAAACGTGGTTTCCTGCTGGCGTGTGTTGAAAACAACTGGTATTGTAGTGGTAGCTCAGAGAGCTAGATATTAAAGATAGATTGGGAGGGCCCCGGCGCCGTTTCATTTTTTGGGAATTAGGAATTGGGATTAGGATTATTTTTGGATTCTGGGGTGCTCTGGCGTTTCCTTATTTCGTTTTTTTAGGATTATTATTTTCCCCCTTTTTGGGCAGCAAATCTTCTTTTGTGACGGAGAAAGCTGCCCAATATATACCCATTACAGGTGGTGGTGAGGAAGAGGAGGGTGGTTCGAAATTTGAGGAGGGAAAGAAATGCGCCTTGAACGGTGGAGGCTCTTTTATGTTGACTTGGCTCCTTGAAGGTTATCTTCGAGGTCTGAGTTGTGTATGTGTTAGACGGTACAACTGCAATTGGCCGCTTGTTATTAGAGTATTAACATGGTATTACTATCCTATTTACTCGGAATATCGAAATAAACGTCTTAAATACTAAGTATCTATCTTAACTGCACCACTGGCTGTGTTTTAAGGTTCTAAGAGCATCGAAGTGACACTAGTTAGATAGACTGAGGCGACGGGCACGTTGCTTTTTTCGCGTCGCAGCAGATCCCTGCAAAAAAAAAAAAGCCACTTCAAGAAAATTTCTGAGCATTTCTTACCCGCTAAGCTTTACACCTCGACTCGAACTGCGACTTTTTCCTCACCCATTTCGATCGAAACATCGCCGTTATATCAGGACGACTTGACAACCGGAAAGAAATTGATCTACCGTCCTCCACATCTACGAAATAATACAATGGCGAAAGCCAAGCTCCGCCAGATCCTAGCGGCCGACAAGGGCAAAGTACCGTACCTGGAGAAACAGAAGAAGCTGCAGAAGGAAGCGAGGAGGAAGAAGAGAAAGACTGCTGAGGATGGCGATGATGATGAGGAGGAAGGAGAAGGAAAGGATGAGGAGGTGATGGATGTTGATGGGAAAGATGAAGGGTGGGAGGATGAGAGCGATGAGGAGGAGGAAGATGTCAGGGTGATTGATACTTCGAAGCTGGATGATAGCGATTCGGATAGCGAGGATGAAGATGAAGAAGAAGATGAGGAGGACGAAGACGAGGAGGACGAGGAAGACAAAAAGGCACCGACCAATGGTATATTAAAAAAACCAGTTTTCGCGGCTGTAGTGGAGGAAGAAGATGACGACAACGAAGAAGAGGACGATGAAGACATTCCCCTCTCCGAAATTGACGAGGACGACGAAGACCCAGAAGCCGACATCATCCCCCGCCAAAAACTCACAATAGATAACCATACCGCCCTCCTCGCCGCCCAAGCCTCGATCGCCCTCCCGATTAAAAAATCCACCCCGTTCATCCTCCATCAATCCATCACCACCTCCGCCCCGGTCGAAATCAAAGACGTCGACGACGACCTCACCCGCGAACTCGCATTCTACGCGCAAGCGCTCGATGCTGCAAAACTCGGCCGAAGTTTGCTACTCGGCGAGGGCTTGCCGTTCACGCGGCCAACAGACTATTTTGCGGAAATGGTCAAGAGCGAAGAACATATGGGGCTGATTAAAGATCGGATGAAGGAGGAAGCGGCACAGAAGCAGGCATCGGCGGATGCAAAGCGACAGAGGGATCTCAAGAAATTTGGGAAACAGGTGCAGGTTGCGAAGTTGCAGGAGAGGCAGAAGGAGAAGAAGCAGATGTTGGATAAGATTCAAGTTTTGAAGAGGAGTAAGTTCTCACAATTTATTATTTTTATTATTTTTATATCTACACTATCGGAGGGACATTGAAGGGATATTCGAAGTATACATATATTGCATGGCTGAATGCTAACGGATATTTATTACAGAACGAGCCGGCGCAGACCTCGGTGACGAAGCTGAACACGATCCGTTCGAAATCGCCATCGAAAAAGCTAGCAAAGCTACTTCCAGTAGCAGAGAAAGAAGGGAAAACCGCGGTGGCGCCCCGAACGCGAAACGGCAAAAGAAGAACGAAAAGTTCGGGTTCGGCGGTAAGAAGAAGTTTGCGAAGAGCGGGGATGCTATTTCGAGCGGTGATCTGGGCGGGTTTAATAGCAAAGGGATGAAGAAGAATTCGTTTGGGAGTGGGAAGAAGGTGAAGGCGCCGAGGATGGGGAAGAGTAAGAGGCAGGCGAAGAGGTAGGGTGGAATAATTTTGATTTAGTTTATTGGCCCAGCGATTTTTGTACGATAGGGAGGGAATGGACTGGATTTTAGATGGCAGACATTTCTGGTTTACGGAGAGTGACTAAGAACAGCTGCAGGATTTCTGGTTACATGGTTGGTACCTGTATGATATTTAATATCCATGAACGGGCTCAAAAGTTTGCACCATTTTGTTTCGTAATGTTACCTGAACTGGGGGCATTTCCAAAATCTAAACTTATGGTTCCGATTGGCGATAAATGCTAGCAAGATATATTCCTTAGCTATGTGAACCATCCCTACAATATGACTGTGCAGTTGTACTTCGTACTTAAGGCGCCATTGTGCACCAGTCGTGTAACCAACCATAGCTCAATCATGGTCGCTTAAACGGCTGCACGAGCTAGCTGACCCGCTTCGCTTCGGCAGAACCTTGGCTAGGAAAAGACAAACGAACATGGTTCGAATTTATTTGCGATCGTGTTTGTGCTAACCTCGCCATCCACTCTGAAGAACAAAAAGCTAAAGCCGGAGCTGCCAATTGAGCACGACTGACAATGCCTTTCCTGGACCCTAGCGAAGTTGCTGCCTTAGGCCTCTCCCCTAAAGATATTCCGGCCTATAAGTCCCAAGCGTCGCCGCTGAGGGCAAACGCCAGCGCCAGCAGCGTTCAACATTATAGAAGTCGTGATAGTAGCAGTAGCGTAACGACACGAAGGAATAATAGAACATCGGGGACAACATCATTCACTTCTTCCAGATCATCCACTTCATCAACATCTACTTCTGCATCTCCAACATTATCCACATCGCGGTTCACTTTTGGCAGTGGAGGAGAAACATTCAGCGGCAATAGTTTTGAAGTTTGTATCAAGATTCCTTCGAAGAGGAGGCTTGTTACGCTTCAGCAGTACGAGCGGTTCCCTGATGCGGATATGACTACAGCGGTGACGGAGGTCGAGGACTCTGATACACGCGTACGGCGGGAACAGCGGACAGAGATCACAACTAGTGAGAAGAGACTGCGAAGCGCCGGACCGGTTGAAACAATCTCTTCCGCTGCAATTGCGGAACGAAATGCTGCTCCTCTCAGCGAGCTTGAAAAGAAGCCGGAAGTGGCAAGCAACGCTAGCGAATCGAATGGACCTTCTGCGGTGGTAGATGGCCAAGGCGATACGCCTGCCGTTGAAAGCGAACACCTTAGTAGTAAGTTATCGATTATCAGCCTTGTATTTAAATTTAAATTATTTATATAATGATAAATAATCTAACCTTTCGTCCTTTAAAGTTGAAGAATCAATTGGCGCCATAGTTAGCAAAAGTCCTCTCTGAAGCACCTAAGACGAGATTCCGAAGCATTCGTTGGCGAGCCAGAGAGCATACGCTGTCCCGCTCTGATACCAATAGTCTATGATGACCCGGCCGTTTCGTATTGGATCTTTCCTTCCTTTGACCGGCGGTCGGTCGGTTGGTCGATCTCGTGGCCTCTTTCTCTCGTGGCTGATCGTCGATGGCCACGCCGAATGGATATGATGGCTAGTCGCTAGGATCTGCTGCTCCGAAATGGCGGCGAAAATGCCACAAAATCAACGCCATATTAATCCATCGCCTAGTAACCACCCTTCTCAATGGCTACGAAGGAGACCGTCGGCAGGCCTGAAAATTAGATGGCAGCTTCGCCTCAGCTGGCTTGACCTTGCCTGGCTTTCCTTTCTATCCTCTGAGGTACATTTCGGTGCGCCTTTCGTCGCATTTTATTTATTACTTTATAGCTAATGGCATTCTTTCTGCTACAATTTGGTTACCATTTTGACTGTTTATATACACTCGGCGCATTGATTTTCCCTTGTTCCCCGGCTGCTATTTAATCGCCCTTTTTCTTTCCTTCTTCTCTTCCCTCTCTTCCTACTCTTTCCTCTTCCCATCAATTCACAATTCTCCGCCAATCTATCGATCCTTTCATCAGCATCTCCATTCGAACATTCCCATCTGTTTCCCGAGGTCCCACTGTCATTGCCAATTCCGTTGGCATTGGCATTGGCACTGAGGGCTGCAACTATCCTTCTGATCCGATTCACTCTCCTTCAGCTTATCAAACGTCCTTCGCGCGTTCGGGCTTCGTCGATTTTGTTCCCTAACTGATTAACTCATCGTATCGAATCAATTCAAACACCCTTCCCTTGTATCTTGATTATCCCCTCCTCCTCCTCTCCTCATTTTCTTCTTTTTCATTCTCCTCTCGAGGTATCGTCCTTCTCTTATTGCTGTTATCATCATCGAGTTCTAGACTTCCCGTCGAAAGAGCAACAATGGGTGGAAAGGAAAATAAAAAACTCTCAACCGAATCGTCTAAAGCCGATCCCAAACGCGGGTATATTATATCTGGTGGTCCTACAGTTCCTCCATCAGAGATGATACGGGATGGTCCGTCATCGAACCGAGGATCAGGATATACGGAATCGCAACAGCGGCGAGCTTACAACCAAAACTACGCCGATACACCCGAAGGCCGAGGCTTCTATTATTGGCAAGGCCCCAATAGCGTTCCGGTTTCTTCGCACCGAGGTTTGAGTCAACTTGGATCACCTCCCCCTGGAGTTCCTTCTACTCAAATTCCCCAACGTTTTCAACGTCCAAACCCTCCCAATGAGCACTCCAGTCGTCCGAGCGAAACTCAACCACCTCAGCCATCTCAGCAAAGTACTCATTCGCAACCTCGTCTGCCTGATGAATCCTCGAAAGTCTCCTTAACTCCTACCATTCCGGCAACTTTTCTTAAGAAAGCTCGTCAGTATGGAGCTCATCTTGGAGAACGTGTCCTGCTGGATGCTCCATCCAACAACCGTCACAGCCAACCAAATGCTCCGTCCAGCGGCCACTGCGACCAATCAAATAATCCATCCAATATCCACTATACTCAACCAAGTACTCATAGTAGACATTACGTCCAACCAAGTATTCCATCTGGCGGCCGCCATGGTCAAACGAATAGTCCATATAACTCACGTGACAGACCCAGGTCATCCCACTCCCGTTCCATCTCTGTTCCCTCAATTTTACCAGCACCGCAACCTCAATATGCGGGTATGCCTCCGCGGACTCCAAGGCGCCCCTTGCAAGGTATCCCCGAATCCTCCGACGCTCCGAGCCCCATTGGTTATAATCATGGCATCCTAGCTGGCAATTCGTCCCCGGTCTCGAGATCAGGCAGTTTTCTGGAAATTCCATCCTTCCCCAAGAGACCAGTTTCTTCCAATGGGAGTAATTCCGGAGCGCCACCCCGAAAGCGAACTGAAATCGTTTCATCAGTGGATGTCATGGATTCAGATATTGAGAATCCTCCTGGCCTGATTTCTTCTCCTTCTGCGCGGTTTCTTATGGAGCAGCTCGCAGTTACATCACCAAAGAAGAGTGCAGATGGGCCCTTGTTTTACGACGACGATAGCGATGTAACCATTGACGAAGAGACTTATCGTCGTGGAGAGCCCATAACCCCTCGTGGTAGAAGCAACGTCGAAGGACCTCGTCCACATACTATCGCTGCTCCCCCACACCGTCAACTTGCGTCCGAAGAGCAATCCGACTACAGACCAAGTGATAGCGATAATGAAACAAATGAAGACGATGAGCCTTCTCTCCGACTCAGACCCATCCGAACGAGACCTATTCGAACAAGGTCTAGTTCCACACCAGCACCAACTGTCAGCCGCGTAACTGTTAGCCGTGCCTTGTCACGTCCTGGGAATAATGTTGGAAGACGAAGTCTCCGAAGCAGTGCTAATCCGAATGCTAATATGGGCCGAGAAGGAATACACGAAGCAGCCAGGGATAGGCAAGAAATATTTGATCTTCGCACTTCAACTCGAAATTCAAGGACTCGACCATGGCAACCCGCTAATGTTAATTTGGATTCAGCTTCCAGTTATAATCCTTCGTATGATAAGAATAAGAGTAAAGGGACCCAAAAAGACTCAGCGACTCAGAGAAGACGAAGGGCTGAAGTCGAGGATATCTCTGAATCCGAATTCGAAGTCAGTACAGCCCCGATGAGACCGCTCGCCCTAAGGCGACAGCGAAAACGGCAAACCAGCGACGCAACCCTTCTAGCCGCTATAGAACCTCTGCCTGTTCGGAAAAAGCCACCAAGTCGATTTGAGCTCATCCCTGAAGAGCTCGGAATCGATCCCAGATACTCCGATGAAGACGCTTTGAAAGCCCTTTTGTTCGGCATGGTCCGCCAGATCCTGTTTCCGAAGAACAGCCGTCAAACTAGAGTCGATGGCGATATCAGCCTCGGGCGGGATAGGATTGTGCGAAAGATCATAAATGGCATTCGCGTACTATACGGTAACGACTTCCGAGAGGTTGTTGATGAATGGCGTAGCGAATTTAAAGAGGAAATGCGACGACTTGAGTTCAGGTTGGATGTTCCTGCACGCCATGAAGATGAAGAGCTTCTTGATATCAGTGATCTTCCAGTCCGTTGTAGCTGCTGCAAGCGACGCCACCCTGCCGAGCTTTCAATCAAGTTCAGCGGAACGCCCTGCAACAACATCCGTGATGGCGAATTAGACATTCTACTCAACGCACCTGAGGAAGATGTCGGCAAGGAACATAAAACTGAAAAATCGAACGCGCACTTCAACCTTGGCCGGTAAGTGATGCATTGTTGGTCAAAATGTCAGAATAGTTCGCTTTGTCTAATTACTAGCGTAGAGACTGCACTGAAGTCATCAGGGTTCATCATCGTCTGAAGCACTGGGAGAGGTTATTGTCGAACTGGGTTCGCTCTAGGTTGAACGAGAGAGGTCTTATTGAGAATAGTATTTCTCTTCTGGGACAGCAAAGATGTACTCCCGAAGAAATGTATAAGATCACTACTGACGTCTGTAAGAGTTGGTTCGAGGAAGACAAAGAAGGGATTTTGGGGCGTTTGAAAAGGTTGGATGGCTATCTCAGTTGTGCTGAGGTTCTCAGGCGTAGAAGGGGTGGAATGCCGTTCCGGTTCAAGAAGAAACGTGACAAATTTGGGAACCGAAAGAAATATGTGAAGCAAGAGGAGACCGAGACTATCGATTTCTTGGGCCCGAGTCATATCGGCTTTGTCAGAAAGGTTTCCCATGTCATCGACCTTATCCACGACAACACTGATGAAAAAGACCAAAACCCTGATGAAGACACTGGCGGCGCTTCGGATTCAGATGATTGTTTCTTTTGCAGTGCTAAGGAAGCTAAGAAGCTCGCTGCGATGACTAGTTCAGTATATCTGGACGATAATAGCTCCGAGGATGAAGAGCATGAGCTGGATCCTCATAGCCAAAAAGATTCTCAGAAGCATGATTCTGAAAACGGGGAGTCTCAAGAAGAGGATTCCGGAAGTGGAGATATTGAACATGAAGGCAACGACGACGACGACGACGACGATGACGAGAGCGATGATGATGACGGGAACGAAGACAAGGATGAGTAACGATGTCGGCGATTGATTTTTGATCAACTTTTTTCACCTTACTTATGGAAACTCTCAACAAAGACAAAGTTGCGAGCTTCATCTCCCCCCCTTTGTCTCCATTTTTTACTTTTTTGCGCCCTTTTTTTTGCAGTGAAACTGTTGTTGGCGGATATGATTATGGATTCACCATATACACCCTTTTCAGGGTTATTATTATATCCTTCACAGGACCAACCTTTTGGTCGAGAGCGCGGAAAGCGGCTGCGTTCTGGAGGATTATTACTTTTACTCGGATATTCAGTCGTCGTTTATCTACCTTGTCCTGAGTCATTCGATACGACCATATGAACCGGTGTTACTATGGATTGTTTTCGATAATAGGGACAATGTTATGGCGATTATCTTTTTTCTCTTTTTCGATGGATTTTCTTATTATCAGCATTGTTGTACCCTAATGTCACGGTAGAAAGAAACAGACAGTGATCATTTTCTTTTTTGCTTTGCTATTCAAGGTCTGGAAGATGTATTATTAGCATTCTCTGGCGTTTATTAGGATAGCACATTTTTTAGCGTAGCATGCGTGATGAATAAAATAACATTCCCCATTTATCCTTAGATTCCATCCTATCTATATAACGTTGGAAAGTGTAAATTTGAAGTGAAAGGAGCTCCAGGTGATATAGTGTCCTTGCAAGCTTTGAAAATCAGAGAGAAAGGCTAACGCCGGAAGGCTTTCGCATAGGATTGTACTGCTGATATATATACAGATCGACAAGATAAAAGGTAGTGGACAAGCGAGGGAGGAAATTTGTAGTCAGAAGAGAAAGGAAAGAAAACGAATTCTATAGTACAGGAGGGTTGAGCAACAAAAGACGTGGATATCGTGATCATTTCTTTCTTTCACTACTGGCAAAAAAAAGCGGATATGTAATATTTGGTGGAAGAGAGGAGAAGTAGTAAAAGAAGAAGCACTTTCAGGAATTAAAATGTAGGTAGTAAACCCGATGGTTGAGGTAGCTTTTTTTTATTAGATCTACCGTTTCGGCGCTTCTGGTGCGGCAAGGGATGATTTCGAGCCGGGTGTGATGAGCTGTGAGTGGGGTTTGTTAGCATTGAGAGGGCCTATTTAAATACCGCGATAGCTACCGCTCGGGTAACTCTACGGAGGATATTTTTAGAAATTTCAAAGTTTTGTTCTACTAACCTCGTTCAAATTCTGCTGCATTTGCATCTCCTTCTCCATCTCTATCATCTGCTGCTCCTCCGTCCAGGCTAGCACGTATGGCACACCCAGCAGTAAAGCCGAGGTACTCAAAACCCACAACGATTTGCCTCCAAACGTCAAGCCGGACGAGAACAGGCCGTATGTGCTGTCGAAGGATCTGGAGAGCTGTGCGCGCCTCGATGGCGGGATGATATCTTTAAGAGCTACGATGCGGTCGTAGAGGGTTTCGGAGTCTAAGTCGGCAATAGAAGAGGTGTCCGAGGCATCATCGCCGCCCTCGCCGTCGGTTATGGAGGAATCGGTGTCGGTGTAATAGGCGTCGTCCTCGTCGGCGCCGGCTTGCTTTTCGTCGTAGTGCTCGTCGGGGACTTCAACGAGTTGGACCATTGTGATTTAAGTTGTGTGTTTGGAAGCGGGGTTTATTCTTCGTTGTATCAGTGGTATTTGATCAGGCCCCTTTGTTTCTCTAGAGGAGTCTGAGGGAGCAGGGCTATTAGTGGTTTTGTTTGAGATAATTCGGAGAGCAGAGTCGTGTGCGATTGAGAGGATGTCGAAGATGCGGTGCATTTGAAGGTGGGCGTTTTTTGTCGCTTAAAGATTTTTGAAATTTTTCGGTGACGCAGACGGGGTTCTCCCCGAGGATGGTTATCGATACCGTCCCGGAGCCCTGGGAGTTCCCGGTAGCCACGGAATTTGGGGATCTCCATACCGGGGAAATGTGATAGTATCCAGGCTGTCCTTGTCTGCCCGCATTACCAAGCACGAAGCTGTTGCGGACACCTTTACGTGTACGTTCTCATATCGTCATTTTTCTATTTATTTATCTGGCTGCTTTGTGTGCGAGGTAGCTTCACCTTTTTTACTTTGTATTCTTCCTTTCTTACTCTTGTACAGCACGCGCACTTCGAAATAGTAATCTTCCTTCTCATACTCCACAGTAATAACAATAATGAGGTTCCTCTCCGCAGCCTCAGTGCTGTTCTATGCCGCACTCGTGGCAAGCAGCAACGTCGTCGACCTGACGGCTACAAACTTTGACGAGCTTGTCACCAACAGCGGGAAGCCGGCTTTGGTCAAATTCTATGCTGTACGTCTCCAACTTAACTAATTACATATTAACATATTTAAAAACTAACAATTTGGCGGTTTCTCATGACGATTAGCCTTGGTGTGGACGTGAGTTAACATTACACCCACTCACATTGGGTTTCCTAAGACCAATTGGATTTGTAACTGACTTTTTCTTGGATCTATAGACTGCAAGAAGCTCGCACCGACATACGAACTATTAGGTGACGCTTTCGCGTCCGTTAAGGACAAGGTTACAATTGCCAAAGCTGATGGTGATGGTGCGTGAACCCCGCTATGATGTCACTTCCCCAGATTTAATACCCAAACACCCCCACCTAACGCGATTTTACTTGTGATATTTTTTTAGCCCACAAGGCACTCAGCAAACGCTTCGGAATCAAGGGCTTCCCAACTCTCAAATGGATCCATGGAGACAAAATTGAAGACTACGATAGCGCTAGAACACTGGATGCTTTGACGAAATATGTTACGGACAAGGGCATCAACCCCAAGGGAGCGAAAGCGAAGAAGGAACCGGTCAGCCATGTTAAGGTCCTTACTACTGAAAACTTTGACTCTATCGTGATGGATACTTCGAAGGGTGTTCTTGTCGAGTTTTACGCTCCGTGGTGCGGATGTAAGTTCACTTCTATCGTATTCACGTAAATGCTAAGCTAATCTGTGCGTGATAAATAGACTGCAAGAAGCTCGAACCAATTTACGAAAAGCTCGCCACTACTTTCTCTCGTGACAAGCACATCGTGATTGCCAAGATTGATTGCGACGACCACGATTCCGTCTGCGGCAAGCACAGCGTCCAGAGCTTCCCAACCCTCCACTTCTTCCCAGCCGTGAAAGATAAGAAGTCCGTCGAGTACACGGACGAGCGAGAGGAGCCTGAACTGACCGAGTTCATAAACGCGTACGGAGCCACCTACCGTACCCCCGGTGGTGGTCTCACTTTGGACGCCGGAACGATTGAGCCTTTCGACAAATTAATCGAGGCGGCGCTGCCCAAGGGGTTCGCCGGTATCGCGGAGCAGTTTACCGAAGCGATCAAGAGCATCGATCACAAGTACGCGCCGTACTACGTGAAAGTTGCCAAGAAGTTGCAGGAGAAGAGCACGTATATTACCGAGGAGCTAGAGAGGTTGAAGAAGATGGTCTCGGGCGGTGGTGTTCACCCGGACAAGTTGGATGATATTACCATGAGGCAGAATATTTTGAAGAGATTCCAGAGCACGACTGATGAGGAGGATGAGGCTAGCACGATTCCTGATAAGAATGTGAAGGACGAGTTGTGAGCATGGAGGGGAATGATAGAAAAGTTATTTTGAAAAATGGGTTATTAGCGGAGGAGAATCAGATTGTATTTTACCCATGACATACATTTGATAGGAAAAGCAAAAAGATTGCAATAATCACTCTTACGGCTCAGTGTTATATTAGCGCTGTAGAGGCCTTACAGATAGTGGCATCGGTGTTAAGAATTCAATATCAAGTGACCTCCACAAAACGTCTGACGCTCAACTCGAACAACGGTATATAATAACTTCCAGGTAGCAGAAATCTACAAAGAGAGCAATTCTCCAAAAACAAGAAAACGCCAGAAGCTATGCTCTAATAAACTCCCATCTCTCCGAATGATAATAATGACACCTAACAAAACCGCAATCCAAACATCTCGGCTATACACGCGGGTCCGTCAGGTCCGTCTGACAACAACTCCCGGGAACTGCTTTAAAAACCCGGTTCCTGGTCTTCGTTTATCGCTTGATTCATCCCTGAATTATATGTCGACTACTCCTTCGCTTCCGCTGTCGTGATATCGCTTCCGTTCTCCTTTACTGTGGTCTTCTCGCTTCCATCTTCTCCGGCTTCGCTGGTCGTGTGGGCTGCAAGGATGGAGTTTTCAAGGGCATCGAGACGGGTGGAGATTTCGTCTACTATAATATGGTTATTAATCCCACGTTAGACTTCGGAAGTGACCACTCTGGCTGAGATAAAATATAACAAGAAATCTGAGGCTGGAGAGGAGATCGCTCTCGGGGGTAGGCCAGATAGCGGTGATGTTTGGGGTAATTTACATACGCCGTCCGAAGAACTCCTGCGACGCTGTGTTGAACTTGTCGGTCAGCTTGTCTATCGCTGTGTTGATGTCTGCGATAACCTCGTCGACGGACTGAGGGTGGGAGGATGCAGCGCGACTGGAGGGGGCTTGGCCGTTCATGAGGGATGTCGCGGATGAGCCGGGGTTGGACATTGTATCTCGACGACCAGGTGGTGCTTTAGATGGAGAAGTCGGGGAAGGTTGGCTTGGGTGGTGTTTGTGGTTGTCTAACCAGATTGGGCGCTGCCTTAACCGGCCTTAACCCAATACATACCAGCTGACAGCTACCACTTAACCACTTAGCCACTTCATACGGCAAAATATCATATAAATAATCTCAAAGGTGACTGAAAACCTGAGTCCATCCATCTCTGAGTCCTTGCCTTGTATATCTAGAATTTATAGAAGTTAGGTGGTCTTCTAGCCAAGAGTTTTGAGAGGAAAAGGAAAATAAGACGAAATTTATTACATTAAATTGAGAAGGCCCAGACCATTTTGAATGGAGCGTGCTAAGAGAGCCGAGATGCTCTAATCGCGATCATTATATATATCCAAACTCAAACACCTGTAGCAGGCAGCCCTGATATAATTGTTATATATTTGTAACTATCGCTCATCTCATCTTCTCCAATAACACTCCATCCACCTTTCAATTCCTCATAACTCTTGATAAAACACAAGTAGCAACAGCTACAGCAATCAGGGTGCCATCAATAAACCTCGAATCTTTACCCTATGATATTTTCCTCCATATCCTCACACTCATCGATGACAAAGGCGATTTGGACAATTTCTGTCTCGCCTTCCCTAACAGCGCCGCAAAGATAGTTGCCGTGAATCCAAAAGTCCTGGATACAATATATTGGACGGAAATCCAAGAACATTTCTTGCTTCCTGCTGCTTTGCTGAATTTCCGATTCCACAAGAGCCGTGATGCTGCGGCGGTACTGAAACAACTGAGGCTTTCAAGTTCGGTTTATCTACAGAAGATTAAAGAGAGGGAGAATGAGAGTGACTACGGAGACTCTGGTGACTACGAATGGGATGAGATCGACCTTGCTGGGTCTGGAAATTACAACGAAAAATACGACCCTAAAGAAACCATTGAGGCCATACTTGAAGTTATCGACCAGAAAATGGCCAAACAGATGAAAAATATCCACATCCAAGTCGAAAAACTCGCAACCATTTTCATACAGTACAAACTGGGGGCCCACCACCTACTCCCAGAAGATTACACCCCACCAACACCTGATGAGCGAAGACGGATCATCCACGCGGTATACAAAACGTACTTTCTTACCTCCATGAGAGATATTATGAGGGAAAACTTGCGGACATTCAAGAAAAGACTCCCGAGATACCATATGTAGATTGGCCAATCTACTCGAGTCTGTTGGGGGTTTGGGGGTTTTGGGACGTAAAGGAGATAGCGGCTGTTATGGATGTTTTGTGGACGGAGATTCCAAAGAGGATTGTTGAGTAAGCTTCTAGAGGAATCGGGAAGCCCAATGGGCCAGATGTATGGGTACTGAAAAGTAAGCTCTATGGTAAGTTAGTGTTCCTTTTATATATAATCCTATCTATTTTTTTAGCAGTTGATAACACCCAAAATACGGTTATAGGGCCGCTGCGCATTAAAACCGCGACGGATGTGATCGACTTTGTGTTCATGGAGTATGGCTGGAAAATGGAGAGACACATCAAATTCCTGGAGTATTTGGGTGGCAACGACAAAGGAACAAACATTCTAACAGATTTCATAACCTCTGATTCCGACTTAATGGATGTGTTTACTGACAGTGAGCCAATTCTCTGGGGGTCAGATGGGGAGGGAGACGATCGGATGTTTCGCACAGGTCTTATAATCAATTGTGAAATAGAGCTGCGCTCAATCATGCATAAAGCTTGGGACAAAGAGAGAAAGCTTAGACCTGACGAGGATAAGTTCTGCACCCCACCACCAAGGAGGTTATTGAAAGGGAAAGATGGGAACGTGCGAGTGGTGAAAGCTGAGAACCGCTTGAAAACTCAAGGCAGACATAAGAACTGGACTGAGATGGAGAGTGTATCCATGGGAGACTGCATTTGGGACGACAAGAGGTTGAAAGGCTGGGGCTATCACTTCCCAGACTTCTTGCATTCTGCTGCTCTGGGAAGAGGAAGAAGGGAAACTCTTCTGAGAGATTCTAAAATATTTTCTGATCAACTTAATTATGGGTAAAAAGCATTGGAATACATCTAATAATAACATTCCTATGCAGTCACATTATCAATTTTCAACTCGTCCCCATTCTCTTGTATCATTTCTTGATGACACGGTTTCTGCAGAAATAGCCAACATAGCATTGTACTCGGTTTTCGTATCTTTCGGGATAATTGAGGGTGTGGCCGAATTATGGAAACGCTGCGTAATGGTTTTCTGAGATTCTTTGCTGAATGCATTGTACGAAACCGTAGTGACCAGATCGTAATTGATATTAGAGTCACCAGGGTCGGCATGTGCTTCCTTTTTGATAATCTTGTTCAATGCATCTCGATAAATAGTGTCACGTAGTCTACCATTTATGAGAGTTTCTGCCTTTAATTCTTTGTCGTTGAATCTCCTCAAGACTGTGACATTGCCATGGTGATCCGTAGACTTGGTCAGCCTATTAAAAGAATCGTAGGTATCGTAGGTAGTTGTGCGCCCCATATTGTCAGTTCGACTCTGGATGCGTAACATGGAATCATATGTTGTTTGAGAAACGGTTCGATTTGGACTGTTCCACCAGTTTTGTGGGATCACCGTTATCAGTTATCCGCGTCAATTGTCCTAGAACGTCAAAAGTGCGCAAGGTGATGAGTCCGGTTGCTGAGGTATGTTTCTCTGTGTTATTTTGAGAACCAACAGTGTAAGATGTGGTGGAAGTGGACCCGAGCAAGTCTGTTTCTGATATCGGTCTTCCAATGACGTCGTAATCAAAACTCTGCGTTTGAGATGTAGGCAACGTCTGTCGAACAATTGGACCAGTCCTTAGTCGAACATCATAATCGGTTCTAGTGCTCTGTTCAAAGGAGTCCGTAACAGATTCAGTGGAGATTCCCGCACTGTATGGATAGGACCTAGTTTTGAGAGAAAAGGTAGCAGAAAATTAAACTAAACTCCTCGTGTACTTTCAGAATTTTAGCTTCAGCGAGATCTTTTAACAAGACATCATATTTTTCTACTCGAAACCCTTCTAAATGTTTCTTAAAACTCTTTCCCTCACAACTTTGGCTGCCCTAGTCAGCACAGCCCAAGCTGGCCAAGGTAAACACTTCTTACACTTTAAAGAAAGAAGAAACGCGAAAGCACTCAAGAAATTTGACAATCTCTTTAATCCCGATTCACACCAATCAAACTGATGCTCATTTAGGAATCAATTTCCACGGATGCTTGTACTACCAGATCCTACCAAACGAAACTGTTGATGCATATTTCAAAGTTAGAGGTGCGAGTAACCATTGCATCCGGTCAGAGCACCCTGGCCTGGTCACAACGGGAGTATAGATTTCAATGTCGGCGGCCTCATATGCGTCGCACTCGGCTACGTTGAGAGAAAAGAAAGCAGTACTGGCGGGGATCTCTGTGCTACAGATTATTCGTACTGGGGCCTCGGGTACACTGCGAGATAAAAGTCAGGGTTCACTGTTGTTAAGTTTATGGCCGGCTGGGCATCTCTTCAGCAGAGTTCCCCTGGAACCGTTTTGTGTACTTCATGACATAAGTGTTCGTCAACCTCAACATATTTCTCAGGCAATGGGCCACTTTACGTACGCTTTCCCTCCTCCAAACGAACTGTTACTAGGACATGGCTAATCTATGATCATAAAGGTCATACCTGATTTGACCGTTGCTGAAGTTGTCAGATTTCAGAAAGTGTTGTGTATGGTTACACAATGTGATCAATCCGAACCTCTTCTTTAATCTTATAAAGAGTGGAGCAGTAAGATATATTACCAAAATTTGCCCTGCACTTGTGCTCCGTATTCAATAAAAGACTAAAACCTTAACATTTATATGGCGTAATTTATATGGCGTAATCGGTAATTGATTCGACTAAGTGTCATACATACAATAGCAGGCCCATTCTTCTATTTGTCTCAGTTGAAACGCTTTATAATCACGTTTTCTACCGATCGAGTCATCAAACAAGCACTTCTGCGGTTGTGGTTTAGTGGTATAATTCTCGCTTAGGGTTCTTCAGGTTCTTCACTGATCCTGTACTCACAATTGCGAGAGGTCCCAGGTTCAATCCCTGGCAACCGCCAGATTTATCTTTTTGGTCCCCGTCGATTCAAGGGCAGTTTATTTTTTGCTCTTGGTTTGCCCTCTTTTAGCCTCGCGTATCCTTTTGGCCAGAAGTCTTGCAACGAGGGTTTTGTGTTGCACACTGATATTGTTGGATCGTAGTTGGCAGTGGATATTTGAGACCGGGTCATGGTAGTTCGTTTCTCGTTCCTTATTTTGTTTGTTTAAATTATTACAAAGGGATAGAGCCTTTGCAAAAGAGTCCGGCGGAAGTTTTAAGGAATAGGTATCCTTACTACTACAGTTGCGGAGCGCAAGCCCGTAAATTTTACACTGTTATGCTCGCTTGGCTTCACAGAAATATCGAACTTTTAATGTCAATCATCATCCTACTATAAAACCAAAAAATAATATCTCTTTCTATAGATCTATTAAACTAGGCAGGATGTTAGAATAGCTAGTATAGAGAATAGTTAAAAGGCTTTAATGAAAAATTTACTGCATATGGAACAAGATAGGTATCGAGCAGGACCGATAAAAATCAGCGATCTAGTGTGTTGACGATGTTGTATTCTCTTATCATCCCTACCTTTGGCTTGGCAACTTGAACGCGCGACAAAATACTGTGGATGTCATGATGACGTTCGAGGAGAACAAACCACGCTAAAGAGATATGACGACGATATCCTCTCTCCTGCGAAAATCCACGTCTCTCTTTTAGTCCCCTGACGCGTCGCTATTCTACCATTCTCAGGTTTAGGCTGCGGATCCGGCGCAGTTGCCACTCTAGCTCTGGAATGGCTTGAAATGAATGCGCACGAAGTCTGTTCCGCAGGGTCAAAAACCTAGACCAACCAACGGGGGTCGTGCGTACAATTGGCACAAGGGTCGGCTTCTTTTGTTTACAGGAATGCGGTGTCGCTACAATGATGGGTTTCCTGGTTTCGCAACGGTTTGTACCACAGACCGAAAACCGCGGGACAGCCTGAAATGGGTCACTTGTGGAGATGACATAATCGCAACGTTGCATGATACTGCAGCAGCCACTAGAAAGATCCGAGAGCCTTTCTAGACCGCGCTTGGGGATCGATAAAAGAAGGAGTAGATTGAGCAAGGTTGTCCGATCTGTCGAGTAAATCGGGTGGCGGCATCCGGCTCTCGGTAGCGTTTCGTCACTGGTATATCATCACCATACCACGCAAGACTGCTTGCTATCATTAAATCATTAACTAATTAAAATGTAGCAATAAATCAAGGAAATCCCGAGCTAAAAAATTTGCTCGGAATGTAAAATGAAAGTGGCACTGTTTTGGTGTATTCTGTACATAAAGATTGTGCGAGATATATAAAGAGAACGCTTTCCCTGGAGCGTAGCAGCATAGATGCTGATCCAACTGCATTTCACTACAATTAACATTAATATTAATTATTACCTTGTATTCACATTAAATTAACACCAGCCCATTTACATCGCACCATTCTACCATCGCAAGCACAAGCACCGTCACCACCACCAAACACCACCTCCATCGTATAACGATCGTTTCATCATGTCGGTGAATCGTCCCGTTGACCCAAAGGCCAGAGATGCCGACATCGAAAATAAATTAAGATTATTTGGAATCTACAATGCCTTTGCCAATGGCAAGGTCCCCTCCAACCAACAGATTGATATAGCCCTCAACAGCCTTCTAGAATCAAAGGCTCTCTCCACTCCCAGTGACAAGCTTTCCGACGAAGGGAAGTACTTGGTCGACGACCTAAAGAAAGTAATCACTGAGGCAAAATTACTCTTACTCTCCAAGAACCACGATCAAGCTATTCAGGAGTTCATCTGGCATGCCCAACAAGCTGCTAATACCACTAGCGGCCCTCCTCCAAATGCTCCCGTGTCTAAAGATCAAGCGAAGCAGGATGGGGACAATGCTCTTGCCGGTCTACGAGCCTTAGGAACCCTGGTAATCACCAACGGGCAATTCAGAAAACTTTGTAAGTACAAGTTTTGCTAATCTATCATATTAATGCTATGATACTGATGAAAGATGGGATGTAGTAAGCGATGCCACAATATTACTTCGTGATATCGCCTCGGACGCTGCTCAGAAGGCAGGAGGCAGACTGCAGCCGTCGCAGGAACAACTCTCTCAGATCGATAGACCCGCCGAGGACAACACTTGGCACGAGGCACCGGATGTCTCCCGTAATTCGATTCGAGACCGCGCTAAAGGCACGTTCAACCGAAATGCACCCGTCAATACAGAAGACGTAAAGCAGGCCGTCGGAGATGCCACTGCTGCCGCCCACCCAGAAGGGTCTAGGGATCCACAAGCTCTTTCTCAACTGGCTGCTGAAGAAGGCCGGTCAGGAAATCTTACCGGAATCGATGTCCAGGGCGGTTTCAACGCTGCGTCGAACCGTTTGGATGCCAACAGGAATGATGAGCGGTTTGAAGAACAGAAGGAGAAGGTCAAAAACAAGACTAACGAGAAGACTGAGGAATACAAGAGGCGAGCTTCGGACTATCTAAAGGGCAAGGTCCCACAGGAACGTCGCGATCAGACTATTTACCGTTTAAAGAAGATGGTTGTTGAAATCCAGGGGCATGAAGACTATCAACAAGCTATTGATACCCTCTTATATCTCGCTGAGACATATGCAGGACATACCAAGAACATCGGACAACAAACGAATAAATCTGTCGAGGCTGTTCGCGGCGACAACCATCTCAAATCTGCCGAGAACTTGCTCCGCACTGTCCTCGAGCGATTTGCCAATAATACTTCCTCGGAAGACCTTTTCGATGCTATCAACGACATCTATAAGGATGCTGACCAAGATCCTCAACTTAAGGACTGGTTTAAGGAGGTTGACGGCTATATTCGTAGGTGTTTGAAGCAGCAGGGTTACATTTTAAGCGATGTTGCCAATGATGAATACAATGAACTCTACGATCGCGGCCGCTTCCTACTCCGCGACCGTTACCGCGACCATACCGATCATATTGTCGACGAATTAAAATTCTTAGGTGATCAATTCACCCAGGATCCCCAGAACAAGCAGTTCGCCAATTCCGTCACAAAGCTTTTGAATGATCTTGGCAAGGATGAGAATGGGAAGGCAGTCTTCAAGAAGCATCTTCTAACTGACATTACCACCGTCATTATTCCCGGCTTCTTCGAAACCGTTCGCTATGTTCCGATCCCACGTATCGAGTATACCGATAAACAAGTCGACGTCATCATTGAGAACCTTGTCATCGAAGGGGATAACCTCATGCCTAACGTTCTGGAGTTTGGCAACGACTCGTACTTCCGCTGGGGACGTAAGAACGTCACCAGCAAGAACAAGCAAAAGCTCATGCTCTCCGTCTCTGGTGTCCAGTGTGATCTCAAGGATGTCAGCTTTTACATTAAGAAGAAGCAGGGATTCCCATCTCTCACTGATACCGGTTTGATGGATATCTTCTTGGGAGGCGACGGTTTTAGCTTCACGATCAAGATGTCTACAGCCGAAAAGAAGGACCGCGCCAACTTTTTCCAGGTTGACAAGGTTGACGTTAACGTGAAGAACATGAACATCAAGCTTAAGCAGAGCAAGCACAAGTTGCTTTTCAGCCTCTTTAAGCCATTGCTCCTGAAAATCGTACGTCCGGCATTGCAAAAGGTCCTTGAGAAGCAAATCAAACAATCTTTCTCGGAGCTTGATCGACGACTTTTCACTATCAAGACGGAGGCTGATAAAGTTGAAGAAGACTTGAAGGAGAACCCAGATCCGGAGAACGCTCGAAATATCTTCCAGCGTTATTGGTCTGCTGCTCAGCACGAATTTACCCAGAAGAAGGAGAAGGCTGAGGAGGTTCTTGCTGACAAGAAGGCTAATATTGCTATGACGCAAGAGGATTCGATCTTCAAAGATATCCAACTTCCTACCGGAACCTCTACTGCTGCCACCAAGTACAAGAACATGGCTCGTGAAGGCGAACGCTGGGAGTCGCCAGTCTTCAGCATTGGAACCGCCAAGGAGTCTAGCAATCTTCCACAAACCCCTAAAGTCACTCGCAAAGCACATGGTGCTGGTAGAGCACAAGTGCGCGCCCCTCGTGACTCTGGAATGGAATTTGATACTAGTGGTATCAACTACGATGGTGGGTATGATATGGGTCAGGGTATGAGTGGTCCAAATATGGCTGGTCAAGGGATGACTGGTCCAAATATGGTTGGTCAAGGGATGAATGGTCCAAATATGGTTGGACAAGACATGACTGTTCCAAGCATGACCGGCCAAGGTATCGGTGCTACTCAAGCCGGCCCCTATGCGCCACTCCCTCAGACTAATAAGCCTGTCAACCCCAATCCTCAAATGCTCGCTAGCAACGTTCGCTCAGCATTGGGACACTAAATAACGGCAATATCCATTGTGACACGATTTTCCTTTGTTGATACGAATTTAAAAATGTCGTTTTCCTGTCTCTCTGTCTAAGCTAGCGGTTGTATTGGCTTTCTTTTAAAAACACATTGGCTCACTGGCATGATTGCTCTTTCTCACGTCTCCCAGCAGTGCAAGTCTGGAGATTCCTCTTTAATATCCATGTTTCGTTCAGGAAGGCTATTTTTTTGGTTATTGCGACCCCTAAGGTCAATGCTTTCTATGAAAGGGCAAATCCGTTCCTTTCCTTTTTAACTTACTATGGAGTGATATGTTTAGTAGTTGGTACAATGAAATATAATATTAATTCCCAAATTGAACCCAATTAGTGCTTAGAAGACGTTAGTTCGTGTAGTTAAGATCCAGATAGTCTTGCAATACGACCCCTCCGACACAACTGCGGAGGTTGCTCGGCGAGACTAAGATCCAGAACAGTTTGTGGCATTTTGCTGATAAATCAAACAAAGCGTGTTGTGCTGGTTCATGCTGTCGCGCAACCTCTTTTGCACCTTGCCAAATTGACAATCCGACATGTCGCGCAGCAGCACAATTCGTCGACTCGACTACGTATGTCGCTCGTGCCTACAAAAACGGTCCATATCAACTTCTCGGAGTCTTAGAGATGTCGTGTCCGCGAATCCTGCCACGGAGGCACCAAGGCCTCCCTTGCCGCCTTCACCGCCACCTGAAAGTCGCACTTTCAAGCTCTCCTCGTCGAGAAAGTTGATTGCTATCCAAGGCGTTGATGCAGCCGATTTTCTTCATGGGATTACTACTAATACCCTTCCGGACCCGAAGAGTGTGGAAGGACTCTACTCTTCCTTCTTGACTGCTCAGGTAATCCTATGTGCGAATCCTTCATATCTTTTTGGACATTTGTATTCTAAAAAGGATATTGTATAGGGAAGAGTTCTTTACGATGTCTTTATATACCCTACAAATCACTCTAGAAACCTTTCTCTCACAAATGATTCCGACAACCCAGCCTTCCTTATCGATGTTGGCGCCCCGTTAGCATCAGAGTTACTCAGACACATCCGACGGTACAAGCTCCGATCAAAATTCACCGTCAAGCCCGCCGAAGGCTTCGATATCTGGTCCGTGCCTAATTCATTCCGTCTAAACGACGAAGTGGCAAGTACCTCCAATCTACGAATCGGGTGCGTGGACCCGCGAGCGCCGGGTATGGGTCGCCGAATAATTCTCCCCGCAGATGTCGAAGCTTCCGATGAATTAACTACTACGGAGGACGACGAGATTACCTACAAGCTTAAAAGATATCTTCTTGGTGTTCCGGAGGCGCCGACAGAAATCGCTTCAGGATCCGGATTACCCCAGGAATCGAATATTGATTACATGTCTGGGATTAATTTCCACAAGGGCTGTTACGTAGGACAGGAGTTGACGATTAGGACGCGACATACGGGCATAGTTAGGAAGAGGATACTTCCCGTACAGTTGTATAATTCGGTCGAGCCGTTGGAGAATACGACACCGGTTTACGATCCGACATTTGGGGCTACTTTGCCGGTTATTCCGTCGGGGAGTAATATCTCTAGGGTGAACAAGAAGGCTAGGTCTGCGGGCAAGTTCTTCGGGAATGTGGGTAATATCGGGTTGGCGGTTTGTAGGTTGGAGATTATGACTGGTGTGAGTCTTGGTGGGGAAGGACCGAGTTTTGATCAGGAGGTTGATGAGTTTAAAGTTGATCTGGAGGGCGAAGAAGGGATAGTAAAGATTAGGGCGTTTGTACCTGAATGGCATACTACGGGAACCATTACAAATGAGGCCTTGTGAATATCTAAAGGATCGTTTAGGAGGCTGTTCATGATTTTAGAGCCACCCATTCACTGTATATATAACCCAACTATAATCTATATGCCGATTGCTACTCGCCATTACCTGCAGCTTCTTCTTCCGCCTCTCGCCTCAGAAGCTCTTCGGTAAGCCTTTCTTGTTCTGCTTTGCGCTTCTCAGCCGCCCTTGCCTTCATTCTCATCAAGGTGATGGACTCGTAGTCATCACTCTTCGATATACTCGGCGCATCTGATGGGGCCGATTTCTTGAAGGATGATGCTTTGAAAGAACCAAAAGATGGCGTGGGTTTTGTTGCTGGCTTGTAACTACTCGAAGAGGTTGGGAATTTGTCCTCTTCACTAGTTTTGGAGCTCTTGAAATTCGACCGCGACTCCTTATCCGAATCCTGCGAGGGCACTTCCTCCCTTTTCGATTTTGCTTTCGGTGGCGGCTTGGTAAACGTCAAATCCGGCTCCTTGCCCGACGCCCACGTCACATCTCGGAATATGCCCCATTCGTCGTCTTCTTCTTCTAACGCCTTTTTGTCTCGATGGAGAGCAGCATATGAATGGGCGATGTTGTGAAATATCAACAGGGCGGTTGTGTACTTTTTTTCCTTGTCACCACTCCCAGAAACCACTACACACTCATCAATAGCTCCAAACCGGCTGAATAGGTCTATCAAACCGGCTTTATCCATCAGCTCGCCAGTCCCTTTCCGTCGCCATTTCAACTTGATTGTTCTGTCTAACTCTGAAAACTTAGACTCCCCTACAACTTGTGCCTCATCGTCTTCCTTGTCGTCGACCTCCATCTCCATAGCAGCTGTATCAACCGCGGCAGCGGCAGCTTCTCTTTTCCTCCTTTCGTCCATCTCCATCCTCCGCTTAGCACCTTCTTCCTTCAATCTCTCAAGCTCCCTTTTTTTATCATCCAGCTCCGTCTTTTGCCGTTTAAAACTATTCTCTCTAGCTTCGAGTTCTTCCTTCATATTCCGCCTCTTCTTATCATATTGCTCAGACCGCGCCTTCTTCGCGACTTTCGCAGAGAGCGCGGTATCGTATGCGGCGCGTAACGCGACATCGCAGAGAATTTCGAGGGCGGCGGTGAGTTGGTGGAATTTTTCGACGGCGGATGGGTTGTCCTATTGAAAATCCATAATGGAAGAAAAACGTTGGGTTGGTAAAAGGACCTCATTTTGTTTGAGTAAAAATGTATATTTGATCACTGCAAGGTAAATGCAGAGGCGCCGTTCAGCTTTGAGTGGAAGAAGAAGAGGGACGAAGAAGGGTTAGATGGTTTGGGTACTTACGGGATTCTTGTCCGGATGATACTGGAGCGCGGTTTTTCGGTAGGCGCGTCGGACGTCTTTGGCTTCGGCCGTACTCTCAAGGTTTAGGAGCTCGTAAAAGGATGTCGCGGACGAGTTTGCGAGCTCGATGGTTTCGGATTCTGTGGGCATGGTGGGCGACGAATGTTGATTGAGTTAGATGAATCAGAGTAAGGTTGAAGTTTAGCGATACGGGATAAAGCGCATGTTAAGATCGAGCTTAAAGTGCTCCGAAACTACAACTGTGAGACAGGTAACTACAACGAAACTCCGACTACTGGCATAGTTTACTTGTCCGTACTTAAATGATCCCAATTGCGAAAGTGTATATACAATCGTAAAAATAAAATAAACGTCTAAACTACATATTTACATAACAGGTACTCGTCTGTCTAATATTGCTCAACTCGGGATCCTGGTATCATACAACCGCATCCGAATCTCGCACCTATACCTGGACGCTCCAAGCTGAGCTCTAGAAAACCAGATATTGACCGCAAACTTGGGAAGAATCAATTGCTCTATAGGTAGCGTGAAGAACCCTTTTCCCAAAACAGCTTTTAGAATATGCGGTTCGCAGCTTGCTGCTTTCTCAGTTCCTTGTTCTTCTTTTGCAGTTGGGCCTCCTCTTCCGTCTTCTTCTTCACCACTTCGTGCTTCTTATACCAGTACAAACTTGGCGATTCGCCCGGCTTTACAGTATCTGACAAATAGCCCCTATGCGCGTGATCTCTATAGTATTCGATGTCTGCTCTTGCTGTAGGGCCGGCGAGGCGATGTCCATTAGGAAACAGGTAAGGCCGGGTGAGGAATTTTATGCCTTCTTTGGTGTAAAATTTAGTGGTGATCTTGCCGCCGACTTCTTCGATCTTTTTGATGGCTTGTCGAGAGGCTTTGTTGACCGTGATGTCAATTGGTACCGACAGATGTTCGGCATCCTAAATAAATTAAACGTACGTTAGATGGGAAGGATGATTTTGTCGCAAAGGAAGTTCTCGTACTCGTGCTAGTAGCTTGACCCCATCTTTAATTCCATGCACTGCCCTCGAATCGTGCAATTCCTTCAGAGTGATCGGCTTCGTTGGGTCAAGCCTCCCTTGGTCGATCCACAACTGCAAAGTGCACAGGTTCAAGGGCGTAAAGTGCTTCATCAGAGGATTTTTAAACCCCTTCACAGGATTCGTAATAAATTGTGGTGTTTGACCTCCCTCGAAATTCTTTGGAATGCCATGACCACCGCGCTGACCTTGACCTTTGTGGCCACGTCCTGATGTTTTACCTTTGCCAGACGAAGGTCCGCGACCGAGGCGCTTTTTATTCGAGTGCTGAGTGCGGATATCCCGAAGGTCGCCGAGAATTGAGGAATGGCGGACTTGGTTGAATGGGAGGATGAAGGACACCACGGAGGGGTTCGATATCGATATCGGGGAGGCGCTGAGTTGCCGGAGAGTCTGCCTGAGGGCTCTTAGAGCCGTTGTGGAGGGTATCATCGTTGCAATCTATGGGAGACTCTCCGTCTCTCCCAAAGATGAGGAGTCGTGCGGCCCGTTGTGATGTTGACGTTTGAAGGGTTGGTTTAGTTTATGGTGTTGCGAGAGAAGGTTGAAATTTGCGTGCCCGCAAAACCATATGATGGTGTTGAGAACTCTCCACGCCCGCACAAAGAGCTTCAACGTTCTATCAACCAACCTTCGTCGACATCAACCACCACCATGGCCGATACAGAAAACGGCACCAACGCCGTCGCAGAGCCGCTAGATCTCGTTCGCCTGTCGCTAGATGAAGTCGTCTTTGTAAAGCTGCGTGGAGATCGCGAACTCAGAGGTCGATTACACGTGCGTCACATCTGGTCCCCCCATCTGGTGTAGCTTCAACCACCAAAAGACAAGATTCTAACTCAATTGACACTTTCTTTACAGGCTTACGACTCGCATTGCAATCTGGTCCTAGGAGAAGTTGAGGAGACAATATACATTGTCGACGAGGACGATGAGGAAACAATACGGGTACGCTGTGACTGTAGTGGGCCACCATAGCTAATGTTTCTAACGCGTCCGGTCTCATAACAGACAGTCAAGAAGAACTCAGAAATGCTGTTCGTCAGAGGTATAGCATAATCAACAGGTCCATTTTTCTTCGAAGCGTAAGCTAATATTGTTTCTTAGGTGATAGCGTTGTAATCATAGCGACAACGACTTAAAGAACCCCCCACCCGATACGATATGAACCGAAATGCAATTTAGGGTCGTTACCCATGCTTTAGAAGCAACTATTATATCTTATATATTAGTAGTTTTTGTTGTCAAGTGTGGATGGACGCCTTTTTGCGGCTATGAAGGTATCTGGGAAATCGAGGAACATATTTCATCGTCATGATGCTGAAGCTGGAATCTAGTACCATATCCTCCTCCTTCAACTGGTTTAACCACCAAAATAGATACGGTGCTATACCTAAAATGCGAAAAGTTTTCTGACCACAAAAAAAAAAAAAAAAAAAAAAGCGGCTCCTTTCTTGTGCTATATATGAGTGATCCTGCGTGCCTTGCTATTTTAACCCAGCTGCTCGCCACTTATCAGACGGAATCCTTAGCAGTGAGTGGGCTTGTTTGACGTTAATTGGCCCGGCACTCCGTCTTACATCCACTAGGCAACCCCTGGTTATGATACACACAGCGTCAACCATTGTTGTGATAAAACCTTAAACTTGTAAGATGAGGCGATCGGGGGCCAAGCAGATGTGGACGCCGATAATTCTTGTCTCTCTCTTCTTCTTCCTTCTTGGCTTCGAGCTTCCTTAAACTACAATGTTGCCCTTCTGATAGAAATAATTTTATCCTTTCTTCATTCTTTGATATTTTATAACCCCTTTTGGCTTCTCACGTGCGGATTCGCTTGGGCCTAGTGAGATCTCGCTAACCGCGAACATGGCGTCGACACAAAGCCCAGAAATAACTGTGTACGGGCAGGATGCATATTCTCAACCTCACTGGATACACCAGCCTGTTTCTACATCAGGTATTCCACGAAAACCTGTCCCATATGCAGCTGTAAATACACCTAGTACACCAGAGTCCAAGGAACAAATCGAACAACAACAACAACAACCACCAAACCCTAGCAAATGGGGTATAACATGGCAGGGACCTGCATGGTGTCTGTTATCATACTTCTCCGGCTTAGCAGTTGCAATCGGACATCACGTCTACTTCACAAAACTTAATAATACACCCTACGAAAATGTTGTCTGGGTCGGGCGCTATTCGCTAGCTTTGGCACTTATCGTCAAGACATGCTTCGCAACATGTATTCTATTATGCTATGAGCAAGTGGTTTGGATGGGACTCAGACATAAGGAGAAAGGCACGACTATCCGAGCGATTGATGCGCTATTCGGAGCTACGTATCAGGTAGTGTCGCTGTTTCAACCAGCAATGTGGATACAGCATCCACTCTCTGCTATTATGATCGCTATACGATGGCTGATACCTTTGATGTCAATTATAACGCCCACGACTTTGACGGTTCAGAATCGCGAATCGGTGGGATTTACAAACTGTCAAGTCCCGACACTTAGCTTGAGTACTGCGGCCCAGAACACGCTCGATTTGCCCCCTAATGGTACTTACTTAGATGATTTGGGATATACCGAATATACTGGCAATAGGTGGTTTGCGACCTCTTTTGCCTCGAAAGTCGGGACGCTCACCGGGCTTTTGGGGGGGCCGGTCAATTACCCTTCACCTTGCGGGAGCAACTGCTCATACAGCATTAATCTCAACGCCGCTCTCATGAAATGCACGGATGCTGACCCTCACAACAAGACAGCGCCCTGGGAGCTCGATAATAACACCGTTGCACCGTGGGCAACATCTAGAAAGGGGAAGGAGAATGACTACACGTCGCTTTATAACTATGTCAGCCAGACTTCCAATGAGACTGGAAAGCTCTGGGTTGGCCATTTGATCCGAAAAAACGTTTCTCAAGCAGACGTTAAAACTTTTTGGGATTCATATGATGTCGAAACATTCTACTGCGATGGATATAATTCCACGGTCTCGCTTCGACAAGAGTTTGTAAATGGAGAGCAGCGCGACCCCGTCGTGGAAAACATGGAATATAGCAACATTATCGATTATACAACCAGCCGTTCGTGGGCATACGACAATAATATCAGCTTTACGGATCTTGGGCGGCACGAAGTCGTCTACGATGTTTTGAGCAAACTTTTTGTCGGGACAGTCGATTATGAAGGCCGGTCCGGACGGAATTTCTTCACAGATACGAGCATTTTAAGCATGCCAAGTTTCATAAAACCGAATCTAGTATCGGCAGGGGACGGGCCGAACGATGAACTAAAGGACTCGATAAGAGGTCTCACTGAGCAGCTCAGCTTGAACTACTCAATGTCGCTACTCGCTTACCCGAACCTTGGGGTTAGGCAAATGACAACGGCAAATTGCACGGTAACAACCTTTAGTAATGTCTGGCGGTACGAGAAACGAAATTTAATTCTCGCATATTCACTTGGAACAGTTATCTCCCTGGTTTCGGTAGTCGTGGGTGCTTTGGCTTTAGCAAAGAATGGGGTTGTCTCGGAAATTTCGTTCTCACAGGTCGTCGCTACAACGAGGAATCCAGAACTGGACAAATTGGTACAAGGGAACTGTCTTGGGCGGAGCGATCTACAGCCGACAAATATTTACAGGACGAGGTTAAGACTAGGAGAACTTAAAGCGCAAGATGGAAAGGTCAGTGTGAGTGGAGCAGCACATGCTGGTTTCGGGACGCCAGAGAATGTGGTGGCTATAAGAAGGAGAGCGTATTACATATGAATTACCATCGCTATGTTTCAAGTAAAAACGACAGTTGATGCTGCACTTATAATCGCGATTTATGATAAAGTTTGCGGAGCCATGAAAACCTTTAAGACAAGACCATTATAGACTTGTACTTTGTATATTATGATTTATTTATTTTTATATGTTCTATTTCTACTAAGATGTCTCTCTTATACTGCACTGTAGTTTTGAAGATCGACCTGAGCCGAAACTAAGTCATAAAGGCCCGACCCCTCGAACAAAGAAAAAAAAGAACAAATGGAGGAGATAAGAGACAGAAAGGATAAGGGCATAGAATTAGAGAGATAATATAGTTAAGATTCTAGCAATACAACATCGATACGCTACATGCCTATATCTTGTACACCAGGTGCGAAGCATACGAATGTGTTGCTTGAATTAAGAAAAGTCTTAGTAGAAATGAAAGTTCCCAACATTTTCACAATAACCAAAAAGTATTTCCAGATTGTCGTCTAGGTTTGGTGGCAGAGTTAGTGCAAGGGCTGTTGGGAAGAGATTTGGAGTTGAGGTCTAAGCTGGTTCAGATTAGACCCATTTGATTACAGCATACATTTTCTAAAAAGGTTCGCAATACCTATTTCAATCCACCAGATCATTTCTCTTACCACCAGGACACCCTTCACACCACCCTTCGTATTATCGATTCAAAAATAAATTCTGTTGCATTTTACAATCTTTGAATTGCGTTGCGGACATTTTCATTCGCTCAGCACGTAAAGGGTGTGGATAGATGAGATGCACGCCAGATGCACGCCAGGCATGTGCCTTAACTAGTAACAATTTTCTACCTGCTATTACGACTAACTGTTAGTGCCTTGAAATACCGTGGTCTATGCATGCATATGGGACCATTTTCCTACTAAGGTTCTCCGTCCGTTTGAATTCAGCCTCAATTGCAAAAGTGACCAACTATCCCTCAATTTACATAATTAAGTAAAAATTGGCCATCAGTTGTCTCGAAAACCAAGCTCTCCTTTCGCCGCCGACCCTTATCATGGAGACTAACAGTGTCTCTGTTAGTACTACAACCACCAGAACACACAATGAATACACTGTAGGGTGGATATGCGCACTCTCAAAGGAGTCTGCTGCAGCGGTTGCAATGTTGGACCAACAGCATGAAGATCTCCCGAACCCTCCTAAAGATGACAACTGCTATACGTTGGGGTCAATCGGCAAACACAATATCGTAATAGCATGTCTTCCTAAAGGTCAAGTTGGTACTGTTTCGGCTGCCGTTGTGGCCGTACGAATGGTTAGCTCTTTCCCAAATGTTAAATTTGGCCTTATGGTCGGAATAGGTGGAGGGATGCCTCAAAAAGGTAGAATCAGGCTTGGAGATGTCGTGATTAGCACTCCTGTAGGCCAATTTCCTGGTGTCGTTCAGTGGGATGTCGAGAAAGCTACAACGACAGCTTCAGGTGGCGCATTCTTGAAGACCGGATCGCTTAACAGCCCACCGAAATCATTATTGACGGCATTAGCGAAACTAGAGACCGAACAGGAGCTTCGCGGCTCCAAAATGCCCGAGTATCTGGAGGAGTTGAATAGGAAGTTCCCGAGACTGGCAGCGAAATACCTTAAATCCGACCAACTAGTGGATATTTTATTCAAAGCAGATTATGGCCATGTCAATACTACTCAGGGTGATAAAGATGACGAGGATGAGGAGGAAGATGAAGAAGATGAGGAGGAAATCTGCAAATCTTGCGATAGGTCCAAAGTCGTGAAGAGGAAACCTAGAAAAGACATCCGAGTCCATTACGGCCTGATCGCCTCAGTTAACCAGGTCATTCAAGATGCGCTCTTTCGGGATAAGCTTAATAAAGAGTTTGGCGGTACGTTTCTATTGATACATCCAGGGGAATTCTGGCCGTCTAACTCTCTGGATTAGGTAACATCCTCTGCGTAGAAACAGAAGCAGCTGGCCTCGTCAACGACTTCCCTTGCCTTATCATTCGAGGAATTTGCGACTATGCAGATTCTCACTCGAATATTAACTGGCAAGAGCATGCCGCAGCCGCAGCTGCGGCTACCGCGAAAGAGCTTTTAACATACTTGAGCGCAACTGATGTTGAAAGAGAACAGCCAGCCAGAGAGATTATTAAAAGTCAGTTCGAGCTCCCTTCTTTGCATTCTCGAGTTGTGGCAGCAAATCGCTGATTTTCCTAGTTGGCGAAACCGTATCTAGAATCGAGGTCGGTGTCAAAAAGACTGTCTTGCTATTGGATAAGCAAGAAGATCTCAAGATTCTCAACTGGCTTACCGCAATCGACTATCGCCTGCAGCATATCGACTATATTCGGCGAAAACAAATTGGAACTGGGAAATGGCTTCTTGGATCAACAGAGTTTCAATCATGGGTCAATGACAAGGACCAGACTTTATTCTGCCCGGGTATTCCAGGAGCGGGGAAAACGATCATGGCGGCAACCGTGATCGAATATCTCCAGGACCTATATAAGGGCGATGCCAGTGTAGAGATTATATATCTCTACTTTAATTTTAAGAGGAAGGATGAGCAGAGGCTTCAGGACACTCTTGGAAGTCTTCTAAGGCAACTGGTCCAGAATAGGTCGCAGATACCAGAGATTATAAAAGATTTATACAATGAATATGGGAAATCACATATTCCTCTGGACAAAGTAATCAAGGCTCTGATATCTATTGCCAGCCTGTATTCGAGGGTATTCATTGTTGTCGACGCACTTGACGAATGCCAGATTTCCGAAGGCTGTCGGTCGCGCTTTTTATCAGAAATTTCAGACTTCCGACAAAATAGTGGAGCAAACCTCTTTATAACATCAAGATTCATTCCAGAGATAACAAGTCACTTCAAGGAACAAAGGAGCTTGGAGCTCGAAGTTCGCGCGAGCGATGAAGATATCTCGAGCTACCTGGAAAACAACATGCCCCAAGTGGAGGGTATCGTAAAAACCAATCGAGATCTTCAGAACGAAATTAAAGCTACAATCATTAGCTCGGTCAATGGAATGTTAGTAATCCAAGGTTCACCTTCTCATTTACTTTTCATGCGTGTGAGCGCGGTAGATCTAATTCAGCCATCTAATTTGCAAAAGGTTTTTACTCGCCCAACTTCAACTTAACTCTCTTGTGAATATGATTTCTTTGAAAGAGGTCCGAAGGGCCTTAGATCGCCGCCTGGCGACAGAGATTGACATATACGACAATGCTTATAACGAAATTATGGAGAGGATCCAAGGGCAGCTTGGACGCTCTCCGGAGCACGCCATGAAGTTGTTATCTTGGATTACCTTCGCAAAGCGACAGCTTACTATCATAGAACTTCAGTGTGCTCTTGCTGTAGTAATCGGTGAATCGGAATTCGATGCAGAGAACCTCCCAGACATCAGATGTATGGTCTCTATTTGCAATGGATTGGTTACAATCGACGAAGAGAGCAACATTATCCGTTTGGTACATTATACAACACAAGAATATTTGGAAAGAACATCGGATCGCTGGCTTCCTTCCGCACATGCCGATATTACAGAAATATGTATTACATATCTGTCATATGGTGTTTTTAAAACGGGTCTTAGCCTGAATAGGGATGATTTCGAAACGAGGTTACACCGTTACCCCTTATATGATTATGCTGCACAAAACTGGGGTCATCATGCCCGAGCTTCAAGTGACGGAACAAAGCGAATACTGGATTTTTTGAAAGAGGATACAATAATATTGGCATGCAGTCAAGTCCTGGAGGTCCGAGAGAGACCCTATTCTAACTGGGCCTCGCATGGTATCGCAGGAGTACACCTTGCAGGGAAATTTGGGCTGCACATATCCTTAAAATCGCTAAAACCCGACGCAGCTAGTTTGAACATGAAGGATAGTCGTGGTTGGGCACCGCTCTCTTGGGCGGCTTACAGTGGTCATAAAGCGGTGGTGGAGGTGCTGGTAAAAAATGGTGCAGATAAAGAGAGCAAAGATATTTGGTACGGTCAAACACCACTTTCGCTTGGCGCAATGCAAGGGCAAGCGGCAGTGGTAAAGGTGCTGATAGAAAATGGCGCCGATATAGAAGGCAAGGATGATAGGCATGGCAAAACACCATTACACTATGCCGCCAAGGGGCATACAGCTGTGGTGAAGGTGCTGATAGAAAATGGTGCTGATATTGAGAGCAGAGATAATGTGGAGGGCCAAACACCACTATCGATTGCTGCAGGGAGTGGGCATGCGGGTGTGGTGAAGATATTAATAGAAAATGGTGCTGATATGGAGAGCAGAAATAACGAGTATGGTCAAACACCACTACGCTATGCCGCAGAGAATGGGCATGCGGGTGTAGCGGAGTTATTGATAGAAAATGGTGCTGATATCGAAAGTAGAGATAAGTATAGTCGAACACCATTATTGGCTGCCGTAGGGAGTGGGGTGGCGAGTATAGTGAAGTTACTGATAGAAAATGGTGCTGATATTGAAAACAAAGATAAGTATGGTCGAACGCCATTGTTGTTTGCTGCAGAGAGTGGGCGTGCGAATGTGGTCAAGGTGCTGATAGAGAATGGTGCTGATATTGAATATAAAGATAAGTATGGCCAAACGCCATTACGCTATGCCGCAGATAATGGGCATGCGGATGTGGTGAAGATATTGATAGAAAGTAGTGCTGGTATGGAGAGCGGAGATGAAGTGTACGACCAAACACCATTATTGTCTGCTGTAGAGAGCGAGAATACGGGTCAGACATGGTCTCGAAAACTACGATCTTCCTCAACTATGTGACTTTTTTTATTATCTAGTACACGAGACTAGTCAAACACCAGTATCATTTGCCGCAGAGGGCGAGCATGCAGATGCTGTGAAGCCTAGAAGAAAATGGTGCGGACGCTAACGCTATGGGTATTGTAGGAAATGTATATCAAAGAGTTGATGCGTAGGTATAGGTTTAAGTACTACCGAAGCATGAAGATATAGAAAACAATATATTACCCACACAATTTTATGACTTTCACAGAGGACGCCATAAACAATGAATAGCCAACTTCGAATCCACAAATTCACAATAATGAATTTATAAACACCACCTATAACGTAATTAAGCCTATCCGCTAAACTATAACTCGGCAATATGGCGCGTGCAAACGACCATTTCCTAGCTTTGCTCTACCACTTCAGTAGAATTAAAGAATCTCCGACAAGATTTAGCGGAGCGAAATTCGTAGAAGACATGAAGAAGATTAATATACATATTTACTCTAAATTTACTCTAAATAATTTTAAATCCAAAGAGAGATTTGATGTTCCGAGGTATATTGTTTGATGGATATTCAAGTCGACAGTAGGGTATGTTGTCAGTCTTTATATCAAGAATCCTCCATATGATCGTCACTATATAATTGAAATTAATTATACAACACTACGGATCCAGTGCTCGAGAGGAGCAATAATTCCGATTTCGGATAAATATTGAGTCTCCAAATATTGAATAAACCTATCTAGCGTTGAGTATTGCAAAACAAAGGACGGCTATAACTAGGGCGCACCATGCAGTGATGTTGTCCAGCACACTCAAATTATGATGAGACGTTCCACCTCATCTCATTGAAGAACATTATTGACTAAGTAAATGACAATAGAGACCAACGGTATCGGGTTCGTTATCAAAATCCAACCTTACGAACTTAGCGGCCTGAGGACGCCTCCAAGACCAAAGTCAAGCCTTTAGTGGTACGTATGTTAAGTTAGCATTCACTGAGGTTGAGGGTTAGCTATATCAATTGTTTCATCGTAAAAACTCGACTTGATTACGGGAGGCCCGGCTCGGAAACCGTCGGTTGATCGCGACAGATCGATCGATCGATCGGCATTTAAGCGAATCGGTCCCTAGGCGCTCTTCCATTGGTCAAAGCAGTGCTCTTTTGTATAATTCTGCAGAGCTTTTGAACGTATAATACAAATAGCTGGGACACACAAGTAGTTGGGGCATATTCTGAATTTGTATCGAGCTTGGCACTTTTTTGGTGTGTTCTGAAAATTCCAAAGTCAGTCGATTTAAGTATCAACCGATTACTCACGTGTGAAAAATGGGAGGAGTGAATACTCTTCGGGTATATATATTAAATAGTATTTTAATTTTAATTTTTGAATATAATTTCAATTTTTAATAAATTACTTTAAGTATTGCGCTTGAGCTAGATGGTATTGTGAGTGCAGTGCATTGCACCTCAAATGAGCCTATGGTTTTGGGCCAGCTTGTCTCCGACTTTCTTAGGAAGTCTGGGCATGAGACAGGCATTTCACCATGAACCTGCGATAAAGATATTACATGTGGCGCAACGCGTTGACATTCAGATGTCTCAGAGCAATAAATCAGCTTAGTTATCGGCGATATTACGCCTGCGTGACAAGAAACGAAATTGGGTTTCCGGGGAATGCGAAATGCGAGTGCGGACCAGAAAAGCGACCAGGGGATTATGCATAATGCGTCGAAGCTTAATGCTGGAGTGGGGCGGGCACGCCGGATAATAAAAGGTAAAATAGGGAGGTGTGCTCTCGTTCGGCGAGAAGCTTACTTAGCTTGGGGCTGAAACTTGTGTTTGTTACACAAGATGGAAGACCCAAACAGACAGGTCTTTGCAATATTTGCATATTTGCGCCGTGCGGACGTCCAACCAACCTCGATTTATGGGAAGTCTGTTTGAAATGCTCGGATCGAGCTAACTCGAAGGGGCTTTGCGGAAATTTGCGTAGCGCCATGTTAGTCATAGAACACAGCGGAAGGAATTTTCTGCAGGATGACTTGCTCTGGCTGGGAACGCTGATTCGCCGCTAATATCTGCAACACCTAGTCTGATAACATGTTAGACCGTCTCGACCTTCGAAAAGCGGGTGCTTTTAGCTTACTGCTTAATTTGAATTTGCCCTACATGGGCGGATGCACAACTCATCCAGGAATAGAGAACTCCATATCATCGAGGCTGAAATAGGTCTGCTAGCTAGATATGTCCCCGACTCTTCGGATCAGACACCTTTAAATGCTTACGTTTTCTTGTTGCTCTGCAGTTGACATGATTAAAGTTAACTCAAGTTCAATTAACCTCATCGTGCGTTCCAAGGCGACATCTACGAGCATACGTTTTAGCGGTTATGGAAAGCTTCATTCGAGGCACTAGCTATGCGGACAATACACATGGAAAGACCGGTCGGTTCAATTCTCTTCTCTTTCTTTCGCCACACTCGATTGGCCCGATTTTCATTCGCCACATATTAACCATATTTTGGAAAACACGCGCTGACCTCCAACATATATCACTGTAGATGGTTCCTTTTTAATACAAAACACCGAGGACATCGGGTCGTCAGTGTCTGCTACTCACCCAGGAAAACGAATAAAGCGGGCAGCAGGTCCAACATACACTCCATTACCCGTGAGGTTATGGTTCATCGGAAACCTCCTCCTGGTAACATTCATCCTTGTGGGCATTATCGAAATTCTTATAAGGCACCTACCAAAGGAATTGAACGTTTCTTATCCGATCAAAACGAATATAGTCAGCTTTGATCCGTTTACGGCGAAACTGGAGCGCCGACAGCTGACATCGGGCAGTTCAACCTACTCAAATGATGAAACCGACGTGGCTACAACGGTGATAGACATTATACAAACCGGCCTTACAACGACGACTTTCTATAGTGACGAACGATCAACTTCAACCATAGTTTCCGTTGGATTCACCACAACTTCAAACGAAGCTACAATAATATCCGTTACCACACAGACAAGTGTTCAGGCCAACGAACAAACGGCTCTGGCGACCTCTACTCAAGCATCTACGCCACCCTCTAGTGTCACTACACTGCCACCTCGCCCTCCCCCTGCAGAAACAAACTATTTCGACCAGCGACAAAACACGCTCACGTATGCCCCTAGCGAAACAACTTCGATCGCATCCGAAGTGGTAATCAGCACATCTCATAGCAGCGAGTCGGGCCTGGCTATACCCTCCGCTCCACTACCGGTGAGCTATTACGATGAGCGACAGAGCACACTAACAAATACTTATGAGGAACCGACTCCTACTGCGCCCCAAGTAATAACGCCAAACCCTGACGAGCCTACAGTAGCACCTCCCCCTCCTCCCACACAAACAGACTATTATGATGAACGGCGGAGTACTCTTACGGGTACTTACTCTAAACCAACAACGTCTTTTCAAGAATACTTGCCAGTAAGCGCTTTCTACGATGGACGGCAGACAACTTTGAGCCTGTCCATACCGACAATCAGCGCGGCTACGCAAGGGGATCTCGACAACGACGGGCAGACGGCTCTGCCAGAAAATTCTATTCAAGAGTCCACACCAACCTCCGATGAACCTATCGTAGGTACTGTCACGCAGGCCAATCCTGACAGTACTGAACAAATAACCCCGATACCCTCCGCTCCACCACCCGTGAGCTATTACGATGAGCGACAGAGCACGCTCACAAACACTTATGGTGAGCCCACAGTGTTAACGGATTCGTACAATGGTGAACAGTCAGCCCCGGCGACCTCTGCTCAAGGATCTACACCGAATTTGAGCGAATCCAGAGGAGGGCCTCCCCCTCCCCCTGCACAGACAGACTATTATGATGAACGGCGGAGTACTCTTACGGGTACTTACTCTAAACCAACAACGTCTTTTCAAGAATACTTGCCAGTAAGCGCTTTCTACGATGGACGACAGACAACTTTGAGCCTACAGATACCAATAGTCAGTGCCGCCACGCAGGTAGAGGCTTCTGAAAACGAAACCACACCTCCATCAGAATCTGCTCCACCACCAGTGAGCTATTTCGATGAGCGACAGAGCACATTGACAAATTCCTATGGGTATACGGCCGATGGAGCTTCAAGCCCAGCTACATCTTATAGCAAAGGGCAAACGATCCTCGTTCCGTCGATAATTGGTAGTGCTTTGAGTAGCGCTCCACAAACCCAATTTTATGACAATAGGCAGACAACTATAATCGTATCCGCGCCAGGGCCGACGAATTACTATGACGAGCGGCAAAGCACACTCACAAATCTGGATACCGATCCAACAATTGCCAGTCCGTCTATAATTGGCAGCAGCGCTGCAGAGACACAATTTTATGATGGCAGACAATCAACGATACTCGTATCCGCCCCGGCACCCACAAATTATTACGACAATCGGCAGAGCACGCTTACGAACTCATATGCTGAGCCAATCTCTATCGAGGCGGAAGTTCAAGTGGTAACCACTTTAGATGGTGGAAGACTGACAACCTTCAGTCAACTTACCACTATAGTTATTAGCGGTCCGCAAACGAACTTTGACAACGAAAGGCAAAGTGCTAATAACGGGCCATTGCCAAGCCAAAGTGCAGCGAGAACCGAATTTTATGACGGAAGGCAGACGTCTTTAACCCCATCAGGAACAATAGTCACAACCTCTTCTTCCGGCAACATGCAGGCGGCTCCGTCAGTCTCAAAATATCGTGTCTATCCTCCTGGTCTTATGTCATCGTTCAAGGCGAACTATACGGATAAAGACCTTCCCATCTATGTGCCTACTAAATTCACCAAGTTAGACTACTTTATTGGGCAGTATGCTACAACGCTTATTGCTATCATATTCGCGCTACCTTGGGCTATCATATCAATTGAGCTTCAGCATTTAGAGCCCTTCTATCAGATTTCAAGGCCGGGGGGAGCTTTACTAGGCCGAACATTTTGCAGGACGTATTTGGAACAAGTCACTTTCGCGATCCCTTTCGTCTCGTTGTGGTATCAGCATTGGGCTGTATTTGGTGCCTCGATAACGGCGATATTATCGTCTACAATCTTGCCACCCTTCGCCTCGGCTCTGTTCAAGATCGGTGTCCCAGATTTGTGCTATGACGAACTGCTATCTATCAACGCTGATCAGCTTGCGTATTGCCATGCAAGTTTGCTCGTCAGAGAATTTCCGGCACGGATAACACAAGTTCTGTTAGTTATGACAGGAGTATTTGGGTGTTTGCTATTCTTCATATTGCAGAGCCGAGGAAGATTCCTTTACGCGCCTATCACATCCATCGCTGGCATTGCAGTGTTGGCTCAAGATCGCGCTTTCCTAGAACAGGTACGGACTCTGTCCTCTGGAGGCCTGACTCTCGACGTAGCACTCGCTCGAGAGAGTTGCCAGCTGGCTTGCATTTTGGGAGCAGACGGTGAGATTACCTATTCGCTCGCCTTTGTCCCTTCACGGCCAACCTGGTTGGAGGAAAATTTCCCCTACATTGCTGCCCTGGTTTTGCAGTATCGATCGGTTTATTATTACCGCTTAAATAGCCGTGGTAACGCTTCTGCCCATGGACGGATGATCCAGGAAGGCCGCCGAATCTTGCTGCATATAGGATTCATGTGTATCTTTTGGGTGTACCTCGCGGGGCTGTTCATTTTCATCGTCGTTTACCGCTTCACCGTTAGTGCCCTGGACGGGTTCCTCGTAGGAGATAAGACTGAAATAAAAATATTCATTACCCTTATCGCCACCATCACGCAGGTCCTCTGGGGGTCAGTGATCAGAGATATTCAAGGCATAACGCCCTTTTACAACCTCTCGAAGCGCCGCGCACGCCCTGAACGTTCGATTCTACTTTCCTACGTCCATACGATCCCCTTCTGGACATCCTTTATATCGCTAAAGCGAGGTGATTTCTTCGTTTTTCTCGCATCGCTGGCTGCCCTCTGCGCGGAGGTTCTTACCATCGTTATCCCCGCTATTCCGTACTCCCGCGCGCAGTCTTATAAAGACAGCTTGTATACCGGCTATCTAGGAGTCGCGCTCTCAGGAGCCATGCTTCTTATTCTGGGCGGTATCATCTTCTTTGCGGCGACCTGCAGCAAGTTGAAAATTACGACTGCGCAGCAACCGCCCAACACAGTTGCCGGAGTTCTATCTTATATCTGTTGGAGCAACATGACAGCAAAGTTTGAAGGACTGTCGATGGCGAGTGAAAAGGATGTTAGAAAGACATTGGTGAAGATGAAGAGGAGGTACGGACTAGGATATTTTGCTGGGATCGATGGGGTTGAGAGGCTTACTATTGATGAAGACGATCATTTGGATCGTGGAATTTAATGCTTAATGATTTCTTCGAAAGCTTACACTCGGAGTGTAGGGGCGCGGCAGACTCAATATTTTATTATTTTCTAAAAAGACGCCGGACGTCTATGATTCATGTATATAACGAGAAGTAGTGTCTGCAGGGTCTACAAGCCGACGTTCCATTTTTATATTTTGTATTATAATTTCAGTCTACGCGTACATATCAGGATTTTTACTTCATCTTTAGAGCCATATTAACTAATATCAGCTCTTAGTGCAAATTCGAATAATAATCCATGATAGATTTATCAATATCACAATTTTGGAAACAAATAGTGCTGAGAAATTACTTTTGTTGGATTCTTGAAAATATCTGTGTTGGTTTTCTAAAAACTGCTCAAGAGGTAAGGTGTGGGTGTAGAAAACCGGCCCCCTCAGATTTGCAGATCGTACTTAGGAACTCAGATGCTCGAAGCGAAGCAATTTTTTATATGATGTATTTTTCTAGGTTGCATTGTCAGATATTCGAAAGAGAAATCTGGGTAAAAAAGGAAGTCCAAGCTTGATAGGTGATTTGCCGCAAACCAGGCTAGCCTGAGAAGCTAGACCAAAACAGGGCCGCGATGTAACGTGCGCGCGAACTGTGCCGGAGCAAGAACTTTCCAAAAGAGCTTAATACAATATCTTATAGGGTAGCGTGCGCGGGGATTCCCAGTAGATATAAATAGCTTCGAGGAATATGAATTCAAGGTCACTCGGTATAAAGAACCTTTTTTTTTACAGCGGCTTCTCTTTTGTCATTCGTTTGATCAAAGCCGGCTGGGTAGAGAACCAGTCGGTGAGGGCCATTCCTTGACATGCCCTATCTTAACCATAACAAGTCAAACAGTATTTCCAGGTGTTTATGTTTTTCTTTTCAAGTTGGTAAATGGATATCTATCTCTATTCTACAGGCCGAGTTAATTGTAGGTAACAAGCGACACGGATTTTCAATTCTAGAGGGGATCTCATTGTTTATCAGACGATGTAAAGATGGAGTAGCGACACAAGACAGGTTGTGTGGTGGAACCAAACGAAGGTGAAGATGTGAATGGTGAAAGATAATAGAAAACAATGACAAAACAAATGAAAACTTTGTCTACAATGTCGTTTAAATAGAAATGTGATTATAGGAAACACTACAAATATATAAAAAAATGAGCCATTCTTTGTGCTTCGCACATAAAATATAAAGTGTTATATAGAGACTGCAGAATTGCTTCGGTTCAATTTAACGAAGACAATGCACAACAACACTAGCTAGAGGTACCCTCGGATTGAGTTCCCTTTCAATTGTATCCTCGGGTTTAATATTGAGGAGCGCTCGCAATTTTCAATTCGCCCCCCACAAGGTGTAAGGTTTGCGCTGTAGTGTTGCAACGTTAAAAGGTTGGCCATTTAGAATAGGAAGTTGGAAGAGGATTGAGGGAATGCGTTGCACTACGATATTATACCTAAAGGTCGCTATTGGTTGTGAGGTTAATGCTAGCTTTTAGATCAAAAAGCTTGTGACTAACCACGTTTCCGCGCAAGATATTGGAATATTGGCTCAAGGTTAGAGACCCTTAAAGTAGCTAGGTGATAATGCTTGGGAAGCCTATTACGGTGGTTGTAACATGATTTTGCTAGACCACAACTCTTTTAGATATCCAATATAGCGCAAAAACCAACTAGCAGGGTTCTAACATTGATGAGACTTTCGAAAGATTTAATCGTCTTGGGTAGAAATAACAAGCTTTGAGATACCACGATCTGGGTTAACTAGGAGGTAACATAGTAGGATTGCTGTTCACGAGTTCTCGGCTAACCGATCAAGTAGTGAGCTTCATTCGCCCGCCAGCAAGGAAAAGTAAGGTAGGTCGACAATATAACAAAAGAGTTAGTATAAAAGCAGTGCAAAGCCCTTTCTTCATCCACAAATCATTGTGCTTTCGAAATAGTCGAAATTACCCATATTTAGTCTTTTCCTCGATCTTTGTTTTTATTTATCATCTAATATTGATATTTATACTTTTTCGAGACATTCTTCATATTCCAACGGCAATATGCAGCTCACCACCCTCATTTTACCAATACTCTCCCTAGCCGCAGCCCTTCAGGCGGCTCCAGTCGTTGAGGGCGAAAATGCTCTTGCGCCTCGCACATCCTCATCAGGCCCTACCTTCACAGTCACAGAATTTTTCATCCACAGTTATTTCAACAGCGCAGGTTCAGACCTATTCTTCAAGGTCAGGAGCAACCCATTCGGCAACACAGCAACATGCAGAGTATTTGGAAAATTGACCGGATCTACTTTCGTTCCAGACGTCAAGTACTGGACCAAGTGTTATAACCAAATTGGATTTGGCTTTCAATGGGATGCCAAAATAAAATCTTACATTCTTACGGTTACCCAAAAGACTACCGGAAATGTACTCTCCGGGTCCATCTCTATGGAACAAAAGATCAAGACTACGATCAACAGCAAGGACAAGAATCAGAGCTATAAATACTTGGACCATCCGGCGAAGTTTACGATCTCTGCGAACTTATTGTGAGTCCGGTAGTCACAAAGATGATGATAACTATGGTGATAAACCCTGGGGCCTGGATATATGTATTAGTAGCTTAATAGTTAAAAATGGGATTCTATAAATATTATCTTAAATAAAAGGAAACACTTTTCTGATTAATCAAAAAATCATCAAAAAATCATCAAAAAATCAATCAAAAATATAAAAATAGACCTCTTGCCTCCGGTATAATATTATATAGGATATTTGAAGCACGAAGTTAATTCTATGTCCTGTCTGTAATATAGGTTCCGATGGCTACAAATCACTGAGACTAGAGTTTGGTTCAGTTTAGTGAAATGGTTAATGAAGCCAAGATACAAAATGCTCTCGGATACGAGTCTTACAGTAATCACCTAGGTTTGTGAGCTAAGAAAATAGACTAGATGCCCAGAATTAAATTATGTGAACAAGCGAGAGGGACGAACGGATTGATGTAATTTTCATCTGTTCAAGTACGAAGGTCGTGGTAATTGGAAAGGGTGGCGTGTTTGCGATGAAATGTGGTGATGTGTTGATGTTGGAAAGTTGAGTTTGATTAAATTGCTGAGTTTGCAAAAAACGCGCCATATTAAGTAAGCCATGTATGCATCCCGTGCTGCAACGGATTCGTGCAAGGTGGGGATTGTTGATATGGGTAGGGTATGAAGACCGCGCAACTGACAAGATAACTCGCCAAGATGAAAAATCGTGGATAGTCGAACCGCCATGAAATATAGCTGGAGACACCTTGCTCAATTATGGTGCCTCTTGAATAACCTACACCTTGCTCAGACCCGTTTCGACGTGGGTGCCTGTGAGGCTGATCAAGATTGAAGAAGTTTGTTTCAGTTGGGGTGAGTAAGTGATCAAAAGGATCAGATAAGATGATATGACGTGGCACGAATTCGTGATACCTACAAATCGCCATGTCATAGATACCAGTAGTCGATCTAATCGCAATATTTACATAGCGAGTTTCTTTCAAACCTATTCCGACTTCGGCACTGCGTGCTATTTATTGTACATTTTCGCACATTGTTTCGCAAATCAACACCGAGTATCGTGCTCGGAATATTATTGAATAGTCTCGCTCGGTGATTGAGCTCCGCAACACAACAGTGGAGGGTCGCACTGCGAGACTAGTTTTGAGCAGTAGTCACGAATATATGCAATACATATTAAGGTGTTTTGAGTCCACTGAAGTAATACCAGACGAAGAGTTCGACGAACGAGACCAACTCTCAGCCTTGAGCGCCTGGATTTAAGCCTCTAATGTTTTCTATGAAGTCCATAATACAGTAGAAAACCAGTCCAACCCTTGGCGATGTATGTACAATGCATGTCCCATTGGAAACCGTGATAACTCAGCCGCAACAAGGCTCAGCAGTTTACCGCAGCGGGAAATCTTTGATTTCGAAAAGATGTAGCCTCATCAAGGCGTTATTATTATTTATATGCAGCTACACCGTGAAGCCTGTTCGACTTTGTCTTCAAACCATCGATAGATCAGGACACCAACGCTTCGGACGAAGTAAGCACCTGTAGACACACCATGAATACATTACCAGGACAACCCGCTGGAGTTGGTACAAACTTAGAAGGGGATAATCGACTTCAACTGGCGTTGGAGACCTTCAAGCGCCATCTGTTACCTCAGGAGCTTTTTCAAATTGCCGCTACACAAAATCCAGATGCTGTAACCGTCGCTGCATTCACGCAGGAACTCAACATCATAAACTCGAAAAAGTTCATGAAACTTGGCCAAAGCTGTGCGCCCTTTCTCCAGTTTGTGCAACACTTCTCTCCAGTATTGGATGTGTATATACAAGGCGATCCAACTTCGCTTGCGCCGTTGGTTTGGGGTAGCGTCAGACTTGTGGTTCAAGTAAGAATATCACTTACAACTCTGGTATAATGTTTGCTAATCTTTAACAGTTGGCTAGCGATTTTTTCGATTATTTTGTAAAAATAGCCGAAATGTTCCAGAGGATTGGTCATATCTGTCCTACAATGGAAGAGATTGGAGGAGTTTTTCCAGACGATGACAAACTGAAGGACTCTATTCGGATGCTTTATGCTATATCTATTGAATTCTGTACTCAAGCGCTATGCTTCCTTCGCAAACCAGGTAAGAGTTCCAACGTTAGTTCGATAATCACCCTTTTAAGCTGAAAATCGACGTCTAGGAATCAGGCAATTTGCAAAGAGCACCTGGAAGCCTTTTAAGCACGAGTTCCAAAAAATTGAAAGCGAACTAGCTAGTCAACGCCAGATAATCGATGACCAGATACGCAATGCGTCAGAAAAGGCTGCAGCTCTTGCACGGCAAAAAGCTCTGGTATACCAGGAGGATGGTTATTTACATAGAAAATACGAAATAAAAAATTGGGGCAGAAGTGAGGAATGGAGGATCCAGCAAGATTTAGACAAGAAAGGTGAATATATTGCCCCGCTGTTCGAATATTTGAGCTTATATATTGATCCGAGGTAGAGAGGGTGATGGATGAGCTCCTCACAAAATTATCAGACTACAACCACACACGTTCTTTTCTTAACGCCAAAGATTTGCGTCACCCAGATACAGGGAAGTCATTTTTCGAATCTTCACAATTCAAGAGTTGGTATAATAGTAGCGGAGGCTCCCTACTATGGTATCAAGGCATTCGTAAGTTTTAGTTCAACACAAGTCCTAAAGCAATAGTTTATCGTTGCTGACAAATTTAGCTGGTGCTGGTAAAACTATATTGGCCTCGGCTGTCATCGACTATTTGCTCGATAATATGAGAGAGTCTGATAAAGTAATTCTATACTTTTTCTGTGATTTCCAGGATGTCAGGTCTCTAGAGAGGCGGACGTTGTTATCGAGTCTACTAAAGCAAATCATTAACCTGAATCGTCCACTACCTCCCGCCTTGTATTCCCAGTTGGAGAACACGTTCAAACACCCTCAAAAACATTGTTCGCTCGAGACTATACAGGACCTTTTTACAACATTCGTTCAAAAAAAACGCCTAACGTATATAGTCCTCGATGGGGTTGACGAGTTGAACGTTAGGGATAGGCAGCGGATTTTGGATAACTTCAACGGGATTCTTAATTTGCCAGGATGTAACAGCAATATCTTCATATTGAGCCGTCCCGAAATTGACCTCCCGCAAGCAAGCCAAAAAGCGATACTTGCGTCTCCCCAATCTGCACTGAGGCCAGAGCTTGAGGCCTACATTCACGACAGCCTGCAAGAATTTGATAACCTGAAATCCTTTCCACCGGAATTCATCAACGAGATTCAAACAGCTCTCATGAATGGCGCGGATGGGATGTAAGTAATCGTCAATATGTCTTAATTCATCACTTAAAGCTGATTTTAGCTAGGTTCCTCTGGGTCGAATTTCAATTGAAAGAAATCGAAAGCAAAGAGAGCAAAGGCGATATTCGAAAGGCGATACAGAATCTACCGCGGGGCATAGATGAAACGTATTCCAGAATCTTAACGAAAATCTTACAGCAGAGAAATCCAGGGAAGGCCTTGAAAATATTTCAATGGCTTTCCGCATCCCGACGACCACTTACGCTGAGCGAACTGCAGGAAGCGATCGCGATCAACATCAGTGATACTTATCACGCTCAAATTAAAGAGCGACAGATAGCAGATAGCTTTTTCGAACTCAGAAATTGTTCAAACTTAGCCGTCTTAAACGAACGAGATAACACAGTTCAGTTCGCGCACTCTACCGTAAAAGATTTCCTACTTGCAGAATCAACGGTAACGGAGTTCGCAACTCTCTGCCTGGACCCAATTTCCGCCAAGTCGAATGTGCGCAATGCATGTCTCACGTACCTGTCACTCAGCGACTTTGAAACCCAGATTGATATTGTCCACAAGGAACCACTGCCACTAGCACAAGAATCAATCCTAGAAACCCCGGGTTCTTGGATCCCAACATTTTTCGAGCCTCAGTCAGTTTTGGCTAGGTTTACACGTTTCTATTTTGATCGGCGTCAAAAAAAATACTCACCCTCCAAATCTACAAAGTTTTTCTACCACAAGGAGACAAATCATTCAGAAACTCAAACTGAGAGACTTTCCCAATGTTTCATTTTGCTCGACTACGCTCGTAATAACTGGGTACACCACTGTGATGATTTGATTCTTGTTGGTAAGCAAACGAAACATTGGCAAACGTTCCAAACGCTTCTTGGGAAAGTTTTACCCTTCAATCACCTACCTTGGAAGTATTCAGAGACAAACCCGAACCTGGTACACTATGATGCATATGTATGGGCGGTTTATAATAGCAACGTTTCGGTACTAAATTTGATTTTCGATAGAATACCGACGGGGGAGCGCTATTTATATCTAGGGATTGAGATGGGGGAAGCAAAGGAGTCATCATTGCACGTCGCTTTAGGTATAGCAAGTGCAGAAGTTGTAGAAATACTTTTGAAAAACGGAGCCGATGTACAATCTCTATTTAGGGGGGCCACGGCACTGGCAAGAGCTTCTTCCATGGGCAGATTCAAAATCGTAGAGAAGCTGCTTACCGCCAAAGCCGATGTCAATGCGGCCCCTGCTTCACATGATGGACGAACAGCACTCCAAGCAGCAGCAGGTGGTGGCCATCTCGATGTTGTAGAGAAGCTGCTCGCCGCCAAAGCCGATGTCAATGCTGCCCCTGCTTCATATGATGGACGAACGGCACTCCAAGCAGCAGCAGGTGGTGGCCATCTCGATGTTGTAGATAAGCTGCTCGCCGCCAAAGCCGATGTTAATGCCCCTGCCTCAGATGATGGACAAACAGCCCTCCAAGCAGCAGCAGGCAATGGCCATCTCGATGTTGTAGAGAAGCTGCTAACAGCTCAAGCCAATGTCAATGTCCCTGCTGGATATCAAGGGCGTACTGCGCTCCAAGCAGCAGCAGGCGGTGGCCATCTAGACGTTATAGAGAAGCTGCTCGCCGCCAAAGCCGATGTTAATGCTGCTCCTGCTGGATATAAAGGGTGTACTGCGCTCCAAGCAGCAGCAGGTGGCGGCCATCTCAATATTGTAGAGAAGCTGCTCGCCGCCAAAGCCGATGTTAATGCCCCTGCTTCAAATGATGGACAAACAGCCCTCCAAGCAGCAGCAGGCGGTGGCCATCTCGATGTTGTAGAGAAGCTGCTAACAGCTCAAGCCAATGTCAATGCCCCTGCTGGATATCAAGGGCGTACTGCGCTCCAAGCAGCAGCAGGTGGCGGCCATCTCAATATTGTAGAGAAGCTGCTCGCCGCCAAAGCCGATGTTAATGCTGCTCCTGCTAGACATAAAGGGCGTACTGCACTCCAAGCAGCAGCAGGCGGTGGCCATCTCGACGTTATAGAGAAGCTGCTCGCCGCCAAAGCCGATGTTAATGCTGCCCCTGCTTCGACTTTTGGACGAACAGCACTCCAAGCAGCAGCTGGTGGTGGCCATTCGCATATCGTTAGAATCCTACAGGCAGCTGGTGCCAAGTAAAGAATTGCTGACTGGTAGTTCTTTTCGTTCGATTTTGATCGTTTCCTTATTAGATGCCAGCGTAATATATACATGGATATCTGGTTTCATTTGCAAGCTAACTAATGAAAGAGATGGCTTAAAGAACCATTGAATATTCATCATCAATCTTTCTTTCCATAACATACTGTATCTCCCTTGAGGAATTAATATCGGAAATTATTGTCAACGGGCGCCGGCCTGCGCCGCCCCGTTGCCGCCACTATAAAAGGCTCCTCTGCCCGATTGCAAGCTAGAAAACCATTCGCAGCCATCCTCCTTGTCCATAGCTAATATTACCCATTTTACCCTCTGAGAGGCTGTCTTCCAGTGACAGAGACATCACAATCCGTTTACAATTGGTGACTTACGCAGGGACCGAATAGATATACTGCTACCTTAAAGTGCAAGCCAGAACGATGCCATTGGCAAGATAGAATCCGCAATGGGATATGGACGGATAGGAGAAGCCGTGAATCGACAATGAAGCCCGCCAGTTCGCCACGAAACCCGCCTACCCACACGAACACAAAGGTCACGAAGCCAGCCAACCTGAATGACACCGAAGGGCACTGGGGTCATCACGACGAAAAAACAAATCAGCACAGTCCGAAACACCAAAAAAAAAAAAAAAGGGGGCCACCAAGTCAGCCAGCCAGAGAGTGAACGACAGAGAGAGCGCGAGCAAAGACAACATCGACAAATTTATAATAGTTCACACGGAAGAACAGTAGCACAACGACGGAATCAAGGCGGCTCAGCACGGTTTAGCAGTCCGAAGAGCGAAAAGTTTAGCATTTGTATTGTTCAGCGGCACCAAGAGAGTGGTTCAGAGGTCAAAAAGGGGTGACAGTCGCCCGGCCACCACTAGGCTGAGATGGAACGAAAGCACTGAAGGAGATAACAGACTTCGCTGAAGGAATCTAGAAGAGGTTATAATGTTGTTATTATTCGAGTACGAAAAGCATGTAGATAGTCGCGTCGACGACAGCGTCGATAGCTTGTGTCAGGGGGGAGGTTGACATTATGGAGCTCATATAAAATCTCGCTTTCTCCTTCTCATCTATTGCAAGTCCCAGGAAATACTCGGCAAGTAACAAAATCTCAATTTAGATGGAAAAGTTAAGCAAAAATCAAATCATGCAAGCATTTTCATGTAATTTAACACACCTAAAGCTTAAAGCATCATTCATAAACAATAATCAATGCATAATGTTTCTGCGATTCGGAGGTACGCTCCAGCATGAAATAGTAAAAAGGGCTTGGATAATAAGCTGTCAAGACTTTAGGCTGGCTCAAAGCTTCGACTGTCTTATCTTCGTAATGCATCTATTAAACCGGGAGACCCCCAGTCAACCAATTCATTTTTATCAGAAATTTAAAAAAATCGAAGTTTCTCCAGGCTAAAAGCGAAAATTACATAGCAACAGAGAATACCAGATACTATTCCCTCCCAAAATATCCTCCTTCAAATACTAAGTTAGAATACAAGGTATTCTACAAACATATTAGAGAAAAAATATGGAAACTAGCCTTATCACTTCTTCAGAACTTTGGGCTATTCCAAGAAAGCCGTAGCAATAAAACAAAACCTTTGGATATAAAGATGGTAGATAACAACAACAAATAATAACACCGCCAACAACCACGGCTACCCTAAGAGCCAGCTATGGCTTTTTCGTCAGACCACCAAAAGGAAAAAGGCTTCAATAAGGCAAAGATGAGTAGAAAAGAAGCATGACTAGAGAATACCAAATGTGATAGTAACTATGCTGACAAGAGGTTTCAGTGATTATATCTGATGATGAGAATGTAATCTTGGCAATGAATATGATCTTCGGTCCCTCTTTCCTCCCTTTTTTCCCTTCAACCCGTAAAACGGCGTCTAGAAGCTAATGAAAATGATGAATTGGAATTGGAATTAACCCTCTTTAATTGTGAAAATTGCTTGATGGATAGAATCCACCAAAACTGGCTGAAAAAGTTTTCAATTAGAAAAAAAGCGGGATCAGAATATTTAAACCTTCACTTCCACGCTTAAAAACTGTGTCACTCTATAGGAAACGAATACCGGCAATCTCTCTCAAATTGGGAGGTAGGTCGGCTATTTATTGTTAGGAAGTTGTTGATAGGTCTGAGCAACATCATCCTGCTTGTTAATACTATATTAAAACACTTAAGCGCCGCCTAAAGCAAGACACTCGCCTTGCTGAGTAGTATACCGTAAAGATTAGCGAATTATTATATAATATAACACGGAATACGCGTGCGAGCGCCCAAAAAATTGTACCAAATATAACACAGTATCAAATAAATCATAGTATCAAAGATTGTATGGGAGGATATCGGTAGCAAGGGGCAGTTTCTATTACCAAAATACAATATAACAACACAAAATCTGAAAGGATGGAAATCTGTCTATTACTCTACAGTATTGAAACACCAGAATTTTAAGTCTCTATGTTTATAATGTATTCATCCTCTTTATTCTTTTCACTCTCTTTTATGATGTGTCAATCTTTATCCTCCGAGCTACTAAAATGATTTTCTGTATAGCTGTTGTCACAGAAGCCCTCAAAGGGCGAGATAGAGGGAATAATATCAGTTTCAGTTTCTTGACCTTTGGTGATAGTAGTGTGGTAGGGCTCGAGGTCTCGCCCAGCGCTATAGGCGCTGGTGCCTCTATGATAGTAGCCTACGGCTACTATATAAGACTGCCGCCATGGTCACGTGCAGAAGACTATATAATAGAGACCTGGCGCCTCATGTAATATTAGAACAAGCATCGAACTAAGCCTCGTAGTCCTTCCATAAGAGTAGACTTTTGTAGTGTTTAGGCCTTGATTGAGGACCTTATCCCTTTCACAGTAGAAATGCTATATATTAACAGGACGGTGTAACCCTTTATCCCGTGGACTGTATCTTGGAATAAAAATATAGTAATATCAGTATGGCGGTAGTGAAAGGTATTGAGTGATTATATTATATTAGCAGGTATTAACTTTGTTACGAATTTATACTAGAAAATGAGGGTCCGGGTATAACCTCTGATTTATATTATCCCCATGTTATATTTATTGAATATATTAAGGAACAAGAGTGCAAAAAGTGCCTCGACTATTAAATATAACATGGTAACAAATATATCATGGTTATTAAATAATTCGCTAATCTTTACGGTACTACCACAACACCCCAGAACTTAGTTCCCAAACAAAAAGTAGCAAGAGCACTTAGTACATATCAATGAATTAATAGATATTCCATTTAACTTTAGGTCCCTAAAATTAGCGACTAGGAATATATGGATGGAAAAACTCGACCAAAAATAGGGGCGCCATTTCATCCAATTTATTAAAAGTAGACCTAGCATCTAGCCAAAAGCCAATGGGAGTACCAGTCAAGAAAGATATGCATTTCAAATATCTTAATTTTATTCAGAGTTTTGTGTAAATTTTGGCCGCAGTTGAGTCTATATACGCATGTAGTCTCAATTTATGCGCACATTCCAAATACTAACTCGTTTATGAATGGAAAGAAGATCGGTATGTACTGGCATCCCCTTCAGCAGGTATAAGTCGAATGATAGGCTTAAAGTTGAGGTAAATGCAATGAATTCTCTCTCAACTATTTAAAATTGTCCCTTGCGGCATAGAGGCATAGACAGCGATGCAACCGCAATCTAAAGCTAAATATTTAAGGCTAAGAACAAAATTCGAATGATTACAATTTCCAACCGAGGCGGCTGAGGTCTGGCTCTATCGAGTTATTGGATGTGCGTATCAAATCTCAGTATATAAACCATGCCCGGTAGAAAAGCGGGTCTGTTTTTACTCCCTCTTGGGGCGCTTCAGCCTTTACAGTCAATTTATGCCCGTTGTTGATTTTTGAATTACCCCTTTAGTACAGCGCGAAGGGGACAAAATATGAAAATAATAAACCGCTTTTTCTAATCCAACGAACTAGTCTTCATTGTTTATCACTATACGATTGGCCAAATATCAACAATAAGCTAAGGTTAGTCAAATTGTTGTTCTAAGAGGATAAAATTCGAATATGCTTCGGATCTGGCTCCGCAAATGCTTAAAGTCTCAGACTCGAGGTATAGAAAGCAATCTAAAATCATTTTAGTCATTGTACTTTTATTACAGATTAACAAAAATTCGTTGAATCTATTCCTTATCAATTCACTCCACTTTCTAGTAAGGTTTAGGTACTTGCTTCAGTAGACGCGGGAGCAGGTCACCTACACTTTTTTCCCACATACTATGTTGTTTCGTGCTTATGACCAGGCCCCGCCTTTACATCCTAACACTAGGCGCCGAAGTGACAGTGTTGACCTCTCCGCTGGTCTGGTGGGCATTCCAGGTATTTCTTTCGCCATGGAATACCAAAGCTCATGTCCAGCAGTGCCCCTCCATTGCGTCGCATTACCAATTACGATTTGTTTTTCTAGCGTCTGTGGTGAGCTATACGTTCCTACTCTAGAAGATTCTAATCAGGAGCTTGGAACTGAAAAATCAATGTTTAGACTTATACTTGGTGTGTCCGCACGTGCAAGTTTATTCTGCGTTGTTTCTGGTTGATGGTTTTGTATACATGGTTTCCAAATTCCCTATTATAGTGCACAGACGGTGACATATGTGTAGATTTTTCTCTCATTTTTTTGTGGCAGCATTCTGAGCAATTGCCGGGAGCTGGAGTTGTGTTGTCTGCATGCATCGACAAAAAAAAAAAAACTAAGACCCTGCAAGACCCACCTTCAAATCACCACATAACTAACTGTTTCGAACATTCCCAAAGATCCAAGAGCCACGATCTATGAACTCGATTACTTACAAGCCCACTTATCACCCCGGGGATATATGTCAATGAACTGCTAGATGCAGAAGAGGACTCTTCTTAACTGGTTTAAATTTTTTCGTTATTTGACTTTCGTAAAGACCCAGGGATCAGGAAAACGAGTGTATTCTTTGAGAAAATATCAGAATCTGATAAATACGAGTGAGCACTTGACTCAGACACAACACAACAAAATGCAGCAAAATTGCCCTTTTCGTATTTCCAGTGAGTCCCAAATGTCAAGAAAAAGATTTATGGAAGGATATAGATGAGGTTATAAATGCGAGTATGCTAAATTCAAATTCATATTGTAAATAGACTGATGACCAGCAATTATAACTCCTGGTCATACTCAGACTCTGTTACTATCAACGCGTTTGTCTTTCTCCAAAGGGTCACCCGGTCCACATCCAGCGGGAGATGAACCTGCTTTTGTCCACCTTTGGCTAGCAGCGTACATTTCCCACCATTAATCACAGCGGCAAGTATTCCTGCACTACCATCGACACCAAAAGCCTTCAACAACTCAACACGACTGGGCGAATAGCCCAAATCCTCCATGGCCGCAAACAAGAGTTTTGAAAATTCGTTGTATGTACACGCCGCATCTCTCGAATCCGGCGACGTTACAGCGGTCAGGGCGAAATGGATAACCGTCCCATCACCATGATGCGAAACAGCCTGCCGTTCGTTTGGTTGGTTGCCATGAGCGGTGCCGCCGGCAATATATGAGCCCGCGCTTCTGATGAACTTTGACGTTCTGTAGTTATTCGCGACCTTCCAAAGGCCCTGCGCCCCGGGGAGAATTCGTGGATACTGATCGCGGTCTTGCATACATGCTATCTCCACGTCTAAAGCAAAGTTATTATCCCCCTTGGACCGACGTTCCAGCATCCAATTATAGAAGATGTCGAATCTGTCCCGATCATCTGCCATGGGATGCTTGATCCGATGGTATCGTTCGTTAACAGCATAATACTCTCTCGTTCCACTCGCGGTATTATATTTCTTCCAACTGGTCCCCGTAGGTCCCGGGAATTCCTCCTGCAAATCAGGTCCGCTGTGGAAAAAACAATCGTCAAAGGTATATTTTTTGAAGAACCAGCTGCTCGAATCCGGAACGGGGCAAAACTCCGGCCCCAGCGATGTTTCGCCGATTGGAACATTGACATGTTCGTTTCGAAGTTTCGGACCATCATGCTCATATCGATGGTAGTCTTTAAAATTGCTATAAAATACAAATCCGGTCGCCACTCGTACTTTTCCCTTGTTTTCCTTCTGCAAAGCACCGAGTATATCACGTTGATCTTGAACTCCGTTCGTTTTCCCATGGAGTGATACTTTGGCCTTTTGCACCACAAGTACCGAGAGAACTTGGCCCGTTTTCATTGTTTGGAACAGGGCACGTCTTTCCGGACTCATCGGCGTAAGATTCGCCCATTTCTCATTTTCCCCTCGGATATACCGAGTGAATTTAATTCCTGTGCTGAATTGCCACTCAAAGACGGGAGGTTGTTCTTCAAAGGGTATTGATTCGAAGTTGAATTCGGAGTCTTCACTCTTAGGCCAATGAGCCTCGAGTCCAGGTGATTGCTATGCGGTCGTATTAGAAACACCACATCTCAACCGTAGAAAATAATCGAATACAGCATACCATTGATATGTTACCGTGACGATGCTTTCGTCCCTCCGTATTTATTCAAAACAAGATCATGAGGATGACAAAATTGTAAGAGTGACAGCGTAAGGCTACTCTCACTACGAATACCCCATTCGAGAGTGACGTGCGACGTGTTCGCGCAACATTCCTGACGGATTGATTCGAGAATTAAAACACGTGACGCGTTGACTATATCCTCAGCCTTCTTTGACGTCACGGTGTCAGTTCCAGTTGATATACTCGAAATGTCGTTACAAAATCGGCGATAAATCAAGCAATCTCTACATCATCCAAAACGTACAATAGCGAGGTTGAAACGAAGAGAACAGAAAGTATCGATAAGAGCCCACCTAGCTGCAAACTGAAAAGGCTTGTCTCATAATCATGCGCTACCCATAGTTAATACCAGAATTATTCTCCAAACTAGCCCACGGAAAACTACCTACCTACTATAAGCCGTCCAAGCATATCGATACCAGTCTCAAGGCAGACCCTGCCTTTCCAGACTTACAACGGGTAACCGGCTGGGGAGCAAACACACGTGCACACCTTAATAGACCCTACGATCGGTACAAAATCAGCGGCGTCTAATCGTCTCAACTTTCGGGTGCGGGAAAGAACCAACTCACCCTACTCGCTGCGCAACGAAAAGTCCTTGTATTTCGCGATCAGGACTTTTGCAAATCTACCGATAAAACATCCCTAGAATTTGGTTTGTACTTTGGCATACTCATCAAAAGTACCCGCAAGTGCACGCCGTCTACTACGGAGCGGGACATGCCAAATAGGTCGAAATATTCAAAAACCCGGTGTAGTTTGGTTGTCTTTCATACAGATATTATCACCGAAGAGCAGCCTGCTAGCACAACTGTACGATAACCAGCTTCCAACGCTCAAATATTGTACTAATATGCCCCGTAGTTCATATACTCCCTGTATTTACCGGAATCAGGGGGGCGATACGGCTTTCGTAAATATTAATTCAAGTGCAGGCGTAAAATAACCTCTCGCCGGCTTTTCAGGAACGACTGCATGGCCTGAAAGTGGAATATAAAATTATCTGTTATATATGTTATGCTATTGTGAAAAGAACCGGGTTCGCAGCCCAGGCCTAAAAACTACGAAAGTCTAGTCTTATGGAAGGATTACCGTGCTTCGGATGATGCTTGTTCTAAGATTACATGAGGCGCGAGGTCTCTATTATATAGTCGGCTGCACGTGACGACGGCGGGTCTCTCATATAACGGCTATAAAACATGATATCTGCGCTTGCAGCGCAGAGGGACCGCGAGCCCCACCACACTATGCAAGGTTGATGTTATGATTAAGTCTGGTGTTCGAGAGAGGTTGCAGGCAAGTAGCCGTTATATAAAAAAATGCAACACAACGCCGTGTGCTAGCAATCCTCACAATATGTGATCCATGGCCATTAACCACAAGTAATCCTGTTTCAGAAGAGTTATTAGGATCTGTTTCTGGCAAAAACGTCTGTATTAACTATTCTAATGTAATAGTATTACTTGTCTAGCTATTTTCTGAGAAAATTACGTGCCAATTAAGATCATTTTCTAATACTTCTGTATAAAACCATTAATCTTGAATAAATTCTGCTTTGAAAACTACCAGTGAATTAAGGGTAACCCCTGTAATAGAGATATATTCTATAAATAAGGTTTAAAAACATGAATAATTTGTTTTTACAAGCATTTAACCTTCCTAAGTTAACGACCCCACATGCGAGCCAACCCCAGGGTCCGAGCCACAGGCAAACAACACCGGTGAACATCAACAAAAAGAATATATATTATTAATTACACATTAAATATTTATGAAAATGGGTGACGAAAGCGACGCAAAGCAATGCAATTTGACGCAAAACAATACAATCTGGTGTTCTAGCAGCTGGTGGCAGCCGCGATTACATTAAAATATCGATAATTTGGGCAGTTCAGCGAAAAGCTGCTTACGAAGCTGTGTATCCTTCTTTTCCTCGATCAATTGTTCTTTTGCTTGTCTTTGTTCAAGAAGCTTCATTCTCATCTCATCGTTCATCACTCTTGCTTTAGACAGATGTCCTATATTCCCGGCTTGAGCCTTCTTCTGTGCCTTTCTTAATTCAGTGCGTAAGTTGCTTTCTAGTATTTGGGATATAACTGTAGTGAGCTCGGATTGGCGTTTAAGGAATCTGTAGATCCATTTTTATTCAAAAGTCTCCTACAGAGCTTCTCCGCCATGTTACAAATAATATTATATCGAGGAGGATATCCCCAGTTATATAATCGATCAATTTATTCAACAACCACCTCCTCTTGCGCTGGTGTAAGCGCTTGTAGCTCTGGGTGTAAATACTTAGTATCAAGTTTGCTTTTTCGACCATATACCCGATGCTTAAGTGTTGACGGGGTGGTTTCATGTATTTGGGCTGCCTTATTGTCCTGGGGGTATCCAAGACACTGTCTTATAAAGTTGAATAACTTGTTAATGTTCATTGGATTGGTGCAATTGATACGCTGCCAGTTAGTATAATGGCCAAGCTTAGTTTTAACACGTGGATTATGCTTTATAAAGCCGGTAAACCATTGTTTATCCAATAATTTGTCATCCCCTTGTCGCTGGAGGATTTTTATTGTAATACCCTGGACTTGAGCGTGTGTAGGGACATATCCGAGGGTTTCCTGACGTAAAACCCATCCTACAAGACCTTCTTCGTGCGCCCTAGAGAGTCTCTGCTGACTTTCATGGGCGATACCATGTGGTTGCTGGGTGATAAGGCGGTTTGTGAGGGTAGTGTGCGGTATCGCGTAAGTGATAGCGGCAGAGCGCAATGGTTGTCCGCTTTTAACAGCGTCTATGGCAGCAGCCATATCAACTTCGTTATATTTGCAATTGCTAGGCATTGTAATGAATTACTAGAAAAAACTAGCTTATTTGGCTAAATATTGTCGACACCGAATATACTGAGGCGATTGAGCTTATCAACTTCATCTCCATATGCTCGGCTATAGTGACCGAATACACCCACGTCGAGTGGCTGAAGCAGATGAGTGCTATGAGGTGGTAAATATAGAGGGGTTATATTGAATTTGACGCAATAGTCAATGAATTCGTATGACATGTGGCTGCCATGACCATCGAGAAGAAGTATCCGGTATTGATGAGTATTTCGGACGACTGAAAGGTTCGAAATATTCAGAGCATTTAAAAGTCTTCCGGAATTGACTCCCAAGCCTCCAGTATATGGCTCCGGAGGGTATCAGGGTTGTAGTATTTGGTTGTGGTGAATGGTTTGCAGTAATATGGTCTTTCATTGCAAACCAAATATTTTCCATTGGATTGAGATCTGGACTGAAGGCAGCCCAATTTATAACAGGAATACCGCGCTCTGCCATATCTTGCGCAGTGGCTCAAGCAGTATGGGCCGAGCATTGTCTTGCATCAAAATCAGTTGTTGGTTGTCCTGTTGCCGGTTCAGTCTACGCCATCCATCGATGATAGGTACGATTCGTTGGCGATAGCTTTCAGTGTTTATGATGCCACCAGTCATCCAGGTCTCGTCAGTCCATAGGATTTGGGACCATTGAGCGATTGTCCAGTTTCTGTGTTCTAACGCCCATGCCAATCGGGCTGTTCTGATGTGTTCTGAGATGGGTGGTTTAGCCCGTGCAACACGCCGATTAAAAGCCCAATCGACGTAGGGCATATCTTATCACGTATGTGCCGAAAAACCCGGTATAAAAGATCAGGGGTAGCTCGAGAAACGTCATTCAACGATTGATTGATTGTTAAAACGGTGATAAAAAGTCACTAGTTTAGTTCGATAGCTGATAACACGCGAGGGCTGCCAGTTATGAAAGCTATAGTTGTAATTTTAGCACGTAAGAAAATGCTATATCTGGCGTTCTATGAAGCCAGTGATGGTGCGTATCTCAGAGGTATGGAGATTTGCGTCAGTCGTGAGCATTCCCATGTGTTGATGATGATTCGTGATTAGCTGGCGGGTACCAAGACGATTGGGCATGCGGTAGTGGTGATGTTGTTGGTTATGGTTGAGATGATTGGGGGGTGATTGGGATAACAGGCTGGTTGCTAAGTACTAAGTGCATTAATAATTGCTTGATTACGAAGTAAAATGATTAGAATTAATAGTACTTGTACTTGTGAAGGTGCTTGTGAGGATGCTTGGAGATACCTGTGCGCTGACAACAGGGATACAAAACTGTTGCTCGACATCATGTAGGTTTTGGGCTTGGTTGGTGCGCCCAAAACACAACGACGCGTTTTGTGGGAATAGAAGGGCCCTGGCCCTCTGGAGGAAGGATCCACGATCGTGGATCCTAGAGGACTGACGAAGTGCTCAAAGAGACTGACGAAGAGAAGACTTGACTTCTTCGCGTCAACCTTGAACATTTAACGTCCCACACCCCTAATTTGATGCCTTCGCAGTGTTGTCCTTCTTTTTCTTTAGCCCGTAGAACGGCGTCTAGGAACCAAGGAAAAGAGAGAAAACGTAAAAATTGCTTGATAGATGGATAGAATCCAACAAAACTAGTCTTGTTTAGTTTTCAATTGGCAAAATCCTGAAGGGGAAAAAGAGGTGAAGGGGCCGAAAACCCTTTATACTTTTTTCAAACCACTCAGGCGACACTTTCCAAGCGGGGTATGTATGGGCAACAGGAGCCCAGCCTCCCTATTTAGCTACCCACAGGCCAACTTTAAATAAAGAAGAAGCACGCTCAAACCACGAGAAAAAATTTATATAAAATAACTAAATACCTACCGCGAACTGTAACTTAGTTTTACTAAACCAGATAGCTCAAAAACTTCTTACTGATTCAATTCCAACAGGATATACCAACTCACACTAATAAAAACCACCACAAAAGCGCTCCACTTCATATTTAACACAAACGGTCCCCCTGTCAACAATATCAACAAGTACAATTTAACCGCCACCTTGTTAACAATCTGGTTTGCTTTAACCTCGGCATCCTTTGTCGTTTCGCTCAACAACATTTCAAACCCCATCGTTAATCGTTCTGCCAACTCACGTGCCTCCGTTATTCTATTGTCAATATGTGTCTGTGTAACCTGGAAGAACTCCGCGCTCCTGGTGTAGCCACATTGCGCTCCCGGTTTGCCAATCTTCCACCAAAAATTCTCTAATTAAAAAATATACAATCCATTATAGATATTAGGGCTAGTTACACCAGACTCTGTCAAGAAAATATCTAACATTCTTGATGTGACATGTGTGCGGATTTCAGCGAATTTTTTAACCCGGTATTCCTTGTGGGTAGGCGAGCTTAGGGCTATTTTGGCATATTGAATGAAGCCTCTCCCTATATTGAGCTGTAGATTTAAATTGCTGACTGCGGACCATGCAGTCTCATCGATAGCTTAAAGGCTGCGGTACCTTGCTGACCGAGGCATAAGTTGCTAGCTAACTGCCGAGAATCCAGGTTGACCTTGCTGACTAACCCTGCCAAACGGGCATTATAACGCGAGGCGTCAGCTTCTAATAAATTGAGCGGCAAGGAAGATATTTATTTCTTTATCCAAACCCTCCGTCCGACGCGCTCCTACATGGGACTTCGGGATTGGGTCAAGCTACATGTATACCTCAACCACCCTGCAAACAACCAACCGGATATATAAAACCGGAGATATATAGGAGCCAAGGGGGTTTTGTGTCACAGTTTTTTATTTTAAGGAGGCTAATGACTGGAGTATAAAACTCAGGCGACATTATCGTTAGTCTGCCTGGTGGTTAGCTTGATGTATTATATACGTAGCAAAATTTCAATTGAGCCCAGTCGACAACGATATATATGCAGCTAAGCCTGCTCCAGTAACTGTTATTATGAAGTCTAGCCTTTTGTTTACCTTTCTTCTTGTGCCGCCCGCGATTCTTGCGACTGGGAACAATTTCCAAAGGCGCTGCACCCGCCTAACTGAAATACTCAAGGCAGACAATACGAAAATTATATCATCAGGTTACGTCACCAAAGGGACCAACATTACGTTTCCAGATGCGGCTTTGGGGTGTACAAAATTTATCGAAGTTTTAGCTGATGTCTGTCGATTACAACTGAATTACACGACGAGCACCACCTCGAGTGTATTAGTAGAAGCATGGTTACCAGTCGACTGGGAGTCCAAAGGGAAACGATTTCTGATGACTGGTAACGGTGGCCTTGGAGGATGTATGTTAAGCCTAGCTATACCACCATTTAAACTTCCTTTGAACAATCTTAGTCAGAAATACTCACCAAATAATCTCTAGGCATAAATTACGTCGACTTAGCCTATACTAGCTTCCTCGGGTTTGCGGCAGTCGGGCACAATAATGGCCATGATGGTGACACTGGCTTGCCTTTCCTCAATCGTCCGGAAGTTGTTAAAGATTACACGTATCGAGCGTAAGTTTAACAAGCAGTAACACCATCCACTCTAATTCACACTGCCCTAGGTTATGTTTTAACAGCTTACTGTATAGTCTTCTCACTGCTACTCAAATCGGCAAAAAGGCAGTCGATCTTTTTTACCAAACTAGTTTCAGCAAGTCTTACTATTATGGTTGCTCTACTGGTGGTAGGCAAGGCCTAAAAGCAGCACAAGATTTCCCAGAAGAATACGATGGTATAATCGCTGGCGCCCCTGTTAATAATTTTAATAGGCTCGGCGCTGGAACGGGTAACTATTATTTTATCGTGGGGCCACCGGGATCGCCCACATACCTCACCCTACCACAGTGGCTTGCAGTTAACAAGGCTGTTTTGGGCCAATGCGATGCAATTGACGGCGTCGTAGATGGTGTTCTCGAGGATCCAATGAAATGCCGATTCCGTCCGGAGTCCATGCTTTGTAGCGCTGGCCAAACTTGGGCATCAAACGGATGCCTTACAGCGACTCAGGTGGACAGTGTCCGAAAAATATACGAGCCTTTTTATGGTAACAAAGGCCGTTTCGTCTGGCCGCGCGCCACACCGGGCGGTGAAATACTAGGCTTCTACGTATATTACAACGGGCAGCCAAGTCGGTACGCTGAAGAATTCATCAAGTATGCTGTTTACAACGATCCCAACTGGTCATTTGCCAGAGATTTCAATCTCGACATAATTGATCAGACTCTCGATAACGACCTGTTCGGCGCTTCCACGTCAAAAACAGATCTAAGTCAATTTCGATCCCTTGGTAAAAAATTAATCACCTACCACGGTTTGTCGGACGGGTTGATCACTTCTGAGAACTCGTACATGTATTATAATTCCGTCGCGAGGAACATGTCGCTGCCGTCTGGGGAGCTTGACGAGTTTTACCGATTTTTTCCGATTTCGGGGCTGGATCATTGTGTTGGCGGGAGCGGGGCAGGGTATATTGGTGGACCTTCGCAGACCTCTATGCCTGGCGCTACGTTGATCTCCCCACAGGACGGAGTGCTCATGAAAATTGTTAACTGGGTCGAAAAAGGAGTGGCGCCAGAAACGATTTTAGGGTTTAAGCTTGATGCCAGTGGAGTTCTTAGCCAAAAGGAGCATTGTAAATATCCCGCGGTCACGAGCTACAGGGGCACCGGTGATCCAAACTTAAAAGAAAGTTGGGTTTGCGAGTAGTTAACGGAAATTGCATAGAAGCTGAAATCTAGAACCTAAATATGTAGTATAGAAAATATGCATTCTGTTTCCCTAGTTCGTTACTTTGCCAAACAATAAGAAGAGAGTTACACGATGGAAAGCTAAAGGCTGACTTTCTCGTATTGAAAGAACAAATCTAGCATGAAATCGCAGTTGTCATCCCTATGAACTGGATCGTGGTTTTTGTGGGAATTGCTATAAGTAGCCATAGAGGCCTTTTATTCTCTTTTATTTTGCGTTTCCAATAGTCCCGTGAGTCGACTCGCAAGAAGAAGGTTTATTTAGTCTTTTTCTTTGTGGATATTCTCCGTATTGCGACGCGAAATTGTAATAGGAATAATTGGCGCTTTCACGCCCACCACCCGTTTGAGCCTCTTTATCCTTTCTAGTCCTCTTTTCAGAACCACGCTCACTTGTATTCCCTGACAGGCACGATGGCAGCTATACGTAAATATCGCCGACCCTATGAGAGCCGCAATGGTTTGATCAACATTAGATATTTTCATATCCATTTCATCTCAAACTTTCATCTTGTTGCTTGCAACATGAAAGGCAAACCACCGTCCTCTCATATCCTCCATCATGGCAAAGACAATCCAAATGAAAGCCTGCCCATACCAAGCAAGAATTAACGAAATAGGAAGTACAAATTTGCATACGTTGATACGCTCGTGAATATACTCTTGATCTGCCAACATCTCTCGCATCCTACGTAAACCTATTCGCCGCATGGCGAGATCCGGTAGTGTAATACACACCATACTTATCCAAATCGATATACCTAACATACAGAAAAGTACGAAAATCAACAGAAGCATGCTGAGAATAGTCCAGAAGAGAGGTAGGTTGTAAACAATGTCTGACCGAGCGAGCGGGCCGCCGCTATCCCTTGGTATGTTCATTGGGTCGGCTAACGCAATAAAAAATCGGATATTCCGAGGCAATTTGGGCAGTATCTTTTCCGTCAGCTCAGAAGGCGTCAATTCTGAAATGGTAGCTAACCCCGAAGAATGAAAGTATGCGTTGTAGACGACTAAAGCCGTCTGTGATCCGAAATAGACGAAGCATTCGTGTGGGAGATACTTTGAGCGAAAAATACTGATAAACGCAAAGGAAATGCATATGGATATTGTTAAGAGAGGCCAAAGAAACGAGTAGGATATCGAGTAGACTATCTGCGATGTGAGGAAACCTGCGAGCTCTGGATCTTGGATCGCAATATCGGCCCCAGGACTCTCCGTAAATAACTTATGAAGTCGTGCTCTTCGGGTGACATCGATAGCGACATAGACATGGAGCGCAAGAAGGAAGATTATATTCGGATAGGTTAGGAAAGGGGACCGTTTGGATGATTCAAGAGGATTGCGAAAGAAGCCTCGGCACCAAGTAGCGAAATCGATGCAAGTAGCGGAGACTAGAAGGTATAGGCAGAGTAGAAAGCCAGGTCCATATATTCGAGGTATGGACGATAATGAGTGCGAGAGAACGTCGGTTACGCTCTGGTCCAAAGGTAGTAGGATACTGGTCAAATTCAGGCTTTGAGACATGATAATAGCCAATGAAATAATCGCGTTGTGTTTGTGTTGACTCTTCAAATTCCAGAAGAAGCCTCTGCGAGAAAGTGTTGAACCTGGCCGTATTTATATGCGGCCGCCCAGGAAACGGATAATATATAAGTTAATATTATTATGGGAGGTTAACGTTAAGAAGTACGCAGAATGTTTCAAATATGTTTCATGTATATCATATCATGTATACCACACTTGCATTGCCTTCCAGAAGGCAATGCAAATCGTCCATGATAATTCATCAGTGGGTGATATGTTTTTCGACTCCAACCGATCAGCAAAATGCAGCTCGCTTTTCCAAGGCATGCCAAGGTAATAATATCATTGGTTACTCATATACATATATATTAATGGAAATATCTAATGGCATCATAGAGGTAAAATTATACTAGAAAAAAGTATCTGTTCAACCCACGCAACTTCCGGTTCGAAGACATTGTTTGTCCAAATCAAAGAGAATATTTAAATTATATTATATGTGAAACAGTGTAGTGTGATGATGTCTGGATTCTCTCTCTCTAAGCTATGCTACTAATCTACTTAATGTGCTTATGCTCTTGTTTACATTGATCTTCGTGTAGGATGCACATCCCGACATTATACACAACATCTGATTCCAAAACTTGATTCTTAAATCCTATTTTTAAGCCATTTAATTAACTTATTCAATTTCACCATACGAAGTACCCTATACCAAATCTCGCTCGAATCTCACCAAAATACTTTTGAATTTAATAGGATCACAGTCTCATTCACGCTCTGCTCTACTGCCCGTGTTAATGCGTCAGCGCTCTTATTCCCGCACTGGATGTTGACTCCATTCTCAAACAAGAACTGGGTTGCCAACTTATAGCCATTCTTTACAATCATCCAAAGCGGCGATTCACCGGCTTTCTTGGATATTGGCTCGATGTTAGCTCCCTTCTCAAACAGGAGTCGAACCAATCCGCACGTCCATTTTGAGCAGCATCTAGAAGGGGTGATTCACCATCGCCAGTTCCGATATGGGCCCCATTCTCAAATAAGACCCGGGCTACATCTAAACTTCCATATTTTACAGCAACGGATAATAGCAATTTCCGACTCCATTCTAGTGCCTCATCATCAACCTTTTTAAGCAGCAGCCGAACCACATTTGGGTGTCCATACCGAACAGCATCTACTAAGAACTGGGGAGGCCACGACCGAAAGTGAAACCGAGTTGTATCCCAGCCATCTGCTTGCATCTGCGACTCGTCAGTACGTATTAACATTACATGTCCGCTGTATTTTAACACTGACTGATAATAGCGACTCATCACACTTCTTTGAGTCAATGTGATCGTGTAACATCTGAGCTTCATGTCCATTCTTAACAGTTGCCCAGAGTGGCGATGTATCGTTGTAACGGCCAACATCGACCTCCAGCTCACAATTAGCACCCTTCTCAAACAGTAACTGAAACACGGCCTCACATCAATTGCCGGCCGCTGCTCGTAGTATTTCTGTGCCAAACTCCTCCCTGAGTAGCGCTTTAAGGATGGTATTAAGTCCACCATTTGTGGCCTTTAAAAAAGTTTCAGCCTTAGTGCCACTTTTAGAGCCGACGATATATTCGAACATCGCTTGATCCATATCCGCGGCAAGGCTCTCAAGTGCCTGTTGGATAGCAACTTCGTTTCCAACTTTGACAGCGCCCTTCAGGATAATCAGAGCAATATAAAAACTTTCTTTCAGCTCGCTTACTTGCGCTGGTGGCCCACCAGTTCGTTTTCTTGACCAGATCCCGGCTCTTTCTTCAATTATTATCTGGGCCACACACTCATGTTTATACTGAGCAGCTACCTATAACAAAGATATGTCACCATCCCTTTTGATTCAGTCTTAACACCATTCTCTAGTAATACCAGGACGACAGAAGATTTTCCATACTCACATGCTGCTAATAGCAGGCGTTTCCCGTGTTTTTCGATAAATCTTGAGAGAATGCTCTTGGGCATGGTGGCGAAAACGTTAAACAGAGCCACAATATCATCCATTTTTTCGATAACCCTCTGGAACAATCGTTAGAAAATGCTTAGTGTTTGTTCACAATGGCTATTTCCAGCGCGGACTCACCCTTCAAATTCCGTGTCTCGATATTGGCACCATTCTCCAATAACAACTGGATCACGCCCTCATGCCCATTCTCGACGGCCATCAATAACGCCGATTTTTATTAGAATCGAAGGCTTCAACATTAGCATCTTCTTCCCAAAATAATCGAACCACGCCCCCGTGCCCATTTTCTGCAGCTATCAATAGTGGTAATCCATTGTTAAAATTTGGGGCCTCGGCATTGGGGTTCTGTTTTAATAATACTCGGGCCACAACTTCATGCCCCCTCTGGCCTCTCCGAAGCCACTTATAGTGGTGATCTACTATTGGCATCGCATTTATTGATATTGGCATCTTTCCCAATAACAGCCGGACCAGGGCCTCATACCCTTTACGTGATGTATCAAATAGTAGCATTCCACCAGACTCGCCCTTAAGCAGCGCATCATGTCCACCGTTAACAACCTTCAATAATACTCCAAAATCAACAAGGCGACTATATCCAGCAGTTCGCTGAACTGTAGAGACAGGAGTATCAAGTGTCAATTGACTAATAGCTTCATCCTCGCATTATGCGATGTCGTATCATTCACGCCGTTTTTGAGAAGTAAATTGACTACAGCTCTGGTCTTGTACGCGTCTTCGGCAGCGGATGCAAGGAGTGATCTCCAAACACCCTCCTCTTTTTCAGTATCAAGTTTCTCGAATAGCAGCTTAATAAGCTCTTCATCCCACTTTCGGTAATTCTTGTCCTAAGGTCTTTCCAGTTGGTGCCCACGCTATTCTCTAAAAGTAGAGGGAGAACACGCCAGCGTTGACTTCGGATGGTTTCTTGTAGCGCGCGATCCCACCACTCCATCTTGGGTTGAGTACCTTTCTCGATCAGCAATCGGACCGCAGCTTCGTGCCCTCCTCATAAAGCCACCAGACTGGCGTTTTTACACTGTAGCGTTTTGGTTTGACCTTAGCTCCTTTATCAAGTAAAAGCCGGACTACAGTCTCGTCTCCTTTCTCAGCAGCGTGATATAGTAGCGATTCTCTATCATTCCAATGGCATTTTCCTGTGTTCACATCAGCCCCCTGTCAAGTAGCAGTCGTGCTATGGCCTCATACCAACACTTAACGGCCGTCCATAATACATAAATATGCGCGAACCCAAGACGGGCCGCTCTATTAAGTAGCAACCGGACCGCAGCCTCGGAGCCGGACCGGGTTGCAAGTAAGATATGACGACTGCATTCCCAATCAACAATTGCCCCCCCCCACTCTTACATACCTTTAATATCAATTGCTGACCATAATCGCTTGTAAGAAGCAGTTTGAGAATGTCATCGTGCCCATCCTTGGCAGCTATTATGAGCATACGGGCATTACAGTCGCCATTCGACTCGATACAAGCCACTTTCTTGAGGAGAATTTGTGGAAGTGTAAGGCCAACCTTCTCAAATAAAAGTCGAATAACAGCCTCATGTCTCTTCTCGACTGCAGTACTCAGCAGCCTCTGATCTCGACGGTCTAGCAAGGTATTCACAAACCCGCTAGAACCCTCGTAATCAAAATTACTAACCTCATCATCGCCTTCACCTCCCTTTTTGACACGAGCCACCCGCGCAAACCCACGATCTATTACAGTAAATACTTGTTTACAATAATTTGTGATGGCTTGTCACATTTGATAGCTATGATCTATCAGTTTAGTGTCCTCGAAGATTTGATCTGATATATGTTTATGATATTGAAAAGAAAGTAGCCTCAGATCAATCCTCTAGCCTGTCGATCCGCAATATAATAACCTTACTCACATTCAGGTGGCTCGCGTGTAACCTGCGAAGTTTGTGCACGATCGCAAGGTTCTCACGCAAACGCAAACCTTTGGTCGGATAACAGGCCCGGGCATCTTTTGAGAGATTGTGTTCATCAAGTTTATTGGACTGAATCTAAGTCTAAGAGGTAGTTGTTTGTCTAAAATAGCTGGCTACTCAAAGAACGCTATACTTGCCTAAATGATACTCCTAGACTCCTTACCAAGTATTGCTTTGTAATGATTATATTTTATTTTGGAATTCACCGACCCGGAGCGGATTCTGAGAACCCGATTGAAATCACTCGATAAACCCATGTCAGTAGTATTTAGCTCACCTCAAAAAATAAACCTGGTACCTTGAAGGTCTGTTGGGCGTTTTTAAAGTTGAGTAATCGAACATATTCGTATTTTGGCGTTCCGGATCAAATTGAGGGCCTTGTGATTTGGTCTTTATGCCATGGGTCAAGTATAGTTCGTATACGCGTAAGGAACACGATCGATTCTACTATCATCATTATTAGTCAATTGGCCCAACGAAACCAGGCTTCCGTCTTGTTGGCACGACTCCACTCGGAGTTCGCATATGGGGTAGCCAACCGACGGTACAAAGTATGGCCCCATAAGTACGCCAGCTTTATTACTTCTTCCACTCCTCAATTTCCAACTCGTTAAATTAAGGTTTGAGAGAGCTCGGGAGGCCGGACGGGATAGCAATATAACGCAAGATAGTATCTACAGTCCAGGCGGAAAGTATCAGAACGACCCACTGAGCCCACATTACTTGATTTGTGCATGCCTCTCTCCTCTAACAAAATAAACTACCAGAAACAATAACGTGGGGCTGTGGGTCGTTCTGATACTTTCCGCCTGGACTGTATTGTTTATCCGAGCTGCGCAAAAGGATTACGAAAGTGCGCACGTTATGAAAATTCCGATCTTTCGTCCAGGGTGTGATTAGATGGCATTGCTTGATTAGATGGCATTACTTGTGCGTACGCTTTGACCGCCTCAGGGTCCAACAACTGGTATGGTCCCCACATTCATGCAGCAATCGGGAAGAAGCGCACGCCATTACCGAAACGAGCAGTACAACAGCACAACACAGTCCAATTCTGCTAGGATATTACGAAAAATTATCGAGACTTCGAAATTAGGCACAATCAAGTTCAAAAAGGGCGCTTGTTAATTGAGAGATCGGTATTGCGGTAACAGTCCAAGTTGGAAGAATGCTAACTCTCGCCTTTCCGAATAGTTATGTGTATTATGAGGCAGGGACTAAACCTTCAGGATCTTGACTGACCAAATCATTAGCCTGAGCCGGAGTCAAATAAAATCTTCTCACTGCTACACCTCTATATAAACCATATCATTTCCCTCTGATCAACCATTTAGTAAAACGTTCGACTACCCACCAAGAATTATTTGAATCCAAACCTCCATATACAACAGTTATCCTTACTTCGTCGCTCAAAAATGCGCGCCTCTATCCTTCTCAGTGCGCTCGCTGCCATCACCGCAGTAGCCGCCCACCCAGCTCCAGCTCCAGCTGTTTCTGAGGACAAAATCCCAATTGGAGTCGTCCAATTGAAGGATGTCGATCCATCTGCGCCAAACGGTGATTTGGTAATCGGCAGAGTCTGGTCCATACCAAATACAACCGTACCTGAAAATCGTCTCCACAAGCGTTATATACATAGTTGCTACAGCACTGCCCACTGGGTCCGCCAGGATGCTTTGTATTCGGCGAAGAATGCCGTATGCAATTGGCTTCAAGCCAATAATCAAATTAGTTATGGCTGGGGTGCAACAGTTGAGTGGGAGCACTACCAAGATGCATCCGGCAATTGGATCCATCTTGTTGACCAAAACTACGCTCAAGTCAGAACATCTTGGAACCTGTGGGCATCTCCTTCCGAAACCTGGTCCTGGGATAGGTGTTTTAACACCCTTTTCCAGATGATTTGGGTTTGCCCAGGAAGCAATCCCGATACCGCTGGTGGATTACTTAACGACTACTATGGCTGGGATGCAATTCTTAGGATAAATGGGTTGTAATGTGGTATGAATTTTAGGTTTCAAATTCTTTTCGGCTGTCTAGTAGGCGCGATAATTTGCGGGTTTAGAAGCCGGATGCTTGGGAGCCAGTCCAATAGGGCTATAAAGGGCAATACGGCACATCTAGATTATTCTGCGTTACTTTTACATTCGAGGAGCTGTAAATAGAGTTAAGATTAAGATGTATAGCGTTTTCAACGCGTTGAAGCCACTATTCAAGGATTATGAGTATCAAATATATACAAGTATTCCATTCGTAACCCAATCATAGACACAATCAAAACCCTTTATAACCCAAGATCGTAAATGGAATTTCGGGCAAGTTCCTCCTTCACAGCTCTTCAAGAAAGTTCATAAGAACCAGGGTCCTGTTCGACCAACTCATATTCCCACAAACTAGCTTCCTTTTCAAATTGGTCCAAAATTGTTGGATTGGCTATTTATTCGAGGGTTTCCCTGATTGCCATTATCACTATAGCGCGTTTTTTGGAAAGATTTGGGCAGGGCGGACAAACCCCACTTTCCAACATCAACAACACACAACTAGAGAATTTAATATATCTTGGAGTACTTGATCGACTAATAACTGGCAAACTAACCGATTGAATACAACTGGCAACTGACTAGCCAGCAATTCGCAATGATAATCAGCTGATTGATCGGCAACTTGCAAGTAACTAACCGGTAATCAGGTAATTAGCTGGTTAGCTGACAGCTGAGATTCTAGTTTGCGGCGGCGGATGCTATCAACCTCCAATAAAAACCTTGCAAATCTAAGAAATTATATTATACCCGGCTTAATTTATTGCTCGAATGTCCCGGTTTATTTTTTTGTATTAAGAAGCCAACAACAATGGCCTACTGATAGTATATTTATCTGGTATCGAGATTATGCCGTCAATTGTCAGCGAGCCAGCCGGCTACCATTAATTACAAATTTGCAAACAATCAGTTGCTAGTTACTACAATATCAATAAGAATGTTTAAGCTTGTATAAGCATTAATAATAAATTTATTATTATTAAACATGTTCTCAAATGGTTTTGGCATGGCGTGGATGGAAAATATATAAAATACTAAAATAGGTATTCAATATTGAAATAACTTTTTTTTGGTGTTGGTGATGTTGGAAAGTGGGGCGGGCTTGTCTGGTTTACGAGACCAGGTTTGTCCGCCCAAATCTTTCCAAAAAACGCACCATTATGGCAATGCATTTGGACCCTAGGTTGCGCAAAACCAAAAATCGGGTTTTTTGCAAAACCAAAAAAAAAACCAAAAAAACCAACTTCGTCAAAACAGTGATTTATACTGTTTTGACGTCAGGAATATAAAGTATACCATCTCTAGATATACATATCTAAAAATCCAAAGTAATTCAGTCAGTGGTCAAGGCAGGATCACCCATTAAATTGAGTAGATTGTAGGCTGCGATGAGTTGCGATTTTCAAAAAAATTTGGTTTTATAGTTTGTCAACTATTTAATTATATAAAAAACAACACAATTCCAAAAAAATCTCAATCGCGATTCAATTTAATAAATAGGTATGACCAAAATCCCACTTAACTATAACCCTGTCTCGATCACTGACTGAATTACCTTAGATTTTAGATATGTATATCTAGAGATGGTATAATTTATATTCCTGATGTCAAAACAGTATAAATCACTGTTTTGACGAAGTTCGTTTTTTTTGGTTTTGCAAAAAACCGATTTTTGTTTTTGCGCAACCTAGGGTCCAAATGCATTGCTATGTATGGCATACCACCATACTGTGTTGTATTTGATTATAATTCTTGATCTAACAATACTGCGCGACAATGCAAAAATTAGGCGGTCTGGTTTTAATCAATCAGAACCCTCAAGTTCTCGATCCACCAAGCAGATCGAGGGGGGATACCAGTTAGGTTAATTTATATTTAATAATATAATATTAGTCTTAGTGTAAAGTTGCGGAATGGGCTCTGGGAGCCAGCAGAGGATATCTGCCCTATCAGGGAGAAGCTCATAGCAGAGAGGCTCACACACTTAGGTGGTATTATAAAAGGGAGGGTAATTGTGAGAGGATAGTCATGAGAGGGTAATCATGAGAGGGCTGTCTCATAGGATTACGCCATGGTAAAGAGGTAGCTGTGTTCGTAAAGCTAGGAGCATAACACTATTCTATTGTATGGTTATAACGAGAGTATGATAGTATGTAAGAGAAATAAGGAAATGAATGAGTGAATAGAAAGGAAGACGCCCGCATGCTTGCTGAAAGGTGAAGCCTCGAGGGCTCTACTTTATATACATGTCCGAGGAAAGAAATAGGAAGGCGTTGAGACGCCAGAATGCAACAAGCCAAGCAAATACTAGAAAGCAACGAAAACTATACTAAGTAAGCCCACTCTACTTCACCACACTAAGTATCTGCTAAAATCTCTATAATCTAGCTTTTATCCTTAATAGCCCCGAATGATTCTAACCTCTGTTTAATCGGTATTAATAGAGATGATATAATATTAATTTGATATGATAGTTAACACTGGCAGATGTTCTAAAATCAAAAAAAGAGACTGTACTAATCTAATATAATTATATATCAATATTAAACTAGAATATATAAGGGACTTAGATATCTTTCTTATATTAATTCAAAATCTGTTGTTACACCTACTACCAAATATCCTGTAGGGATACTTGGGAGATAGCAAGCGCTAACCTTAGCTTCTGTCTCACAGCTCTATTCACTCAGAGCGCAATTCAGGGAAGTATGTATGGGAGAGTAAATAGGACTGGGCGGGGATGAGAGTGTAACGTCAATAAGAGTAAGAGTTGATATAACTAAGACTTGTATTGTACTGTTGAGTATGAGTTGACCGATGAGGATCTAAGAGAAGACCATCATCGTCAAGGCGTGAAGCTATAGTTATATACATGAGTGTCTTCCTATGTCAAAGTCCTGCTCACTGCTCACCAGGCGAGCGGTGAGCGGTGAGAACTATTTTGTGTTGTCGAACAGGGGTGTTCGGACGGATCCACGGGATACCTCATATCCTGTGTTCTGCTGCATATCCGTCAGTTCTGTCGTTCGCGCCCAACGCTGTTGGTGCGGCACAGTCCTTAGTGGTGGATCAAATGCTATCGGAAATCAAACAGTATTATTTATGGTATTATAATCAGGGTAAGCGAAATCTAGTGCGGCGCACTGGTTCAGCTGTCACGGAAATATACCGTAGCGGAATTCCGTATGTACCGCTGGGATATCTGTGACACCTGTAAAGTATAATACGGGTTAATATTACCCATTTCTAATCACTTTAAAACCATTTAGAGGATTGTAGTGAAATTACTTTATTAATATTAAGATATATTGTAACACGCCATTAATGGTTTCCATCAATTTTTTCACGAAATATGGTAAGATTGAAGGGACAATCGGTGCGTTTTGACGATACTTCGCGAATCTGTTTAGATACAGATTTATGATGCATTTCACTGAAGTCACATCTACCATAAGCTGTTTTGATAGTGCCATGGTCTCGCTTTATTCTAACAAATGAGATTGCGAATCGTAGAACTCTGAGGGATATTCCATTTGGTGTTGATCGATGATGCAGATAATGATATCTCTGAGATGTCAGAAACTCAAAACATTAAAAAAAATTAAAAAAAAATTAAAAAAAAGAATTACTGTGCTAGTACAAAACGGGCCTATAGCAAGGGTGTGAGGCCAAACGCCACTTTGCAAGGGTGTGAGGTTAACATATCCCAAAAATAATGAAGCAAAAAAGCCAAAATAGGTACACGCCAACGCGGAGCTAACCTCAATGCGCGAGCCACCAAACAACACTATTGTAAACAAATAAACAGACGCATGATCTCTCAATCCACCTTCTCTTCGCACCCCCATATATCAGGATGTACTAGATTGGTGACCACGATGGTGCCAAGACAACATGCCAAGACAACGGTATACTAATAATAACAACAACAGAATTATTACAGATACACTGTATATAGAAAAGCTTAGTTTAGAAAGCTTAGTCTAGAACTTAATGAAAAACATCATCCAGAAAAGCACCTAACTTGATACCATACCCCCGGTAATACAATAAGATTACCCCAGTAATAATAATATTATCGAAATGCTGCTGATTTGTGGTCAGGGATCCTCTCGCCGACAATTGGCTCGACAGCAAATGGAGTGCAGTTTCGATAAAGAACAGAGAATGCAGGCCGCGATTAAAGCCTATTACGATCAAGACGACTTATCACTCAATGAGGCGGCTAGATCTCATGGAGTGGCTCCATCTACCCTGAAACACCGGGTAAATGGGCGCGCGAGCGATTACACTACCATTCGGAAAAGGACTGCATTGCAAGCTCTAACGCCGATTGAAGAAGAGGCCGTTGTTAAGTGGATTGAGCGGCTAAGCAGCTGGAGCTTTCCGCCTCGATACGATATGATTAGAGCGATGGCGGAGAAGCTCGCAGGACGTGAGCTCAATCAGAAGTGGTTGGGACGATTCTTCAAACGCCAGCCTTCTCTGACTACAGCCAAAACACGAACATTGGAGCATAAGCGTGGTCGAGCAATGGACTGCGAAACAATAATAGATTTTTACACCAGGGAGGATGTAATGTTGACGGTTGGGGCGTTGCAGATTTATTACGGCGCTGGTACTCTCGATCCAGCTCTTCACATTCTTCGATGAATCTCCTTCCATCCACTTCCTCGTCGACGAATGGATCGATTCCATTGATACGGGATCGTACCGGGGCGTCTTAGTTCTCGGCCTCGGAGTTTGCATTAAAGCAGGTGTCTCTGACCGCGAACAACCCGGGGCGTCATTCGACGTTACGTTCTTACTCTTCACCGGGAATACGATTACCAGTTTGACCAGATGCCTGGGGCTCTTCACTTTCTCTGCTTTTACGATTGCTCTAACTTAACCAGCAAAATATGCTTCCGTACACTCATCGGGTAGCGGATGCAGAGTGAGGACCACAGTATTAGGGACCCCCTAGTCCAGTAGGCAAAATAGCTATCTAAACTAAAGTCTTCCTTCCATAAGTTGGTACCGACACCCTGCCAGAGTAGAGAATCGCGGACAATCGTCCTCCAATATAGCCTCCAGGGCATTTCCCAAGCCTTTTCGGGAAGAATTTGAATGAATTGAGTACCTCCGTTCAGAGGTCTCGGCGGCTAGTATTAGGAAGTTGGAGGTATATCGAGAACGTATATACCTCCTCATCTGGGACTTCTATTTGCCTAGGGATATTCAGGGTAAGAACCTCAAGGTTGGGATTATTAACCTGATATCTTGACCTTGTTGATAGAGCTCTAGTTTGAGCCCTATCTCGTTTCTTTGAGGAAGCAAATAGGTCCCGAACCTCCCTCGAGACACTACTCCCAGAGGAAGTACCCGGGGGGCCTTTATATGTTTCGAGGTCCACAATCGTACGTACTGGAGGGGCTTTAGCTTGAGCTTGCGCTTCAGCGTAGTCTGAAGCTCGAGGATTCAGTACCGGTTCGCCTATAGTATCCAAATTTGGATGCGCATGTGGATGCAAATGTGGCGCACCATCCTGCGCACAGAAAGGAGTATATGTGGAAAGATCCGACAAATTTACACCGCAATTCCCACACCAGGAGAATACCATGATTGTGGACATGTTTATGCTTTCCGAAGAACACGGCCAAGATATAAACGCTGACGAACTGGAAGATGCCACAGCGTTATTCGAGGATACGTGAGTTAGACTTTTTTTTTCCCAACCCGAAAACAAGAAACTCTGTTAGGAGGGAGGTTCTTTATATATAGACAAATACGCACTGTATTACCAAAGACACTACCTCAATCCGCGAGCTCCCACACCCCTACCCCCCCCATTAAGATAACCGCGCTGACTTGATTAATATCCTAGGCCTGCCTTATCTATACCTCAGGCTGCTGAGCTAATGAAAATTGATGAGACCTCACCTGTCCCAAATCCTAGGCCGTCCAGAAGGAGGTTCGGCGGCGCCGGTCGTCGGGTGGAGCCTGTGCACGTCGACTTGGACTATGTCCGCTCGCCCCGGCCGGGTCGAGGGGATAATACATCTAATGCGCCTGGGAAGCTATTCAACCATCGCTCCGACCCCCTAAAGCAAACTTCACCCAGAGCTGCTCAGCCTATACGCACCCCCCATCAGCCTAACCTTGCTGCTGCTTCTCGGAACCCTCAACATTCCTTTGCTAACCCTGCTTCTCATTAAAGATCAAACAGCACTAGCTTCCACACATACGTGCTGGTGCACCTGTTTTATTACGAAAGCAATATGGTGTTCCTAGTAATGCTCCTCCTGCTACACCAACCCCTCCTCCCAATTCTACCTCTGCCCTCCTTCCCATGTCTCCCAACCTTCTCCTGAAGGAGATGAACCTGAGCAACAACCTGAACTTATATTAAAACCTGAGACCCGGCCTATCTCCCAAGAACAGCTTGTGGCAGATGTCAAAGGCATCTATGCAGGGCTGGTGATGGTGGAAGCCAAGTGTATAGAGGTCGACTCCAAGCAGGCAGCCGCAGCTACCCAAAGTATCAAGGAAGCACCAAGGTTAAACAATGATCAGTGGCAGGCATTGATAGCTTTACAGAGGACTTTATTGCATGAACATCATGATTTTTTCCTTGCTGGTCAACATCCTTCCGCAGCACCTTCCTTAAGAAAGCTTGCGACTAAATATGCAACACCTGCCCGTATGTGGCGTCACGGGATCCATAGTTTCTTAGAATTGTTAAGGCATCGCCTGCCGGATAGCTTCGAGCACATGCTCGCTTTTATCTACTTGGCGTATTCGATGATGGCGTTACTCTACGAAACTGTGCCCGCTTTTGCAGATATCTGAGTAGAATGCCTTTTTTCTGGCCCGACCGAATATTCTCCAACAGCTCTTCTTTTATTGCAAGGCCTTAGCAGTAGCCCAAGATTTCACCGCTGCTCGTGAGAGTATCTTGACACTTTTTGACCCTAATGCGCTGAAGGAGCAAGATATTGAGGGAAGCCAATCGGCGGATACCGTCTTCGTCATGTTGCATTCAATCTACTTCACCTATGTCAACCAAGATACGTTCCAAGAGAAGAAGGATGAGTATTTGGATCTCCTTGACAAGAAGATCGGAGCTACCAAGCTTAAGTTCAAGATTCCTGGCGTTTACATTGCTATCTGTGGCGTTGCATCCTTGTTCCAATACAATCTCAAAGAAGATAGGATGAAGCAATCGACCACTACGAAAGAGAATCATCCGTAGATATGATGAATTAAGGAGTAAACCCCACGCAAATCTTTAAAGTTGAACGCTGTTCTGGAGAATCTCATGCATCCAGGTAGGCCATCTAGATAATACCGTCTACCGATTAGTGTTCATGCTGCCGACTAGGTATATTTGGGGACATGGAGCACATACCCCCTCACTCCTGTAAAAAAGGAGGCAGAAGCTGGAATCACAACCGGCCCACGGCTATAGCCATCCAGGATCACATCCACTATAGGAATTATAACATCATCCAATTCCAAAATCGCAGTTCCCTTTTTCTCTAACGATCCTGCCCACTCCTCCACCATAGGGGTCTTTGTCCAACTTGGATTGATAAGGCTCGTCCTGATCTTATCCGATTTATAGATGTGTCTTAATTCTTGTCGTAAGGAGTCATGAAAAGCTAAGAGCGCATGTTTTGTACCATAGTAGCTACTTCCACCAGCGAGAGTACAATAACTGCCCAAACTTGCGATATTGACAATATGCCCATGGTTATTCTTGATCATTGCGGGGAGGAATTGCTGGATCATTCTATAGTGGCTGACATAGTTGACATCCATCATTTCCTTGACTTCATCGATACCCTGTTCGAGGATATACGCTTTGCCTAGAATGGCGGCGTTATTAACAATAACGGTAGGATCACCATGGTCGCTACGGATTTGAGTGGCAATAGCGGCAAGGCGAGCATGATCGGTGACATCACACTGGTACCAGTGGACGGTTTTGTCTGGAATCATTTGTCAGTGATTCCAAGCATTTACAGATTGAGGGGATGAACATGCAGCTTGCTATCTCTGGTTTCAATGGGCTCCGACTCAGCGTGATAACCTTGATACCCCGTTGAGCAAGAAGCTCTGTCATCCGCTCACCGTATCCGCTGCTCGCGCCCGTTATCAATATAATCTCATTCTCCCAGTTATATTTGTCTTTGACCCAGTTATTTGCCATTCCCCACGATAGATATAAGTTGATATATGAAGTGACATATGATGCAGACGGGAGCAAGAACCCGATTGTAAAAGAATTGATCAGAGTACCGGTTACTGTGGGGGAGATGTAAGATGCAAGCACGTTAAGAACAGGCTGTTTATACGCAGTAGGGGCAAAGCTGAAGAAGGTACAGATGAAGGCCGAGATGGCTGGATGGGCGACAAAGGAGATTGCCGTACCCAGGCCAATAGATAGAAGTCCATTACTGATCGGGGTCATTATACGAATTGATCAGGGGATTATTGAGGTTTGATGATGATTTATTGAGGTGAACGGTAGAAATATAACCTTGCATCAGGGTCTGCTTTCCTAGATAATGGTGATCTGAAATTTGGGCTTACCACGTAGTCTTAAGAAGAAGGTTGAGCATTTTAAGTGTGGCAGCTACGCTAGCTCACAACACTTGAATCCAAGTCTCGGGCTTACTCTAATCCTACAGTCCCTTGCAGCTAGGGATAATTGGCTTCCTTTGTTCGGATTCGGCGGTACTCCGGCGGTTTCTTCCTCAGCGGTTTCTTCCTCGGCGGTTCCTCTTCCTCGGCGATGCTTTTCGGCTTTAGTATCATTGTCTTGGCACTTTCCCCAGCTGAAATACAGTTACCGGCAAAAGGTCTGCGCGCATCAGCGAAAATATACCAAAAGTGACCCTCCCTTTTCAGCCAGAACAAACATATTCTAGAGAAATCTGAAAAAGTACAGCATAAAATCTCCAATGTTGTTGGAATATAACCACGATCTTCCCCCCATTCTTGATTCGGCTCTGATGATTTTGAAAAGATACGATATATCAATATGTACTTGAAGGCAAGAAATAACACCAGTCAGCCAAAAATTACAAGTACCGTTCCAAGCAAGGGGTCCCGATTTGACGCAGTGTACGGCAATTACCTGGGTATACAGCACCGGTACAATATATTTAGTATTGCCATTGCCTTAGGGAAAAGAGGCCTTGGTCGGGAATCGATAAAGATAGCATATGCAAATGCAAAGTTTTGCACCATGAATGTCGACCATGGCATCAGCGCGGAAAGCCAAAAGAGATCGTTTAGTGCTTGAGTTATCTCGGCTGGACGATCGGGAAGATAAGCGGCTGTGGCTAGAATTATTCCCGGCATCATGAAGGCGAATATACCGGCAGGCTCCAGCAGCTAATTGTAAAGCGCTGACAGCATAATGAAGATTTGGAATCCGAGGCATCTGAGCTGAAATGGCAGCAGTCAGAGGAAGGTAAAACATCCCTGCAAGTATCAGAAGTGCTGAGCCGGCTTGAATGCCCTTCTCGTGGTCTCTGTATTGTTTCGCCGTCCGCTCTGCATCCCATCATGGTCTGACGGGAAGGTAGAAGCCGGTAGCGATGAATGCTATGAATATAGTTGTGCAGAGGCTTCCGCTAGCCGTGCAGGCATACCAGAAGTTCCGAGAGGATAGCCTAGGCAAGCGTGGTTATCTTTAAAGAAGGTGTTTTCATTGAGGAACCAATCCTGTGCTTATAAGGGATTCATGGATTCATAGGAATTGAGAGTATTCATTCGCAGGTCCGTTTATTGCCACTTGCAGCATTGGTAGCAAGGTTGTGAATTGCGACGCCACTTTGCAAGGACTCCTTACTAAATGCAGAGTAACTTACTGTACATCAAAGGGCAAAGACTCCATCTTGGTCGGCCCATACCTCTAAAATATTTGCCGCCCAATAGAACGTAGGATATTGGCCCATGAATACCTTCCATCCCGTAGAACCACGCTTAGTACGATATCATTTTGTCATTAATAGGCAGGACTATCAGTCTTAGTCAAGTTGCATTTTGATAAGGTAGAGCGGAGGTGAGAGCACAGAAAAAGCGGGAAAGGATATCTGCGATAACTATTGGACAACGTCGTTTCTCTCGCCTAATACAATTCACCTGGCATATAAGTTATAACGTCAACTAGAAGGATGCTTCTGAAAGAAACAGCCCAAATAAAAACAACAGACTGGCGTACAAAATGATTTCAAAAAGTAAATTTTTCTGAATACTCCGTGATTGAATACCCGGATGCTAGGATTTCGCCCGCAAGGTGCTTTTATCCACAACAATTCGGGCTAGAGCGATGAGACTTGAAGCTCCCAAAATTTCAAAAGTGGGTACATCCGAACGAAAGTACTTCAAAAACCAACCCCTTAACTCCATAGTCTGTAAAGAGTCGATCCCAAAAGCCTGAACCGATTTAGTTTGATCTAGAACATCTTGTGAATCGAGCCTCGTCACGATCAAGGCCAGTCGATCCGTTAACGCGGCTAATACAACTTTACTTGCCTCTTCGCCAGAACTTGCACCTATGAAAAGCGACGTAGCATCTTTCCCCGTTAATTCTATAGCTGAAGTGTTGGAGGCTTCGGTAAGAAGCCGCAATTCTTTGAACATGGGATTTCTTCCCCAGCTTGTCCCCAGGGGATCCAATTCGGGATCCTTGTGAAGCCGTCTCAAACCTATTGATGTTTGTGCCTCATTCTGCGATAGCAACCCCAGATTCGTATCGCAATAGTGATCGAGCAATGCATGGAACTCCAAACGGTTGATCGGAAGATACGTGTTTTGTGCAAGGATTAGTCGCTTCTCGTCCTCATGCTCCGCCATGTAACCATCGCTATCCATCAACCCAATCTGCAATGAGATGGCTTTTAAACCCTGCGATACACGATGCAGCGCTAGAGCATCCATATAAGTATTCCCCGCAGCATAGTTCCCCTGGGTCCGGCTTCCCACAAACCCTTGTGTAGATGAAAGAAGAATAAAAAAATTCAAATCCCTTGGTAGTAGAGAGTGTAGATTCCAGCTTCCAGAGACCTTGGGAGCTATCGCTTGAGTCCAATCCTCGTGGCTCATTTTGGCAAAGAGAGCACTCTACATGACTTGTTAGTATAGTTGCAATATGGCTGTGCCACTCCTCGGTAGTAAGAAGGTAGACGATTGTTCACCCACCAAAATACCTTTGCAGTATTTCTAAACTACCTCCTCAATTCAAATGGGAAAGGGAATACTGACTCTTAGAACCATACTAGCTTGGATGCAGCCTTTGATAGGAGCATTAAGCGACTGCACAACACTGTTCAAGGCCCCGCGGTCCGAGATGTCACACACTGGTGTGATGCACTTCACACCAATAGATGTTAAATCAGCTACCAATTTACGAGCAATCTCGCTTCGCGGCCCAGACCGCGATAGCAAAATAAGGGTTTTGGCCCCCCTGTTTGCCATCCAAATCGCGATATCACGGCCGATGCCGCCCAAGCCACCGGCAATGACGTACGAGGCATTTGGATCAAATGATATTTTTTTCTTTGGGACCAAAATTGCCTAGTTGGTTTAAAATCGAAAAATGGTTAGTAACATATTACACGACGTTGCGCGTTAATAGCAAGCCTTGTGTCGTAAACGGACAAGCAAGCCTTTTAAAATCAAACTGATAGGGACATACCGGAACTTGACTGGTAGATTCCACCTCAACAACTATTTTGCCGCTTGATTTGCCACTTTGCATAAATCGAAATGCATCTACCACCTGTGAAATGCCAAAAGTGTGGAGTGGTTGCACCGTTTGGAGATGAGCCTGTTCAAAATGTTTTAGCACCTCATCGATAAGCGCAGCAACTTTCTTCGGCCGCGTTGAAAACATATGACCCAGATCCACAGCACTGAATGAACAGTTCTTCTCAAACTTCGCCATAGGAAGCCCGTTCTGCGCCTGTATGTCTTTTTTTCCAATCTCTACAAAGCGGCCAAACGGTGCCATTATCTCCCAAGAACTGAATAACATGTCTCCCGAAAGCGAATTGAAAACCACGTCGACACCGCGACGACCAGTTATACGCATTAGCTGTTTGGCAAAGCTAGCGTCTCGACTGTTGAATATATGATCAGATGGTATATCGTACTGTTTCGTCAAGAGTTCGCGTTTCTCGTCTGTGCTCACTGTTGCGAATACAGTCGCCCCCAGATACTTGGCTACTTGTATAGCGGCTTGGCCAGTACCACCCGCTCCAGAGTGAATCAGCACTGTTTCGTCGGCAGTTAGGTGCGCGACATATCGCAAAGAGTGCCATGCGGTGGCGAAGTTGATAGGGATGGAGGCAGCCTCGATGAAAGTCATATTCAGAGATGCCGGGATTCGAGAGAAAAATTCGCCTTTGCTACGGAAAAACGTTCGATAGCCATCCAGCGAAAAGCCACATACATGGTCGCCGGGCTTCAGACCATGGCCATGGCCCTCAGTGTCAGAGCTAATGCGAGTCACAATGCCAGCTATCTCACTCCCGATGGTCTTTTCGTTTAGCACCCCAAGAGCAATTAGGCAGTCTTTGAAATTAAGACCAACCGCTTTGACCTCAACCTCCACTTCGCCATCTCTTAATGGCGTTTCGTTTCGATCTTCGACGAAATGTATAGTATCAAGAATGCCAGGGGACCCAATGACCATTCTCATCGGCGTATTTATGTCCCATTTAACCGAAGTGGGTGACGGGGTCTGTTGCGTTGACTGCACTTTTTTCGAAATATCTGTGGATTCTCTCAAAAAGCGATATTCGATGTCTCCTGAAACCGTCTCTCTAAGGTTCTTAGGAATATTTGAACTTTCGCTCTCTGATAACATCAACTGAGAGACGCGAAAGATAGCCGCGGCGCGTTCTGATACGACTTTACGAGCAGTTGAAAGAGACAGCGTCACAAAGCTCGCCATCAGATTCTCCTGATACACAGAACTAGCTAAGCCGTCGACCAAATGTTGGGAACAGTATTCGGGTGATGCAGGGTTAAAAGTTTGGATCCATAGGATATGGTTTCTGGTATCCAAAAGCTTCTGTAGGACCTCAAGTTCGTGTTTGCTAAGACCAGCCAGAACAGACGTTCTGTCTATGTCCCAAAGAATGACCCTGAGGTTGGAAGAGCTTTGGAGGTTTTCAACTTTGGCCACCATCGATTCAACGATTTTGCATATTGAGTGGGTGTCCGCTTCCATTTTTAGCTGCAAAGTCATAGCTAATTCCAAGGCTTCGGGCGAAGGATCGTGCACATGGATCTCAACAATGCGACTTTCCACTCCGTTGGTGAGATTTCGATCTTGGGCATCATGAGGGTAATTAATATCATTTTGTCTGGACAATAAATTTTCCCAATCAAAGTTCCAGCAAGTATGAAGATCGGTTACGGGAACGTCTTGTACGCCATTCTCTCCACCGGATACCCTAACAAGTTCATATCCAGCGATCTCCATCTTTATATCCCTCTGTGAGTCGACAACACGGATGGAATGCTCACCGCCGCGGTATCCATGGAAATCGCGTCGAGCGGTAACACATAGTCTTGAGGAATCGGCAGGATGGTTCAACCCGCTGCTCGAAATCCACAGCTTCTTTATCTTTGTTGGCACCAGTGTTGGGATGGAATGCGGTGATTCCCGGACAGGATTACCCATAACTGTTTGCATGAAAGCATCCAGTGTCGCTGGGTGAATTATATGTGCCGAATCCATCGCACGTGGGCCGCAATTTTGTTGAGAATCGAACCCGGATGGTTCGAAAGCCTTAACCTCTGCCATGACCTCTCCCGGAACCGACCATTGAAGCTGAGATATCCTCTGGAACGACTGACCGAACATATATCCCGCTTTTCGTAAAATGCTGTAGAATTGATTGATAGGAAATTCTGTGAGGCTCTGAGGATCTCTACCTTCGAGGTTGAGTTCTTCACCACTCTTACTTTCGGCTTCTGCTCGGATCAATCCTTTACAGTGTCTTTGCCAATGGCCATCCTGGAAAGAAAAGATGCCAAGTTCAAACCACGAGTCTGGCTTCAATGTCGTTTCTCCACCAAGAGCTCGTAAACAAATTTGTACCTCCAGCTCCAAGGAGGCCTTCGGAATCTGCATTGCTGTAAGGAACTCAATATCTTTCAGAAAAAATGACTCTGGCACCATATCCAGGGTTCCCCGAGCATACTGATTCATCGCTTCAATTGCCATGGCGATCATACCTGCCGCAGGATATATAACAACATCATTAATCTAGGTCTCATTAGCAATAAATACTTTCATTTTCCCGGATTAGGTTTAAATATCACCTTGTGATCTTCAATCCAATCGCACTTAGACTGGCTAACGATATTACGCCAAGTAGCTGAAAATGGATTGAAGTCTGGAATCTGAGTCCCGGATAGCTCATTGGGCTTAAATCGACGAAATCTTTCGTCCTTGCTTCGTCGGCTCTCCCTCCAATATGTTCGTGTGTGCATAAACGGATATGCAGGAAGGTCGACTAGCGGGGCTATCTTCTGAGGATAGTCATCACTATCGCTGTTTAGATAGGGAATATCAAGAACAAATCCGGAGCATTGAAGCCGACCAATGGCAGTTAAAAGTGAATCCAATGCCGAAGTCCCTCGGACCAGGGCTGAGTCATACTGTATATCTTTGGCATATTTGAACGTCTTCATTATGTCTCGGAGCGGGCCTCGTAAAGCACTATGCGGGCCGATTTCCAAAATATTTGTGACCAAGATGCCTTTGCGGTGACGTAGATCGAGCATCCTTCTGCCGTTTGCAAGTGATGCAAATCGTTCTATTCCATTTGCGCATCCGATAAAGTTTACTGGAGAATACATGTTCGTCATCCAGTAATCAACTTCTTGAAGCCGCTCACTAGAAACAACCTCTCCATCCAAGTAGGATACCATTTGTATTGAATTGTCGCTTTGTTCATAACGTGGATCGAGCGATTCAACCTGTTGAAGATATTGTTTCGCGATAGTAATCATGTGCGGAGAGTGATATGCACAAGGGACTGGGAGTTTGCGAGCAAAAACTGCCTTCTCATCCAGAATAGACTTCAGCGCATCAATGTGCTTCGTGTCACCCGAAATCGTCACACTATTAGGACTGTTAATGCACCCAAGGTGAATATCATTATAACCTCGAGTTGATAAGTCCTGTAAAATGGGCAAAATTGCACTTTCCCCTATTCCCACAGCCATCATTGTACCGATGAAATCTGGATTTTTTGCCGCTGCTGCGCCACCGAGCCCCCTGAAGTAGGCGATTCGCATGGCGCCTTTTTGAGATATTGCGCCTTTGCAGTAACTAAATATGATGTGTTAAAATTGGACTCTGAGATTTGCAGATCCGGTTAATCAGTACTTACGCAGCTGCAACTTCCCCTGATGAATGCCCAATTACAATTGCAGGTTTCATATTAATCCGATCCAAAAGGTCTACGAGCGCGACCTGGAGAGCTGTGCACAGAGGCTGACTTAGGTCCGTTTCGTAAACCCGAGAATCGGCGGCAGCTTTGCTCAGTTCCTCTGTGAATTGTTAGTGATTTCCCTTCAATTAATCTTCTAATCATTTTATAGTCTTACTTCTTAGATCCCAAGAGCAACCAAAACTTCTCAGATATTTCGCCGACCGCTCAATGCTTTGCGCAAATACAGGATATCGGAGAAGCTCAATGCCCATTCTGGGGTACTGAGCTCCCTGGCCCGTGAAAGCAAGAGCAAGGCGTGGATTGGCGGAGGCACGCCTAGGCGCTGATACTTCCTTGCCCAGAGCCGTAAGGGATTGAAATGAATAAGCGAGTGCGTAGGACTTCCAAGGGAATGAGCTACGGCACTTCTCCAAAGTAGACGCCAATCGCCGACAAAGCGTAGAAAAGTCATCTAAACCGTGATCTGACTTTGAAAAGTATTCGCTGTACAGATTTCCAATGCGTTTGGTTCCGTCACTATCTGCTGCAGAGAACGTCAAGAGATATGGACGATTCACCGCCAAGGGAGTGCACGGTTCCTGCGTGCCACAGAGAGACTTATAACTATTGGTATTGCAACCCTGAATTCGATTGCAGTCTGCTAGAGAAGGCGTTGTATTATGATTGGCCTCAAGCATATTCTCAGCAAGAAAGTTGTAAGCATCATCCATCACCACATGCGCGTTGGTCCCGCCGAAACCGAATGAATTGATCGATGCCCGGCGCAATCCCTGGCTAGGCCAAGGTGTCGCTCTCATAGGAAACTAGTTTAAATTAGAATTGCAGTATTGAGCTAGCAAAGGATATCTTTTTTACCTCGAGTTTATAAAAAGCATGATCGATGTTTGGATTGAGATGCATTAAATCGGCAATAGGGGGTATAATCCCGTGCTCGAGAACCAGCAATGTTTTGATAATACCTGCCATCCCACTAGCAGCCCCCATATGCCCAATATTGGCTTTACTTGCACCGCTATACTCCGAATCGGTGACAAATCAATAATGAACATAGCTCAGCGACCAAGGCCACGGGATGAAAAACTGGTGGGCGGCTGCACTTACATATAGAGCTTGTCGTTAAAATTGCGCACACTGCGAAAAGCAGCACCAATCGCATGAGCTTCTATGGGATCCCCAAGAACGGTTCCAGTTCCATGCGCCTCACAGTAGCGGGTGGGTTCCATCGAGAGTCCAGCTTTTTCATATGTTCCTCTAATCAAAGAAAGTTGAGAGTCTCCGCTCGGCTGAGTGAGACCAGGTGTGTACCCATCCGAATTACTGCCGGTTGAGCGTATAACTGTTCGAATCGTATTATTGTCTCTGATAGCATCCGAAAGTCTCTTGATTAAAATCACTCCGAATCCCTCTGCCCTAGCGTAACCATTCGCGCGGGAGTCAAAACTGTGACACCGGCTATCCGGGGAAAGAAAGCCCATATTATCGAGATATATCCAAAAGTCGGGCATATGCATCAAACTAACCCCAGAAACGATGCCCATATCTGTCTCGCCATTTCTTAAGAGTTGGCAAGCTAGATCTAAAGCAACCAAGCTGCTTGAACAGGCAGTTTGAACAGCTAGGCTTGGCCCTTTCAAGTTGTAAAACCAACTCAATCGATTGGCCAAAATGCTGAAATCTGTACCAGTTGCAGCATACTTTCCGGCGTTCTCAGGATCTCTCGCATTCGCGAAGTAATAATCTTGGGATAAACATCCGACGTGAACCGAGGTCTTGCTGCTAGTAATTTGAGATAGAGTGATGCCCGCTGAGGAAAGTTTATCAGACGGCTATTCTTTTAAAGGGAGAGATTCACTCGATTTACCATTTTCTATCGCATGATATGTAGTCTCGAGAAGTAATCGTTGCTGAGGATCCATTGCTACAGCTTCTTCTGCCGTTATGGAGAAAAACGGAGCATCGAAAGCAGCAATGTTACCCTCGATATGGTAGCCTTTAGGCTTCCGACCCTAAGATTTCGAGTTAGCAGCTAGCTTTGTCAGCTTGCACCTGCACTTGATAGCTTACCGGCTCTTGGGCAAGGCTGTTGCGAAAATTCCCGAGGTTGAATCTATCTTCGGGTATATCCTCTAAACTAGTTTCCCCGTTCAACATAGTCCTCCAGAAAGAGTCTGGAGATGTAATTCCAGACGGGAATTTGAATGCGAAACCAATGATGGCAATTGGTTCTCGTGCTGCGTCCATGGTCTTGATGCCTTGTTGAGCCATTGCATAAATATCTCGGGATTCAATAAGCGGTGACGGGCCTCTTATTTATCTAAATGAGTTTTTGTGTTCGAGACAATCGCGAGTGCGTTGTCGATGTTGCATTTGTTCAGCGTTCAGATGACCAGAAAACCCGAAAACACAATAACCGCAGTGTTTCACTCCGATATTACAATGATTTGAAATAGGGCACCCTACTTATAAGCCAATGAAATATAGCCCACGAGCATCTTCTGCTGTATTAACGAGACCTCAGCTAGCAGCTCAGGCTTAGTTCCGTCTTAGCCTATTCTCTCGGCCTTTGGGCTACACATAGCTCCGACCTGTACTAAAATATGCCGAAGTTTGAGGTGGGGTTGAAACCCAGACTCAAAGTTGAGCCTTTCATTGCAGAATTATTCAATTTTGAACTGTCGGCGGATATATGTGATACGTCGAGACGTAAATTAGTTTGGTGGTGGAATTTGCTACAGAAGTGGTGAATGCTATCGCTGAAGCCTTGCAAACCGCCGAGACCCGGTTACTGAACCCATGCAAATATGCTGGACCTCGTTATAACATAATGTAACCGAACCGGTTGTCGAACAATAACAAAATAGAATTGCCTCAAAATCGAATGAGCGGAGATTTTGGTGACTAGGATCACAAATCTAATTAACAGGTCTGCTCTGATCGTCATTAAGTGATTGTAAACATAGAAATCATTGATCTCGGTGTAGAAGACCTCACGACGTGAATACAATCACAAAGGAAAAAATCTATAATAGTTCACTCGGAGTATGGGAAACTAGATATTATTGCTCACCTTCAATTAGAACCGACGAAAGCCTCTCCCACTTCCATATGTCCACAACCAATAATTTTCGTCATGTGGTTGAATTTTTTTATATCCCGAAAATTGATGACACTTAAAGGGACTGTTCATTGGGCCGTACCTGTCTGACGTTTGATGTGGCAAAGACCTTTCGTCTTTCTTGTAAACTTTCTCGGAATATAGAATAAGGATGTATGCTTGTAAGACGTGTTCGGCCCTATCGATAAATTCGGGCTTGATCGGAGACGATGCCCCAAATGCCGAAGTTGCTAGCTATAATTCACCAAAATACCCGTGTAACAAAGTATGATAGTTTCTTGCTCATTTATCCCTCAAAGAATTATCTTCCTTTAAAACATACTGAACAACAGTTAGATCGACAACGGTAGCAACAACAATGCATATCTTGTGCCTCCATGGACTTGGAACTAATAGCAAGGTAACTGCTACAAAAAAAATACATTGCTACAAATAAGCTAACGATACAGGTTCTCGAAACTCAAACAGGTACGGCTGCATGCTTACCGGTCTATCGAAGTTTGAATTCTCTGACGCACAAGGGCAGCGGCAATACGGGCTGAAATTTGTGATGGACATACGTACGACTTTGTAAATGGAACAGTACCGTGGCCGAAGGCACCAGGTAAACTCTTTAAATTTTTAGAAAAGCAAAACCGAGGCGCCGCTAATGTATATATTTTTATATTTTTAGAGCTTGGAGATATGTTCTCAGACGAGGATAAGTATTTCGCATACTACGATCCAGAAAATCCCTCAAGCATGTATAAAGCTATGCGTGATCTAGAGAGATATATCGAAGTCGAGGGGCCTTTCGATGGTGTTTTAGGTTTTTCCCACGGAGCTGCGCTTGCATCTAGCTATCTCCTTGGTCAAGGTGCTTCAGATCACATTGATGGAGGAATATGGGAAAATCCTTGGAAGTATGCAATCTTCCTGTCAGGGGGGGTGCCATGTGATTTGAGCGCCCTACGAGAAAACCGGCTCGTCCTGATGAATAAAACTTCCAAGTCACAGATTTGCATACCAACAGCTCATGTGTTCGCGACAAACGACCCATGGTACCCGATTGGAAGCTCAGTGATAGAGACCCTTTCTGTCTCGCAAGTTCGACAAGTGGCTATCCACAATGAGGGCCATACTATACCTGGTAGAAGGTCGCCAGAAGCATTGCGCGCTGCTGTCAATATTATTCGCCGAACTATTTGGGAAGTTGCCACGTCGAGTTAGAATCCGAAAATTCGAGGAAGGTCATACTCCTCGGCTTCTCCAGTTTTCAAATATAAATGAAAGGGCACATTGGATAGTAGCTTTGGATATATTTAGCTCAGTCCCTTACAGTAGACACATGGTACAGATTATTATACAAATGCTTTTCGATCATTAAGTTAAGGGGTCATAATATTTGAATTACTATGGCGGACCTATAATAGAATGAGATACAGTTTTGTAAATTTCACAGTCATAACTATCAGAAAACACGCAAATACTGATTATGATGCTGTAGAATCAGAATAAAGATTTCAGTTGAGTAGATCCAGTTTTTGAACATTAAGGACGCTTCTTGCCTCTCGCTAGATCTTACTACCTAGTCCTCCTAATGCTATGTAGATTTTGTACTCGGGGATTTAATTAACCCGGAGTTGTCTACGGGATGTGGGACAGGCGAGTGATCGAATTAAGAAAACTCGGCCCAGAACTCACGCTAACTGTTAGCCGAACACAATTTTTAAAAACCTTACTATCCTCATACCCAAAGCGACGAAAGGACTAAAAAAAGAGGAGAGAGGAATGAGGGATACTGGCGGGACCAGGTAGTATTGGCTGCATGTCATCACTAAAATTATCAAATAGTAGATTCAATATCATTTACATAGTAGTATTGTTAGCAGCAGCAATTATTTATGTGTTGCTCTTATTTTTTATCATTACTCATCCAGTATCATAACCTCACTTACTCGTCACAAGTCCGGGCTCCGGAAAACCCATACGTGGGAAGTATTATACCGAAGTAATTATAATGAGCCGAAGTCCTACTCTACGAGTGTAAAGAGGCTACACCGAGGAACAAAACTTGGCATTCAGATATTTTAGCATCCATTCGGATATTTGGGTATCTCGTGAATGCCGAAGGACATTGTGGAGTGCAAGGAGGATGCTCATTCCTCTTCTAGACGGGTATAGTAAACATCTGTGTCTTCTAGTTAGCTTGGTCTCGTAACCCCAGCTATCTACAGACCGAGCGTCAAAAATTGTATATGAATATAACATGGTAGTAAATAAGCCATGGTAGCAAAGATATCAGTGGTATAGAGGGATATCGGTAGCAAGGGGCTGTTTCTATTACCAAAATACAACACAAAAACACAATTTTGAGCGGGCGGAAACCTATCTACTACTTTATAGCATTGAAACACTAGAATCCTGAGTCTCTATATCCATAATGTATTCATACTCTTCATCATCTCGTATGGAGTGCCAATCGTCATCCTCTAAGCCACTAAAATGATCTTCTGTATGGCCATTTGTCACGGGGGGCCTCAAAGGGCGAGACAAAGGGAATGATATCAGTTTCAGTGTCTGAGCCTTGTGTGAAAGCAGAAGTACCATATATTAGCGGGACCGTGTACCCCTCTAACCTACAAGTTTTAATTTCGTTGTCCTGGCTCCCATCGATTGAAACCGTAATCCCATACTTCCGAAATGCTCTGACTATACCTTCAGGAGATTCGCAAATCTTCTCCCAAGCCTCTCCTACCCATTTTGTCATAAAAATTCTTCTTTGTCCAGCTGTAAACTTCTCTTCCACCCACTCTTGTATATTTGCTTCAAAATGAGATTGTGCCGCTTCCTCAACCTGCTCTTTGAACTGTTTACTGATTGCTACGTCTAGAGATTGTATAATTGAAGTACAGCCGGCCGGGATCATGGCTGGGATTGTTTTAAGGTTGCGGAGTATATTAAGTACTGTAGGTGTTTTTTATGCTCTGTGAGCATCAAAGACAAGCATTCGAGGCTGCTGGTTATTCTGAAACCCATGCTCGGGATCAACGGCTTGAGAATTGAGTCATTGCTTGGTGAAATCCTCATCTACCCATGCCTTTTTCTGGAAGCTCACGCTCACCCTTTTATCGTATTTGTCTTTTCGGATTATTTGATGCGCTGGCCTATCCCTTTAAAGATAATTGCAGGCTTAATTTAAGGTACTCTGTCTGCAAATATACAATACCGTAAATACTCATACAGTATTATATAATATTTTTTCGAAACACGTCAGTAGAGCACCGAAACTTTTATATATAAATAACTCATGGTACCAAATAAGTCACGATACTTAATAAGTCAAGGCGCCTAAATATGGACCCCCCCTGCCTCTAGACACCCTTCAACAATAAGAAAAATAATATATTATTCAATGTAACTCAACGAATTATATGCTTATAAATACAAAAGCTATATCAATCTACTCGCTTTCTTTAAGATCATTGATTCCGTAGCCTGAATAATGTATTACCTGCGGCTGAATACGGCTAGATCGTTGGAGAGGTATCTCTGCCTCTATAATAAGGTCATCATATCTTCCTCGCTGGATTCTGCCTCATCGGATACCTCAATAAGAGGTTGCTCTGGCTCCAGCCCTCGCTGTATAGCTATATTTGCAAGGGTAATGAAATTTTAATCCGGATCTTGGTGGACCTTCCTTCTTTTGGCCGGCCGAATTGCTTCCAATTCAGTCTTGTGTTTTCGAGTTCTCGCTGCACTAAAGTAAGCTGAACTATGAATTTGTCAATGCTTCTACCGGATTTTCGAATTGCTAGTTGTGTAGAGGGGCTTCGTATGGAGGATCCGAACATATGACGGGCATCCTCGCTTTTCGTAGGGGTTGCAATACCATTGATTGGTTTGAGGGGTGGGGTAGGCGGTCGCCGGGTGACTACCCACCGATTTTGTAATGGTTTGTGACGATTGCAAGGGTAAATTCCAGTTGCCCTCCATCCTGCAGTAATATTCTTTACTGTAAAGGTAGCTTTACGTGCTTCGGCATAAAATTGAAGGAATAATGCCTTATCTACACGTGTAGCATCGGTAATACTGACAAACTCGCCTAGTTGCCGTCGATATGCTGCCTTCAAAGCTGAAAAGCACCCCCAGATCTAGTCGCTGGGTATCGTGAGAGGTGTGGGCAGGTAGAAACAACAGATATACATTATTAAAATAGCATTGGAGCATGAAATCGTCCGTTGTATGTGATCCATGGCCGTCAACCACGAGCAACCTCGCCTCGGAACTACAACACAAATTTAGTTGAGCGCATGTTGATACTAAATAGGTATGTCCTCTGTATCCACTCTCTTGCACTAAATCTGGAAACATGGTTCCTTCCAATTGAGCAACAACAGTAGATGCAGATATACTGAGAACTTGATCGAAATCTTGTAAAACTGAGCCCGAAAATGCTGCGTCAACGCCAATATCATCTAGGGAATCGGAATGTTCAATATCTTCCTATGCATCTCCTTGACCTTGATAGGAACGACTCGCATAACGTTCACGTTCTGCCCTTTCCTTTGCCGTGTCGAGACATAGACAATAGACCTTAACAACGGTTCCGGGGTAAACTCCGGATCCCAACGGTCCAATTCTCTGTGGTCAATGTGAATATTGTTATATCGAGGGTTGTCCTTTTGCAGTCCAATAAGTGCTTGACGGACTACCTCACGACGGATGCTAGAAAAGGTTTCAATTGATTTTCTTTAAGGGATCCTTAGGTATCCATATCACCTTAACCAGGTCATCCCAATCAAGCCTGGGATCGGGGAGGACTCTCGCGGCTGACGAGGGGGTCTAAAGCTAGAACAACGATATGACCCTCCATAGAACGATAAGCTCCAAACCCGATATTGAATTTTCGAATCTTGCCAAATGGCCGAGATGTTGCTATGTTGGCGTAATGTTGCGTAGATATCGCAGTTCGTTGTCAGGATTGCAAGCGCATCCTACATCAAAACCGTTCAGTTGAGAGGGTTTGGGTGGTTGATGACGAGCCAAATTCGAACATTCTTTACAGACAAAGCCTTTACCATTGCTAAGAGCACATTCATGTAGTTTGTTGCTAGAATTTCCATACACCTCTCGGAGCTTGACGTCTGTGACCGAATATTTCATGCATGACCTGACTGGCACGTAAACAACCACAGGTAAAACAAGCAGTTGTTTTGAGGAATGGCTAATCAGTCTTCTCTTGGAATCTCGATATGCAACGTTTCAGGCAAGATTCTTCGATATTGGGTGGGGAAACTTCCGAAAAGGACCTTGTTTGCGAAAAAGAATGATCTTCATTGCAACAAAATCTACAATCAGGCCTGACAGGTACGAATCGTCTGTTCTACGATGGCACTAGCGTAAGACCTTTGTCCTTAAACAACATCATACTTATAGAAGTATATATTTTCTTACCTGTATTGCATATCCCGCATCACACTCATCTCGGAGATCTTCGAATGAATCGAAAATATCTCCGGGGTATTCGACGCGCCTAGCTGGAATTATCGACATCGTTGATATTATTAAAAGTTTGGTAGGCAATCTCAATTTACAGTATCACGAGGATGAAGAACTTCAATTCAATTTAATTTGCTTATTGCATTGTTAACATGGGTGTTGATTGGGACGCCACTTTGCATGGGTGTGCAACTAGTATACTCCTACATTAAATGCATCAGGCTGCGCAACATTCGGATAATTCGTAAAGCCTCGGCCTCCCTTTTCTGGATCGTCTCGATTGCCAGATCGGCGACATCCAATTTTGGCGAAGGGGTTCGAGAACTAGATAGCCCGGTTGTCTGGCCTTTTATGATCGGAGTTGTCTTCTGAAAGCGATTGAGAAAGTATTCCATCAGTTGGAGGATAAATGAGATTCGCAGGCTTGGTGAGGATTGCAGAGAAAATGCTCCGACAAGAAGCCTCGGAGCACATTTATCAAATCCAGCTGAGTTAGGCTGTTTTTGACGAAGCCACTCCTGGACTCGTACTAAAATGTTTCCGTAAATAGTGAGGAGCCGCTCTCTACAGGAGACGAGAAGTAAAAGCGATGCTGAGTCTTTGAGAATTGGAAGGTGCTGATCTGCGAGTGTAGCTGATGACTTGGATTGATGTTTTACAGTCTCGGCACCATGCCCGCTTGTCCTTGCTTGCTTCTCGGATAGCAGGTCAGCAGACATTGGGCGAATTTGATGGTAAATATTAAGTAGATGTTGAGATAATATGAATGTTTGATCTGTCGCAGACACTTGATCACTGGTTGAACCTGCGGCGTCGCGAAGCCCCTCTATTTTCTCTTCGCCGAATAGGGCAGCATCGTCTCCAGCTTTCGATTGAACATACAATCTTGCATTCAGCTCCGTCACTATCTTGATCCAATCGAGAGCTTGAGAGTGTGGTTGTGGGGTTTCGATATTTTTAACTGAAAGCCGGCGGCCTGCTGAACTCCCAGGAACTCTATGCTTTAACCATTCTGATTCAATTGTCCCTTGAGTTTGACTGTAAGGAATTCCAAGATTCTCCAGCCCAGTATCTTCACGAGCGGCACACTTGAAACTGAGAGGTGGACTTAGCAAACATGGCGAGATTCCTATGTTAGCATTGTTTGTTGGTGGTTCCGGAGTCTCTGTTTGGATGAGGAGCATTGGATCGAAGAGCATCTGGCCATTATGGAGTTCGTCCAAGTTGAATGGTAAATTGACGCTTTGATCCGAGCTTCCAAAAGCCAAAGTGATCTCGTCATCGCTATCATCATGGTTATTATGAATATTTTCCTGGAGGAGATTTATATCGCGACCGAGCTTTGCAAGAGCGGAAACGCCATTTTCAACACTGTGTTCCATCTGATGATCCTCGGCAGTCATCTCATCATCCGTCGAATCAGTAGACGAACCGAAGGCATCCTATCATGATGTTAGACGCCGAATTTATAGAATCTATCAATACTATACTGATGGATAGATATGTATTTGTAGATTGCAGTGGACCGTGGACTTACAAAGGATGGGTTTGAGAGATTTGTGTCAAAGGGCAACCGCTCCGTTGGCAGATTTTGGCTTTGGATATGCGTTGTTGCTCTCTTTCTTGGTATTGAACCCAAAGAATGCCGCGTCTTCTTCGGCTTTGGTGTGATGCTACACTCGGTTCCAGATTTGATGCAACGCAGACATGGACTGCTATCCGTTTTGCCCTTGCACGATAGCTTTTGTGCGTGGCATCTATCGCAGGCACGTCGGTTCTTCTGAACAACAAACATTTTCAAGAATGATCAGTCAAGCCGGGCACAAAAATAGAACTTCATATCTTCATATAAGGCGAAATCAGTTATCCATATATATTTAGCGGAATTGAGAAAGGAAGACTACTTTCCTGGCTTATCTTCTAGCATTTCTATGAGTGGCGACTTTGGCTTCGAAGCTTGCATTAGTTGAGGCGAATTTGCCGACCCGCATGAGCATATATGTTTTGATTATATGCATATAGCTTCTACGGACCAACGCTAACATGCAATTAGCTAGCCGAACTACTTTAGCTCGTTGCAGTTAATTTAGAATTAGATTTGGATTGACATTTAAATCGCTTTGGGAAGGAGTTCCCGAAACTGTAAAATCGCGTTAAGAAGGAGTTCCCGAAACTTTAAATAGCTTTCTTTCAGGCAAAAATATGCGAACGAATACAGAATTTCAAGGCCTAGGACATCTCTCGAACAATAAGATTTAACAGATTTACGTGGTATTTGGATGAGTATAGAGTCGCTGAACGATGGCGTTGAACAAAGGAACGATCGACGAGACCGATCCCACCACCCATTGATACCCTCGCAAAAAGGCAATATCTTTCACCGCAATATTACCCACTTCTACCACCAACCCGTTATTCCTTCAGTTTTATGCTGAGGTACGTATAACTGCCTTTACAGTAAAGAATATTACTGCAGGATGGAGGGCAACTGGGCTTTATCCCTGCAATCGCCACAAGCCATTGCAAAATCGGTGGGTAGTAGCCCGGCAGCTACACCCCACCCCTCAAACAAATCAATGATATTTCAACCCCCACAAAAAGCCAGGATATCAGTTGTATGCTCAAATCCTCTATGCGAAGTCCCTCCACACGATTGGCAGTTCGCAAAATCAGTAGAGGCTTTGACAAGTTTATGGTTAAGAATACTTTATTGCGGCGAGCTCGAAGGTGCACAAGCTGAGTAAGAAGCCATTCGGCCAGTCAAAAGAAGGAAGGTACGCCAAGATCCGAATGAAAGATTTATTAGACTTGCAGAAATAGTTGCACAGCGAGGATTGGAGCCAGAGCAATACACTCCATTTGCTGTCGAGCCATTCGGCGAGAGGATCCCTGGGCATGAATCGGCGGCATTTCGGTAATCTTACTGTACAGTCCAGGCGGAAAGTATCAGAACGACCCACAGCCCCACGTTACTGTTTCTGGTAGTTTATTTTGGTAGAGGAGAGAGGCATGCACAAATCAAGTAATGTGGGCTCAGTGGGTCGTTCTGATACTTTCCGCCTGGACTGTAATTAGTCGCTGTCTAAATCTGCTGATAAAGTGTAATTTAAAGAATTTAGTACCTTTGGCTATGGTACTACTCCTTTTATAAAATTATAGGTATATTTCCCCTCAAGTCTAGCTCGTATTGCCATTGTTCAATCCGTCTGAATTTGCTAGCTATTCGAAGTAAAATATAACGCATCAGAGCCTTTGCAATATTGGAATGTGATAGAATTGTAAACTGTCAGCTATTTTCTATGTATACTTATCATGGGTGTTCGACATCGGAATAGAAATTTATAGCTTAGTGGGATTTAAAGAGCCAGTTTAACCTTCGGTACTAGCATGCTGTGTTTGGACAAATTTGTTGTTCTATGGGATTGATGATCGGTGATTTGCCAACCTTCGGAACGCGAACGGAGATGTGATTGTTTGTGTCCTTCTTTTATCGGGGAAATTAAGACACCGAGATAACGGTCAATCGGGCAACGAGATTGCCAACTCTGCTTAGCGCATTTGTTGTTCTAATTTGGCGATTTGTTAATTGTCGCGATGGCAAGCACTCACGGTTTGTAAGTCGCATCTGTATCTTTTTCAAGTTTAAGCTCTGAGAATTTGGTCATATATGTTGCTAAGCATCTGTCTTTGTCGTAAATACATATTATTTTGGCATGTTATTAAGGATAGAAGAGGCCACGAAGCGAGAGGAAAAATAGTATATAATAAAAAAATATATTAATGCTTATAATTTGGGTCTGGGACATGTATAAACCCACTATTGTACCGATCAAGGAAGGGTTTAACTTTGGTTGCTATCTAAACCCAACAGCTAACGATTAGGATTATCTAATATAGTCGATATGAAAGAGCCTAGCTCTGTACCTCTATCTAGCTCAGCTCCATAGTTAAACCCCCTTTCTCTCCCTTCCCTTTCTCTCTCTCTTCCCGGATCGATATCTGATCTGGCTAGCCCTGGCACGAGAAAGCTATTGACTTATTTCCTTTCGCCAGTTTCTACATCTGGTGATTCCACATGAGACCTTTCCGCAGTTTCAGATTCTTCCGCATATTGAGCCTTGATAAGTCCATATAGACATTGTGTATCCATGTTTAATTCTGTGCAGAAAGCAAAGCCAGCCACCCAAAAAGTCCAAGCACCGTTCCAAGCAAGAGGACCCGATCGGAAACAGTGGACGACGATCGTTGGTACGTAGAGCAGTGGACAAAAGAAATTCACAATTGCCATCACTCTGGGGATGAGAGGCTTTGGTCGGTCATCGTAAAGGATAGCGTATACAAAGGCGAGATTTTGCACGAAGAATGACGGCCATGGCATTGTGATACTCAGCCAAAACAAATCATTCAGCGCTTCAGTGATCTCAGGTGGGCGCTCCAGACGATAGGCAGCTGTGCCCAGAAACACCCCGGGCATCATGAAGCCGAATACACTACCGGCGCCACCAGCCAATTGTAAAGCGCTGACATAATAAGGTAGGTTTGGAATCCGCCGAATCTGATATGAGATGAGAGCCGTATAAGGAAGATAGAACAGTCCTGAGATCATCAACAGCGCTGCCCCGCCCTGGATGCCCTTCTCGTGGTCCCTATAATGCTTTACTGTGCGCTCCGCATCCCACCATGGTCTAGGGGGGGGAAGAAAACCAGAGGCGATCATGCACAGGAAGAAACAAAGCCCGGAGAGCGCTCCACTAAATGCGGCGAAGTATTGGAGGTTTTTGAATGAAAAAAAAGCGGAGCGCCCCAAGCGATGGAGATGGCGATCGAAAAAGGCCTCCATGATAACAAACATGCTGGTGCTAGGCTTTGCGGGAGGTAGAACAAATGTACTGGGTCGTTCCGGGGGGGTTAAGTACGGTAGCATTAGGCATAGAAACTGCCCCAGATATTAAAATTACTGTTGAGAGGATGTTTATTGAAAAGAGGATGAAAATGTTCATTATATATCAACTCCGGAATCCCCCCTTGGCGCTTCTGATAAGGGTCCTAACTGTGTTGGGAATTTTTGATCATAGGATTGTGATGTCGCCGCCGCGGCGCCAGTTGTACTGATCAAGAAACAATCCAAGCTTCTCTATAGATGACCAATGAAAATGATTCCCTACCTGATCTTCCAAGCAATCATGTAATAGTAAGCTTATCGGAGACCGATACTAGTATCCGATGTGTGCCCGAATATTGCTGAGCTCCGAAATGCCGAAGTCTATGCAGCTGTGTAAGCAGTTGCCTTCTTCTGAATGTTCGAACAGTCATCCGAATAAAGATCTGCAGACCAGATCTTAATATCAGACCAAGGGTGCGCATGCATCCGAATACTAGTCCACAATTAGGTTCCTCGAGAAACCATAGCCTTTTCCGGCGGATGAATTAACGTTTTGTCTTTTTCTCTCTTAATAGTTACTTCAAATGTTTCCCAGCCCTAGTTAGACTAGTTTCCATTGTTAGACCAAAAGTGCTGTTTGATTATTCTACCTGAACCGATAATCCGATACCGTAAAGACTGACGATATATTATATAATAACTCACCGGACCGCCAGCAAAGCCCGAAGACTTTTGTATGGTGATTTTAAGTTTTGCGTAAAATCCCGTAGTATTATACGTAATTTATATTGAATAACTTACGGTACCAAATAACTTTATAGTACCAAATAACTCGCCAGTCTTTACGGTATATGCCTAACATCCATAAGTGTTAGTATGCGTTGTCTGGCGGCACCCTCTAAAATACAACACTTGGTAAAAAAACCCCCCCAACCGGTCTTACAATACTTGTAAGTGTGGACGAAAGGCCAGACTGCACAAAAGTCTACGTATATTTAGTTATAGTTACAGTATTTGGACAAAAGTTTGCGTCGCCCCACAAAAAAATAATTATTTACGCGTTCACCACCATCACAACCACCACCACTATTTCGCCTCCACCACCACCACCATTAAACGAATGGCTCCTAAACCACCATTACAGAAGCTGCTTGATACCCGAGTACCCAGTGAACAACTCAATTCTCTATACAGAGGCGCAATTATTGGGTTACAAGCCGCCGGAGCCACCAGGGCCGACACGTCCGTATACTACAGCTCCCACACAGTACCACCCGTACATTTGTTACCACCAAACGGGCCAGCCCAGTCGTGAAACAGCGCCCAGGGCGCCCGCGAGACCTTTGTACGCACTGACAGGTTGCTAGTACGCTCTCTAAGCGTGACAGCTAATGTGACCAACAATTGTGTGAGCAAGCGCACTGTTCAACGACGATTGTCACAGGCTAATATTCGCAAATCGATGGCCAAAAAGCGCCCAAAGCTCAAACCAGAGCATGCCCGTAAACGCCTGGCCTGGGCACGCAGATATAAAGCCTGGACAGTCGACCAATGGCGTAAATATATGGAGCGATGAGTGCTAGGTGGAGCGAAGCAAAAATCCCAAAACAGTCTGGGTATTCAGGGTACCAACTGAAAAGTGGGACCAGGACTGCCTCAACCCTGTAGGTAAAGGTCCTGACGCAAAAATTATGATTTGGCTATGTTTGCTGGTAATATCAGGGGTCTAATACACATTGTGGAGCAGGTGATCAATGGTGAATATTACACCTATAACATGCTGGCTGAGTACCTCCCTGAGTACTAGGCAGAATTACACCAACTTCGCCTGAATCTGAATTTATACTCATGCATGATACTGCATCAGTGCATACCTCACGATTAGCACGCCAATGGTTGCAGGATTGTGAATTTATGGTGATGGAGTGGCCACCATACAGTCCTGACCTCAACCCCATTGAACATGTCTGGCGCCGTCTCAAAGACCAATTGCACAAGCTGTACCCACGGCTAAAAGATATCGAATCAAGACCTAAGGCTATCAGGCAGCTAAAGGCAGTGATTGCAGAGGTATGGGCGTAGTATACCTGCGAACTACTTTGATCAGCTAGTACAGTCGATGTCACACCGTTGCGAAGCTGTGATTGCAGCTAACCGTTGGTACGTATTGGTGTTGTGTACTCTCAAAACCTACAGCTTCTGCACTAGCGAATAGTGCTGTTTCCAGGTAATTTAGTTTATGTATGAATGTATGGTTAATACTGTAATTCAATTTATTCCCTTTTTTTGGTCGTGTTGTTGCGTTTGTTTGTTCGACGTAAACTTTTGTCGTCAAACTGCATAACGGTGACCTTTGCGCCAAAAATTTTCAAATGCAAACTTTCGCTTGCAACACCAAATCGAGCGCGCAACACAAAAATAATTGAGCTTCACCGAAATCTGCGCCATAGATCTGAATCTATAAATCTCTAGGAACGCGTGAGGATAAATGAATATGCGATAATCTCTTTATTCTACAGAAAGGATAACAAACTGTTTATATATAATCTCACATAAAATACTGCTAATATAATATCACGGGTACGTGCTTAACGTAATCATCAACATATTTATGAAAGTTATACATTAATAAAACTATGTATTAATGAAAATTATATATTGATAAAAATTATATATTGATGAAAGCCAGGCGTCAATGAAAATCATATATTAATAAAAATTATATATATTAATGAAAACTATATATTAATGAAAGCCATATATTAATGAAAGCCATACATCAACGAAAGCTATGTATCGATGAAAGCTATAGTATATCAACGAAAGCCATACCTCAATGAAAGCTATGTATCAATGAAGGTTATGTATTGACAAAAGCCATACATCAACGAAAGCTATGTATTAATAAAAGCCATGTATCAACAAAAGCCATGTATCGATAAAAGCTATGTATCAACAAAAGCCATATATCGATGAGAGCCATATATCAACGAAAGCCATACATTGACGAAAGCCATATATTGATGAAAGCCATATATCGATAAAAGCCATATATCAATAAAAGCTATATATCGATGAAAACCATATATCAATGAAAGCTATTGTGATGAAGTAGAGTGGGCTTAGTATAGTTTTCGTTGCTTTCTAGTATTTGCTTGGCTTGTTGCATTCTGGCGTCTCAACGCCTTCCTATTTCTTTCCTCGGACATGTATATAAAGCAGAGCCCTCGAGGCTTCACCTTTCAGCAAGCATGCGGGCGTCTTCCTTTCTATTCACTCATTCATTTCCTTATTTCTCTTATATACTATCATACTCTCGTTATAACCATACAATAGAATAGTGTTATGCTCCTAACTTTACGAACACAGCTACCTCTTTACCATAGCGTAATCCTATGAGGCAGCCTTCTCATGATTATCCTCTTATGATTATCCTCTCACGATTACCCTCCCTTTTATAATATCACCTAAGTGTGTGAGCCTCTCTGTTATGAACTTCTCCTTGATGGGGCAGATATCCTCTACTGGGCCCAGAGCCCATTCCGCAACTTTACACTATGTATTAATAAAATCCATGCATTGACGAAAGCCATGCATTAATGAAAGCCATACATCGACGAAAGCCATGCATCGACGAAAGCCATGCATCGACGAAAGCCATGCATTGATGAAAGCCATGTATCAACGAAAGCCATATATCAATGAAAGCCATATATTAATGAAAGCCATATATTAATGAAAGCCATATATTAATGAAAGCCATATATTAATGAAAGCCATGTATCAACGAAAACCATATATCAATGAAGGTCATGGATTAATAAAAGCCATGCATTGACGAAGGCTAGGCTATGCATTAACAAAGTTCTATAAATAAGAGAATAATATAATTATTTATTAACAAAGCCGAAATCCTTTCTAAAATCTTTGGAAAATGTTAAAACCCACTTTTTTTTTTTGAAAATTTCAATTTCTTATTGATTGATACATGGCTTTCGTCGATACATGGTCTTCATTGATATATGGCTTATGTCGATACATGGCTTTCGTCGATACATGGCTTTCATTGATATATGGATTTCGTTAATATATGGCTCTCATCGATATATGGCTCTTATTAATACATAACTTTCATCGATACATAGCTTTTGTTGATACATGGCTTTCATTAATATATAGCTTTTGTTGATACATGGCTTTCATTAATATATAGCTTTTGCTGATATATAGCTTTCGTTAATACATAACTTTCCTCGATACATGGCTTTCATTAAGGCATGGCTTTTGTTAATATGCATGTTGGTGATAAAGTAAGGTGGTTTTACTAAGTGGTGCCGAGGGAGCTCGGCCCTATATACAGCTCGGTCAACCACAACTCGGCCGGCGCTCGGCCTAGCCACCACCACACAGGTAAGTGGCTCTACTATCTACATATGAACAGCAAGGCTGCGCCTTACACTTTTATTGATATATAGCTTTTATCAATATATAGCTTTCGTTGATATATAACTTTCATTAATACATAGCTTTTATTAATATATAGTTTTCATTAATATATATAATTTTTATTAATATATAGTTTTCATTGAGGCCTGGTTTTCATCAATGCATAATTTTTATCAATATATAATTTTCATTTATACATAACTTTCATTAATGTATAACTTTTATAAATATGTTGATGATTACGTTAAGCACGTACCCGTGATATTTTATTAGTAGTATTTTATGTGAGATTATATATAGGCTGTTTGTTGTCCTTCCTGTAGAACAAAGAGATTATCGCATATTCATTTATCCTCACGCGTTCCTAGAGATTTGTAGATTCAGATCCATAGCAGATTTCGGTGTAGCTCAATTATTTTTGTGTTGCGCGCTCGATTTGGTGTTGCAAGCGAAAGTTTGCATTTGAAAATTTTTGGCGCAAAGGTCACCCCCTATAACCCCTCGTACGAACTGGTCTCGCGAGCCAGACAACACAGAGTCAAACACGTATTGTGGTGGGAAAGGAAGTGGAACAACAACAACAACAACAACAACAAAATTTTCAATTGCGTGATACAGTATTAAATATCACCGAGGGGTAAATTACATGTTAACACTTAATTGCTGATATTTTTGGTGCGCAAGAGGCCGATTTTCATTTGGTGAAAATGCCTGAGATAGTTCGCAAATGTATGGGAGGCATGAGCAGATTTTTGCCCTCCACTGAAGGATCTCTAGGAGTAAACAGAACTGCACCTAGCACTTGGGTAGGTAACTAATGTATTTTGCCAGACGAGACGAAAAATTCTGTGCTAGCGGCCGTTGGATCAAATAAGAGTAAATCTCAAATAAAGTTCAGCGATGCTAGCTTTGCGATAACTACTCGTATGCTAAAATTATAGGAAAGGTAAGAATTGAAAGAGATATGTGGGATACTTCCAAGAGAAACATACTCGGAGTTGTGAGAATATTGTTGTTGTGTACGCATAGGCTGCTGCCGGGACTGAAGGACCGTGCGCCTCATGGTGAATATAAGACGTGTGGCCCCTAGATCTCTTCATAGATCATCGAACATACACTATTAAGTCCTACATACGTTCAGTGACTCTATAACCCTGTTAGGTAGACGCTGCGCTCTTCTACAAATATGAATGGAAAGACCAGGAACGTTGAAACAAGAGATAGCATAGTTACCTAATTCATTCAATAATTTGTGTTGTTTGGGGCTCGCTTTTGGGTTCTAAATAACGTTAACCAGGTGCCTGGGAATCTGTCACAATAAGCTTCATAGCCCGTCATGTGATAACCAAAGCCACTTGGCCTCTTGGTGATAAGTACAGCCACTGAGGCATTTGTGATATATCATATACCTTCAGCTCTACCTCGTACAAAGACTACAAGATTGAAACCTCTCAGGCTTCAAGGTTTCTAGGCTCTCTACATCATTTACGTACGCCTACATCATATACAATGATCTGAGCGACCATGGAAGTACGATCATAGAAGTATATAAAGGGCATTGTAATACCATTATGTAGAATACAAAGCAAGCAGAAAAAAAACATCTATTACAATATAACAAAAAGCATCATTTTGAAGAATCTAAAGTTTTTGCAGCAACATTATTAAGATCATATAAGGATGATTAATAGATGCCTGAAGAAAAGATAGGCCGCCATAAGGATAGTAAAAGTTTAGAAATTAAGTAAGAACAAGACTATTAGAACTTATTGACTGGTATCCTTCAGGTTTCCAAACAAGGTAGGTATGTGATCAACCGGATTTGTTTATTCTGAGCAGCTAAGCTGTATTTAACATCCATAGAGAACATTTAGCCTCTAAGAAGTTTTCAGATCTAAAGTCTTCTCAAAAATATCGCATGTACTCTGAAATAAAACTCTATGTAAGAAGTAGTTATAAATTTGATATAATTTCATTACACTAAACTAGTAGGGAACCCTTTTTTGTAACTGTATTCTCAAGATTGGTTATAGCCATAATTGATTGAGCGGTAATTCTTCTACTCACATATCCTTCGGCGTTTGGGTGTTTTGGTTTCGAGACCGCATTCATCTTCTGTTGAAAGGTCCCCCAATAAGGGTTTTGGTTTTAGATCTTCTTCAGAGCTTATAAGGCCTAAATAATGGGCGTGTCTTCGTTCGACGTCGGTGTCTTGCTGTATTCCCCAAGCGGATAGCTTCGCCAGACGCCGTTTTGTCTCCGGGTTCTCGTATACTTTCCTAAACAGATCCCAGGTCTGTTCGTATTCTGCACCGGTGGGTAGACCAGATCTTACGTTGATGATTGACTTTGCTTGCGCGACTGCATACTTGGGGAATCCTCCAATCCTTCGCGCAAATTTATCCACCCAGCCTACGAACTCGGCATCAGGGATAGCGCGATTTACGTAGCCATAACGCTCCGCTGTTGCTGCATCAAAATCCTCACAGCCGATGATAACCTCAAGCGCTCTTGACCTTCCTACAACTCGTGGTAACCATTCGGGACCCCCCCCTCCTGGTATCAACCCCGCAGCGACTTCTGATTGGCATAGGATTGCCTTTTCCAGGCTGGCAAAGCGCATATCGCAAGCCAAGGAGAATTCGCTTCCTAATCCTCTGGCACGTCCACGAATAGCTGCAATGCTAACGACTGGTGATTGAGAGAGTCTTTGCATGAGGTTGGACCAGCGGTGACCTAGTGAGCACATCGTTTCGGGCCCTTTTGTAACATCGAGGTGCATAATAAAGTAATCAGGGGCGGCGCTGTCGAACACAACTACACGGAGATCTTCATCTTGTTCCATGTCATCTAAAAGTTGCCAAACACCCGCAGTCATTTCCGGGCCCCATAGATTACATGGTGGGTCGTTGAACGTAGCGCGCCAATAGCCTGATGTGACTTTAGTCAAATGGAAGTATTTATTTAAAGCAGCCATTTTGGAATCCTTGAGACAAAACTTCCGTTAGTAATTTGAACATCATGCACCAATAGCTGATTTCCAATTCGGAAGTTAAGTTACAAGGAGCATTGAGGATCCTTTGAAGTATCAAGTTCAAAACAAAAAGCGGATACGCACACAAAGGGAGAAAAACCCACGATCTAGTTCTTAGAATTGGTGTTGTCCAAATATTTCTGAATGCAAGCAGATACGTTTGTTTTTTTCAGCAATTATTTGATTACTTTGGTGTTGTTTTGTGTCGTTTGCGTTGGCTACGAAACTGAATTGATTGGCTTTTTTCCTTAGTTGTATCAAGCAAGCATCAAGCCGAGGAGGTCCGAATGAGGAAGGATAACGCAAGAAATTCATTCAGCTTTAACTTGAAATCTTTTGTGTTCAAGTCGCAGTCGCGGAATTCGGAATAATACCACTTGCCTTCGGTGCTTCAGGCTACCGAATTTGAGTGTTTCGAAAATAAAACAAAACAGTACGAGTATTAAGAAGTTGCCGAGAGAATGGCGTCAGAAGGAAATGCTAAATGCTAGCTATGTAGATGGTTATTATCAGCGAAGGGATACCACGATTATAGCACGAATATGAAATTGATCCGGGGTCCGGGGATACCCGTGCTGCGAGAAAGTTCCAAATTCGGCGAATTCTACTCTGCCATTTGTCGGCACACTCGGGGCTTCTATCATGGCGTCAGGCTCGGGGCTAATCTAGGTGTGCCGGAGGTTTCTTATCAGCCTCGTTACTCGACAGGGCTGGTTACTCGACTGATATCTTACCGCTAATCCAATTTCTAAAGTAGCAATTGTGTGGCCAGAGTAATTTTTGAAGACTTCCTATTTTACATGCCGAAGCCCTAAGTCTAGTCTGTAGGGCTGAATTGCCCTTTAGCCAGCGTCCCGCGAGGTGCTCCCCGTCGCCGATAAAGTTCGCTGCTCATGCTAGTTAGACTTCTCGTATAAAATGGGCTGATTCTCCTTCTATGAATATTTCATTGCCATCGATCTCAACGTTGCTAGCAATTATTCTCTGAACGTTGTAACGTAACCTTTCAGAGTATAAAACCAAGTTAAATCGGTGCAATGGTCCCAGAACTTATCACCAGTTTAGATCGGGATAAGATTTTACAATCTGCGGTGTGGATATTAGGCTTCTTTATCTACTGGGTATGAGATTATTTCACTTTCAAGGCTCAGCCTCTATAGATCCAATTCTACATATTGGAGCGCGTGGGATGAATCGCTGACAACTAGTGCCATAACCATTCTCTAGATATTCGCTAGTATTATATATCGACTCTACTTCCATCCGTTGGCCCATATCCCTGGCCCCTTTTTCGCCAAAATTACAGACCTGTATGGTGCATATCGGGCATCGGCCGGGGAAAACCATTATTATTTGTATCAACTTCACAAAAAATATGGTAATATACCAATTCTTCCTGATGGTAGGAATGAAATTCTTAACATAGTATTGATGATAGGGACTGTGGTTAGATATGGCCCAAATAGGGTATCATTTAACTCATCATTAGCGATCAAAGGTATTGCAATCCTCCCTTTCTTCTTAATATTGAGTTATCTCGTAAATTGGGTCTCTCTCTACTTCATGCCCATGCCCATGTCGTAATATGTGGGCTAGCGGCGGGCTAGTGGCGGGCTAGTGGCGGGCTCTAACAGCTTAAACCTCGTTATCCTTACCGTTAGCGAGGCTAGCTAGGTTGCTAGAGGCACCATATTGATCTCAATAATACTCTAATATGATGATCAACTTTTTTGTCAGATATATATGGAGCCACAAAGCCTCTTCAAAAATCAGCTGGATATCGCGCTCTTCTGCTTGGCGGTAATAAACACAATACATTCACAGCCATTGACAAGACCTTTCATGGAAGAAGGCGGAGGATCTTGGGCTATGGCTTCAGCGATACAGCTTTGAAGAGTTGTGAAGCTATAGTGCAGCAGCGTATCGACATATTCTGTGAAAATTTAGTCAAAGGCGCTGATAACAACGGATGGGGACAGACGAAGAACATGTCGAGAAGTTGTAAGTTTAAATCTTCTAGACCGTTGTTAGTCCCATGCCCAGCTTACCTCAAAATTACGCACTTTGCTCTCTAGACCAGCCTTGTATGTAATCATATTTTATAACGGCTCCGGGTAGCTGACAACAGGAACATAGGTGCTGGATTAACATATGATGTGATGGGGGCACTAATTTTTGGCCGCCCCTTCAAAATTCAAGAGGACGAAGAAAAGTTTTCCTACATCATTGACGCCATACTTTCTGCTGGCAGGAGCACTATCGTATTTATCCATCTTCCAATCTTTGGAAGAAGCAATTTTTTATTCAAAATACGCTCTCTGTTCCGCTCTCTCTTTCTTTCTCAGAAAGATGTCAAAAATATCAAAAGTTTTTTGACTCTCAGTGCGTCAATGGCAAAAGAACGGGCTGAGAAGGAAGCATTCTCGCAAAACAAGTCGGAAGGGGTGCCGGATAAAGACATCTTTAGCTATATCTTGAATGCCAAGGATCCGGAGACAGCAGAGCCTTTGACCCCTGCCGACTTATGGGGTGAAGCTCGATTACTTATTATCGCTGGATCAGATACTGCTTCGACTTCTCTCGCCGCCGCCTTGTACTACCTCAGCCGTAACCGCAGGGTTCTTGAAAAGCTCCGCACTGAGCTCCGTTCAACGTTTTGTCAAGATGATATCCGGCCTGGGCCGAAACTGAATTCTTGCTTATATCTTAAATACATTATCGAGGAATCTTTGAGAATGTCGGCCCCCGTCGGTGGCATTCTTTGGCGAGAGACCGTAACGGATGGCTATATTATTGAAGGACAAAGTATTCCCAAAGGAACAGACGTCGGTGTTCCGATTTACACCGTTCATCATAATCCTGATTACTACCCGGATCCCCATACTTTTAACCCCGACAGGTGGGACGACAAAATTGTTGGCTCCGCAGCCGCGGCAGCAGCAAGAGCAGCCTGGATTCCTTTCCAAATAGGATCGAGGAGCTGCATCGGACGACCGTTGGCCATGTTAGAGTTGACATTGACGATTGCTAGGGTTGTTTCCGCTTTTGACCTAAAGATTGCTGAGTTCGAGGCAAGTCAAAAAGATGGAGAGATACAAGTTGTGGATGGGTTTACGGAGTTCAAGACTAGAGATCAACTCCAGGCTTTCTCTACAGGGCCATTTCTTAATTTTAAGAAGCTTGAGAAAATGGTATGAGATTGCGCAACACAAACTTCAGGCGGTATTATAACCATGATGTGTATTCGACGTTAGCATAATCTTATTACTTGTGAATTCTAATTGGAAATGCAGGTAGTAAATAGACTGTCAAATTGGAATTGCGGACAGTAAATAGGCTTTCAATTGTTCGATATCGGGCTTTTAATACCCTGTCCAGCCGTTTCTGTGAAAGCAGTAGAGTCCTTGTATATATCCCTACGAGGTCAGCTGGTACGATAAAACTTGCTATTAAGAGAACAACCTGGTGCCCCTATTGTACTTAGTTAGTATATAAGTTTGCTTTGATTTCGAGTGAGTCTGAAAACATTAGCTCGACCGCCATTATCATACCGTTTGTTAAACTCTTGCTTTAATTTGGATAATATACCCTAGACTTGCCTCGTAAGCCAGACGCTCGATACAAAGCCTCGGATCTAGTAGAGAGTCAAGTCTGTAGTTGAATTAGGAAAGGTTGGTCTTGTATACAAATAGTACCGAAGATGTGGAAAAATATCAGATGCTTATTGTCGTGTACGATGCCTTAGGGTGGGAGGGCGACAAAGGGTTGACGTGCTGGGTTCTCGATTCTAAAAGTCTAGGTAGAATATTTCGAATCTTACATTTCTACGTGATGGGGATACAACGTCAATAAATTATATTGATATTCTTCTTGATCTGATCAGCATTTGGAAACACCTTCTGATGAGACTATCAGCACTCTTGAATTCGTTTCGAATTTTGAACTTCTCGAATAAGACGAGCTCTATTTGATATGTTAGTTTCTGATTAGAAGGTATACATGCATACGATTATTAGAACTATCAAACATACCTCAGGCTGACATTTGTAATGGTATATTGCTTCGAAGCTTCCGGTGATCTGCATTGAACCTGTGCAATTGTACGACAACTGTTCGAAATTTTGCTAGTTCCGAGTTCCAAATTAAAAATGAAAGAGAGTGATTACTTAGTCACCTGAGATACGGGAGGCTTTAGAGGAGAAATAAATTGCTATTCTATTCACTTCAACATAGTATGTGATATTCTTTTCTTCAACCATTGTCATAATGATAGTATGTACTAGTCACGGATCGAGCCTGTTTTCATTATCCACGCTCTTTGTGGTAGAATATATGTGAGAATACACCATAGGGCATCTGGTCTTGTCTATATACTCAAACACTGGGAATTGCATCCATTGTACTTCCAGTCCAGAACAAATACAAGATTCCAGTCCGTTATACTCATCAGCAAAGTAATTGTGTTGATTCCGAGCTTAAGAGGCTTCGGCGAAGCCGAAGCCTAAATGCAAAACTTCAACAAGGGTAGTTCAGTCTATTGTTGTTACCTTTGCCGAGTGAATACTGTATAATTGGTTGCCCTATAACAAATAAATGTAGTAAAAATGCCCATTCACCAACAAAAATCATGCGTACATTAAGGTTGTCCCCATACAAAACTGTATTTATCAGGATACTAATAGCTTGTCTCGGAAACTAGATAGCTTTCGGTATTGTCAGAGGGAAGTAAGCTGTAAGTTCGGTGGTTTTGACTTCGGCGATTCCCTAGTAGATTCCGACCGAACATATTATTCCACATAAAATTCGGATTGGCAAATCCCCGAATAAACAATCATCCTACATAAAATCTATCTAGTTCAGTTGTCGGGGGTTTAAGCCAGGCCCGAGATTGCCAGACCTAGAGATAGAAAACCTGGCTATACGAGAGTCATATGATATAAAGACATCACCCAGCTCCTGCTAATGATACAAAATGTAAAGTAGAGAAACTGTATGTACAAGAAAAAATAAACTCGTTAACTTTTTCAATTTAGTGGAAATATTCAGAGAACCAGGTCACTATTATTCTTCATCATTACAGATTTCAACTCCATGTCTGAGAGATATCCTGCGATTGCCCCAGAGGCGCTTAACTCCGACCAAAAACCAACGCATGACTACTTGGTCAAGGAGATGAACTGCTTCCATGGCGCGTATGTTCAATATGCCATATTCTCATCGAGTAATACCCAGACTTACAATCACCAGCTTCACATATCAGGATCCTAAGACCGGAGCTCTAATCGGCCCATTTTCACAATTTCTCCACCTTCCCCAGCTAGTATACCATGGATGGGATGTCTGTAGCAAAGCAATACCTGCCATCCCAGACTTATCACCGCGATGCCGTGAGATAGCTATCCTAGCTGTTGCAGAGCACTACGGGGCTGAATATGAGCTGTACAGTCACGTCCGTGTTGCTAAAAGAGTTGGAATGACAGATACTCAGATCCAGGATGTTATCGAAGGTAAGCCGCCTTCAGGGGGAACCGAGCATGAGATGATATCGTGGGAAGTAGCCCGAGCCTTAGTTGGCGCTGGAAGTACATCGAAAAAAGGCCATCTTTCGGAAGAGCTGTGGAAGAAGGCGGAGAAGGCGCTTGGCAAGACTGGATTTGGGGCACTGATGCATGTCACAGGGTTCTATGCATACACAGGTATGCTTATGAATGGCGCCGCAGTGTCTGTGCCTGAGGGAGAAAATATCTGGCCTATACCTAGCCTCGAATCTGACAGTTCAGTACAACACAACGACAACAGCAATAACAGTACTCTCTGGTTTCGAGGCTAACGTAGGGCGCTTGCTGGTGAGCCAGACCGCGAGCCACTTTGAGCCGGCCCACTAGTTCCCTGGGAATCAGTCGGTGCCAAACTTGAGGCCAATTTGGCCGGGGCCAACCAAACTGTGACCTAACAACCAGACTAGCGGCTTTGGACACAGCTACCGATGCAACGACGTCAATATCTCAAAAACTACCGAATGAAACAAGTTCAAATTCGGATATATGCTTATATAGAACAGCTCTATACCTTATTCAAATTTCACACAATTCTGACTCCAATCCGTTTTCTTATTCAGGCATTGACGCCATTTACCAAAACTCGCTTACTCCTGATTCAGCAACCCTATAAACTACTTAGCAACCGTTTATATAGGAGTATTCTACTTGCACACCCCGGCAAAGTGGCGTCGCAATTAACACCCATGCTAACAATGCAATAAGCAAATTGAATTGAAGTTCTTCATCCTCATGATACTGTGATTTGAGATTGCCTACCAAACTTCTAATAATATCAATGTCGATATCTCCAGCTAAACGCGTCGAATACCCCGGGGGTCTTTTCAATTTATTCGAAGATCTCCGAGATGAGTGTGTAAGACTATCTCGCAATACGGGGATATGCAATATTTGTACTTTTTTCTATTATAGTCTCTATTTAGATCGATTTCAATTCAATTTGCTTATTGCATTGTTAGCATGGGTGTTAATTGCAACGCCACTTTGCCGGGGTGTGCAAGTAGCATACTCCTTTATATATCTCACACTAAGCTTTAACACCACAACGCGAGACACTAATCCCATTTTGGTGGCAGAGAGGTTCCCCGCAACCCTCTATTCCTTTGTAGATTCTTCTTTCATTCTTCGTAAAATTATCTCTATTGATGAATTCATAAATTCATTCAAAATCATAGGGGGACTTCATAAATTTTCATAAATTTCGTTAAAGTTCGTTAAATTATACCAACAAGACTGGATCCAAAGAATGAAGAGAGAATAGGGGTTGAAAGAAGGAAAGGCGACCTCGACTCGGCAGACAGCGCTTATGCATATGTCGCCCCTGCAACCCTAGGGCACCGAATCAAAGGACGACCAGCATACACCGAATATACCACTCTATATATACCAATTTCTGACTGGATCCCAGGAAAAGGTACTATCGAACTGGGCTCGGGCCCAGAACTTCCCCCGCGATTCGACTTACTTCGATCAATGGCCGCGAAGCTTGGAGGTCGACGACCCGGTAGAAATTGGGTAACTAGATTCTTGAAACGTTACCCCGAACTGACCCGGGTTGGATGCCGCCTGTTGGAGTCTAAACACGGGAAAACGGACGATGTCGGGTCTATGGTACATTGGTTCCGCCTCTTCCACCGAATCATGAAAAAATACAAGATTCTGCCTGAAAACGTATGGAATATGGACGAAAAAGGGTTCATGATTTGACATACGAAGACTGGGCACGTTATTGTGCCCAGCTGCGAAAACTCAAAGTTCTGCGTTCATGACGGCAATCGGGAGAGTGTGACTATGGTCGAATGTGTGTCAGGACTGGGAAATACTGCACTCCGCTAGTCATAGCGGCGGGCAAGGTTCATCGATTGGACCATCATCGAAGTTATGAAGTTCGAGAGGGATGGATTTGGGCTTAAGCAATAAAGGCGTTACGAATGAATTCCTTTGCAGAGCTTGGCTGGAGCATTGCTTCGAGCCAACATCTGCCCGAATCGCCGGTCCGGAACGCCACCGATCGAAACGACTACATATATTAGACGGCCACGGCAGCCACGTCACCGGAAACTTCACCGAATTCTGCCGGGACCATAATATTATCCTCCTCTGTCTTCCGCCGCATTCGACACACTACCTCCAGCCGCTTGATGTGGGACTCCTCAGCATTACTCCCGGGCGTATAGTAATGAAGTCGCTGAATATTGCCGCCTAGGTAACACTGATATCAGGAAAGCAGAACTTATTCAATTTATTACTATCGCCCGTGCCCGCTCATTCGCGGAATCTCACGCTTGGGGATTGGAGGGAGCCGGTCCCTCCCCAATCGATGCCCTCCACGTTTTGGACAAAATACCGAGTTTTGTAAGGGGGACCACATGAATTCACTCGCTGGAATAGTATCAGAGGAAGTATTAATGTGCATTTTAATTTTAAGAGTATTGTCCTATCGCCCTCTTCGTTTCTTTTTCATACATACCGGTATTCCAGGTGGTGCGAACCCATGCTCTTTAATTCGTGGTGTTGTTGTAAAAACTAATAAATCCAGTGTAAACCTAAGGCCCTTCCTTTAACCCCCAGCCGTCAGCGACTTCAGAACCACAACTTTGAAAAACGTGACGCGAGAGAAGAATCCCCACAATTAATAATGTTTAATCTAGGCTACAGCGAGCCTCCCAAGCCGGCGAGCCACTATGTTTTATGCCAGAACACAACCATAAAGGATTGAAATAGCCAAAAAAAAAAAAGGTAATATCATTGAATGTAATAGTTTATAATTGAATATTTAAAGTAAAAAAACTTAAAGATATTGTAAATCTACGAGCAGAATCATCCAGAATCGATGCTTTCATATTGCACAACACGACGATGCTATTACCAAAAAGAAAATCATAAAAATTATATTTTTTGAATACATGTATTCCTGGTGTATCCCTTTATAGCTTTTATATAGATAACTTTGCTATAATGCCAACGGTGGTGGTGTTATCGACGTGTAAATCTAGGTGGGAAACCGGATATGTCAAGGTTTCGCGTGTTTTATGGGGTTAATCGACAATGGAATCAGCTGAAAGTTGAATATGGTGGAATAATACGTATATACGAGGTACTGTGAAGGTTGTAGCTGATTTCGTTCAAGGGTAGTGTAGATATCGTCAATGTTATCGTTATTGGCAGATTGTCGGGTGGTTGTTTTGGTGAATTTTTAGTTGTGGTGAAATTATTTGTTACCCCAAGTTACCATCAAAAAATCATGTGTTATTTGCCCAAAATATAGGTTCCGAATGACCTCTGCTCGTAGATTTACAATATTTTTAAATGTTTTTTTAATATGCAATTATAAACTATTACATTCAATGATATTACCTTGTTTTTTTTTTTGCTATTTCAATCCTTTATGGTTGTGTTCTGGCATAAAACATAGTGGCTCGCCGGCTTGGGAGGCTCGCTGTTCTACGTTAGTATATACTATAATTAAATCTGCAAAAAATGGAGATAGAATTTTTCCATAGGAATTTCACGAACAAAAGTCCATATTCAAACATCTGTTTGATATATGGTCATTAATTCAACAGCTCTCAAGCACTTCCTGGTGAAACGTGCCAAATTTCTGCAGATTCGGCGCAGTCGCCAAATTCCATTTATGGATTTACGGCTGCGCACCATCTTTCCACTTCGTGCAAAGAGAGAAAAAAGCTCTAGTCAAGCATGTATCTCTTGCTTTCGACATACTAGTTACTTGGAGCGAGTTTGCATGTTTAACACATGGGTCGAGCATATGGCGCATTGATGAGGAAAGTTCGGTGTTTATGGCTTCGGTGTTGTCGTGAAACCAGAACACCTACATTACACGCGCAGATTTGGCGTTTTTCATTTCTTCACCGAAAAAAAAAAGCCGAAAAGCCGAAAAAGTACCAAAGGAATGTGCCCATCTTAAGCCTCTGGGAGCATTTAGAACGATGAAGCCTCTAAATCCAATTGGTGTATACATAAGCATGTGAGGCGCATCACTTACCATAAAAGCTGCAATAATGATGCCGGGTTTTTGACGTTTTTCAACGTCGATGTATCGAATTTTCATTAGAACCTTCTCAAAATTTTCAACCCGAATCCGTGGCTTAGTCGGCCTTTACATCGGCTTATATCAAAAATGTCGAATTCAGTAGCAGGCGGTGATCACACGTCGTTTGGATTTTTGGAGAATCCCCGTTAGCCTCGAATTCGCGAATGCTTGGCCGCGAGTTCTATCTTGGAGAAAGACAAACCGTGAATCAGTATGATGTATTCGGTCTCGAGATTAATCCGCCGTATGCACATTCTGAACGTCTCCACATTACAAATTCTCCTAAAAAAGTGTATCGGCTTTAGTCAAACGCACATATGCTATTGAGAGCACTCAGCGTGAGCCCATTTTCTATTTTATTTTTTATGATATTGATCCTCTTGGAATCGAGTCTCAATCGCGTCTGCTTGCACAATTACATAATATTTCACTTAAACCATACCTCCAATTAACCATGGCCTCAAAATCCTTCCGTGGGGCGGAACTACTGTTAAAATTACGCGGGTATCAACATGAAATATATCACAATGGCATGTTTCGAAGTAAACTGCCAAGGGTAAGCACTGAGACATTAAAGTTGGAGGAACAAGCTAGGAAACACCTCGGAGCGCATTCTGCGAATTATTGTTAGAACACTAGTTATATCAGTTCTTCTTGTTTTAAATTTCTCTAGAACTTGATTGCTAACTGACGTTGTGAAGTATTTGGTGGAGCAGGAGAATTAGCTACACAGAATGCGAATCGGGCGGCTTTCAAACGATGGCAGGTGGGAATCTCGTATAGATATAAAAGCTTATGAGATTATATTCAGCCGCGATAAGCGCTAATTCGAATTCTATAGTTAATACCTCGGCCAATGGTTGACACTTCCAAGAGGTCTTTGGGAATAAAGCTCTTCGGTCAGGAATATGTCTCCCCTGTAATCCAAGCTCCGGTACGCAAAGCATCAGATACCTCCTCTTCATTACCGATTCTACCTCTAGCTAAACTACCTTTAGATCGGTGTTCAATCCATATTCAACCCCGATGGCGAAAAAGGTCTTGCTTCAGCATGTTCCGAACTGGGAGTCCCCTTTGTTCTCTCCACGGCAGCCTCAAGCACCATCGAAGAAGTCGCCTTCGCCAGCGTAGATGGTCCTCGATGGTTTCAACTCTATTGGCCTAACGACGATGAAATAACGTTATCGATAATCCGCAGAGCCCGCGAATCCGACTATTCTGTGCTGGTGGTGACGCTGGATACTTGGTCTGCGGGATGGAGACCGTTGGATCTTGATATGGGGTATTTGCCATTACTCAACGGTGTTGGAGATCAAATCGGGTTCTCGGATCCGGTGTTCCGGGAAAAGTTTAAGAGGATGCATAACTTGGAGGTGGAGGACGATATTCCACTTGCTAGTCGGGAATGGGTGTGCACAGTTCTTTCCGGTACCCCTCAACCATGGTAAGAGCGATTTGTTACAGGATTTGAACCTTGATCGTTGCAACGGTTTGCCTCATACCGAGGACTCACAAATTTCCATGTGCATTAGGGAACGACTATCATTTTTGAAAAAGCATTGGAACGGCCCTGTGGTGGTCAAAGGCGTACAACACCCGGAAGACGCAAAACTTGCCGTACAAGCCGGCTGTGATGGTGTGATTGTCTCAAATCACGGCGGCAGACAGTTAGATGGAGCTGTGGGATCGCTACAAATGCTTCCTTCTATAGTAGATGCCGTGGGGAAAGATGTACCCGTGCTTTTCGATTCTGGTGTTAGAACTGGTGCGGATATCCTCAAGGCATTTTGCTTGGGTGCCAAAGCTGTTTTAATAGGACGCCCAACGATGTACGGGTATGCGGTGGCTGGTAAGGAAGGTGCGCAGGAGGTTCTTATGGGTTTGTTGGCAGATCTGGATCGCAGTATGAGTATGACTGGGGTCACGGAGTTGCAAAAGTGCAATAGATCTGCTCTCGTCGCTAATGAGTTTCCATAAATGACCGATTTAGCTTGGGTATATCTGTTGATGGTCACGTCAAGCACGTACCCGTGATATTATGTCAGCAGTGTCTCATGTGAGATTATATATAGATTGTTTGTTGTCCTTCCTGTAGAACAAAGAGATTATCGCATATTCATCCATCCTCACGCGTTCCTAGAGATTCGTAGGTCCAGATCCATAGATTCCTAGATTCACAATATCTGCTTGTATGTATATTAGCATAAGTTTTCATTAATGTTAGAACTGAAAAATAAATTAAGTTATCTATCCAGATAAAAAGCTTATAAATGTGGTATCTTTTTGTGTTATACTCTGTCGACGCTGTAGCTCTAGTATAGTTTGACTAGAAACTTGTCTTTTAAAAGGGAGTGTCTGGTTTTTACAACTAGAACCTGAATCAATAGAATTGAACTGCCTTTGCCAATTGCTAAACGCTTCCTATTTGCTAATAGTACATCTTCTCTTCATCAAGGAACCGAGTTCAATAAGCTTTCCAAAGCACTGAAGTCATCCACGAACTAATCAAAAAAACATTAAAATAAAATAACTGAATTTCCAAATCCGAGGGTGGAAATAATCCGTCTAAATCCCTGAACCGAGGCGTTCACTAGAAGTTCGGGCCTCCCCACACGATGCCATATTTTATTAGGCTGTTTGTGCCAGAAAGGTCGGTAGCACCTTACCAGCACCCGTCGAATGATAGGCTTCATTCTGCCCAATCTCCCTCAACTTATACTTCTCAACCTTCCCACTAGCAGTCAACGGCATCCTCGATACCCAAAATACCAATTTCGGAGTACAATTTCTACTCAGCCGGTCTCGAACCCAACTACGGATATCATCCGCTTTGAGAATTCTCGGTTGCCCGTTGCAAATAGTGTCCCTTCTCAGATTGTCGCGGAGGTCGATTGCAAGTACACCTTGCTGGTCGTGCGCAATATATACGTCCTCTGGGACTACAATGAACGCTGCTACGATTTCACCGTACCGCTCGTCTGGTAGTCCCACAACGGCAACGCTACTCACCAAATCGTGGTGCAGGAGGGTATTCTCTATTTCCGAGGGATAAATATTTTCTCCTCCTCGTATGATAATATCTTTAATGCGTCCCGTAATATCAATCGCTCCATCAGCCCGCATAACAGCTTCATCACCGCTTCGTAACCAAATCTTTGGAGCTCTATTAGTACCACCATCTGGCTCGGTTACGAACACCTCAGCGGTCTTACCCGGTTCCTCCCAGTACTCTTTCATGACAGGATACCCACTGATTAATAATTCGCCTCTTTGACCCTTTAGCAATGTTTTGTGTGGGTTATCACGCGAAACTATTTTTATTTCGGTATGCGGGAGAACGGAACCGACGGTGTAGTAGTGTGTTTCGTGGGTGTCTTCTATGCGGGTCATGCAGCAGACTGGTGATGATTCTGTCATGCCGTAGATGTTGAGGAGGCTCGATAGGTTTAGGTCTCGTTGTAATCTTTGTCGGAGGGCGGGGCCAATTATGCTGCCTCCAATCAGCCCTGTTCTTAGGCTGGAGAAGGATGTGGAGTCGACGGAGCTAGTAGATATCTCGAAAGGTTAGTTGAGGTTGGAACACCTAACAGTTCCCAATATCAATGTTTATTAATGTCGACGGAATTCAAGCTAACATTTTAGATATCTCATCAAGTTCTGAGAGAAACATGGTGGGAACACCGTATAATGCTGTTGCTTTGTACTTTATTACGGCATTGAGAACCGCTCTTGGGTTGAAGCTTTCGGATGGTAATAGAATAGTACAGCCTTTGCACCTAATTAGCCTGGATTATCCTATACCATATACCGCCAATTGCAACTCCGCGAATACGGTATCAAACTCACCATGAGTCATCGCAGCTAAAACACCCAGCACAATTCCAAAACAATGAAACAACGGAGGTGCACAGCATATGATATCGACCGGCGTAAGCTTCATACTCCTGCCTACCAGAAATGCATTATTCAAAATATTGATATGCGTAAGACATGCCGCTTTAGGCGAAGATGTAGTCCCCGATGTGAACTGGATATTAATTATATCCGACGCCTCCAGCGCTGGAATTTGCGTGAAACTTCTCCCGAGTTTATTATCGAGTGTCTCATGATACCAGATCGTATCTTCACCTGGGAAGGATTTCTGATGGCATCTATCCGCAGAGTTATCAACTAGTAAAACGTGTCTAACCGAAGGTGCTTTTATCGAACGAGTTTGCTTCGAGGTGATGGCTTCAAAATGGTCGTTTGATATCTTGGGGGCTTTGTAGGGGAGTGATATCTCAGTGCTGAGGATGATGCAGGAGGCGGAAATGTGGTTTAATGCTGCGATCGTTTGCATTTCCGTATACGCAGGATTTAGAGGGACTAGAATTACGCCCAATTTGGCGCATGCATATATTATCTATGTAGTGGTTAATGTATCGTATTAGAAGATAGTACAACTGTATTTATTTAATGGATAAGGGGGAGTTCAGTGTGCGAGAACGAGTTATTTTCGGCTAGATTCTTATATTCTCGGAAAGGGAACTTACCACAACATATTCAGCCAGGTTCCCCAGACATACAGCCACTCTCTCGGATGGTTGCAGTCCAAAATCACGAAGTGAAAGTGCTAGCGCATCACTTTGTTCGTCAAGTTGCTGGTATGTGAGTCGAGCCCGGTCTGTCTGGACAGCTACACGGTCTGGGTAGTTTGCAGCTTGGACGCCAAGTCGCCTACCGATTGTATCGTTGAGTAGCGGCTCCTTTAATTGATCAAAATATTAGTATCATTTTTCTTTAAATAATTAAGGTGTATTCTTGTAGCCATGCATTCGTTGGCCCATAGACATGTGCGAGCTCCATGTTAAGTTTTCTGTTCGGAAGCTAGACTAGTCCAACTCAGTGAAGATTCGAAGGTTAACTAGGTCAAGGGAATTTAGGTAAATAGCAACAGCGAATTGAACGTCTGTGTAGTATCGAAATTCATAACACAGGGGAATATAAAGTCATGGTTTCAATTTTGCAAAAGGTTCGGGGCTTCAGTTTGAGATGTGCTCATTGGGCCACCGAGTCGGCCATATTCGGTGCTTAACTGGCGCACCGATGCACCGAACAAACCCAAGCAGCCGAGACAAGAGAATTAAACAGTTTACTTACGTACTCTGAACCGGATATCCTGAAATTGTAATTGATTTATTTGAACACAACCAGCTTCGGAATGCATGGATGAGAGCTCTAGAAGCTGCGCATCATATTACGGTAGTACAAAGTACCTTAGCAAAAAATTATACGTCGCAAAACATGACGGGCCCTTTCACGAAAGTATCACAAAAGTTCCTCCGATCTATCGCGAGCACGAAAGCACACTATCGACGCATCGGGGGGTTGATGATATCGAATCCTATTATGGGATGCATGGGCATTGGGAATCCGGCGTGGTGGAATTGGGTGATGGATCATGAGAAAGTTGCATATACAATTGTTTTGCGTAGTTTTTGTTGCATTCTCCTGTGTTGTTCCATATTATGATCTTGCGTTTCTAAGTAAATTTATTATATTATAGGCATTCCCATTGATAAAATCGGCGCTTGACCGTGGAATCAATACTGTAGGTACTCCAATTTGCCCATCTCTATACTAATTACTATCTACTAACCCCGTGGATACGCTAGTTTGACACTGCAAATGTCTATTCCAACGGAGCATCGGAAACAATTATTGGCCAAGCTCTGCGAAAATATGGAATTCCGCGCAGAAAGGTCGTGCTAATGACCAAAGTCGGCAGAGTGATGGCTGACGATGGGGATGATGAGGGTATTCCTTTCATGGTTCGTGAAGCCTCGCAAAGCAAAGATCATGTCAACCAATTTGGTAAGTTAATACATCCAATACGGATCATATGCTCCCTACTAACAAGAGATATCTGACCAAGGCCTTTCACGAAAAAATATATTCGAAGGCGTAGACCAGTCATTACGCCGTTTAGGCACGGATTACATAGATGTGCTGCATATCCACAGATTCGACCCGTTCACGCCGCCCGAGGAGACCATGAAAGCGCTTCACGATCTTGTTTGTATTGGAAAAGTGCGGTATCTAGGAGCATCTTCCATGTGGGCCTTTCAGCTGGCCACCTTGAATTTTATTGCGCAGGCCAACGGCTGGACGAAGTTCGTGTCTATGCAGAATCATTATAATCTGCTCTACCGCGAAGAAGAAAGAGAGATGAACAAGTTTTGCAAACAAAATGGGATTGCTATCTTACCAGTGAGTTTGAATAAGATCAAAAATGTGTACTGTAAGTCTGAAATCTCACAATATGATATTCGGCAGTGGGCACCGCTTGCATCTGGACATCTAGCCTGTATACCCCAGAACTACGGCACATCCCTAAGAACCGCAGACGAGGCGAAAAATCCCAGATTTTCGTATGGACAAAGTGTAACGGACAAGGAGATTGTCAGCAGAGTCGCGACCCTCGCGACAAACAAGAATTGGACCATGACAGATGTTTCGTTAGCGTGGTTGAATAAGCGAATCACTTCACCTGTGATCGGACTGTCGAGTGTCGAACGGATGGAAGATGCTCTAAATGCTCAGGGAAAAGAGCTGAATGATGTCGAGGAAGCGTATCTGGAAGAGCCATATGTCGCGAAGGAAATTGCAGGCCATTCGTAAGACAGTGAGGGCAGGAGTTTTGTTTTTTCTTCTCGAATTAAGATCGGGGCATATGCGTGGGTAGTAAATGCCCGCGGTTTAAAATTATTTATCCTTTGTAAAAGTTAGTTCGAAGTCCATAGTTCCTCATGTATGGACGTATTATTATGATAGGAGAGGTTCAAATGGAGTCATTACATGGACCAGGGATGGCATACTATGCATACGTGTAGAGATCTCATAGCTGGGCAATTTTGATATTTGAAGGAATTATTTTGAATTAATTCAATCTTAAAATACCGAGGCTTTCAAGCCAATAAGATATTGCAGAGGTGTTGCTGAGATACCATCCTTACTCATACTAAATTTGGTACTCTAAATTTTTGGTAAATTTAAATTTACTCTGAGTTAACTTATTTGGTAATTTCGCTCTGCTCGTGAGCACCCTGTCTCAAGAGATATTATATAATAAATCACGGACCCTCGAAGGCCCGAGCACACACCCTGACTCACCGTTGTTATTATAAATTCGCAACAAAGTCAACATTGCTATCCTCTCCAGTATCACGATACCTAACTACCCTCGAAATGCAGTCTATGATAGCGTCCTCCTCGCTCAAGCGTCCCTATGCCAAGGGACCATACCTCAGGACAACCGATACACTACCTCGTACGCCTCCCAGGCTACAATTGCAACTGGAACGAGATCAAGATGAGGCACCCCCACGCAAACGACGGCAAACATATGCCCGGGAGTACAAGCTCTCAGCCATCAAGATGTACAAAGGTACAAAAAAGAGATGGTCTGCTTATAAGATATCAAAGAAGTTTGGTCTCCCTGATGACGGCGTGACCATTAGTAACTGGGTGAAGAATGAGCCGAAGATCGTCGAAATGTGAACTGGGCAACGCTGTGCCTCGAAGGGCCGTTCTGCCATAATTCCAGACGTCGAAGATCGTCTTTTCGATAAATTTAGAGATATGTGCACCAAAGGGTTTCTAATACCTGGTTTGTTGTCACAGCTAAAAGCATCTACCGCGAGCTGTATCAATATTGAGCGTGATGATCCCCAATATTTCAAATTCTTCCAGGGGTGGTTTAGAAGGTTCAAATATCGAAAACAAATATCTTTCGGAACTATCACAAACACAGCTCAAGCGATACCTGAAGATCATCGTGCTTTAATAGAATCTTTTCACGGTTTCATTCGTCGCCACGCCGCCAACGAGGCTCAAGTATTAGAGGACGAATCGATGCAGTTTACACCGATCAAGAAGGACGATCACCGTGATGTTGGAAGGTTCTCGCTCGCTAACATCGCTAATATGGACCAAACACCACTTCAGTTCGAGTTTATTGGTGGCAACTCAAAAACATATGAAATGACTGCCGCGAAGAATATATGGTCACGTTCGAGGGGCAGCGGTTTAGGTAAACGTCAAGCAACCGTTCAACTATGTACATTTGCAGATGGAGTGCCACGAATCAAGCCTCTCATTGTTTTCAGAGGCCAAGGAACGAGACTACTACTAGCAGAAAAGACCAAATATGACAAGCGCGTGAGCGTGAGCGTGACCTTCCAAGATATACAGCTTTCGATCCAGTTAATGGGTTCAGCAATAATAAACAACCGCGTTAATTAGTTTTCGACGCCCATCATTCACAAAAGACAGAGGCAATTCGCAATCTATTGCGTAACTTGCGAACTACAGCAGCGATCGTCCCGCTTGGTGTACATCACTTATACAACCACCAGATGTCTCTATTAACAAGCCATTCAAAGATTGCATTGCGGAAGTTTCCATCGGCATTTTGAACAAAATATTGACCAATGGGAGACAGAGAAGTTTACATCAAGGCAAAGAAAGATGTTAAAAACAGAATAGGTGGGAGAGGCTTGGGAAAAAGCTTGTAAGTCACCTGGAGTCATAGTCAGAGCATTTTGGAAATATCCGATTACAGTTTCAATCGATAGGAGCCAAGACAATGAAATTAATCTTCATGGGATAGAGGGATACAAGGTCCCGCTTACGCACAACACCTCTATTGTCACAGAAGGCCCAGAAACTGAAGCCAATATCAATACCTTTGTCCCACCCTTCTTTAAGGACTCCCGTGACAACAGCCATATAGAAAATCATTTTAATGGCTCAGAGGATGAAGACTAGCACTCCATAGAAGAGGATGAAGTGGATGAATACATTATGAATGTAGAGACTCAGTAATCTAGTATTTCAATGCTATAAGCTTCTCAAAATTTGCGTTGTTGCGTTGTATTTTGGTCATAGAAACAGTCCCCTTTGATTTTCGTGTTGTCTGGTTTACGAGACTAGTCCCCTTGCAAACTAGTTACTAATATCCTTTTAAAGTATTGTTGGCAGAAGCCGGACAACACGAAAAAAAAAATTCAATTGAATTAATGATAGATACACATTCATTCATATGATTCTTCGGCGGTATCATATCCATAACTGTCTACCACGAGTAATCTTGCCTTGGAAGGATTATTAAAATCTATTTCTGGCAAAAACACTTTTATTAACTATTTTAAAATAATAGCATTACTCGTCCAGCCATTTTTTGAAAAGGTTATATGCTAATTAGGATTGTCTTCTAATATTTTCGCACAAAATTATTGATCTTGAATAGATTTTGCCTTGAAAATTACCAGTGGATTAAGGGTGATTCCTGTAGTAGACATACACTCTACAAATGAGGTCCAAGAACATGAATTGTCTGTTTTTATAGGTACCTAACCTTTCTGGTCACTGGAGCTTCCGATAATAAGGCTATTCGTACCTATTCCAGTTATAATACCCCCCTCATCGGCGTTATATCATCGTACTGGGGGGATCCAAGCTACCGACTCATAAAAGTCAAACAACTTGTTAATGTTATCCGGATTCGTACAATTGACTCGCTGCCAGTCAGTACAACGAAAGCCATATATCATGAAAACCATGCATTGACGAAAGCTATGCATCGATGAAAGCCATATATCAACAGGAGCCATACATTGACGAACGCGATATATTAACGAAAGCCATGCATTGACAAACGCCATGTATCGATGTAAGCCATATATCGACGAAGGCCATGTATCGACGAAAGCCATGTATCAATGAAAGCCATATATCAATAACAGCCATGTATTAATGAAAGCCATGCCTCAACGAAAGCTATGTATAATGAAAGCCATGCATTGATGAAAGCTATTCATTGACAAAAGGTATGTATCGATGAAAGCCATGCATCAATGGAGGCCATGTATTGACAAAACCAATATATCAAGAAAAGCCATATATCGATGAAAGCCATGTATCGATGAAATCTATATATCGACGAAAGCCATGCATTAACGAAAGCCATGTAACTGTTGGTGGTCACGTCAAGCACGTACCCGTGATATTATGTCAGCAGTGTCTCAAGTGAGATTATATATAGATTGTTTGTTGTCCTTCCTGTAGAACAAAGAGATTATCGCATTTTCATCCATTCACGCGTTACTAGAGATTCGTAGATCCAGATCCATAGATTCCTAGATTCACAGATACATGGCCTCCATCAATATATGACTTTCATCGATACATGGCTTTCGTCAATGCATAGCTTTCATCAATGCATAGCTTTCATCGATACATAACTTTCATCGATAAAATTTCGCGCTAATCGGGTTTACACGGTCCGAAGGACCTTCTAGTTTTTTTTTCCTCGGTAATGCGGATATTATTTTTTGCGCGCAGATCAATAGAAACAGAAACAAACAGTTAGGAAGTACGTGTGCGGAGCACCTGGTTATTTTTAATGGGATGTAAATTGATAGTGTGAGCAGACGAACTACTAACGCGACAAACACGAAAAGATCTGCAAGAAAAACACGAAACTTACGCGAGATCGGCTGACTTTAAGGTATACAACCCCGCCTCGCGGAGTTAAGGTTCCCTCCTTTACAGTCGGGCATAACCTAGATTCCTGGTGTTTTTTTACAAATAAATCGCTAAAACTAGAAATGATGTGTTACAGATCAGAGCCTGAACAGCAACACTCCTCGTACCTTGAGTCACCTTCTGCCGCACTTTCATTTATAACACGCTTTATAAATACATGAGAGGTGAGGTAATATTCAGGGTGCCACCCTATTTTGGTGTGTTAGCATTGTTTGTTGTCACAGTTATCTCAGCGATACGGAATTCCCCTACGGTAGATTCCTGTGACAGCTGAATAATGCGCCGCACTAGATTTCGTTGACCTTGATAATAATGCTTGAAATACTGTATTACCGTTTGATTTCTCGCTACAGAAATCATACCCACAAGACAATGGATACTGTATTGGGTATCCCGCACGTTCTACGAGCATACCCTGTCGTAGTCAACACATGACCTGCCATAGGTCAACCTCTCATTGACCACTAGCCGTTGACCGCAACACATTTTCATGTTTCATAGACAGGAATTCATGTATATAACTCTAGCCCCTTGCCTTGGCGATGATGGTCTTCTTAGATCCTCATCGGTCAACTCAACAGCACAATAGTATAGTACAATCTTTAGTTATACAATCTATCTTATTGTCGTTACACTCTCAATCACCCAGTCCTATTTACTCCCCCATACATACTTCCCTGAATTGCGCTCTTATTAAATAGAGCTGTGAGACAGAAGCCAAGGAAGCGATTGCTGCATCTAAGTACCTTGTCGAGGCACTTAGGTAGTAGGTGTAACAGTTGTTCTTGTGGTTTTTCTTCTAATCATAGTAGTACTTGTATATCTCCGACAACCATCTTCATGGCGCCGCCGGCTGCTTCGATTTCTGATTTGAGTTCATTATGTTGCTGGAGCTTTTCTACACACTGACTGTATTCAACGTTCAACGGGAAGTGTCCTCAGCAAAATGCAGTGTGCTGTTAACTAGCTGTGTTTTTGGATTTTTTATATCTTCCTGGTTGCATTCGTTAGACTATAGGGGAATTCTTATAGCAAACAATACAATTAATCTAATGCAAATATGTATTTCTGAAGGTGTGACTCTACGCTGTAAATTCTCCTAGCTTGTAAGCGATACATTTGTCTCCTTAGACCTCGTTGCGTTGCGTCATGAGACAAGCGATATGTCTAAGATTTCGTAGGAACGGGGTCGTTTTTATGGATTAACTTCGTTATGAGTTTTCCAGTATTTTGCCTGCTCGCTCATGTTAGCGGCCAATCACAATCAAGAGACACAATTAACAATCTAGGATGGACTGGTCAGGCTTACCCCTGTAATAATTTCAGCATCCCATAGGGAGCTTCGTTGATATCTACCTCCCATATTTGTTTGACCACGTTTATCTTGCCTTCCTGAGCCCATGTTTCAAGGTCCATCTTAGCTTTCGAAAATTGGTCTGCGAACTGGAAGAAAATGAATCCTTCGATTCTGATCTTGCCAGAAATCTTTTTGTAGAACACGACAGTAGACAACATTAGCATATTCGATCACAGGACCCGATATAATTTGCCACTCACAAGCCCGTTCCAAGCGATGTTCGATAGTACCCCTTTCTGGCCTTTCTCGTGCAGTTGATCATAATTACTAATTGCACCGCAGAGCACTACCCTTCCAAATTCTTTCATTCCCAGAACCGCCAGATCCGTGACATAACCACCAACATTGTCGAAATATACATCGATACCATCTTTCGTTGCAGCTTCAAACTCCTCTCTGAAAGTCAGAGATTTATAGTTCAGTGCAAAGTCGCAGCCGCAATCATCTTTCAGAAATTTGCACTTTGCGTCCGATCCCGCGGTACCAACAACGGTTTTTATGCCTAGTACATTCTTGGCGATTTGGCAAGCCATAGAGCCAGTCGCACCAGCAGCACCGGAGACAACAACGGTGCTGTCTTTAGAGGTCAGGGCACCGATTGTTAAAAGACCGAAGTAGGCCGTTAGTCCCTGTGATCTTTTGGTTAGCTCAGATCGATTCTTATATTCACAATCGAGCATTTTTGAAACCATACATTCAGGCCCAATGCCAATGCATCTGTAGCATCCCCTACAACCTTAAAGAAAATCGCCTTCGGATTAAGAATAGAATATTCTGACCAATATAAAGTGCCCACAACCAAGTCTCCTTTTATGTAAGCAGGATTTTTGGTTTCGACAACCTCGGCAACCCCGAATGTTTCCATCGTATCGCCGGCTTTGATTGGCTGATAAGAAAGAATGGAACACACTTATTAGCACGGAATAACTGAGTAGAACTTGAATTCTAAAACAACGGACTGGCAAATTTAATTAAGAGTGGCTGTTTCTCAAGCATTTGCCTCCAGTGAGTTCAAAGCCAAAGTTTAAGTGGCAGTGAAAATATGCTTACTGTTCTATAGAGCCTTTTCTCGTTGATATTCTGATCAATCCAAGCTCTCTGAGTTGGGTCATTTGAAAGGTAGATATTCTTGACTAAGAGTTCTCCTTCTGACAGATCGCTTGCCAAGATTTTCCTGCTGACTAGTTCAAAGATTTCACTAGGGTTAACATTATCGTCTGTCTGTCTCTTCAGCAGCCATTGTCTTGTCGTAATGGACATGCTGATCTAATTCTTTGACGAAGGAGAGCAGATACGACTAAATAGGATGTAGAAGAATTTGTTTGGGTATATCAAGCTAGGTATAGTTGAAGAGGTTATTTGTCAATTCTAACAGTAAAACCATGCTATCAGAGACGATTGATAGCCACACCCGGATGGCGAACTTTATACATTACGTCTAAGGATGCAATTAGATGTATAACGAGCTCCTGCATATTTGCTCCGTCTCCGGCTTGAGTGATCGGGGTCTCGGCGATTTCTAGGGGTTCGACGGTAGTCGGCGATTACGACTTCGCAATTTCGGCGATAAAACTTCGCTCGTTATTTTGCGACTGGGCGGTAACTATTTGCTGCTTGCGTTGGACGGCTATATACAGTTACCGACAAGAAGTTTGTCCGATTTTACCAATCGACAACACACAACAATTATGAACTCAAAAAACGTGAAGTTTTGAAATAATTATAATTAATTAATCAATTAATGAATTGATGAAATAACATGAAAATGGCACCATTCGATAGCGCTAGTACCGTGTGTAACACCCTTTCGCTTCAATAATGCTTTCTACCCTGTCATTCATCGATTCGACGAGCCTACGAAGGTAATGGTCTGTTATTGCTGCCCATGCCTGGGCCGCCACAGCCTGACTTTTTGCTATTGCTGCTTTCTTGTTTGTAATAGTTTTGAGCTCTGGGCATAGTTTACACAACCGATCCTTCAGAAGGCGCCAGACGTGTTCAATTGGATTCAAATCTGGCGAATAAGGCGCCCATGGTATTGTCATGCACTTTGTGTCGGCCACTCTCTAACAATCCTGGCACGGTGTGAGGGGACAGCCTTTTTGTCTAGTAACGTATTCTACCAGGAAGTGAAACACACGGGGAAGTGAAACAACAACACCATGTTTTAATTGAAGATAGATACATGTTTTATTCTTCAGCGGTATCATAGTCACTACCACTCTCTTCACCACTGTCTTCACTCTCTATTATAGAGGTAGAAGCACGTTTTTTCTTCTTTTACCACCACCCTCGCGTCCTTTACGGATTTTCTCCGCCTCTTTTTCGTCTAGTTCAATAGCTTTCCCCCCAAAGGTAATCGATTTCATCGTCATTCAACACCCGGGTGTTAACCGTGGCTTCCCAGCTCTGTTTTGCGATACTTTCTTATTGGCAGCACGTAATTGGTCACTTGTTGCTTGTAATATTATATTTCACTCATTACTCTCTCTGTAAACTGCCCCGGCTTGCGCACTGTTGCTATAGTGGGGAACTGAGCAGGTCCCCTACCCTCCCCAGCAGCGAATCCACTGCCTTCTGCACTGATTGTGGTCTCTTTGGTGTTACTAATTCGCATGGTTCCAGTGGTGGTGGTGGTGGGGTAACAGGGCGTAATTTTGACAATACCATCTCCGGATTGTATGGTACGAGGCCGGTTCCCAACCACGCTGCTTTCACTAGTTCCACCGATACTGTGTTATCCCTTGCCTCAGCTAACAGTTTGATGAACAGCTGCTTGTCAATCCCTTCCATTGCGCATAGTGTTGTCGACAGCGTTGCGGTATTGCCTCTTGTAGACTGAGTTATACCCAACATCCAATGGTTGTAATCGGTGTGTACTGTGTGGTGATAAAAAAAAGGCTATAATATTATGGTAGATATAGAAACTAATGAATTCAGCTGTAATATAGCTCTTATGACCATCTAATAGCAGTATACACTATTCACCACCATCAGTAGCTGTTAATAGATTAAACACTCGCTCTAATTATTGCACACCCAAGTCCTTATCTGTCCACCCATTGGGTAATGTTGCAAAAAACCAGCCAGGTGTGGAACTGTTGGCTGTAAATTTGCCAGCCACAACCGCAGCACTGCAAATATTATTATTATACCAATTGAACTAATGCTATTTGCCCTTGAAGATAATGTGGCACCCGGGCACTAATACACTCAATAGTGGTAACTAAGTCGTGGTTGCCAGATTGTTTTATAAAGTGACTCTTCCCACGCTTTGATACCACTATTTTTAATAATTGTACGAGTCCCATCATAAACCCTTTTTCATCCATGTTATATAGTGTCACCTCCCGGATACCATGTTGCAGCTTAGTGGCCATGAACAAGTTGTAAAACCATTTCATCTGCCTTCGCTCTAGCATTGTCAAAAGCTTGTGAATATGCGGTGCGCAGGTCGTCGTGCCTTTCTAAGAAGCGCCTCACCCAATTAACACCCAGCTCGCGACCTGCCAGCTTCTCTACCATATACCGGACCATATCCATCCTTGGTAGGAACCCCCCGTTGTACAGCATGACTACCCAGCGCATAAGTGCTGCCTCGGCCTCCATTATCATTGCCAGTTACCCGCAATGTGCCCTGGTATGATCCTCAATGTTGCCATTCAGCTGACGCGATAGTGCGGTAAACGATACATTATAGGCAGCAACAATAGCGTGTATACTATCGAAATCACCTCATTTATACACCAGAATTGCAAGTTTAATATGCTGTTCGCGCAGTACTTCAGAGGTTTTCTTGCTACACTTCGTAATTCGTGCTATTAATATTACCGTAAAGACTGGCGAAGTATTATATAATAACTCACAGGACACGCCGTTAAGGCGCCGAAATTTTTATATATAAATAACTCACGATACCAAATAACTTATGATACCCAATAACTCAAGGTTCATGTTCACTCTGAGTTTGAAATCACTGCACAAACACAACACAACACAACACAACACAAAATCTTTCCCGCTGCTGCCGCGGTAAACGAAGTTACAGCTGGCTGACCATCATTATGCCCGAATCCTACATTTTGGTAACCAAAACATACTCTCCTTCACCATCATCATCATCAGTCTCGCTTTTATTATAATCATCAGCCTTGCTACCATTATTACTATCCCAATCTATACCAAAATGATAATTATTACAATATTTATCAAACAAAAACATGAAAGAGGTAACAGATTTATTCAGATTGGCTTCTTGCTATTTATTACTCATAATGATAGTCATAATATACATATCTGGCATTTTATAACCCTTCAACCCCTTAATATTAATTTGATTATTCTTGCTGTCGATGGTAACTGTAATCCCATACTTTTGAAATAACTTTTTGATGGTATCGGCAGACTTGTACATACAATCCCATACCTCCCTAACCTAAATTATCATTAAAATCTTTCTGTCTTTTACTATAAACTTCTCTATCTCCCATTACTTAATATTTTGTTTATAATATCGAAAGGAAGCTTCCATAATATATTTTTTAAATAATTTGTTTATAGAGATATCTAGTGGTTGCACAAGTGATGTGTAACCAGGCGGGATGATTGCCACTGTAATTTGTAAGGAGATTAAGCTTCTCTAATATTTTATAAGTTGACCACCCCTACGCTTTATATCTTTGTATATTGTAATAACTGAGAGTTTATACTCTTGGATATATATGATTCAGGGGTATGCGCTCGGACCTTCGGTGATCAGTGAATTATTATATAATATCTTTTAGGACAGGGTTCTCACCAGCAGAGCGAAATTACCAAATAACTCACGGTACCAAATAACTTTATAATACCAAATAACTCGCCAGTCTTTTGTGAATCTAGGAATCTATGGATCTGGATCTACGAATCTCTAGGAACGCGTGAATGGATGAAAATGCGATAATCTCTTTGTTCTACAGGAAGGACAACAAACAATCTATATATAATCTCACTTGAGACACTGCTGACATAATATCACGGGTACGTGCTTGACGTGACCATCAACAAAAATATGCAGAAGATTAATATAAACAGCTATTTTCGATCGTACATAAGCATTATGCTGAGGGTGGTGCCGATCCCAAGCCAGTACTTATACTCAAGCGATCAACACGATCAACGTTGGAGTGTATAGATATCTATGATCTAAAAATATGCAGCTAATAATATTTTTAGCGCCTAATTTCAGCCTAACTAAGCGTCAGTAGCTATTTACGCACATTTTGTGGGTTTCAGGTTGGTTCCATGGCTACAGTTTCTTTTAGATGCGTATCTGCATCCAACCCGAGCTGTAGTGGATGCATCCACTTGATTTTCACCCAGCTCGTCCCGATAGCATACAATCATACACTTCAACGCCGATACATTCTTCTCGATCTTCAACGCTATTTCAGGGCTCAATTTTTATCAAACAACGGTTCGGCACCAATTGAATCCATATATATATACGCTAGCCAATTAAAAGTATATATCAACCTGCTACACTTTATTTTATATATATTGAAGTGTCTATGTATTGTAAATGTTTTCGTGGTTGGTTTATGATTCGGGTGAAAATGGAGTAATATTGGTTATGAACAAGAGGATGACTGTGAATTGTTCTCTGCAAATGCATCTTTAGCGGCGGCAACGGGGCGCTACAGGCCGGCGCCCGTTGACATATTTTAGAAAGACAAATTGAAAACAACTTTATTTTCTCACAGCACCCTCGTGAGCGAAGGTGCTGTGAACGAAATTCGCGCGAAGTAGCTCCAGCCACATCGCTTTGCTCCGAGTCGACGAAGGAAAGGGTCCCATATCAGTATCAAGCACATCTGGGTGTTAAGAGTTAACAGGCTGATAGAAGATTTGATCGTCGGTCAGGTTTTTCTGTTCTATGGAGGTATCAACTGGCTGGTAAAGCCCCAAGCCATGAGATTCAAACCATTTGCTTAAATGCATAGGTCCACAGTCGCCGCTTGATGCCCGTCCTCAATCGATTCCCGGTCGCTATCTGGCTCTTCAGTAGCATTCTCCGGATCGCTACCAGCCCCATAGCCTAGATCCCCACACAGGGTTTTATCGCTCTCTACTGTTAAATACAGTATGATTGGTGTTTTTTTTTTTGGCTTAGCGTGGGGATATGGTTGCTACCTTCAGAGACGAAGGACGTATTTTCGCGATATTTGTTGGCGAAGTCCGTGTGAAGCTTTGGTTTTTTGAACCCTTCCTCATCTATGACTCCAGGCTCCGTATTGCATCCAAGTCCGTGAAACTAGGGCTCCGTGCGCGTTTTCCGTTATTATTCATCATCTTATTTGTGGTAGGATCGTTTAGTTCCAAAAATAATTGGCGATAATATGAATGAATGTTCAAGAGAGAAATACCATGGGTTAGGAGCCTATTTTATTAAAAGATGGCGGCCCGAGTATTATTTACAATAATCAAAATGTCGCATCTCGTCAGTGGTTGCTATCTCTAGCAAGATATTACATATGAAATCTGAGACATAAGATGCATGTGCGGGCTATATGTGCATACTGTGAGCCAATAATTATAGTAGCCGGGATGCTGTTGCATGAGGCTGCAAGTTGATGATGAGCCAATCAAATAGTCCATTGCATCTCGCAAGTATTATTCATTTCTAGCCGTATTACATGTTTTATGTTAAGAGCTGAGCCGCTGGCACCATCTTTGCCCAATTATATACGCGCGTTTTTGTATCAGCCCCTTGGGGTAAGTGACCACAAACCACCTAGCTTGAGCGGACACATGTGTATAAATATGTTAAATTCGCAGTTTATGCCATGAACCCGTTTACTCTTCCTTATTAGCACGTACCCGCAAGGTATCACACTCGACATTGAGGGAGACACTGGAAGCCTGTCAGAAGATATTAATACCTCATCAGGACTGAAGGAAATTTTATCTTGATACTGAAAATCAGGTTGCTTACTTAAATGGCTGGTTGTCGATTCCTGACATCATTGGTTTGATTACGTCTGGGGGATCAATCGGGATATTTAGCAAATTACATTCAAGAATGAAGGGTCGTGTGGTCAAAATAGGTACGTATAAATAACACCATCCTGTGAATTTCAAATTAGGGTTTTATTGGTTTGAGCCTCCACAGGCGGGTATCGCCATGATATTTCATTTCGGGGGCACGAGTGCATATCGATTCAAGGCCTTCAAATGACAATCGCCGACTTTGTTTGCATACCAAAGCCTCGAAAACAACTAACTTGGCCTTGGAGGTGCGTCCCGCAAACTCGACAAGATTTCCCTAGTCCATCCCCGAAGTCTGGTTTTCAGAAATACTCCAGTTCCGTTCAACCAAAGCCCTCAGAATTTACTTTCTGAGATTAGAGTAAATGACAAGAAATCTCATCTGTTCTCTCTTATTACAGGTTCCCTTCATAATCGGTTCGAATCTTCAGATCTTTGAAATCTCAACATGTGACATGCGTCATTTTGGGCGACATTATTGGTGTAAAAGTCTGTATAAGACTATGTTGGAAGAAGAGTTGGTGAATTACTTTGTTGAACGAATAAGCGCTTCTCTTGTGTCTTGGAATGGAGGGCGGAATGACCCTTTATGACAATGCCAACCTAAAGTTCGCTACCCATACGTCGATTGCTTAAGGCTGAATATATAGATTGTTTGCTCGTGCTTCTTGTAGATAGAGGGGTCATCGCAATACATATTATAATATCATTCTCCGCTTTCCTAGATTTGATCCCTAGATTGAGATCCCTAGACTCAGTGTCATAGATTCACATGTCACAGTTCCAATAAGTTACTCATGGCTACTACTATCTAATGGCCTTATAAATCACGAATGCAATTCACAAGTCCATCGATCCTTTCTGCCCAGAGATTCGGAAGGCTGATCCACGGAAGCCGCCACAAATCAGTAACGTAAAAATATCCTTGGTGCACGTGGTAAGAATTAAAGGAAAGTTTTTTCCATTTGTATATTCACTTAAGCAATATTTTATAACCGATAGGCTTTGAAACACGTATTTATGAGTTGATTATAAGCAAACAAATACATGAACAAGATTACATCCAAAAAGGGATTAAAACTCGATGGACGAAGTGCTCTCGTATCCTCGCGCTGTGGCCAGGCCAACGTGGGAAAAACACTATTTCCGCACACAGTGGTACTATAGGCTTTGCTATTTTTGGTAATAAGACCTCAAATATTTGTATATTTCTATTTTCTACGTTTAGGTAAGCTAAAAATATCCTCCTTTCGAATATTACTATTAAATTCGAATTAACACACACTAGCAAACGAGTTTCATTCAAGGCAGGTTTATAAGGAAGAGGCATCAATTGGGCTAATGGGATCATAGTACATTAATCACCGAGAAGGGTAAACATCTATGAAATGGCAGGAAAAATCCCTAAGGCAGCTTTCATTGCTCTCATCATCGTTATGGGTTTAGTGGGTTTAGCAATTATCGTCATGCTTATCTACTATTGCGGAGGATTTGGTAAATGAGATAATACAAGAATGCTGCCCCTTCGAAGGTATGTACAATCTATAAATGATAACACAAATGATTTTGATTAACTGAGTGCTCCTCTGGATAGATGGCTAGGTCTAGAACATAACGATCTAACGGCAGATGATGCAAACTGGCTGGAGGCGGCTAACAGGCGGGAGGAGGAAGCTTATTCAAGAAGACTGGAGGGGCTCGGCGTATGTATGGGTTAGATAGCGTATGAATTCATATGCATAGAAGAATATTCAGGCTGGTGGAACTAGTCTGCTGGCAATCATTTTGAATTTTTTGATATCGTTTTCGTGTGTACATTTTACATGTATCTAGATACACGATAGCCCTCTCTTGAATACCGTAAAGACTCATATGGTATTCGGTACTATAAACTTATATGATATTGTGAGTTATTCGGTAATTTTGCTCTGCTGGTGAGATCACTGCTCCAAAAGATATTATATAATAAGTTACGGGGTATTAAGGGTTCGAGCACCACCTCTGACTTATATATAATATTATAAATTTGCAATAAAGTCAACACAATACTTCCTTATCTATTACTAATTGTCATGATATTATCAAAAATATAATCTATACTAGCCTCTTCTTCTCTGAAACGCCTATATACTATAGGGTGATACCCCAGGACTACAGATGCTTTATCTCGCACGTATTCTGGATTGTAATTATTATAGGAATAAGATTAAGATAGGCTACCTCCGAGGAAATAATAATAATCATATATTTATAATTATAAATTCTTAACTATCACAATACCTATATAAAAGATATAAAAAAGAAAAATGGTCTACCTATAAAATATCTAAAAAACTTAATTTTTATAAGTGTATGTATAAATTAATTGATATCATCAAGAGATCTTTTCAAAATATAATATTATAATTGTTATCAACAGCAGCTAGAATGATCAAATTAATATTAAATATCTGGAGGATTATAAGATACCGTATATAGATACCACAATCATTACTATGGGAAATAAAGGGTAGGTCGAACCTGCCACTTCTTTTATATCTTCATTTAATAAATATTATAATAATCATTATTTTAATAGACTTTGGGATAGCATGGATAATAGTGACGATGTAACAATGAGATTGGCGGTTACAAAAAAATCAAAACCGATAATTATAAAAAAGAAAAGTATATCTTAGCTGTAGAAATATAAGATTCGGGTGTTATGATGGACAGCCTACAGAGCACACTGAATATCTAATTTTATATTATGTTGATGTGTTGCATTATTGTATAATAATTTAAAACTGGGCATGATAGTGTTCCGTGATATATTCGACATCGTGAGTTATTGGTTCCATGAGTTATTCATACATAAAGTTTTCGGCGCCTTGCTGACGTGTCTCGTGAGATATTACCCAATACCGTATGAGTCTTTACGGTATTTAACACCTTGTAAACGTATCCGAAGGAAGAAAATTATCGCTAGCTCCAAGCTCTGAACAATGGCTGTTTCAAATAGACCGTTACTTGTCAGGCATATGTGTTGATATGTTGTTGCTGTTGTTACAATTATGTTTGTTTTTGGAATCTCCCTTAAGGGGAAGAGAGGCGAGATGTAATTTAGAACTTCAATCGATTCTTCTTTTGATTCTCCGACATTAGTCCTTACATTACTTAATACTTCCGTAAGCATCTTGCTGTAATCCTGCCGCAGATCATAATCAAAAGCTCTGCCATCCCTCAAATTGTCCAATATTTCGATGAACAAATGCTCAAGAGATGGCGTACATCGTAAAAACGTCCTGATAAACCGAAGACTTGTTGCTGCGTTGATTTGATAAAACCGAACTTCTTTCAAATTTGGATATGTAATTCCGTTGAACCGCTCAAAATATTGATGGAAAACCCAAGGCATGCTGCAATTCCACTCTAAACGTTCGAGTTTATAGAAATCGGGTAATTGGGTATTCACGTGAATGCTAGTTGTCCAAAAGGTGGAAACTATCACTATCAGCCAGGCTATTATGTATTTGATGTGGGGAGTATCCTACTGAAGATCTTGAACTTGGTTACTGGGAAATGAACTGAGGAATTTATGAATTAATGAACGATTTTCTCGAATGTCTGTTGCATTGTATAAGTTTTGAATAAACCCGAGTATTTGGACCTTCTTGACATTCGAACAGGTGCTGGCATTTGCTATAATTTCGCGATTGTGGCGTAACGCTCTTTGTAGCCCTGTGGCACCGAAGTATCGAACGAAGACATTCAGCACCCTGTGATCATTTTTATCGATATAGTCTCTGAAAAGGCAAGATACTAGACGGGAAGAAGATACTCTAAACTAACAATGGTTAGTAGATCAAGTTTCTTGGACTATTTACTGCATACTTACAAAGTCTAAGAAATCAAATATGAGTTCATTTGGTAGTTAGGCTGGGGCTCATTGCATTCGTAGGTTCTGCTAACATGGCTGTACAGTTGCAATTGGTCGCTATCTCTACGCAAGCTAGCATAGCGTTACAATATATGACTAATTGTAGATGAGATCAGTTTTCATATGTGCTAGGCCAACTATCATTTACTTTGTTATTATGAGCTTCGTAATCGTGCCGATGACTTTTTCATACCTTGCAAATTTGCAAAATTCTGCATTCTGTGATGCAATTGTTGTCTCTTGACCAACGATCGATAAGTGTTGTTGTCGTTTTTCATTATAATAGTGAAATTTAGAGGATGTATGGCATGGTATACAGGGGGGGGGTCCGGTCAAAATTATTTTGGCATTTGCGCAATTTGCAAATTATGATTTTGCAAAACCAAAAACCAACTCCACCAAAACAGCGATTTACGCTATTCCGAAACTTGGAACATAAAGCCTATTATGTCTAGATGTATATACTCAAATTTCAAAGAAATCTAAGCAGTGGTTAAGGTAGGATCACAGATTTAATTATAATAGGTTACAGTATTAATATGTATTAGATTGTGATTTTCCAAAAAAGAAAAGTGTTGTTTGTCAAACCTACCAAAAATAACAAAGAATTTTAAAGTTATTAGGAAAATTTCAATCGCGATTTAATGTAGCCAAATTCACCAAAATTCAATCTGTAACTTTGTCTCGACCACTCACTAAATTACTTTGGAATTTTAATATGTACATCTAGGCATAATAGACTTTATATTCCAAGTTTCGGAATAGCGTAAATCGCTGTTTTGGTGGAGTTGGTTTTTTTGGTTTTGCAAAATTATAATTTGCAAATTGCGCAAATGCCAAAATAATTTTGACCGGACCCCCCCCCTGTATACCATGCCATAGGATGCTACTATTTTCTAAGCCAGAACCTATTTGCTATATCGAATCGCCAAGGCATCTATTTTCTGAGCCATTCTAGATGGTGTTGGCTCAGTGATGAATCTTTTCGTCGTCGATTAGAGCATCTCTTGGCTACTAAACCGTACGGTGAAGCCAACATACGAAGACCAAGATGTTCCGGATCCAGCGGTAGAGTGGGAAGATGGCCAAATTCTGTAAATAGCACAGGTATAGGGAGGGCGCCTATTTCGGCGCATTGTTATAATTTATAACCCGATCGCTGAGACCCGGGATTGTGCTATTAACTTCCTAATTTTACATACTTTGAAACGATAATTGTCTATATTATAAATTTTACAAGAATTATATTTATATAATGACATTGATAAATGCTATTTTTAGCCGCGATCTGAGTCGCGAACTCAACGGGTACCAGGGTCTTGATCCCCGCGACTACAAAATTATTAAGCAAATTTCCCTCTAGTAACTATGGCTCGAAGCTTCGAACCTTTGACTATACCAATTTTAACAAGTATTTAGATTTTGAGATATTCTTTTATTTGATGATACTAAGTCGGAAGTACTACTTGGACGAGCCAGACCCGCTTAAGGACACCTTAGATCGTCTTATTGAGAAAGCGCCAAGCTTCGGTTATCCAGGGATAACATTACAAAAGATGAAACGTTTGGAAGTTTCTTTGTTGAAGGCAATGGATATTGATAATCGTGTATCTATTTTCCGGTTTTATATTTAACAAAAGTCTAAATTTAGCGTTCGACAAAGATAACCCAAAAACTTTATAAAAGTAACAAATACCATAGAAACTGCAGAGCTCGAGCAAGAGCCCAGAGTCCATCGAAACAACTTCTATAACTTCCTTCAAATGGAGTTGCCATTATCTCCGTCGGCCGCACATACATATAATTATTATGAACTTGAAGAATTTACTGGGCTTGACTTTTTTCAGTCATTCAAACTCTTTATCCTAGATTCACAGTTTTTCGGGCAACGAAATGCAGATATAAAAATCGAAATCAGGAAGACCTATCAATTGAAGCGATGTGTAATATCTGCATGCTGCCGTTTCTAAAAGATGAAAAGGTTAATTCAATGCCCTGTGGTTCTTTTCATACTTACCACATAGGGTGTACAGCAAGTTGGCTTGAAACAAGTTGACATGGAGAACCTAGGAGATCATGCCCTTCTTGCCGAACACCATTATCTATTCCGGCAAATATTATGACTGTTGAGGAGAAATACTCAAGCCTAGTAGGTATATGACATGACCAGAATAATAATGAACAAGTTTTTGCTTGCCTTTCAGAAGAAGAACATCGATATCTAAACGATCTATAATACATTCCATGGAGCAATTTTCGACGTTATATTTCTGTTTAATCACCGGATGAGGTCAACGGAGCACCAGAGTACAAGGTGATTACTATACCTGATGCCGACAGCCCTGGGATCTGCCTCCGAACAAATCGCGAAAAATCGGGAGAGCTTCCGTATCTTAAATTCCTCTGGACCCTATTACAAGGAAGCTCGGTATATTATTACGAGGAGTTGGTAAGTCTGTTTCTAATAAAAGATATAATCAACGTGATATATAAAAAAAAAACACATTTGTCCATATATACCTCCAAGCACGGGTTAACTGCGGCGGAATGGCTTGGTTTGATTATACGGAGTTTCGACAATGCATTATGCGCTTTGGTGCGCTCATGGGCCGAGATGGGCCTATCATTACCCTGGAACGGCTTAAAATGGAGATTGATTTACATGCGAGGGATATAGGTTCTCAGTATCCTCATATATCTCTTTTTGCAATTATTGAAGCTCGGGATAGGCTTGATGCTAAAGTAAGTAGGGCCATTGAGCAATATGGAGAGACTGAACTTTGCAAAGTCGCTGGGAGCAATTGAATTGAGGTTGCTCGACTGCTGAGCAGATGTGTTGTTTTCTGATAAGGGTGTTCCATAGACCAGATACGGCACGGTTTGTCTTATCGGATGAGGTGTTGCCAGAAAGCATGCCAGGTGGGCATGGTTTCTGCAGCACGAACTCAAACAGCAAAAGTTAACCCATTATTATGGGGTAAGCGAAATCTAGTGCGGCGCACTTATTCAGCTGGCACAAGGATATCCCATAGGGGAATTCCGTATGTACCGCTGGGATATCTGTGACAGGTACATGTTTAATTAAAACACTTATTCTTAAATGAATATAAACGGTAGAGGTGTCTCAAACCGACAGGATCGAAAGAAGCTGGTTGACGTCGCAATGGCTGCGCAACGAATCACGAAGGAACATAAAGAATACACTGTAGGATGGATCTGCGCGCTTCCCAAGGAGCAGACTGCAGCAATAGCAATGCTCGATGAGAGACACGCAGATCTCCCGAACCCCCCGAACAACTCCAACGCATGCACTTTGGGATCTATCAGAGGATATAATGTCATTGTAACTAGTCTCCCAAGCGGCCAGATCGGTATCATTCCAGTAGCTATTATTATTACTCATCTGGTTAATACATTCCCGTTCATCAAGTTTGATTTTATGGTTAGTATTGGTAGAGGCATTTTAAGTAAGGTTAGGCTCGGCGATATCATAGTTAGTACACCCGTAAAATAATTCCCTAATATAATTCAATAGGATCTCAGGAAGGCGAAAAAAGGGGGAATTTTAAACAAACTGGGACACTTAACAATCCCCCAGCTTTACTCCTATGTACTTTAACAAAGCTATAGTATAAACACAAGTTAAATGGATTTTGGATAGATGAATATTTATATCAGCTGGAAAAGAAATATCTAAGACTGGTATTAAAATATCTAAAATCTAAGTTGCTGAAGGATAAATTATTTCGACTGGATTATAGTCATATCAGTAAAGGCCCTACAGATATTAATAATAGAGATGAAGAGGATAAAAACTGCCAATTTTGCAAAAAGGTAAACATTATAAAGAAAAAGTCTAGAAAAATACAAGTCCATTATAGTCTGATTGTATCAGGGAATTAGGTTATCAAGGATGTAATTTTTTAAGATAAATTTAATAAAGATTTTGGTAATAATATTCTTTATATTAAAATGGAGGTTGCAGGGCTTTTGAATAATTTTTTTTATATTATAATTCAAAGTGTTTGTAATTATGTAGACTTGTATAAAAATAAGGATTAGTAGGAGTATACCATGGTTGTAACTGCGGTGTTTGTGAAAGAGCTTCTAGGATATATACAACCAAAGAATGTTGAAGGGGAAAAGTCTGTGAAAGATGTACTTGTCGAGAATTAGTCTCATTATTTCCTTCTATTTCTCTAAGTACATTATAGGAGTTTTATAAGAATTGTATTGTTCTACTAACAAAATTTGAGTCAAGAGAAATGTAAATGAAATACACATCAGTGTTCAAGATACAAGTGATAATATTAAACATCTTAGGTTCAATTGGAGGCAAGCTAAGATAAAGCATTAGCTGTTACCCCCAGACCCTTCAACAAACTATAACAAAGCTCTCTAGTAATGCCATGAAGGCTTAGGCGGATAGTTTCTAGGAGGTGATATTTTTAATAAATGGAAAACATGACAAAATTCTTTTTTATGGTTCTACAGTATTCCCGGATACGGTAAGACAATTTTTAGCTCCACAATTATTAAGAATCTCTTATCTTGTCAGCCTCTCCTCTACTTTTACTTTGACTTTACTAATACAAATAAGCAATTATTTGAGAAAATGATCCATCTCTTTATTAATCAGCTTTATTACTAATATATAAAGACCTTACCATAATTGGAATCTCTCTTTTTTTTTTATAAAGATGGATGTGAATAACTAATGTATTAATTACTTCAAAAGACCTTCTTACATATGATAAAGTAAGTTAAAAAAATCTAGCTTATTTTATGTAGAAGAGCGCAGCGTCTACCTAACAGTATGAAGGATTCACTGAACGTATGTAGGACTTAACAGTTGTATGTTCTATGATCATGGAAGAGATCTAGTGGTCACACGTCTTATGTTCACCATAAGGCGCACGGTCCTTCAGTCCCGGCAGTAGCCTATGCGTACACAACAACATTTTAAATACACTTAATAAATATAACAAGAAAGGGATAAAAGAATTATTATTATGGATGAGAGAAATCCTAATAAGTTTAGAATATAGGAATATCCATCTTCTTATGACAAATCAACCAAAAATAGATATTAAATCTGGAATAATGGAGTTTGTTTATAACTGTTATATGATGCCTATCCAGAGCAGCTTTGTTATTAATGATATTTTTATATACATTTGTTAAAAGGTCAGAAAGGGTAATAGTTTTAAAAGATAGTAATTGCACCTAAAAGTCCAGAACAAGATTAAGATAATGCTTAGGGAAAAGGTATATAGAATGTAAGATTGGGCTACTATTATTAATCTATTTTTAGTAAAAAATATTAAAAATGATTAGATTTAGATGGGCTGCATGTCAGCTTAATGTCCTAGAGGATTGCCTGGATTATCCTAATTTCTCTAAAGTTTTTGAATCTTTCCCGAAGACTTTGGATAAGATTTATATAAGAATCTTGTATGACATCCCCAAATATTACAAATAAAACGTTATAAAAATTCTTCAGTTTTTGATATACTCTGAGAGGCTATTAAGGATTAAAGAGGCTATCAATGTAATAGCGGTAGATATAGAAGGGAAACAATACTTTACATCAAAATACAGAATACCTAATCACAACAAAATCTTACATTACTGTTCCAGTTTGATAATTAAGGTATCCATAAAGAAGCATTTGACTAATACAATTGGTAAACCCGCGGAGATCCAGTTAACATATTTTTCAGTAAAGGAATATTTGACATCAAATTGGTTTAATGATGATATTACACAAACTGTTAATATGCATGTGTGTGATAAAGTAAGGTGGTTTTATTAAGTGGTGCCGAGGGTGCTCGGCTCTATATACAGCTCGGTGAGGCCTCCGCTCGGTCAACCACAACTCGGCCTGCGCTCGGCGCTCGGCCCAGCCACCACCACACAGGTAAGTGGCTCTATCTATCTACATATGAACAGCAAGGCTGCGCCTTACACAAACCTTTTGAGAAGTTGAAGCTAAAGCATTAATGGCAAAAATTTACATAACGTATTTGTTGGATTTGGATGTTGACCTTCCAATCAAGGAGCTTATAGAGGCCGTTCCATTTGCAGAATATTGTGCATAGTATTGGATAGAGTTTTCTGCAATGGCCGAAAATATGGACAAAATATTACAAGATTTGATAAGAAAGTTCTTTTGCGACAACAAAGGCACGTATAGGAATTGCTATAACTTTTGGCCGCCGGATGACTACAAGTATAAGGGCTGGACGGGATATAGAGCGGTTCCGGCATTATACTACGCATCATGTGGAGGTCTATCAAATGCGGTCGAGCTGCTGCTAAGCAAGGGCGCTGATGTTAACGCGCAAGGTGGCAAATACGGCAATGCGCTCCAGGCGGCATCGGAAGGAGGTCACGGCAATATCGTCGAGCTGCTGCTAAGCAAGGGCGCCGACGTCAATGCGCTCCAGGCGGCATCATGTAATGGCCACGACAATATTGTCGAGCTACTGCTAAGCAAGGGCGCCGACATCAACGTGCAAGGTGGCTACTATGGCAATGCGCTCCAGGCGGCATCATGTAGAGGTCATGGCAATATCGTCCAGCTACTGCTAAGCAAGGGTGCCGACGCCGACGCGCAAGGTGAGCTACTTTTAAAATCAGGCTTTAGACTCCACTATCGCGAGCTGCAGAAAAGGGTGATAAAAAGGTTGTGGCGCTCAACTAGGGTTAGAGGATGAAGGCGGGCAGACACCGTTATCAAAAGCTGTAGTACAATGTACTCTCACTTTGGCATTTGCTTCTAACTGGTTCCACACCTTCTTCATACAATGCTGTGATACCCATAATGCCCCTGGGTAATTGCCTCGTATGCTCCCTCCCTCCCTCCTGTCGAGATTGTATCGGTGAGTCTCGAAGTTCATTGCTACTGTTCCGTATCCTATTCGTGTTTGCTTGTTAGTCGCTCTACCCATCCGACCATTTCTCTCTCACCTCAGCTATCCTCCTCCCTTGCAATGCTTGCTTACTTCCTACGGTTGTATGGCATGATAGCACGATCGCATATCGCATAGAATAACTACTTTGGTGGTGGGCGTTAAGGATGCTATAGGATGATATTGCTGTCTTCGGCGTCGTGGTGAGTGGGAATGGTGGGTGGGGATGGTGGTGGCCTCGGGGTAGGATTGCGATGTTCTGTTCGGCTTCACCAATCTGTGTCGTGGTGGCTGTTGTTTTGTTCGGCTTCATCAATTCTTATGTGGGCTATTTTGTTTGGTGCTGAGCAGTCTTTTTGGTGTCTATTGGTGTTGTGGCCGTGCGCCAAGACCGCAAGGTTTGTTCTCAGGTCTTGATGGAGCATTGCTTTGACTGACGATATCAGATTTCATTTAACTAGATTTGGTGAGGCGAAGCAAGCGTGGAGACTTGAAGATCAATTTGTGCCGAGGGAACACTGGAAAGTTGAATCAGATGATTTTATTGAGCCACATAGTGAAGATGGATCATTGAAATAGCAGTCTCCGTTAGTCGCTCGGTACTTGGCTTATTATTCGGCATAGGCTTTAAGATCTGGAAGCATAAACGAAAGGAGAAACAGGAGCAAGCACAGATCGCTCTATAGCCGAGGCCTACCAACAAGGTGGTTGAAGTACGAACCTAACATATAGAATAATAGTCTATGAGTGTAGTAGTCCTTAATGGGATTTCCGACAGTCCAGTATCACTACCACCGGACCGTCTTAAATCCAATGAATCAGCATAGCTGACTCGGATCTAGCTAGTAACTAGGCCAGGGCCAGGTGTAACACTTCCTCTCCCAGTTTTGTTATTGGTAGTAAAGCTATAATCTTTGAAAGTTGAAGTCAACAACTAGCATTACACTGGTTCTAAGTGACTCAGTCGTCTTCTAAGAAAAGCGAGTATTGGTTATTGTACCTAGTAAATAACAGGTACGCAATAAATGGGATGGGCAAACTCACATCAAGTTCCGTAATTCCACAGGACTGCCTAACGTCTAGCGTTTCTACTTAGTTAGGTTTCCTACTGCGCAGTTTGAAGTTCATCTTAGCTAGGTGCAGTTAGCTGCTGAAGCTGTGAGTTTAAAAAAATATCCTCTCGACGATTGAGGCTATGGTTATAAATGCCAAGGAAAGGACGTAGCGCAAACAAAATCTCGTACGTAAAAAGGTGAGTTTAGATAAGCGAGCATGAAATTGCTGCGAGGACTGGCTCGTGACCATGTGCAACTGCTCATAGTTAGGATTTATTTGACTCAAATCTAATGTTAGCTATGCTATCAGTTGTATGTTAAGATTTTAAGGTCAATCTGGCAACGATATTGATTACCCCCAATTCATTTTATGTTAGCACCAGCTCAAAAGTATTCAGAATATGAAATTACCGCAGTTTTAGCAAGCGATAGATGAAAAGTTCGCGATGAGGTGTATCAGCTCTAAAATCCAATAAAAAGATATGTGGTATCCGTCGGACCAAAGTAGGGGTATGCAGTGCTGTTGTTTGGTGTTCGATCCAGTTTGGTACCCATGTTGCTCATCATGACACTTTTAGAGACTGCCCAGAATGCATGAGTGATACACATCCAACATGAACTTCAAAAAAAAAGGCGCCGAACGATTTGGAGTTAATCGGAAATACTACTGAACGATGTAAACGTATCTCAAGAGAGAGAGTATCTAGAGTACAGATGCAGATGTACCACCAAAGCTGTATCACTGTTAGATACACGGTGTTGGAATTTATATTCTGGTGTTGTACTACGTTGCATGTGAGGTGCCGAAAGAGACGACGAGGATATAAGTAAGCGCTCCCAGAATAGATACACCTATATAAATAGAATTATAGAAGTCGCTTTATCAGGTGCAAGGAATAAATGCTCGACCTCGGAGAAGGCGAAGTAGCAATTGGACACTAACAGCTACGGTTTTTGCCAAAATATTAAGTTTTATTTAATTTCCTCAATACTGTCAGAACAATGTGTTGATATGATGTGTTGATGTTTGTTTGTTTGTTTGGAAATATGATGTATATAGAAATTACCGAAAGGGGAGAACTTAGAGAAGTAACGAAACCGAATTCATCAATCTAATAAATACGAATACAATTCAATACTAAGAAAAAGATTTAAATTTCATTTGAAGCAGAGCTTCGTAACTTCCAATCTTTCTAGTACAACTTTCAAGCATTTTCTTGTGGATTTCCATCACGTTCCTTCTATATTCTGCTTTGTCGATTCTATTGCGCTGTCTCTTCTTATTTTCTTATTTTTCTTTGAACGTTTTAAGGGGTTTGACCCATCTCCGCTTGCGCATTGGGATATTGTAAGCCGGATGTTGAAGGCTTTCCGCAAGTTAACAATCCAATTTAGCAATTGAGGAAGGTGTGTATATTCCATTGGTGACCCGTTCGTCTCTGCGGCAAATGGGATCTCAGGGGAATACGAGCGCTGATAGTTGGAAGGTGACGAATTCTCTAGGGGTTTTGGTGATTCCTGATCCTCATATCCTGGAGTTGATGGGGGGGGAGGTATGTATCCCAAAGTTTCGTAAGGAGTCTTAACAGTCGTGTTAGGAGAGGCCATGCTCTCTTGTTGATAATCATAGGTATCGGAAACGGATACGAGAAGACCTTGGAATTGAGGGTTATCAACCGTAGCCAAAGGGCTTGTGGCAGGGGTGCTTGCTCCGCTGAAGAGACCATCCCATTGCAGCAGGCTTTTAAGCCCAATGATTCCATGAATGTGGTCAAATTCGTAAAATGTGCGACGAAGAAGCTTTAAAACATCCGGTTTACTAATGCCATTCTCAATTCTATTCACATCCCCCAGATGGAAAGGCCAAGTTGTGCACGGAATAAGCTCTGAGATAATTAGCGAATACGTTATATACATGTAGTACGTCGAAGAGTAACTCACTCAACATCCCCATCTGTGAAGCTAGAGCTCCGTATGTGCTTTCCGTTATTCGCTTCCATGTTGTAAATCGAATTGAGTGCTGGGACTAGAAATTTGATGCTCGGTGTGACGATGGGGACATCATCGCTCTCGAGGAATCACCTTCTATTTACGAGCAGGGAGCACCTTTCTCCTGAAAGGATGCGAGTAAACCGGATCTTTCTCTTTGGCCCTACACCACTAACCTCATGCACTTTGAGCCATAACTGCAACAATAATCGATTAGCATTGTCTTGTAAAACCAGGCACTCGACACAACCATCAATATGCAGTATATACATGTTAAAAACGGCGCAGCGCATTCTCGTGTCAATTTCGTTGCATTATCTGCTCACGTCACTCTAGCAACATGCAAAACCGGCCAATATGCATGGGAAAAACCTGTTTGTAGGAGATTACTAGGATCAGCGGTTCAGGCAGCCTTTCATAAGAGAAACGCTACCAATCAGTTGAGAGCACGTCCTTGAGAAGAGCCATTTCTGAACCATCTCACGCCACTCTTGCATCACGGTGACCCTGTATGGTGAGATAAGGATTAGGCAGCAATCCAATACATCATTACATCCATGATTTGAGGAAACGGTGGTGTGTATGCGTGCTTCAGATACCGGCTATGATTGGAGGACGTGAAGGAATGCTTCGTATTCGACACGGTATCGTATAGATTCAGAGCAGATGCTGCATGGTTAATGGTTACCATTCGGTCACCATATTCGACAAAGGGTACTGATGTTCCCCGGAATGAGCGACGGTAGAAAGGAGGAGGGGTAACGTGGGTCAACTCAATGATATTTGAGTGCAATGTTCGGCCGTGGTAGACTAAGGCGCGGTGGGGGTGTCCTGGTGGAGGGAAACTAGCGCTGGTGTAGCATCTGACCTGCGCTTAATATTTTATGAGCAATAGTTGAGGGGACAAGCGCTGATAGCATTGAACTTACATCTGAGCCTGAGGCTGGCAACGAAATAAAAGATTTTGATTGTCGATTGACAAATGTGTTACAGTATATATTTTTTCTCTTTTTCATTTTGCTTTTTTTTCATCAGCCCGTAGATCAGAGTCCAGAAACCAATGAAAAAGAAAAAAAAGGTTGGAGTTGATCCAATTTAATCGTAAAAATTGCTTGATGGATAGAATCCAACAAAACTGGTCTTGTTTAGTTTTCAATTGGCAAAAACACGGGATCAGGATAAACCTTCACTTCCANAATGAAAGAAGGGGAATCAAAGAGATGGAGGGGCCCAAAAACCCCTTTATACTTTTTTCAAACCCTCGGGTGACACTTTCCAAGTAGGGGATGTGCAAACAGTAAGGAATTCAACCCTCTATTTAGCTACCTGCAAAGCCGATATGTCTAGCAATCTGCTGACGTAATCTCACGGGTGTGCGCGTGACCATCAACACCCTCCCGCAGTTATATGAACAATTGTTCGAGCTGTAATCAATGATGGGCACCTTCGTTGGTACCCCATTGCCTTATTTTTCCAAATTAGTGGCGATCTAACGGCTTGATATTTACCTTCCGGATCGCACGATAAAATCTCTGGCCATTATGGCCATATTCTGCCCTAATAATATACTGCTTATTCTCGATTGTAAATCGGATTTCTAAGCGAAGCAGAACGGAAAATCGCTATATAGCCCCAAATCAATGAGCTTGTGTTGATATCAGAATTATTTGCTAATGTTGGAAGGGCGAGCAACAAAATGGCGGGTAACGAGCCAAAGTTGTGCGTTGCGTTGGAAATGTTTGCGGGCAAAGACGTTAGCGTTAAGATGTTGGCGTTAATTACCTAGTTATATTTAGTTTGACGCCAAAAGTTTGTGGGGTCCCCAAATCAAAATCCTATAACGTATATAGTTTATAAGGAGCGGGCCACTTTTCAACGCCTCACCGACAAAACCATCGATTGCACAACCACACTTGCTCTATAAGAGAATAAATAAATATTGAATTGATTAATTACATTATAATGCAATTTCTTGGCATTTTCTTACATTGTGGCCCTGCTTGCCACACTTACGACAGCTCTACACCTTCCCAATACCCCCCTCACCGGACAACACTTTGACGGCTTTCTTGATATATCTGGTTATTGATATTATTTTGATATATTGGTCGTGAATTCTTTGTATACTGAGGGATCCTCCATCTTATACGCATTTTCTCTTTGTTTTTTGGCGTTTGCTTAACATATCATTTACTTTTCAAAGTATGGAGACTTCTTCTCGAAGCTACCTCATACATTATAATTTGTATTCCTTTGTTAACTTAATCCACAAATATCAATATTGTAGTTGGAGAATCAGCCTGGTAGCTGATAATATAATTTTTAATAAATCTATTTATAGGGTGGCTTCTGAAGGATTCTTTGGTGTTTTTGCAGACTATTGTGAGGCTGTTAGGGGGCGAGAGTTTGGGGTGAAGATGTGAGGTATATGTCTAACTTTGAAATAATTTTCTCTGGGTTATATAGTATAAGGCTAGCTCCGGCAAAGCCGCCTTTTATATTTTTCGTAGTTATAAAGGTGAGGTATGCCTCCCAAAATGTGCAGAGGAATTCTATCTTGTTGATATAAATAATATACATGTGCATGAAGTTTTTAACCTGGTGGCCATATTACCTTTTTAATGGCGTAAAACACCTAATATCTAATGGCTGAAAGATATGGGAGGAGTTTGAAGGCATGCAGAGTGAAATAATGTATGTTATAATAAGTATCAAATTTAGTTAAATAATGGCTCCTATGGCTGTTGAGGACCAATAAGCAATGTCTGCCTTTAGTGTGATGTATTATATATTGATTAAAATGCTTGATCTATTCTACACCCGTCTCATCTATCATCTAGCCTTTTTCTGAAGTTGCAAGAATTCAATCCCTTGGTAAATTGGTTTCCATATATCAAGGCTTGAAGTAGTACCAAGTTGCGAAGATAATATGGTTCAGTCTTGAAGATTGATGATAATAATAATTCTTTATTCTTTATTACCAGGTTGTATTAATTTAGCTTTGTCGTAATATTAAGAGCTTTTAATCACTGTGGTGTTAGTAATTATGCCCATAGCAAAGCCTGTCTTGTTAAAGTTATAGATATCATCATTTAGGATGCCATATTTTACTTTCATTATTTGTATGAGCAGAAACCAATTACTAATAACTTTTACATTCTCACACTTCGCTTGCTCATATTCATACTTACGAGTTAAGTATATATCAAGCTCTAGACAGCGTGTAGCGAGATTTAAAGCCTACTTGTGGCTGACATGTGTTTTGTTGTTATTAGTATGTGCGCACAATATTATATTAGCCATACCTGCTACATGAGACAGCCGGGGATGGAAATGCCGTGTACATAAGCTATTGATATACTCTATAATAGTATTCTCTTCTAAACTTGCGCGAATTAGGTGTAGTTTCAACTCTCGCGCTCATACTATCTCGTCAACGCGTTATCGTCGTTTGAGTGATATCGTAAACTGTTGATGCTGTTTTAATATTTAAATTTTCATCTTCGAGGGCCAAGATAAGCCGGGCTTCGGGAGTTGGTAAAGGCATTGCAATTTTTGATGTGGGAATTTAATGTTGAAGGCAGAGATACGCGTAGATACAAAAAAGTAGCCCGCTCACTTGTGTGCCCCACTCGCTTATTAACTATTTACGTTACAAAATCAGTGTTTTTTGAGATTTTTACAACCCCAGAGAACACCCAGTTTTCGTTCAAAAAAATCAAAAAAATCAACAGAATCTAGCCAACTATAACAGCAATTCTCTCCCAAACCCAACCAAAAAGATAAATTTTAAATTTTTTTTGAACGATCCCCGAGCTATATAATTGAAAATAGTTTATAGCTCATTACTCCACGAGTGTACTACTTAAAAATTGTAAAATTATATTATCACATCTCGTGATTCTACTTTGAAAAATAGAGCTTTTTCAACCTTTTATAGTAAGTTGGGTTGAGTTGTGGTGGTGTGATTAAGTGGTTTGTATGAGATTTTGATGTTGGGGACAGACCTTTGTCCTAGTACTATACTTAATGTTGATGGTCACACACACACCCCGTGAGATTACGTCAGCAGATTGCTAGATATATAGATTGTTTGCTCGCCCTTCCTGCACATAAGAGACTATCGCAATAACGTTAGATTCTCCCGCGTTGCTAGATCCCTAGATTGAGATCCCCTAGATTCAGTGTCATAGATCCACAGGTTATGAACCCTTAAAGTAACGCTGCATTAGACCCTGGACGATACTACATTAATTGATCCACAAATTGATAATAATCCATATAATTCAATATCAATGGAATTCAGAGTATAAAGTCGATAGCGCTGAGAAGAGCATCGACAACACCATAGCAACAATAACAACGAGACTGTTGATTAAGTGGCACCAGAACCATGCCTTCCCTAACATTAGAAAACCGATGCATCTGGCGGTAGAAGACATGAAGATATTAGATATAAAGATATTAGGAAGCGCCATAATAGCGCCATGCATCCCTTACATAGAGGAAGACATACACCAAAGTATTAGCTGTATTCGATGTGAGAGAGTGCCAGAGAAGCTGCCCCTCACCAAAGCTACGCCGTAGCCATGACCGAAACGAAGGTGTTTCTTACTAATTTAGTATACTATACTTTAATTCGATTCTCACTGTCTCTATAGATCATTGTTTCTATGTTATATAGTATAATATAGTATTATTTTTAGGTCCAGAACATATATTTATAATTGACGCACCCTCCTTTTAGATTAGGCGTGGAACAAGGCTCTCTGTAAGCGCTTCATAATTCTTTTAAGCCAGCACGGGGCGCGAGAACTAGGCACGGGATATTTCCAAGGAAGAATGCAGCCCAATGTTACACCTCGGGGCACAGCCCGAAACAAGGGTATGGTAACCGGAGCTCATAGAATGTCTTATATATATATATATACCATAGGCCATTCCCATCGCCACTAGGGAGCTCGATAAGGCCGTATCACCCGTAAAACCCTATCAAGCACGCTAATCCAACCTTTTAGTACTGAATCACAATGGCAAGACGATCTAGAGAAGCTATTGCAGCTCAAAGAGGCCTTACTTCGGAAATTGCAACTGCGCGAAGACAGGAAGCTCAACCAAAGCTTCTACCACCGATACGGCCATGTACCGCGATTAATTACCGCTTGATGGCTCGATGGTGGAAAGAGTAAGTATCATATATTTCTCTGTCCCTGCTCTTTCCGAACTAATAGTATAGATATAACAAATTCTCCAACATAAACGAAGAGTTTGGCTTTAGTAAATCGGATCAAATACAGCCCCGGGACATGCAACATTTCGCAGAATACTTAGTTGCATCATCAAAGGGGATTATTGGAGAGGTAATAACCTACCGATCATTAAAAGGGTATCTTCAAAGATTGCGACACACCCTGTTTAGAGCTGGCAATGATAGCATTTCCAACTCAATCATGAGAGAAGTTTTAATTTGGGTGAAAGCGGATCTTGTTCCCAGATTCAACATGTCCACAGGCAGAAAGAGGAAAATCTTAGTCAACAAGGAGGACTTCGTAGAGATCCTAGCTTTTTTGTGGGCCGAAGATGCAGATCACCATTTAGCACCTTTCCGCAGACTTCGTTTGTCATTCTTTCTATACACCATAGCGTTCGCCGTTACACGCCCAGGAGGTGTCACACTAGCAGAAGGAAATGAAGTGGTAAAATATACTCTTTGCTATCGAGTAAGATGATACTATCACTATTTGAAATATAAAACTCACTAACTTGCTTACTAGAATATGGAACTTTTATTGGTCAGACCGGATCCCTCAAAGGAAAAATGCATATACGTTCTCGTAGTTAACCTAAATAACCACAAGAGAAGAAGAGATAACGATAGCCTATATAATAATATCGTTCTTCACGATTCAGATCTTGCACGGCCGGTATCCCAATTCATTGCGCTAGCTTTTTCTGATAATGCTTTTGAAGCAGAAGAAATCAAGCATCCGAATGATTTGCTACTAATAAGACCACCAACCGAGTTCAAAAGGTGCACCTACCAAATACGTTGGAAAGAAGAGTGCCTCGACAAACCAGTCTTCCATACAGATGGAAAACCTTGGAAAACAAAGCAACCACAGGGGTTTTTGAGATACCTAGGCAAGCGCATTGGGTTTCAATATAATCTCACGGCATACAATATACGATACGGGGTTTCAAATAGCCTGGAGGTTGCAGCAACTATATCACAGCGTAACCAAGTCTTGGCGCATCTAGACGGTCTCACGTTCGATGAAAACTACAGATGTGATACGACTTTCCTCGATATTCAATCTATCTATCTAGGTACACCGCAAATAAGAAACGAGATAATAAAAACCACCGGTCATCTTAGAAGCCGAGATATCAGGGCTCCTTTGGCGGTCAGAACTGATATTTTAAACGAGGCCCTCCTACGTGATCCGTCGTATCAAGATACATGCGAGAAGCTCGAGCGAAGTCGCAAGCGTCTCACAGATATCCCTCAGGAGGACGTGATCTCTCGAGAGGTACTACGAAAGCATATCCGGCAACTCGCAAGAGAAAGGAACACAGAAAGAGGCAAGAAACGGAGAGACCTAGTGCGTGATGCTCGCCAAAACTTTTTTGCAACAATTGAAACGGCGGACATCAACGAACAAATTCTGCGTGCCCATAACAAAGTACCGCCGTCTCAGCCTCCATGCGATATTAGACCTCCAAAGCTAAAGAAACTTCCACCCCGAAGACAAAATATTTTAAAGAGATTAAGTTTAAAACCTGAACCGATCGGAATTGATCCCATACTTATCACAGCTTTCCTCCGATACTGTAAAGTTCCGGTCCAAACCGATAGGCAACGGGGAGGCTCCCATCTTCTACGCGCCCCTATTCACATACGCGATACTAGCGAGATGGCTGTGAAGCTGAAGTTCCAGAAGCATGGATTAGATATAATAGAGGATCAATGGGCAGATATGATGGTAAGTGATTAATAGGTACCTCGACTCAATTAAAAAAAAAATTTAATAAATTCTTGAAGAAAAACGCAAAAGTGGTTTATTGCGAGATCCTCGAAAACTACCGAACCTGGCACGTAATACCTTGGGAGACTAAACACAAGCTGAAAGTCGAATTGCGCTGTCCTTCAGATCTTCTTCAGACTACTAAAGATGACTGGATCCTGGAATGGCTCTTCTACCACGAAGAAAAACAGTCGGCTAACAAACAGCCACAGCCATGTTGCCACAAAAAACGACAACATAGCGTAAAGCCGCCTCCACGTCCACGTCCATCACCGCTTGAGACATCAAAAATACTCCGCTTGCCGCACTTGGATGAGCGGCAGCTACGTATACACATGTCAAACCAAAATATAATAGAAGCTCTAGTTTTGCAGCAGATCGATGAATATATTGTTCGTGATTATTTGGTAATATATCCCAATTTATGGCTCCATGAAGTAACTTGAATACTAATCGTTGGAACAGGATAATATCAAAAAGGCATATGATACAGCAATTGGTGAGTCTGGGAGAGGCAAAAAGTGGAAAGATCTCCCCGATGATACAATTTTACAAGCGGCTAAACACTTTAGAGAAAGTGTTCTCCAACCAGCCCATCTTTGTCGGGGAGGGAAGGGAGGCTTGATCTTCAAGTTTCTTCTCCGCAGATACCATTCTATTTATGTAAAATCTGCTATGATGAAGCAGCGAAGAGAGTATCGAAGGCAGTGCAAAACCTATAATTAGTTTGGAAATAATATTGCATTCAATTCCAGGGTTATAGCTCAGTAAGCGGGCATTCAAACTCTTCCACCTTGATTCTATAATAGGCGGGTTCCTGGCATACAACAAAAAATCCAACACTTTAGTCGGACTGCTAATATTTGTCCAAAATTGCTCTGCAATCCCGCAAGTTTCGTCGATATATTCATCCATTAAGGAATTCGCCAAAGTCTCCATCATCGGAAACGAAACTTTCGACTCGCCGTGAACATAGTGTATAGCATACTTTCGGTAATATCTGTGGTCGTATATAAGATTAGCAAACTGAATATCTCGTTCCTGGGACGTATAAATCCAGACATGCCTACATCTGCTCCAATCAGAAAGAAAAGTGAGCATGCAATTCCGTCCTGGCGATGCAGGCCTCTTCTTCATCTGGGTCGTCGGCGTTGGCTATAGTATCGATTGCCCTGAAAATCTGACGTTTTGTGCTGGTGCAGGAGCGCGGACTGGGATAGTAAACTTCAGACATTGCGTGCGGAAGGAATCCTTCTTAGTCCATAGCCTCATTTGAGTATTCAGTTAGCTTTTGAGAAGAGCCGGTCGAAGCTTGATGGGAAGTTATGATAGTAACAGAAAACTGTCCATGGGATGTGTTGCACCCCTAAGAAAAGAACATAGGCATCAAGCATCATCACAACCGCTGTTCAGCTGCAGAAAGAAAGGCCCACGGCTCAAGGAGACTAGAGGCAGTGCAGGTCAATCATTAGCTCAGAAAATAGAAAGTCAGGTGAGTGCTCAGGAAATAGAAGCTCTTCGGGTTATGAAAATACAAGAGGTGTCTCGATGAGGGCTTGGCATCGAATAGAAAAATCAAACTCCAAGTTGCACGGGCAATAGTCGGCCAGCTCAGAAAATAGAAACTGACTGTGGAGCTAAAAAAAAAAAAAAAAGCACAATGGGGTTCAAAAGCATGTGGCAGCTCAGAAAGTAGACCAACTTTGGGTTTTCGAAAAAAAGAAATCCCTGACATGAGATATTTGAAGGGAAAAAGAAACCATAATCATGGTAGAGGGCTCAGAATTTAGAAATTTCAAACTGAGCCAACGCCATCTAGAATGGCTCAGAAAATAGATGCCTTGGCTATTCGAGAGGTCAGAGAAAGGAGATATGGCAAACGGGTTCTGGCTCAGAAAATAGTAGCATCCCTCTGAATTTCACCTATTATTATGATGAGAAAAAAAACGACGACAACACTTATCGATCGTTCAAAAATATGCGAGAGAAGAAGAAATTCACTTCCATAGCTTAGTCATTCAAGGGTGTGGAGGTCAACTAATGACATGAAAAGAAATACAACAATTGCAACGCAGAATGCAGAATTTGCGGCACGATTACGAGGCTCACAGTAGCAAAGTAAGTGATGATTAGGCTAGCATATACGAAAATTGATCTCATCTACAACTAGCCATATATTGCAACGCTATGTTAACTTGCGTAGAGAGAGCGACCAGTTGCACTGTACAGCCATGTTAGCAGCACCTACGAACGCAATGGCCCTAGCCTACCAAATGAACTCATATTCGATATCTTAGACTTTGTATCACTTAGGCTAGATGGTAATCTAGTACACCCCAACCAATCAGGTAATTACAGTTATACGTGACCACAATTACAATTTTTATTTGGTATTTATTGTGTGTGATTGTTTGAAATTTACCCAGGTCATTTGACAATATTTCGCCCAATGGGCAATCGCGGCCATACGTAGCGGCGTGGACCTGCCAGTTAGGCCGAGCCTCCGAGCATATACGGCCAAGCTTCCTCGGCACCACTTCAATAAACACCTTACTTCAAGCACATAAATATTAACATACTTCGTACATGTTATCGCTCTTGCTCGCTAATCATCATTAGGTATTATGAGTACCTATAAACTCTTGAGCATACATACTTCAAGTGACTCTAATTTCATATTCAAGACAGTACGACTGAGTACAAATAATATGTAGAAAGAAATATGAGGAAAAGGAAATCATATCTCGATTTTTTCTCTTCGAACGTGTTAGGACCATGTCAGCGTGGGCTTGGGTGACTTTGGCATCGAGCTTCTTCCACAGCCAGGTCACAAGCATTTTCAGGCGGGTGACCATGGTTTTTACCAGCCTTTCCATATATACAGATCAACTGGTCTTAATCAAACCTAATAGGACTTCTTAGTTTTGCAACCTGCGGGCATAGCCCACACAGTCGAAGTCGTACATCCGCAATAGGCAAGGCACTTAATTGGGCCCAAGACCGTGCCAGTAACCATATTCTTATTCCCGATACATTCACAGGCACCCTTAGATGTGACAGTAACAATATCTTGACATTTTTTAGATGATGGGCAAGACTTTAGTGATGCGTTAGCACAGCTTAGGGCAGAGCTGTTTATTATGGACGGTGGACAGGCTGCCGGTTCTGTTGCTTTAGGCTCAGCCGGTGCGTCTGTTTGTACAGAGTCCGGAACGGTGATTATAGTCGAAACGGGAATTTCCCCTGGGTCTTCGATAAAGAAGTTTCTTCTACGGGAACTTCTTCTTCCGTAATAGTTGTTATTTCGGCCGCAGTATTGGCGGGTACAGGCTTCGTATGGTAAGGGCACATTGTTGTTTTCTTCGTAATCAGCTTAACGAGAAAAAAAACTTGCCCTGCACCTGACAAGACGGAATTGTGTCGAGAAGATTAGGCCACAGGATAAATGCGCTTCAATGGGCTAGGAACATATCTATTTGTATATGGTTGTCAGTATATTACTAAATCCCAAAGTTCAAGCATTAAAACCAAGCATTTAGATGTTGCTGTGCTTTTTGTTTGTGTTCCAGTTGTAGGTTTTGATAATTGTGATGCTCATTCAGCCGGTGTTCGATGGTACTATTCAGCCCTAGCCATTTTGAAAGTTTCCTGCCAAGCGCTTATCCAATGCTAATCAACTTAGAAAAGCTAGCCCGAAAACCCCTCTCAGAATAGCAAACCACCAGCTCATCACACAAAGCCCTAGAGTTTTAATCCTCCCCACTATTTTGAGGTACAACAGACCACACACGTTTTTTCCCCTCGCTTATCTAGAAAACTATAAAGGCACCGTTTCCCCAGCACCCTCTTCTCTCAGTAGCTCTCTTTGCCGTACGTTCCTCCTCCCCACTTCCACAATCCAAACTTTCCTCGAAAAGGTGTCGCAGATGTTGGAATTGTGACAACAACACAAATTCCAACTTCTCGCGATACTCCTTTCGGCTTCAATTTTAAATCTTTTTTAATCAATACTGACCTTATTCTCATAGTTTTGGCTTTGATCAAGTGTAGTATCTGTTCTTTTCAGTTTAATGTGAGTAAAACACTTCTCGCTACTTAAGCCACACTCCTTAAGCGCTGTTACTAATTCCTGCAAATAGATCTGAAATATCGTCCACGCGACGATATCGGTTATTAATATTATTTTTATATTCAGAGAGAAGTCCTCTTGGCTTGCCAACGTCTTCCTCACTGTGTCTCTCGTATTGCACTGTCTCGAGATGATGCGACATTTTCCATCGTTGACTTCGTTTTACCGAAGCAGCAGTAGAAAGTCCCATCTTTCTCGTTGCCAGCTAGACATTTTGGTGAGCACCTCGCTTGATAAACTCCCAACTCGTGCAACTTTGTGTTCCCCGCGTGTGTTTGCGCCCGAGGACACCCCGAGTGTCGAAGTATTTAACCCTTTCCCCATCCTTCCCCCACTTTCACCGTTCTCATCCTTCCCACCATTCTCTTTCTCATCCACCCATCCTTTCAGTTCCCTTTCAGACCCCGAGGTCTTGCTGCCATTTGAGCGATGAGTTAGATCAAGGTTTATCTTTTTGATTTTATTGATTGCCTTCATGCACGATACCGTTCTGACATGTTATCTATCAGGTTAATCCTTCATTCAAAGGTTATTATCGTCCTTTGCAAGCCTCGTCATAGACCCACCCTCGTCACCGAAGGTCGAAATTCCTCCGGGTCATTCTCAGACCAGTTATGTAACCACTGGACTGCTCAAGCGTGGATAATACGGCGATTGGGACTTAGAAGACGATTGATTACCTCACGCCAAATAGATGTTGTGCTTGTGTTCATAGAGATACATTGAGCTTCAGAGTATCTAGTATCCTTCTGCCCATTAATTCTTACCTCCTATCTTTTCCGTATCCTTTCTCCGCCCTTTCTCCCACTATTCTCTCCAGCTCTCCTCCCCCCCACCCTTCTCCCCATCTTCTTCCCCACGTGTCTATCTTTCTCTCTTTATTTGATGCGAGTCGTCGCAGTCAGCTGCAGATTTGATATTCCTAATTAGCCAATCAGTGGCATAGATGATCGCACGTTGCGATCTTCTGTCTACTAGGCAGCTATCTTTTGTTCATTTTCCGTGCCGTCTTGCAAGGAATTGCCGACGATTCTGCCGAAATGGCCTTCGATTGGCTAACGAACAACTTGGAGAATACGCCGTCTGCTCGGCGATATTCAGTGACCCTTTTGGAACGAACTGAGGCATATCTTGCATTTTAATATGTGTTTAGGCTTTTGTATTGGTTTTCGAACTTGAGATTTTGCATAAAGGTAGCAGGTTGGTGCCGTTAATTTACAAAGAAATCTTTAGCGATTCCTCTGGCAAACCAGCATCTACTATCTACAGCTCCTGGTTCACATCAAAGGCCTAAAACCATATTAAAATGCAAGATACTGCGTTAGTTTCTTCCCTTTGCAAAAATGTATTCTGAAATTTAGCTGACAATATAGTACTCCTATTGAGCACTTTTTCTTCCTTGTCTGGAACGATATTGGAAAAGTTAAAGGTGACTTCATCGAAAAAGCGAGTCTTCAGGAAATCCTCTGTCGTGCTCGATTTGAAGTTGGAGGGATCCACTGCGACACACCCCAGAAATTCCTCGAAGAGCGCGCTATACCTCCGGTTGAGCACGCTACCATACCTACGGCTGACATCGAAGAATACAACGGCCTTCTGCAACCTGTCCCAGTCACTCCCGATTACAATCCCGAATACAACTCGTATCTTGATATTTTAGATATCGAATCCCGGCTTCGAACAGAATATGCGCCCAGTTCTCCAACTTTAGCTGGTGACTCTCCAATGCTTCTTCCCCAGTCGCCAGAAATTCCTCGTATTGGAACCCCTTATCTTGACATACCGCCCCTCAAACTATCTCCAGCGAGAAAGCCGACTGTTAGCCAGCATGTTACAAGACACCGGGAAATCTCTCCGGAGATCTCAAGCCAAACGGTTGGAAGTGTATTAAATCAAAGGCGTGGAAGAAGCAAGCGCCGAAACAAGCACCAAAACAAGCCTCGGAGCAAGGGTGTCAAACGGCATAATCCTAAACAATCAACTACTAAAATTCGAACGAAATATTGGGAAAATAAGTATTTCTTAGCGTGATTGATACGGTTATTTGTAATGTCATCGTTTTTTTTGATGGGTATACAGATTTATATGAGTACGATGTCATCTTCTGCCCATTTCTGTATAAGTAAGAATTAAAGGAAAGTTTTTTCTATTTATATATTTATATTTATCTAAACAATATTTTATAACAGATAAGCTTTGAAACGTGCACTTTATGAGTTGATTATGAGCAAATACATACATGAACGAGATCACATCCAAAAAGAGATTAAAACTGGATCACCGATTTAAGCGGAAGATACTGACGGGACGAAATGCCCTCACACCCTCGCACTGTGGCCAGGCAAACGTGGGGAAACTGCTTGCTCAACTGGCTGTTTTCCTAACTAATTCGTAAACAAAGTAGTTAAATGAACAGCCAGTGAACCAACTAGCTAACAGTACTCCTTTCGAGGTTGGGCGAGCGACGCCAGGCTTCAGCCTACATGTGGAACGAAGGTAGGATTGGGCTTGAACGCCAGTTAGCAGCAATTTTATGTATGTGCAGGCACGCCCTTTCGGGAGGATATGTGCGGCGCTAGCGTCCTCCATTGGTGTATTTCTGGGTGGGGGGAAGCGCCGAATAGTAGCGTCTTCTTGCGATACATTCCTTCCGCACACAGCAGTACAATTGGCTTCTCAAATATTTGTATATTTCTATTTTCTACTTTTAGGTAAGCTAAAAATACACCACTTCCAAATATTACTTTAACTTCAAATATACACACTAGCAAGAGCTTCATTCAAGGCAGGTTTATAAAGAAGAGGCACCAATTGGGCTCAATGGGATCACACTAAAATAACCACCAAGAGTAAACATCTACGAAATGGCAGGAAAAATACCTAAGGCAGCTTTCATTGCTCTCAGTATCCTTTCGAGTTTAGTGGTGTTAGCAATTATCGTCATGCTTATCTACTATTGCGGAGGATTTGGTAAAAGAGATAATACAAGAATGCCGCCCCTTCGAAGGTATGTACAATATATTTATAAAAGTGCGATAGCACGAATGATTTAGATTACGGCGAGAACACGTAAATTACGTTTGATCAAAGGTGTTGATGGATGGCCTTTGCCCAGAACCTTCTCACAGCCAGCAAGCGCTCGCTCGTACTACTGTATGGAATTGTCATATTTTCCTTGGTTAGAAAAGATAAATGCGATGTTGCTGACTGTGACCAGTATTAACGGGTGGCCTTTGCCCAAAGCCTTCTCAAAGCTGGCAAGCCCCCGCTTGTATTACTGCATGGTATTGTTGTGTTTGCCTTACTTTAAGAAGACTAATATGATATTGTTGACCGTATCCAGTGTCGACGGATGGTCTTTGCCCAGAGTCTTCTCTTTGCCGGCAAGCGCTCGCTCATACCACCGCATGGCATCGTCGTACTCGCCTTGCTTGAAGAAGTCTCCTGCGATGCCATTGGCTGCGTCAAGGGCGGTCTGCTGTTTTGATTCCTCTTCTTCATGTTCAAGTAATTCCGAAAATTTAGGTGCTACATATCGACCTAGATACTCTAAATGAATGCCGACCCTTTCTTTCTCCTGAGTGTCCCACTCGCTACTCTCTCGTGACATATTTTCCCGTCCAATAACCTTCCCAACTATTCTTACAGCATCATTCATGGTGCGTAGCCGTTCCGTTTCTTTTAAGCGTTCACGCGCCCATGAATACACAACAGGGTATAGCTGATTGACAGGTCAGTGGACGCGAGGGATAGATCCGTTTAATGGCCGTTCGGGAGAAATTGGCCAGCTAGGAAGGAAGATAGGGAGGGGCCTTGCGACATTACAAAATATCTGATTGTCTATATAGGGGGGGGTTTAGGTAAGTATACGAAGGCTAAATAGCACGTATCTGAATATATCTAGATACTCTGAACTTTTGATTTGTAAATTGGTATATTCCATGAGGATTCCAAGATTATCAACTTTTCCAAACACCAGGAGTTCTTATGTCCCTCATGAATCAATTCAATGAATGAAGCGCTCGATATATCTGGTAAAACATCATGAAAATATGCTGTAATTATATCAAATGATTGCCTTTGATGTACTCCAAAAACTCCTACCAAATAATATACAAATGAAATTCCGTTTCTCTCCTTTTTCCCAAGTTCATAACCATTAACCCATTTGTCCATTTCATAATACCATCCCGATTTGCCCGTTCTTCCTTTCCATTCACCCAAAAACATTATCGTCATGCTCGTACGCAACCCCACCTGGTAAAGCACGGCGCAAGCAAAACTCAGTCCATTCATCAAGCATCCGCATTCCCGCGAGTCTCCCCAGATCCGCTTCAAATTGATAGTCTTCAACTTGGAGAAAGCGGTCCATAGGTTCGGGTATATTGGTACGACGTACGATTAAAGAGGTGGTACTCGAAGCTACTGAAAGAATCCTACTGGCCGTGGAGCTTCCACTTCTTTTGAATAGTTAGCTTCACCACTATAATATAACAAAACTCAAATAAAGAAAAGAAATGACATTAGCATACTGGACCGAGGATGCAGCTGAAACGACGATATTGTAGTGTGCGCCGGGGTTGGAGCAGAGGACAAAGTCGCCGACGAAATGGACGAAGATTGTCAAAATCCAGTCCGTGAGGGTAGCGCTGGCGAGCTCAAGGATGCTCTGGTTTGCCTAGATTATGTTGTTGAATTATAATTAGTCCATCTTGCAACGACGTATCTTATTGTTCGAAATTGTCTAGAAATACCTTTTCTTTCCATATAGCGATCGCAATTCCCATTTTCAGGACACAAAGGGTAAGAATAGAAAGCTTAAGTAAGCTCCGGAATTCGAGAGTTGCAAACATTCTTGCTACTTGGGGTTCTGGATTTTTTGTTGAATCTGACTATAATGGCGACCCTTGTGGTATGGGTTCTGCGTCGAAGTTGTGAAGAAATAGGCCGCTTTCGTAATTATATCCTTAGTTAATTATATATTTATGTAAAGAATTGAGTGAGAAACTTCAAGTCGTGGATGGAGATATTGGCCGGTATTTAACGACGCAAATGATGAGCCTGAGAGCACAGAATGAAGTTTGGTTAAGTAGGTCAGGCAAAAATGAGTGCAAGTAAAATGATTAGCAGTTAGCCAAGACGTCGCATATCGAATAACGATCCATGCGCACAGGGTTGGCTTAACAAGATCCAATGCGCACGGGCTTCGGCCGGCTAAACCTGCCAGCGGGTCATTTCCGTGTTGCGTGGAGGATCGCATGCTGTTTGGGTAACGAGGCTGTCATTTTTCAATCCGCCCAGGCTCGCTCTGCACCACTGGGCACCTAACATGACACGCCACATCCTTTCCACCAATGAAACGGACAGAGCAGAGATCATCATCTTCCAGAACTAAACTAAGAAATTGATATTTCGACTTTTGTGTTGACTGACTGATTATGGCGGTGAAAAGTAGAAATCAAGCCCCACAAACGCAAGCCACCATACAGCGAACCGGCAAACGGATGCTAAAAGAATGGCAGAGAGCTGATAAATATAAACGGAAAGAAACTTACAAGAAGTAATAGGTGCTTTTATTGGGGAAACGTCGCGTGGCGTGTGGAACGACGAGGAAGTGATCGAGAAAGTGCTTGGATTTAATACCTGTGGTTTTGCGGTGTCTTTTCTAATTGACAATCTAGGTTATTTAAATTAGTGAAGTCGAGCTGACACATCAGTCTATTCTGGGGTTGTGGGTGTGGGAGGCTCTGATTCTGGGAAGCGGCTCTGATTCTGGAAAGCTCGGCTCCGCACCCAAAACGATCACCATGCACACCCCAGATCGGATGAGGAGAATGCTGATAGCATGGTATCGTGAAGAGGAGCTCGCAAGAACAAGTTGGTAGAATAATATCGCACTTCAACAGCGGTAAAATATTAACTTACTGGATCAAATGTTTCTCATCGAACGACCGCAATGCAAGGTGGCTAATAAGCAATAGCGAATATTATAGTCGAAGTGTCTGCTAGAAGTGTTCTTTCTAGTTAGCTTGAAGATCTTGCGCAGATACCAAAGGACCCCCAAAAACACTCAGAAAAAGAAACAAAAAAAAACTGCGTAAACGTATGTAAATATACGTGTGTGTGACACAGAGTGAAATAAGAATAGAGATGATGAATGTGAAGGGTTGCTTGAACAAAGATGGTGGACGGTTGTCCGCCTCTTTTAGACCGTTTCCGACATGGTCGTATATTCGTAAACATTAATCACCTTGAAAGTGTATTTTGTAAGGGATCGTGGTCTCGTCTGATCGTAAACTAGACGACACAAAGTTTTTTGTGTGGCCGAAGGCCAGTCAATTTGTGCAGAGTGTGCTAACGCTCCGTGTTGTCTGCCCAGATCTCATCCGACTAGGGGGCTTTGCTACCCCTGTACATATTCACGAGAGTTATGACGGTGGAGCTCAACAATAGCAGTAAGCGCAGAAAAAAAGCACCAGCCACAACACGCGAGCTTCTAAGAAATAACCAATAATGTTAATCTTGGAAGGAAATAATGTGGGGTGTAAGGAAGTAAGAAGGAGAGCAACCGATTTATATCCGGCTTAAGTGATCATCTGTCTACTCGCCCTTCGGCGCCTCAATTCGTCCTTTTGGTGCCACAACTTGGGTTTGGCGCCACATCCGGCTTAACGGTCGAGCCACCTGACTGAGTGCGCCGCCGTACGATGGTTAGAATGTGGCTGCAATGAGTTGGCCAAAGTAGCAGAGCCGCGTTCCTCAGAGACTCTGAGCTAAAGCAAAGCTTGCTCGAGAAGGAGACGGACCAGATTGCATATTGAAGGTTCTCCTTCCCCGCCTTTTCCAAGAGACTAAGAACATGTAGCAAGATGTTAATGCACCGCACATCCTCAAGCCACCTGCGGATGCCATTCACACCTCTGCTTTCCTTCTTTTCTTCTTGCGCTGCGATCGTTACATCTGGGAGAAACCGACCAATCAGGTGCATTTTAAGAATCTGGGTGATAAAGAAGGGGCAGCGAGTGCCCTGTAGGGTAATTCCAGCGGATAATTATCGTGCTGCACCCGCCTCGTAAACTTGTCGTGGCCAGAGTCTAGTAAAAAGCAATAGATGGCGGTACCTTGGTCTCAGGATTGTTACATTTATAATAGCGTATTAACTTTGAGGATATATCGATGTCTAGATCGCGTCAAAACTACAGCCTCGTGGTTTGATCAGAGGCGATTTTAGGTCGTTAGTTGCGTAACTTTAATACTGGCAGCCTCGCCAAAGTAAAAGTAGATTTATTTTCTCTTTGAGTGATTCATCATGGCTGAGAGGGGAAGATTACATTTATACCTTTCTACAAGCTGAGGCTTTTTTCTTGCCACTGAGGAAAGGGGCTGTGTGGCGGAGTGCCTCTAGACGTGCAACGCAAAAAGGGATAATGTATAACACTTATGACACATACAGCTGAGGTTACAAATATATATATAGCCTGCTTATTTTTCTGGCATGAAATCAAACCAACCAACCAACCAAAATCTGACCATGGGTCCAGCTAATTACTCAACGGCCGAAACCGTTCAGGGCCTAAACGGTGCAGCACTCCCGCATCATCAGGCACTGAATAACAACCCCACCTCCTCTCCGGGCAGAGCAGGGTTCTTCCTCAAGATCCGAGATCGATCTTCTTCGTGTTGACCCGATTGATTATTACTGCGAAGCCACAAAATCAATCAAACAAGCCACAATCTGAGACCCAGCAGATGCTAGGAGAATAGAAGAGAGGGATATATGTATAAGTATCATAATATAAAGGGAAAAGTCTTACAAGCAGTAAACAATGGTGTTATCGAGAGGAAATGTCGCGTGGTATACGTATGAGAGAGCTGGGAAATGGTCGAGAAAGAACTTAGACTTTATATTCTCATGCCTCGCGCTGACGGATGGGCCGAAACCAAGATACGAGCCAAATTCCAGAGAAAAAGAGGAGAAAAAAAAAGTGTGTGTGCAGGAGAAGGATTGGTTATTTTTTTGCGGCGTTTGTTCCTTTCCAACAAGGAGTGTTTAACGATGTGAGGAAGAAGCAAAGATTGTTATGACATTTTATTCAAGCCGATGTATCTTTTCTCTCATTTTGTGAGGCAGGATACCTGGCACTCCCCATGCAGATACCGTAAAAAAAGAGGATTCCCCCACTGCCTGGTTTTGCCATCCTCCTTCACACTGGAATTTTTTTTTTGCTGCTAATTTTGCTCAAAGGTGTGTGTGTTCTGAACCCAGTCTAGTCTGTTTGGTTTGAGTCGTGTTACTCTCTCGTGGGCTAGGTCCGTATTTGCTCCGACGAGCCACTCATTTTGTTCCAAATGATATGCAATACACACACATGCGTACTGGGAAGAACCAGCTACGAAGGCTTGTCAAGAAAGTGTTCGGATTACATATTTGCTTGGCATTTCATTTAATTACGCTAGTTTGTGGCCCGGGAGACAACAACTCCGGGAACAGCGGCCCCGGTGGTAAGTCAGGCTCCGGTTTTCCAACTGTAGAATCCATCGTCCCGTGTTTACTTATCCATCTCTTCATGTAATACCAACAGGGCTCAATCATATTTAAATCTAATAAATTACCAGACCATAATAACCGTAATACTTTATAAAGGCTATAGACAGCCTATTAGACTCTACGATTATATGATGGTGTCTTGTCTTCCTGTATTATATACTCTCTCCCGAACTTAGCAGTGCATTGTTAAGCAAATGGTAGAAGTTTGGGTATCAAAATCTCTTTTTAATATCACCACCACCTTTCACGTTCAGATCACGCTTAAAAGCACCACGAGCCTTAATATATTTCCATTTTGGCTTGCGTCCTGGCTTGCGTCCTAGCTTATTTCTAAGGCCAGTACACCTCATAGCTATTAACAGCTTTTATTCTACTTTAGCAGCTAACTCTGTTTGTTTATTAAAATTTTTTAGAGCTTCTATGGCTTATTTTTTTTCGGCTGCAGTCTTTACAACTTTTTGAATTTATGCCTTTTCAGGACTGAGGCCACAATTTGGTAGCTCATTCCCATTCAGCCAATGATAGTATGTGTATTTAACTCTCTGCTTTTTTTGCTGCCAGTAATCCAGTCTATTATAGTCTGTTCAACAGCTTCGGTAGCTTTCTTAGGCCGGCCAGAGCGTGGCTCATTAATAATATACTCTATTTTCAAGCTAATAAAATTTGTGGGATCATAACCGCGGCTCTTAGCCTTAGCAAGTATTCGCGATATTGTAGATTTGGAGACTTTGAATAAATCAGCCATTTCTGCTTATTTACAGCCATAAACCAATACCATCAAGATCTGAATCTGCTTAAGGGGAGTGGTTTCAGGACGGCGTGAAGTTTTTGGAGGTGGAGGTGGATGTGGAGGTGGAGGTGGATATGAAGCTTGTGGAGCTTCTCGAGTAGCACATCAGCAAAAAGTTTTATATTGCTTTTTTTCTCATACAAAAGTCGGAGGTCAATCCTCGTACGAGAGGTCTTCTAAAAATTTTTTTATAAAGAATGGAAGACACGACAAAATTCCTTTTTATGGCTCCACGGCATTCCCGGATGCGGTAAGACGATTCTTAGCTCAACCATTATTGAGAATCTCTCATCTTGTCAGCCTCTCCTCTACTTTTACTTCGACTTTACCGATGGAAATAAGCAAACGTTTGAGAAAATGATCAGTGTCATTGTTATTCAGCTCTATAATCAACATGTAGAGACTTCGCTATAACTAGAATTTCTCTTTAGCTTTTGTAAAGGCAGAAATGAATAACCAACATGTTAATTGCTTAAAAAGGCTTTCTTACGCATGATAGAGTAAGTTGGAGAAACCTGGTTCGTTTTAGACGTACTTGATAAATGTAATAAGGAAGGGAAGAAAAAATTATTATTATGGATGGGAGAAATCCTGAGCAGCTCGGAGTATAGAAACGTCTACCTTCTTATAACAAATCAGCCAGAAATAGATATCAAATCTGGAATAATGAAGCTCGCTTATACTAGTTACATGGTGCCTATCTAAAATAATCTCATTATCGATAATATCTTTGCATATGTTTGTTGGAGAATCAAAGAAAGCAATGGCCTTAGAAGATGGCGGTCGCATCCGGAAGTTTAGAACAAGATCAAGATGGTACTTGGGGAAAAGGTAGATGGAATATAAGATTGAGTTACTATCATTGATTTATTTTTGTAAGAGATGCTAAAAGTAATTAGGTTTAGATGGGCTGTATGTTAGTTTGATGTTCTAGAGAATTGCTTAAACTATTGCAATCTTTCCAAAGTATTTGGATTTTTTCTAAAGATTTAGATGAAACCTATGCAAGAATCTTACATAGCATCCCCGAGCAATATAAATAGAATGTTATAAAATTTTTTTAATTTTTGACGTACTCCGAGAGGCTATTAAGGATCGAGGAGGCCATCAACGCAATAATAATAGATACGAAAGATAAATAATACTTTGAACTAAAGTACAAAATGCCTGATTATAACGAAATCTTGTGTTACTGTTCCAGCTTGGTGGTTGTGGTATTTATAAAAAAACATTCAAACAATGCAGCTGATAAACCCGCGGAGGCCCAATTGGCGTATTTCTCAGTAAAGAAGTATTTAAAGTCAAACCGACTTAACAATAACATTACGTAAACCTTTTAAGAAGTTAAAGCTAAAGCATTAATGGCAAGAATTTGCATCGTTTGGATGTTACCACAAGACCGTTGAGCTGCTGCTAAGCAATGGCGCTGACAAACATGTGTATTGGTAGGCAATACTCTCGCGATATAGGGTGAAATTATTAACATTCTTTGAAATTCTCAAGTTCTTTAATATTTCTTCATTTTACTTTAAAGTGTCTCGAAATATTAATTATATATTGTATTACGGCTCACGTATTTCGAAAAGTATTTCAATATGACATGAAGAAAGATGTCTCCCAGTGAATGATGCTCTAGTTAAATAATTTACTTTTTACAGGGTGTACCAAAGCCTGCGGCCGACATATCTCGAGGTTATTATACCAAGTTTCCCAGAAGGGCTTAGAATGGATGTCAACAAAGAAATACTACAGTTGTTTTGATATCATCGATCAGCGAGAGAGCTCTTCACAAGGTCAGAAGCTTGTGGACGACGTATTGTTTGGAATGAGACTAAATCAGGAGTCACTGGCATATCCTGGCCTGGTTTCTGGTGTTTGCGATGAAACGCATATTCGGCATCGACATCAGCTAGGAAGGTATCCCATCTCCCAATAAGTCGAACGTCATTCTCGAGTGAGTAGACAAAATCGTATTTGGTGTTCTTCGCCATGAACATTTGTATAGGGATATGATTATGTTCGTATACGTTCTTAAACGTAGCCTCCTTTGGGATCCATGCTTTCAAATCCTGGGTGGAGAAAGTTTGCACCAGGGATTTGAACTCATGCGGCACCCTTTTTAACCAAGCGACTTCCTTTTCTGGGCTGCCTAGATCGAGATGTATGTATATAATAACGTCATATCCAGCGATATCCAGCTTCCACAACCAAAGATCTGACGAACGAGAGAAATTGAGATTTCCAGATCTGGTTCTCGCCAAGCCTCAGGGTACGGTCAGATATTGAACTCTCGTTAGTAAAGAAACTGAAGGTTTAATTAGAAATTCAAATCAATGATATAAAACTTCCACCAAATACCAATCATAATTATTACTTGCTCCAGCATATTAGGAAAATAGTAAGAAGGCTATAATAGTAGTTGCAGCTATAGTAAAATACTTCCGGCTTGAGAAGCTAAAGCGAGATATAGAGCTGCTATTTGTAGATGTAGATGTGGTGCTCGGAGACGATTTCGTATTAGTTATACGAGAGGATGTTGTGGTTGCCAGTTTAGAGAGTGCGGTTTTGCTAGTGGTAATTTCAGCGGTAGGAGGAGTGGCCACAGCTTGAGAAGTTAACTCTGACTAATATTCCGTTGTTAGTTTCGCAAATCAAGAGCAGTATCAGAAGTGGACTTATTTTATACGAGAGAACTTGTAAGTGCAGTAATTGAACTAATAATTCTAGTGGAAGGAATGGGAGGTGCGAAGGACGTCGGGGCTAAGATTAATGACGTTGCGCTTTCATCGTTGGGGAAGTAGCTCCATCCTGCAAACCCTGCGTAGCCGCAGTGGTGGTTGGGTGAATTGCAACACCGTGGTACTAGATAAATGGTAGGTAGCTTAGTAAAGAGGTATTGGGCGGATGACTAGGAGGCTGTTGGAATGACGGACCACAGATACAGTTGTTGGTCTCGGCATCTTCGCCATTAGGTGATACGGATGAAGAGAGGGCGGCCGAGATAATGAGGCGATGACTTTAGGTGTATTAAAAGGAGTAAGTGATATTTCTTTATTTGCGTGATAGGTCATCTATTGAGAATCAATTATCAAGCCTACCTGAAGTATCAGTGGGAGCAGCGTCAGTGGTAGTTGGCGGAGGGGGTCGACCGGCAGATGATATCGACGCTTTGTATACATCGCAAATGTCGTCACCTGCAACCTGGTCCTGTTTTGATATACTACACTCGCTGAAAATACCTGCGGTTTCATTATTGTCAGGAATCTGAATGCTAGTGCTGATAATTGTCTCTACCGACACGATCGACTGCATGGAGGGGAAGCACTAGACGAATTTCCAGAATAATGGGAAAGGGACATACAAGCACGAAATATATTTCCCAGCTGTCTCTCAGCTTCTGTCTATTGACTCCTCGGCGTACAAAGGCATACGCTAATGCTTGCGCATGCAGCATCTGAGACGAACGTTGTGATGCAAGAAGCACAACTGAAACTCAAGCCAGCTACAATACTCTCTTCATCTCGAGGAAGAATGATGGCTTCGGAATTTGTGAAGGTAAGAAAACCAGAGTAGATGAGAATCCAAGGGATAAAAAGAGATACTTGACGCATAGTGCTGGAGGTTTATATTTCAACGTCGCTGTGGATGATCAGGGATGTAGGCTTTTCAGAAACTATGAGAACCAAGTGGTAAGAGATTCCTTAAGTACTTCCAATCGCAGGCAGCTGCCAAGGAGATTTCATGTTCAGCGCGGCTGCTATAGCTGCACAAAAAAAATGATTGCTGGAGGAGGCTTGTGGTGCAGTTGGTTGGAGCCGAGTGTGCTGTCAGGGCTGAAGCTGTAGGTCCGAATCCCGCCTCCCCTCAAGATATCGTATTTTCAATTTTCAATCTCCAGGTTTTCCTTTGATGGTGAAAGGCAGCTCAATCTCGAGGTATTGGGTGTGAACAAAACCGTGTAACATGGTAGCGCTAGGGCTGAAGTGCTAGCACACGGATAACGGAGGACATCGAGGCTGATTTGAGGGATAGGCGAGCAAAGCGAGTGTAAGGTAAGGGGTGTATTTTTCAGACTCTTGGGACGCAGCGAAAGTTCTGGGACGCGGCGAGAGCCATAGTATATAGCCCTGGCCCTACTGTACCCTCAACAAGAACTCGTATTTAAACGAAATATAATTATATGCCAAGCAACGCCTAAATTATAATAAATACGTCGTGGTTATCCATTTTAGGCGATACCCTTTTCTGAAGGGTGATGTCCCTGAGACTTTTTTCGTACAGTACCGCCGACTGCTTGTCTTTCCGACCCAACTTGTTATACTGTTGCGGTAGCTCTGTAGTAACAAAGTCGTACAACATCGTCGTACTACATAATGAACTAAAATCGGAAATCCAAAACGAACAAGGCTACGCTGAAGCAGTCAACATACTTCTCTCAGCTGGTGCAAACCCGCATCTCCCAAGAAAAAAAGACCAGGGCGAAAACCATTATATACCAAGAAAAGAAGGCGAGACTTATACCCATATGCTAGCCGGGGCAAGTGGACGATCAGAAAGAATGGAGACTTTGACTCAGAGAGAAACGAAAGATATTCGAGCGCCTTGTTGCAATGGGGGTCAACGTCAACGCCCGTGACCGTCTGGGGGAACACCTCTGTTCAAATTCTTCCGGTCGGGCAAGGTGCAACAAATTGTTCCACGAGACCCAACTCGTGGATGTGCTAGGAATCCCGATAAAAACCAGGAGAAAATGAGAGCAACGATAAATGAGCACCCCGTGCTTGAGTTATTTGACAGGGTAGGAATGGATTGGAAAGCAGTTAACTATGCTGGAGAGACGCTTTTGCATGTGGTGGCTTCCAAACCAGAGCTGTCATTTTGGCCAGGGAGAGCTATGAAACGGTTTAAATTTTTATTGGACAAGGGAGTGGATGTTACTGTCGAAGATGAGAAAAATCGAACGGCTTTAGATATTGCGGCTAGTCGAGACGTAAAGGATATTTTGGATTTGTTCGGTCGTGACTCGCTGATTGGAAAGGAAGCGAAGGTTAGAGCTCTAGGGCAGTAACAGTAAGCTCGGTTCTCTGATACTCGTTTCACTAAGTAACAAGTAAGGTATGTACACGAATATCACAGCGAAACGGTAAACAGTTCCTCCAGGACCGTCCTTGAGGCAATGCCTGGTTCATCTGAACTCAGCCCAACCTTTTGCCTTAACCAAGAGTCTACTGGATGTGATATACATGTCAGACACCCATAGACAACATTGGCAAGCTTTTGCCCAAGTAATATCGGTATCTCTTTCAGGGCAATGTTTAAAAAAGTTTCGTGAACCTCGCCTGGATCATCAGGGTTTTGTACTTGAAGGTCGGGGCTCAAAGAGTAGCTACTGCCATCACTCCTCCTAACCACAAGTGATCTCCACAGCGCTATTTCAAGTGCGGCGACTCCAAATGAATACATATCATCCCACTGATTGAAATCGCGAGCATGCTTATCTGACCCTTGGCGATCAATGGGCAAGTATATGTTCTTCTCGTATTCAACAGGACCGAACCTTTCGGAATGCTTATTGATTCCTCGGCTAATATCAAAGCCCAAGAGGAAAGCTTTCCCAAGGGAGCCATGAGCTTGGCCTTGTAATTTGAGAAGCACGATTGAATCCGACCGGACTTGTTTGTGTACGTCACCAGCAGTATGAACAAAGTGAAGTGCGGAGGCAAGCTGCGATATAAGGTAGAGACGCTCGTCCAGAGAATGGTAGGCATTTCCAGAATCTCGAACAAGTAATTCTCTTAAAATTCTTGGTTTAACAAGTCCATTTGGTATTTGATACACCAGCCGGTGGTCTTTATAGTTCACACAGGGCAAAATTCCCATGCTAAATGGGTCGACGGAATGAAGTGTTTGCGCTAGCTTCTCGACTTCGCTGCCGGTAGCTTTAGAGTCTTTGTACTCCACGAGATATTCGATATTTCGATGCGATACGCAATATATGCTGGCGTAACGCAATTTAACTTCTTTGCTTGCGTCAGGCATTCTGGTAGGATCAGGTATGAATTTTTTCTTTAGCGATGCCCCAAATTGCTGATGCATTTCTCTGATCCTCTTTACGGCGTTCATAGCGCGGACTCTTGCATCTATTTCTAGTCTATCTGCAGAGAGTTCTCCAGAAAGTCCTAAGGCTAGGATCGAAGCCTGTACTTCCAGTTGCCAACGTTGAGCCTTTATAAGACCTGCCACAATATTTCCCTTTGCGAAGAGGTCATGACGTAGACGCTCGGTAGTGGAGCTGAGAACTCCGGTCTGAAACCCTTTCGAACTTTTGGTAGTTGCAATCGACAGTTCGGTAAGAAGATGGCCCAAGTTGGCAAGGAAGTTGTATATTTTGGCGTGCAAATTAGGGTTCATAGCTGGAGATAAGTCCTCGATGAGTCTTAGGTTTGCTTCTACTCCAGTTTTAAGAATCTTGATTTCGAGATCAAACTCGTGTATCTGGTTGGGTGCCTGACTGATATTCTGAAAGCTTTGAATTGTTCCTTGAAGGATATGTTTGCAAGTTTGGATGAGACCTGGAATTCCTATTCCGATCCCCGCAATCGCAAGACCAAGCTCTAATGAAGAACCGGTGTCATTGGCAGAAGGCTGAGACAGTGGAGGCATCCGAAATCGTTAGAGACACCAGTTTTTGAGGAGATCTGATATGTTGGTAAGATATTATTTAGTATAAAAGAAACTCCAAAACACTATGTCGTGGTATGTCAAATTAATGAGACGACGCCGGATAGCAACAGTGGATCCAATACCCCGCTCTCCCTTTATCCTAATTTCATAACGTTATAACTCGAATGAGGGTACGTTGCATCCAAGGCTTCGATGTAACAAGCCGAGTCAGCTTAAAACAGGTGTGATCGCCGCCAAGTCGGATAATGGCCGACGCTGATGCACTTTTGGCCTTCTGGGGCTGAAAAATGTTTGAAATTCATCGTCAGTACTTGCTGTAACAAATTGATATAACGCGATCTAAATCCTCTTATTTCTGACCCAAGGACGAGACTATATACCAGTAGTTTGAGCCTAGGACCCTCTTCGTGACCCTCTCACATTCAATTAATGCCTATCCTGGCGTTTTTCAAGACTAATACTCGTCTTATTACGGATAATTACCCATTACATACAGCCTAGCGCTAGATATATCCATGGCTAGCGCGTACGTGGGGTCGTCAGGGTCGCAACCGAGATTTCGCGTCAGAAGGAAGCTTAAGGTACAAGATCCTTATAAATATGGAAACGAAACCGGCTATAATATCTCTGATATCCGTCAGAAGATTGAAATTGCAAGAAACTCTTCGGAAGGGAGGCTTCAGAATGGTGTTTACGGGGATTTTGCGGCTTGTGACACCAAGGAGTCATATATTCTCCAGACTTTTGGCGACAAGGAACCGGATTATTGTCGGCTGATCGAATTTATAGCCACCAACAATATTCGTTTGTTCAAAGTTTCCGAGCTAAACTTGGAAGAAGAGACGCCAGAAAATGAGAACCACTTGTCAGGAGCTTTCAAGAAAGTTAGGTTTGGTACCGTGGATGCCGATGCTGTTGCGGTGAAGGTAATGAAATTATCAGCACAATTCTCCACTGGCAACCGTACTGTGGATAGAAATCGTGCTTCTGATTATCACGAACTCCTACGCGATATTTTCATGGAAGTTCGCCTTATGACACATTTCACGTTCTCAAAACATCCGAATCTGGTAGACCTTGTAGGGATATCTTTCGAGGATGAACCCGAGCTTCTCCAGGAAAATCGCTTTGACTTAGTACGACCTTTGTTAGTACTGAAGCCAAGTATGCGCGAGCACGCAGATCTCCACCAATATCTGACGACAAAAGATATCGACCGTCGCCTTCCATTAAACAATGAAATAAAGCGATCTCTCATTTGCGATATTGCGGATGGAGTAGCAATTCTGCACACTTACGGCGTCCTACATGCGGATTTGAAGCCTGCAAATATACTACTGTATGAAGAGGAAGGTCAGATTGTAGCCAAAGTTTCAGACTTTGGTTTAAGCGGGCTTGGTCCGAGTGGAGACGTCAGTCGCGGAGGAGATAGGGCATGGGCAGCACCTGAATGTGTGAAACTGGCCGCCCGATCTTCATCCCAGAGTAGTGATGTTTATTCGTTTGGGCTTATCGCAGCAAGCATCATCTTGGATTGTCCGAGACCTTGGGCCGCTGGTAGCAATATCGATGAGATTCGGAGTGATCCATCGGATAAGGCTTTGAGGATTATATCCTGCAATGCTCGAGAACAGTGGTGTAAAGTTAACGAAGAATACAGTTGGGGCCCCATAGCCTTAGTATTCGAGTTGACAATGTCATTTGAGCCCGATATAAGAATCAAAAATCTCAGTTTCATCCGCAAAATTATCATGGAAGGGCTTGAGTAAGTATCCAATTGACCACAGCGTGCCTGCTTAGAGCTGATGGAGTAGCTTCTAGGGCGGAATATCGAGCTTCTGCTCTCATACCTTTCGGGACAGTGAGTCTCTGGTCATATGTGAGTTTGACAAGCGACGTCTATCATCTATGAAACAAGACTTCGGAATCAAATATTCTAATGTTTCAGGCAATAAAACCGCTACCGGAACTGTTCATCCTCGGTGATATCAGCATTCTATATCACGTCAAGTACAAACTACCAGAATCAATCCGCCGCGCAATATTCAGACAAGCAAATTCTTTCCTGCAGGCCTGCGACAAATCTTCTATAGAATACAAGCGAACTCAGTTAGCCATCGCCAATCTATCTCATCGACCAAAAGACGAACTAATAGACAACAAATTTCCATATATCAAGGTAGCTCTGCCAGGGAAGGGTTATAACCTTACACAGTTTACGTTACAGATTCTGAATGACATCATGCAAATGGAAAGGGGTGCTGAAATTCGAAGTGTGTTTAATTCCTGCCCTACGGCCCCGCTCAGATAAGTATCCCGCTATACTAACTGATCTATTATGAACATGCAGACAACCGTGGTACACAATGGGAGAACCCAGCCATGCAACATCTCCAACTACACAAGGGCACAGATTCGGCGATCCATACGGCAGTATGGAACTGTGACAGAGACAAGATTGCAAGGCTGCTATCAGAGGCGGAAAATCCGGCCACGCTTGCGAATGAACACGCAACGGAATGTAATGTCACACCACTTATGGCTGCAGCCTCCCAAGGGGACCCAGAGATTGTTGAACTCTTGCTGTCCAATGGCGCATTCATTAACGCTGTTCCTTCAAAAAGCTGTCTCATACAAGGCAACGCCTTATATTATGCAAGTACGAAGTCTGTTACTCAACTTTTGCTCAATTGGCACTGTTCGACAGATTGTGAAAAATGCGGAGGCCAACAGCTTTGCACAATCGACGCTTGGACCCGGAACCCTGCCATAGAGAATGAAACTGTCGCTCATACTTCTCGTGCTCTCTGTGATTCTTCTGGAATCTTAGAGGTGCTGGTAAAACACGATAGCGCTTTCGCACAGGCCCGCTCGGCCAGAGGGAAGACACCTCTCCACATCGCGGCAAGATATTGGCAAAAGAAATCCATTGATTCGCTGCTTATGGCTGGCGCGGAAATAAATGCAAAAGACAAGATTGGGGTGACGCCATTACATAAAGCATTCTCGGCCTTAGTGGGGGGCTCGGGAATCTCATTGGTAAAACGTTCAATAGCGAGGGAAGAACAGGAAAAGATGGGGTACAATCCTGAAATCGCCTGCAATATTGTTATAGATATGATAATGGAAGGAGCAGATGTATTTGCGGTCGACAGCAAGCAGTACAGCCCGGAATGCTATGCCTATGCTCCTATTGGCGCTCGCCCGAGTGGTATATACGATAAAATTATTGATTGGGAGGAGGAAAATTCCCAGCCAAGGGAATGCTGGAAAGGTTTATCCCTTACAGGGTAAGTTAGTTTGCTTCTCTAACACCATCTTTTTTTTTTTGGCCTAGCTGATTTCACGTGTCAAGACTTATGAGCCAGAAGAACAATTGCCTGGCTTTGATCGGCGCCAGAAACAATTTTAGCTCTTGGGCCTGGTTCCCGGATGTATTCCCCAACCCTATGGGTCTCGACCTCACAGTATCTTTGTCTCGAGAGCTCTATAATGACACTGATGAAGAGAATGACGACTTTGAATTTACTATAGAAGCGCGAATGATGCCTCCAAATGTTAGTGCGCACCTGGCGTCCCATTATCAAACAACCCCAGTCCTGATTTAGATCGCTGACACATGCAATCCATCAGACCGCTAAAAACACCATGAAGACTTTAATATGCCGACATTTAAATTTATCTAGCATTCCTTCTAGTGGCCATATCTATAAAGTGTTTGTTGGTCGACTGCCGCACAAATACAAAGCTGATATCGTCGTTAACTTGAGGTCTAGAGTTGGCTTAAATCAAGACCATATTCTAAAAAGGGGATTAGTAAGCTTGAAACATGATCTTAACCCTGACGACTTCATGTATATTTAAGCAGCTAACCAGACTATGTGGAAGGTGTTATATTCAGTCTCTTTGTCGGACGGGGGGTACGAGTACGAAAATCTCCACTCGCCGACGTTCGAACCCCAGAATCGGGTGGGCAGAATAGACGGCTTTGTCGTTGGGCCAGCTATACCCAAGCCCATCGCGGAATACAATCATCCTAGAACTCCCAATCCTGGTGTCCAAAATGAGGAGCACGGCATTTATTGGAAAGATTTTCGACATGATAGACCAGCTAACAACACTTTCACGCGAGACGATCTTTACAAGCAACTTGTTTCAATACAACAGGAGTACTTCAAACCTGCAGCCGCCCAGCCACAGCCGTCATCGAATGCATTTCATCCTCATCCAGATACGGACCCCAGGTATGGAAGGACCCGCGCTGCTCATGGCCATCGTCGTCGAAGAAACGTCTTGATGTGGTATGTACTGGGCTTTATTAGTTCCATCATATGCATTGCATACGGGATAAATTCGGCTGTTAAAAAAGCAAAAAGTGGCTAAGATACTAGAACTCACACTCAAACCCTCATTTGTAGAATTATTGAGTTTTCATACTATATACCTCATATATTCCTTCGGCTAAAATACAAATGCAATATATTTCCTCTTTGTAATAAGAATTCAAAAGAGCACTAAAATATAATTGGTTTAAACCTTTTAATCGCCTATAACTTTATATTTATTGCATAAGCTCTAAATCCTAATTCAGGCTGTTAAAAGGGCTCTCGAGTTTGAGCATAACAAGCAAGCCTAGTAAGTGAACTGAAGTTTCCTTGTAGTGCACTTTTCAATGCTCATAAGCAAGGAGAGTTTGTCATAATAAGTTTCAGCTACAACTTTAAAATATCTTCCATATTCTCATTGGATTCTTCGCCCTTGAGATCCTAATGCTTCGAAGTTTTTCTAACTTGTTTACTAAAGCAACTCCTGGATAAATACAATCTTTCGGCTAGATTGGAAGCCAGCATACTTTTCTCCCCTTGGTACCTTGGGAAGGGAATCTTGAAATCGCAAAGAGGTTATGGCAATCCGTAGAGCAAAGTGATAAATGTGACATCAAAGTGATAAATGTGACATCGCCTAATTTCCTACCATAAAATATGGAACTACATGCAAATTACAAGACCAAAAAACCAAGTTCGCCAAAGCAGCGATTTATACTGTTTTGACGTCAGGACTATAAAGTATAATATTTTTAGATATACATATCTAAAGATAGTATACCTTCGACGATAATCAGATCCCAATTGCAACTAATAGTGTAAATCTAGTGCCTGCAACTGTTACGTAGCCGTGATCTAATTTGGTGCGTAATTCATGTACGTAGTCAAGATAATAAGATATATTTATACTTTGGTGAAGCTCGATTTTTTGTGTTGCGGGCTCAATTTTTTGGTGGTGCAAATGCAACTTCGTGTAAAAAAAGGGTCGGAACAAAGGTCCGTCCCCATAACCCCCCCGTATATCAAAGCTTTCTGTAACGACAACCTCAGTCAATCTGGTAACTACCAGGACCCCTCCTCAAGCACCTAATCCGACGCCTCTGGAGGAAAGCTCCCTTGCCACAAGAGCTTCAGTGCCCGGCCAGTTTCTTTAACACAAACAATATATTATAGAAGAGAAATAAATATTATTATCGCTTATCGAACCTCAGGCGCCATTTTTCAGGAACCCATCTTACTTTGCGCCCCCACGGATCTCTATAGGAATGTTTCTACCCTCAAAGTACCGAGACAACACTGGTTGAGGGTAACTTCAAAAACCACTTAGCCCTTCACCACAATTTTGAAGCTTCGAAGCAACAAACAAAGTTCTGGATCACCGTTATATGAAGCAGTTGGGGCAGACGTTGCTTAGGGCTTTTAATTTAGAACTTTCTTGTTGATATATAATATAAAACCGTTTCCCTTACGCGCTCTAATGCTCTGCAATTGAATTATTTAAATAAGGTGGCTATTTAACGGGGCATTAGAGCTGGTATTTGCTTTTGCATAGTACGGTTGTATATACAGTACATCGATTGCTAGTACACCTGACAAGAGGGTGTGAGGGTCTCAGTGATAGCTTATTGGAGGGCGCCACAATCGTAGAACCGTCATTCTTGGCTGGCATAGCCGTCGTGGGCTGCTTATCCTTATCAGACTCTACCGGTCTGCATTTCCCTTGGGAACACGCCCAGCCCGATGGACGGCTTGTTCGATCTACAATTTTAAGTCAGGTTGTACATTGAATGTTAAGCTTTCTATTTACCTAACTGAATTTTGAAATCACAAGCAATCAATGAAGTGACGGCCTTTGGCTTAGTGGTAGCACCGCTAGGTTCTAGTTCTAGGTTTGGCTGTATGGCCGTGAAACGTGCCTCGGTGGTAGCGATAGTTAATTCAGAAGTCGTGCCATCTCGTCCTAGAATAGTCTCGGTTGGGTTTGTGATGAGAAAAGTTGACGCTGCAGTAGTGCCTTTTGGTTTTTCTGATAGTGGTACTTTTTCTATGGTAGTGGTGGCTATCTCCAAGAGTCGCGAGGTTCGACCTTATGGTGATAATGGTCGGTTCTAACGTGGTGATCAGTGCAGTGGCAACGAGCTCTATGGTAGTGGTGTTTGATCCTATTCTTAGTTTAGGACACCGATTGGCGACACATCATGGAAGTCCGCACTCAGATATTGAGAAATAGATTGATATGAGAAATAGAGAACTTCTGACTCATGCTGTATCGATGCTTGTTGATTCCAAGAACGCAGGCACTGAGCGCAGTGCCACTGTGAAATAATTATCTAGGAATGATACTGCGCTACAAATGAGTCAGGTACCGTAGAGACTCTTACTATATTATATAATAACTCACGAAACGCGTCAGCAGAGCA